>OX402578.1:28073145-29273145 GCA_948098905.1 Tiliacea aurago
GTATACTACTGCCATGATTTTTTTTCTCATAGCCGAAAACAACCATTTAGCTGGCAGGCGGCTTGACACTTGACTAACAAAAAATAACGCTTTAAAGCTTAATACTATTTAAACGGATCCCTGAATCGAAAAATGATTTCCACAGACCCACAATATTTTTAAACAGCCTATCCAATGATACCACATCATGGGGTAGACGAGGAAAATAAATATCATCCCCACTTTACGTGCATGGGAGGACCCTCAAGATGTATTCAAGATTTTTTTCCCACTTGGTCAGCGTGATTAATATGTATACCCACGCCAAATTACAGCTTTCTAGTACTAAGAGTATCTGAGCTAAGCTGGGGACACACATACAGATTGACAGACAGACATGGTGACACTTTAAGGGTTCCTTGTTGAAAACGGAACCCTAAAAACACATAGTTTTAGCCCATGATTCACGACTTACTCAAAAGAAAGCAGTTACAAACTCACATTACGCGAATTACTAACGTTTGTGATAGGTTGTGTCGTGTACGGACTGCCATTGAAATACTACTTCTTGGTAAATTTTGAGTTTGTAACTGCTTCTGGATGCGGAAGGCGGAGGACAGGGTGTAATGGTGCAGCGTGGGATAAGCCTATATCCAGCAGTGGACTGCCTGAGTTGATTGATTGATTGAACTGCTTACTTTTGAGTAACGTTGTCATTGACTACCGGCTTTAGTTTACCAACTTTGCTGCCATAAAGGTGACGCGATGACGTTAAGAATACTGATGGCTGACGTGCAAACTCTCCCAGATGGTCTCATACACGGGTATGGATTTCTCTCATCAGGACAACATGGAAATACGTTGTTTGTAAATATTTCAATAAAAACCTCATGTTAGCAGATTTGTGACCAAGTTCTAGCAATAATTTCGTTCTCAAAAGAAAGCAAAACTTATTTTGAAAGAACACGTAACTTCAACTGAATTCTAAGTGCATTATATTTACTTATTTGTATGTAAATAGCTCAGTTCTTTGCGTGGCTGAAAATAAATTGGCAAAGAGTAAGATGTTAAGCTCATTAAGTCACCAATTATGAATTTTATGTAACCGCGTTTCCACTGGTCAACATTACTTGAGAAGGTAAACATTTTCTGGCATAATTATAAAAATCGCAGCTTCACAAAATAATGATGAAAGTAATAAAATATCCTTGTCTCCTTAAAATATTTAAAATTTACATCAATACATACATGATGATTTATACCGGATCCCAGACACCAATCTACATGGTCTTCACAAGACCTGACCAAGATTATGTCTGAACTTTAAAAGAGACTGTGACCTCTGAGTTTGTTTCGGCCTTTCTTCTCAGAGTAGTCAGATAGGAAACGCCGACCTCATCTAGTGTTTAAAATATGATTGACGTGTAAAAGTGTTTGTACAAACCTACCTACAGAAATAAAATCATTTAATATTATTTAAAAAAATATATATTTTAGTCAACTTTACCATATTTTATTATTATAGATATAAAAAATCTGTTATTTAACATTTTATTTACAAGTCCCGTTTTTACAAAAATCAAAAATATTACCCAGCATCAAATTGACTCGGCAACAGAAGACGCTCCCCGCATTTTAAAGATCCCAAAAACAGCGTCAAGTTATTAAACACATAAATATGTCACATCTGCATAATTTCGCATTTGATCATTGTCAGGCCGCGACGCCATCTTGAACGTACGAAACAGATTTCCAGGAAAGTCGAAGATGAATCGTCTAGTCGGTTCGCCAATTACGGAATTAATTTTATGTTTATTTTAAGTGCTGTGATTATTCATATTATGAATAATAATGGATTATAATTTGCTTGGTTTGTGGTTGTCCTAGGTCTTTCTAAGATTTGTTTCATGTCTGGTTTTAAAAAGTAGATGTCGATAAGCGAATGATAAGATAATTGGAGCTAATGAGTATTTTCATATTTTTTTGTAAGTATAATGAAGTGAATTCAATAAAATCAGTTTCGGACAAAATCGCTAAGTCCAACTGTTTTATTAAAATATGTTTTTGGACTTAAACATAACTAGCGAAATGTGGGTATACTATATAATAGGTCCACTGCCCAAACCCTTCGAGGATTACAGGCGTGATGTTATGTTGTTTATTGTTTAATCGAAGTTCCTGTGCACACTTAGCGAATCAGACACCTTTATTCATCATTTCAGCCGAAAGACGTCCACTGCTGTACATAGGCCTCCCCCAAAGGCGCTTTGGGGTTTGCCATAATCGCCACGCTTGGCAGGCGGGTTGGCGATCGCAGTATGGTGTTAAAATGCATAGAGACCACTGCTGCCCATTCTCTAGTAAGTCCCTTAGTCGCTTTTTACGACAACCACGGGAAGAAATAGGGTGGTGCTATTCTTTACGCCCGGCACTACACGGACACCTTTATTACGTCGACCAAACTGGCGTGCGGTCAAAACGTTACACATTTTTCGGTCTATGTCATTGGCCGAGTTTGCAAAATGCGAAATGAACGTCTACTCCGAAGATAAATAAATTCGAAGTCTCGGCCGAATGTTCGGCCGTTTCCTGACTGCAGCTGACTATAGCTAACTACGGCGAAGAAATAAAAAACGACGGACAAAGAGATAAGTCAAAGTCAAAAACGTGACTTGAAGTCAAATAAGGACACTTTTGAAGTCAAGATACTTCGGATTATCGGGGTATTCCACTCAGAGCACTGATTTCAACAGCACTTGTCCGAACCGTACCTGAGCACTTCCACTAACCGTACTCGCTTCGGAGTAGGCCCCCAGGTGTCGCACGACAGCTTTCGACTGTTTTTTTTTTTATAATTATGTATAGGTACCTATTTCTCACTACGTAAATAGAGTAACCCATCAACGTCGCTTATTACTCCATGTAGTGGTTATGATAAATAGATTCTACCGCCACATTAATCTTCTGCTCAATAAACTACATGAAGATCGCAAAATAATTTCAAATAGATTATAGAGTGAAAGTGTGTATAGTGAATACATAGGACTATGTACTTATCATTATTATGTAGCTACATCAAGAATGCAAGTAGGTATGATAATTAGGGCTAAGTCACAACTATTTTTTTTTAGCGGTTGTGTTTTAAACCATAAATACTTTCGTTTGAACTAGGCCATGGTCTCTGTGAACGATCTTCCGCGTACTCTTTAATGAGACAAAACAATAGTCAAAATCAGTTTATTACACTTTTTTTTTTTTTTTTCCTTCTGGCTTCGCCCGGTTTGTGCATTTAGCCAATGTCACGTTTTAGTTCTTGTATAGTATTGATGAAATTAATTATAAATGCATGATGATGATATCCCCGCCCACTCCCCTTGAGTTTCAGTAAAGATGTGGCACTTTACTGAGACCTCACGCGGACTTCTTGAGAGAACTTGAAGCGAAGTTGCACTGTTTTGTTTCATTTGCCTACACTAATGCACGTTCACAAACACTTAATGGTTAATAATCCACCATTATTACAAATTAATATTCGGCTAAACACAAATTTTGGAAAATTAAACAAACTGCTGAACATGACGTTCACTTTCCCGCCAAGAAGTCTATTCTTTATTACACTTATCTATACGCCGTTTTTAGGGTTCCGTTGTCTACAAGGAACCCGTAAAGTTTCGCCATGTCCGTACCTGTCTGTCTGTCTGTTCGTCCACGGCGTAGCTCACAGACTCATAGTACTAGCTGTAATTTGGCATGAGTATTTATTTTTTATTTAAGATGTGTTTTGCTCTTAACCTTAGTCTAGCGCAGAGGTGACAGAGACAAAGTCGACGATGGAGTGAGCTTACCCAGAAGATGCCTGTTTACTCTAACTTTGAAGAGATTAGGGTTGTATGCATTCGGAAACAGACGAAGGCAAAGAGTTCCACTCTTTTGCTGTGCACATTATAAAAGACATTTGGAAACGCTTAGTGCGAACTGGTGGAATAGCAACAAGGAAGGGATGGTTACCTGCAGTGCGTCTAGATGTCCGATAATAGAAGGGGGCCGGTGGAATGAGGTCGTGGAGTTCTTGGGCACACTCACCAAAGTACAATCTGTAGAAGACCGACAAGCAGGCAACCTTGCGGCGATGGGCCAAGCTGTGAAGATTGGCATCCACCAGTTTTACGTCGCCAATGAGCCTTTTGGCTCTGCGTTCCACCGAGTCAAGCGCGGCAAGTTGGTATTTTGCTGAGCCATCCCAAATATATATAAGTATACCTATTAATCACGCTAACAAAACGGTAAAATAAAAATGGGTACCGCTCCTACACGTAAATTGGGGATGACTTCTTTTTCTCGTCTATCGCATTGTGTGTGGTGATGTCGTAGGAAAAATCGTTAAGGATATTGCGAGTGTGTGAAAACCATTTTTTCGATTCAGGGATACGATTGCGAAATATCAAGCTTTAAAGTGCAAATTTTTGTCAGAGTCAAGTGTCCACCATTTAGCTGGCACCAGGTTGTTTCACCAGAGACAATGAAGGGTTCCGTAGTTGGGGTGAACTTATCACAAGAACAAACTTAACATTGTAGTTGAAAAACATGTTCCCTCATACATTACAACTGCAAAAGTAAGTTTATACGCACAATATTGAAAGATTTACCATGTTATTTTATGACCATAAACTTCTTATAGGTTTTCCTGTAATCTATAAGTTTAGAACTATATATAACTGGATTTATTTCCAGGTTCAGCAGTTTTTTTTTAATTTATTTTTTTATTTACCTTAAGTCTAGGGCAGAGATGATACATTCTTGTAGTTTGGGAGATAAGGGTCAATTTTCATCTATTTCCTTGAATAACTTCAAAACGAATTACATATTTTAAAATCCCTATTTAAAATAATTCGTGTTGTAGTTATTCAAGGAAATAGATGAAAATTCGAAGATGAAACCCCGTATTCAAAATTCATTTATTTACATTACACATTCGTGTTTCGGTCACAGAAGTGCATAAATGTGTACCAAATTTCAAACAGAACCGTAATTAAGGCAAAGATCGCGAATTAAGCCTGCTTATTTGTTTTAAATCACCATCAGGTAGTGATCAATGCTTGATGTTTCAAAACTCAAAAAACTCAAAGCATTTATTTCAAATAAACCAATTACAGGCACTTTTGAATTGTCAAGGGGGTCGGTCAGTCATCAAAATGAAGCTAGTTGCCCATTCCAAAGCTTAGTAGGTACCTATGGAGAAGAACGGGCAAGAAACTCCACGGACACTCTTTTAAATTAACATATGGTTACAAAATATTGGTTACATCATTCGTGTTGAAATTAAACATGTGAGAACGATGCAAAACGTCAAAGGCGTCCGTAACAAAAATATAAAAAAAAACAATTCAAAACTTAAATTAAAATAAGCCAAGGCCGCTAAGAGATGACCAGTCCCTACTGATGGCGCCCGTTCACGAACATGACGCATGGATTAGCACCATTCAACTCAACCATTTTGAAGGGAGCTAAATGATCCAACACACCCGCCACCATCAGCGAGACATTACAGTGAGCATGACATACTCTCAGCCGCCATTGCACATTCAAGTCAATGAAAGAAGTACTCAGTAAATGGTAGCTTTATAGTAAGTACATAGTGCTCACACATGTTCTATGCAATTATATAATACTAAGAGATTGAATTTATACAAAGCAAAGATAGTTTTTGAAATCTTCAGCAGCTCCAACAGTATTTTCAAATGTTAATCAATTAGTTGAGGTTGTGGAGCTGGACCAGCATTGAGCCAAGCATTTTTATCAGCGATGTAATCCCCCAAATTATAGTATGCCTGCTTGCATAGTGTGCGTTTTATACAAGATTTGAATTTCGTCTCATTCAGTTGAAGTATGTGGGGAGGAATTATATTATAACATTTTAAACAGTACCCCATGAAAGACGAGTCTACTTTTGCCAGTCTGAAACCTGGTTGAGCTAATAAATCCCTACTTCTAGTACTATAATTATGTCTTTCGCCTCTTTTACTAAAAAGATGTAAATTTTTTCTTACGTACATGATGTTTTCATAGATATATTGACAAGGCACCGTCATGATGTTAATATCCTTAAACATTTCCCTAAGAGAATCGCGCCTGCGGAGATTATATATGGCTCTGATGGCTCTTTTCTGCAGAATAAAAATAGACTCGATGTCTGCAGCCCGTCCCCATAGTAAAATACCGTATGACATAATACTATGAAAGTAACTAAAATAGACCAGCCTCGCGGTATCTACATCAGTAAATTGACGGATTTTTCTCACAGCATAAGCCGCCGAACTTAGCCGTCCTGCAAGGGATATTATATGAGGACCCCATTGAAGCCTTGAGTCGAGCGTGATCCCCAGAAAAACAGTTTTATCGACGAATTCTAGTTTCTCTTGATTCAATATTATCTCACAATTACTACTTTTGACATTTGGTAACGAAAATCTTATGCACTTAGTTTTTTTCCCATTTAATACTAAATTATTAGCAGTGAACCAATTTTGGACCTGCAATAGGGCATTATTTACGTCGTCAAGATTTAATGCACGTCTGTTAATTTTAAAAATTAAGGAAGTATCGTCAGCAAATAACACCATTTGTGGTTGAGTTTTTAACAAATAGGGTAGATCATTAATATATACTAAAAAGAGGAAAGGACCCAATATCGAACCTTGAGGTACACCCATTTTTACTTTTAAGCCGAGTGAATTGACTCCATTTATTTGAACTTGCTGCTGTCTATCATTTAAATAAGATTTTACTAAACTGAGCGCAAGTTTTCCAAGGCCGTAATGCTCAAGTTTCAAGAGTAATGTTTCGTGGTCGACGCAATCAAATGCCTTGGAGAGGTCACAAAATATTCCTATGGCGTCTTGGGCTTCTTCCCATGCCGCAAATATGTGTTTTAATAAGGTGACACCGGCGTCAGTCGTACAACGTCCCTTGGTGAAACCATATTGTTGATCGTGTAAGATTTTATTGGTGTTAAAATGATTGAGCATTTGATTAAGCATTACCTTTTCAAACACCTTGCTGAAGACCGGCAACACGGATACGGGTCTATAATTATTGGTGTCTTCACTATCCCCGGATTTGAAAAGTGGTATTACCTTACTATATTTCATTAGATCCGGGAAAACTCCTTGATCAACACACAAATTAAATAGTAAGGCCAAGTACGGCGCTATAGTCTCAATAATGGAGGTACAAACTTTAATAGACATTCCCCATAGATCTTCTGTTAATTTGATTTTGATTTGCTTGAAAGCTTTTATTACTGTTACGGGGTTTATATGCTTGAATTTAAATTCAATCGCGCAGGATGAAACGTTTGCTCTTAATAAATCAATAGAACGCGAGGGCGAGGAATTTATGGCTTCAGTAGTTTTAAGTGGGATATTGGTAAAGAAATTTACAAAGAAAGAAGTTTGTGGCAAGAACCAGCTAGTCGCCACAGCAAGTACTCTTGAGTTAGCCGCATTCTACTCTAAACATTAAATCAATAAGAAGAATAACTGACTAGAAGATTGTCTCTTTGGTCTAGTCGTCGCAATCGCTACTGCTAAGCGTGAAGTCCTGGGTTCGATTCTCATTTCGGGCAAAGTGTTATTGGGTTTTTCCATCAGAAATTTCTCAATATCAGCACTTTCTCTGGATTTGTGCCCGGTTGATGACAACAGGCACGCCCCCTATTACATGGGACTTAAGAATGGGATATATGCCAGTGACCTTGAGTGGTTAGCTTGCGTGTTCTGTACTGAGCTCATGCAACGCGTCGTACGTTCAGCCAGTAATAGGACTCGCCCATCAAGAAGCGCTGTCCCCAATTTGACGCATTAATTTATTATACACAAAACAAAAGGTATTTTAATAAACGCTTATACTAAAACATCAATAAATGAATTATTTTTAAATTGGTGAAGGTTTCAGAAAAATACGCTTGGTAAATTTTGCGCCATTCTCAGTTTTTATCTGCGTTATACATAACTTTATAAATTAATTTCAATATGTAATACAAACATAATCAAAAATATTCACATATTAAATTATTGAGAAAATGCTCTAATTTAACTAATTTTTTTTTCAAATCATTAACACCACTTGTTTAGACGTGATCTTCAGTATAAAATCATTAAAAGTCGGTTATCGTCGCCTTAAACATAGGTGGCGAAATGTGCATGCACTATAGGTACGTGACCTCTGCCTAACCCTTCGGGGAATACAGGCGTGATATTATGTTAAGAACTGGCTTAAAGAACAAGGAACAAACTAGTTACTAACAAAATATTAAATCAAGTCACTTAAGCAACCGACAAATTGCTTCAAAAATAAGCAGTAACAAGTTTGCGAATGCCAGGTGCTTCATCTACGAAGACAAGAATAGCCTCGAGGGAAGTTACAGATATAGAAGTTGGCGCATATGGCTTTAATTGTTGTTTTTTCTAAGACAAAACTATGATTCATACAGAGAGAATGATTGAAAAGTTCTAGGTATTTTTGGTAGTAAGAATCGAAATGATTCATATTTAATCAGAGATATTTCTCGATGACATGTGAAGTCAAGTCATAGAGGCCCCCATGGCCTCAGTCATTAACCACACGGATTTTTTTTTAATATCTAATTACAACTTATAGTAGCTAACTAGTAGTAGCTAGCTGTACTTAGTATTTAGGATAATTAAGTAAGGATAAGCGCATTTACCGCATTGGGTTACTTTGTAATGGTAGATGTAAGAAGAAAATAAATAAATAAATTAACTTATAACATTTAATTTAGACGTTGCAAGTAAAGACAGGCGCTGGAAGCCGACCCCAACGTAGTTGGGAAAAGGCTTGGTAGATCAATAATGATTGATGTAAATATAGGCTACACTATGTGTTTATCAATTTTTTCCTCTACACCTAAATCCTACAGACATTACTAACATCATTATAATGATCCTCTACTTTGATTAATGTTCTTCCTAATATTCTTAACACAGTTCAAACCGACTAAGATCTCAGCTTCTCCGACGGCCAGTCACCTGTCAACCTGTTTTCACGCGTCGGCAATGTAATAAGGTAAGACAGCGTTGCCACCGGATTTAGAAGTGTTTATGCTCAAAATATATCTACGAGATGATATTATGGGTAAGGTGAAGGAACTTGGTGGATTATTATGGTACACATTTATCAAGTGATGTTGGCTGGGGGCAAGTAGATTCGTACTGTTTTGTAATTGAATTTGAAGGCATAGGTTTTTATTTATTTAAAGCAGTTGTTCATAATAAAGCTTAATTTACATAATAAATTATAAAAATGGAAATAGTGTGGGACGCCCCCCAGCTAGATGGACCGACGACCTTAAAAAGGTGGCTGGGACAGACTGGATGCGGAAGGCGGAGGACAGGGTGTTGTGGTGCAGCCTGGGAGAGGCCTATGGCCAGCAGTGGACTGCTAAAGGCTGAGTTGATTGAAGTATTTAGTATTTAATTCTAATTGTATTAGTTATTTGTTTGACAATTGTTTTTAATGAGGACCTATCTACAAATATTAGGCCTCCTCCATACTAGTCCACATCTTTCTGTCTTTAGCCTTTATCATCCAATCTTCTCCTGCTTTCTTTTATATTTTGTCATCCTAGCGTTCCAGAGAAGGCACAGGTATAATGAATAGTAAATCCTTATTTCTTCTGTTACGGTACGTTAAAGTTTCATGTAATAGAAAGCAAAGATAACAAAGCATAGAAAAATAATAACACATTAAAAACTGCGGTTTTGCAGACAGAAACCAAAATGATTGATGACTTCAATGCTGATTTATTACCCTTAACACCTGTCAAAGAAAATGAGATGCGTTAAAAGACAAAAGAAACAAATCGATAAACTCACTCTGGAAGTACCAAATTTGCTCCCGAAAAATCTGCAGCAGAAAATCACAGCTCAATAGCTTATCAAATGTTCGGACAGGCAAACGAAACAAAAGACCCACGTATGCATTCAGAATTTCAGACCGACATCGTCACTCGAGAAATCCGTTTCAAAATATCACGAGCTTGAAGGACATGAACAAAAAGTTTTGTCGCAGTCGCCACAGCTGCTCGCTTCCAGAGATATCGATTGCAACAAGTACAGACAAACAGACAAGCTAACGGCTTGTACACAAAGGGGGATCGTGTTCCGTGTGATTTTCGTTTTTGGACTTTGCTTTGCTGACCACCGTTTGCGTTTTGGCATTGTTCTGGCTAATTAGGTGGTTGGATTAAAAGTATTTGTATTGGTTTATAATTGAATTCTACTGCGTTGTTTTTATTGGGTATTCACGCTTTGCAGGCTACAATGTGGAGCTTTATTATTCATGATGTTTATTTAGGGTGAACAGTTACCTTAAGTTGGTTTAAATGAGTCCATTGTTTGCATTGTTCAACACTTAAAGTAGGTACTCCTGTGAGACTGTCAGCTTAGTTCATTAACAAACCCTGTTCTTTCAGTTCATCTAACTGAAACACGGGCTCTATTATGATGGTGAGATTATCGTACCGCTGAAGTACAAAGTCATTTTCAAACTGCTATGCCATTATCATGAAGTAGCAATTCAAGTTCCTAGCCATGAAGTAATACTTAGTAGTCTTAACTGTCAAAAACAGGCCACTTAAGTACAAAAGTTGTTACTCTCGTTTCTGAGAAGCTAATATTTTTTTGTATTATTAGCTCAGTATGGAAACGAATAAAGAATGGTTTACTATATAATAATGTTCTCCTTATTTCGCCTCAATGGTCGCGACCTATTTAGATAGTAATCGTATTTCGTTTTGGTTGTTTTATTTTTAGCTATTATTACGTTTATGATGTTTTTAGGGTTCCGTACCTCAAAAGGACAAAAGGAACCCTTATAGGATCACTCGCGTGTCTGTTTGTCTGTCCGTCTGTCACAGCTGATTTGCTCCGAATCTACTGTACCGATTAAGTGGAAATTTGGTACACATATATACTCGTAACAATAATAATATGAACTTCTGTGACCCAAACACGGATGGGTTACGTAAATAAATAAATTTTTAATATGTAGGTCACTTTTGGGGGGCAAATTAGAAAATTAAAAAAAAAGTTTTGCTGACTGTGCAGTCAGCAAAACTTTTTTTTGTGTGACATATGAAATGAAAGGGCTTATTTTAAGGATTTTATATACATATATATTTTGTAATTTTAAAATACATAGATACTTTTGAAATTATTTAAGAAAATAGATGAAAAATGACCATTCCCCTCCCTTATCTCCGAAACTACTTAGCCTAAAATTTGGATAAAATACAGAAACTAGTTCATTACTTATAGATTACAGGAAAACGTATAAGAAGTCTGTGATCTTAAAATAACATGGTAAATCACTCAATATTGTGCGTACAAACTTACATTTGCAGTTGGAATGTATGGGGATCATATTTTCCAACTACAATGTTAAGTTTGTTCTTGGGATAAATTCATCCCAACTACGGAACCCTTCATTGTGCGTGGTTCGACACGTACTTGGCCGGTTTATTTTAGTTGGTTTGTTTACTACAAGGTATTTTTGTCGTGACAAATTAATAAAAATATAACTGGAAAAATTTAGTTAGGTAAACCTCTGCCGGACGTTTAAATGAATATTGCGAAGGATCAAAAGTTAGTGCTCACTTTTTTAAGCACCAAGCAATGTGGCTTGCGTTCAAAGTTATACTTTTCGGTGTCAATCTAAGATACTTTCGACGTTTGGTAATTAAGCATGGAAATCTCATCCCATAAAATGGAACTCGTAGTTCCTTCATCACCTTAAGGTTCAATATCACTTGCACGTGATAAAACGACTAGGTCTATTTGTCTATGTGTCAGTTAGATATGTTCGACCTTAGTAGCATAAGCAGCCTATATTTTTTTTTTACTGCTGGGACACAAGCCTCCTCTCTGTGAGAGGGAGTGGGCCGTAACCTACCACGCGGGCCCAGTACGGGTTAATAGATGAAATCAAAATCAAAATATTTTATTTCACATAAACCTACACGGGCACTTATGAAACGTCAGAAGCTAGGTGCACGGTTCCAATTGGTTGTTTCCTATGGAGAAGACCCGGCACGAAACTAGACGGTCACTCTTTTAAAGATGGACTTTTGACCTTACTGAAGTATCAACTAACTGGGAATTGTTATCAAAATGCTAAAGCAATTACGAGGACTACTACACATTCTCTATTTGAAAAGTGGTTCAAATGTGTATGAATAAAAACAGGTTCTTGAGACTGAGAACAAGTAGCCGATGGTTGTCAGCTACTTTTGCACCCACAAGACTTATGAGACGATCAATTGAGAAGAGCTGTAATAGCTGTAATATATAGCAAGCGCAGGAAGTATCCGTAAATCATTTTTATTACATACTGTTCTACTTCTATTTCACTTTAAAGGAAAATTATGTGCCCATCTTTTCAGGGCTAGGTAGCTATAACTAAGTATTGGTGATACTGATTCATAAAAAAACTTTTTACAAAAAAATAATAACCGACTACCAAAAATCAAACTACAAAGTGAAAAATTACTTTAATTTCGGAAGTCGGTGTCTTTGGATCTGTATTTGACTTTTTTGCCAACGACTTCCGAAATTAAAGTTATTTTTCACTTTGTAGTGTTATTTTTGGTAGTCGATTATTATTTTTTTGTAAAAATGTTTTTTATTTTTCACTTTTTAGTAAGTCAGTTTTGAATTTATCTAAATTACAATAGCCTAATGTTAACTGCTCATCACCTTTTACAAAATATTGCTTTTCCTGATGCTGGGACGTTTATTGTTGAGGATTTCTCCTGGTAAGAACCAGGAGAACTACCACTCACCATATGCATAGTGACGAGCATACATTTCTTAATCGCAACCCGTTAAATAGGTATTCATTATTATATTGTTCCGGTGGCCATCTGTGGTCTCCATCATCAGTTCCACTTCACCAAATGGTGCTTTCCGAGAGCAAATGCACGAGTTTCTATAAAAAATACCCAAATCGCTATAGTTTGGCCTATAAAATTAGAGGGTTTGCCTCGATTTCCATGGGATCCCCTCATCAGATTCTGATTTGGTGGCAATTGGACCACTTCGGGAGTATACCCTTTCAAACAAAAAAATATATTTTTAAATCGGTCCATAATTGACGGAGTAATCGCGTAACATCCATACAAAAAAAAAATGTACCGCCGAATTGAGAACCTCCTCCTTTTTGGAAGGCGGTTAAAAAAAGGAACTATATAGTGAAGCACTTTTAAATCCAGTTATATATCAATCATTTATAAAAAACGTAACTTACAGAAGGGATTAATGAAAACGCTGACTAATTAATTATTATACAATGGCCTACCACATCCTTCACTCTAATAACATGCTTTTGGTTTCCTTCTCTCTTACTCACTCACTCACACACACACGCACACACACACACACACACACACACACTTACACTCCACACATAACTGTACTTGAAATCAGAATCTGAGATAATTATCAAACGTGGAACAACAAACTCAATGACATACACGACAGGATTCAAATACCATTGTAACCAATTTTTTTCTGCTTTTCTCAGTATCGTTTGTAAGTAGCGATGAAATGTAAATTATCTGAGATTACGAATTATTCAGGACGAATTCAAGTACCTTACTAATTATTTTCAAATTCTCTAGTTATAATTTGCTTACTGTACCTATTTTGTTATTGATTCTGTCATTAACAGGTTTTGTATGTGTAGACATGGACGTGCCAGGTCTTCTGTTACCGATATCTCCATACTTAAAAGAAGGCCTTTAAAATGAAATTTGTTATAAACTGTTGATTACGAAATAAATAAACTTACTGTAAAGAATTGCTGTTTTTCAGTAGCTGATAGGCGTAAGCTAAATCCAGTTTCAATTCAATACATAACTATACTCCATTTGAAATAAGATTAGACATTTAAATAAACCTTTTTGACAGTCCATTCAACGGAGTTTGACTTCCATTTCGTAGGCACAGACTAATGTCCGTAGGCAATAGGATGGCATTAAAAGCAAAAACGTGGTTACAATACCAATTGTTTATTACAGCTGGCATTTGTAATGGCACCAACGCAATAGAAGTCAAAATCGGTTGAACGGACTGTAAAAATGGTTTATTTAAATGTCTAATATTATTTCAAATGTAGTTTATGTAGGTATTAAGATTTTTTTATAAGGTTTATTCAAAGATTTTAAAGGCTCGTGTAGACTAACGCGATATCGCGGGTTGACAGGCAGCGCGACACTTTCCATGAAGTTTTTTTACAAATTGTGCTACTAGTGTCGCGTCACACCTGTCTGTGGGAGCCTTAAAGTTATACATAATTTATGAGAGTTGCTTGTACTTACAAGAAAAATAAAACCGGTAATCTCAGCTTGTTGGCAAATTAACCTATAATTGAAATGATTAATTAGAGACTTACCTACCTACCCAATAAAAGCAAAGAACTCTCAAACAAAATAAAAATTAATTGAAGCCAAATCGTCCCCATACTTAACCACAAATCCGGTAAACACAATACAATCATATATAAAAATATAATCATATTTCCCGACAATGCAATATCAGCTTAAGAACAAATCCTTGTCTGCCATCAGGCCGGATTGTACGCACCCTAATAGGATGGTATAATAAATATTTGCTCGCAGATTTGAGCAGATGCGTCGTGGGCGATCGCCTTATCTTGGCTTTGCTATGAAACAGCTGAAAAAAAACCTGTTTCTGGAAGAGATTATTTAGGTCCTTGACGAGGATTTATATGTTTTGTTTTGATAGATTGGTTTCCTGGTCTTTATTAATGCTAATATCAATCCTATGGTAAATGAGTAAAAGGGAAATTTTCATCAATTACTGCCTATTACGTGAGCAGGACCAGTTCCGTTTGGTGCCGGATGTAAAGCATCCCATT
Organism: Tiliacea aurago; assembly: GCA_948098905.1. Classification (NCBI taxonomy): domain Eukaryota; kingdom Metazoa; phylum Arthropoda; class Insecta; order Lepidoptera; family Noctuidae; genus Tiliacea; species Tiliacea aurago. The sequence goes on from OX402578.1 coordinate 28,088,080, forward strand.
TCTTCCCGTGGGTGTCGTAAAAGGCGATCGATCATGAATTGATTCCTTAATCGTCTTTCACGACACCCAAGAGTGCGAGACGAAGTTTTTCATCTAAATATTCACCTCCATAAAACCGTGGACATTACGAGATAATTATGTTCTTAGTCAATGATCACAAATTAAGGACGGCATTTAACTGTAAATGAAATGAGATTATATTTATTTTATTATCTGTATAAGGAAATAAGTTGAGCTTTTCTCGGAAACACTTTTACTCCAAAAAATTATGAGGAAATAATTTTCTAGTACTGTTGTTAATATTTTGTTGGAAATAAGTTTGGGGAAAAATAAACAAGCCACAAGATTATCCGCCTACTAAGAATTTATCTGATTTAAGATGATTATACCAAAATAAATCGATGCCACAATATTAGAATTTAGAAAAGCGAAAGTGTGCATATTTATTTATTTTTCGCGGCACTTAAATTATTTTGATGAAAATTGGCACCTCCCTGAGTAGGATATACGCGTACTTTGTAAAAAAATCCTCTTCAAAGGGTGTTGATCTGTCGATGTTTGTATGGAACATGAATTCATCGCATAGTATATACAGGTTGTTTGGCAGAACGTTGAACATAATAAAATGGTGGATAGGTGGGGTCATCTGCTACTTACTCAGCCTTAATTTATTTGGCCCTAGCCCCCTGGATATTTTTTTTTTGCTCTCTTCTAGTTTCACCACTTTCTTAACTTTAAAGTGTAATTTTGATTAAAAATGGGTAAAACAGGCAATATTTTTTGATAATTAAATTTTTACCAACCTTGCAGTATTAATTTTTAATCATTAATGTTGGCAGATTAATTATTGTTTTACTCAGATGTTAGCTAGAAAAAAAGTTATGAGTCCTCAAACTTACAAAAAGATGTAAAGAATACTTAAATCTTAATTTCACCTTCATTAAAAAAAAAAACAAAAAAATGATTGAGAAGTTTCAATTCTAGCAAAGGATCCTTTCTAATGGTATGTAATTTGCTTTTATAAAAAAAAACCTTTAAGAGTTAAACTCTACCTTTACGGAAAGTGAAATGGTAAAAATGAAATGATCAAAAAATATTGCTTGTTTTACCCATTTTTAATAAAAAATACACTTTAAAATTAAGAAAGTGGTGAAACTAGACGAAAACAAAAAAATATACCCCTGGATATTTTTTTTGTATTTGTCTAGTTGCACCAGGGCCTAATAAATTGGGGCTGAGTAAGTAACTGATGACCCCCCCACCTATCCACCATTTTCGTAAGTTCAACGTTCTGCGAAACATTCTGTATATACGAAAATTAGTAAAAGCTATCTCGACGTTTCTTTGCTCTATGGTCACTGAATATTAAACGTCACATCGCAATTCCCAATGGATTCACACAAAACTTTTTTGTCCACCAATAAGTGAAAATGTTCGCGAGAATTCGAGAATCGTTTGAATAAAAGCAAAGAACGAAAAGTTAGAATTAATAAATTCCTCGACGTAATTGTTAATTAGGAGTTTTTATTAAAATTATGACGGATTGGACAGCAAAGGAGTCTTTTTATCTTTTTTTCTGTTTCAGTTAGTTTCTTTCTTTGATTTTTTTTGTTTCATGTTTAATTAGTAAGCTGTTTCAAATTAGGAAAGCGTCTATATCTACCTGTTTTATTTGTTTTGTAATTGAAACTTTGGATTGATAAATTAAAGAGAGTACGGACTGACGACTTTGAAACTGATCAATTAATGATTTTCATCGCTCACCTCTCGGACTATACGTACTATTCTTTTCAGTCAAAATTTCTGACACAGTGATCGATTGTTCATTTGTAGGATATTAATTTACAAACGAACATTACCTACTCACAATTTTATTGATTTGTAACATTTTTCCTCTAAAGAAAGAAAGAAAATACGTTTATTTGCGGTAAACATGACGCGAAAGAACACAAATACAAAACGAACAAGTTTTTTTTATTTTTTTTTAGTTTAAAACGTTGCCCCACACTAGGAATTTACAAACATTTAAAATCACAAACACAAACAGCCAGACCCGGAACAACTACTTGTAGGTCATACAAATATTTGTTCCGTGCGGGAATCGAACCTGCGACACGCAGCGCAGCAGTCAATCGCATAACCACTGAACCAACCGTGCCGTCTAAAAAAACGTGGGGGAAGTTGGGGTCACATCCACGCAAAACGGCCACCGCTCAGCATAATGCTGCGACCCTATGCAAGACAGAGCCCCAGCGCTGGTTCGCCCCTCGCTTTCTGTGGGAGTGATTTCATGAAAAGGGACGGAACTGTGTAACAGGACATATTCTATAATAAGTAAATATTTTTTGAATAGCATGGAATTAGTAAGTAGTTTATAATAGCATGAAATTAGTGTACTCATGAAATTAGTTAGTTGTAATTTGACGGCACAGATGGAATAAAAAAATTGATTAAGTAAGGGGAAGGAAGTAAGAGGGTCATTTCTGTCGCTCCTCAGTTGCTTATTACCAGGTTGAGATGCCAGATGTTTCACATCATAAATAGGCGACTAAAGTAAGGCTCGCTCATATTTATATTAAAATAAATTAATAAACATTTATTTCAGAAAACCATCCATATTTCAAAACACACATTTTAAAAACAACTAATTCATATAAAAATAAAACAAACAAAACAAAACAACACACAAAATAAAAGCATTACTAAGTATTTTAAAGCAATGCGATGGTTACCTGAATTCTTTCCTATTTTCACCGACACCGAATTTGAAAGGGCATCACCTATATCAAAATATTATCGTTATAACAGTTTCACACACTCACCGTCCAAAAATGATAAGCCACAAAAATTCAACGCGACCGTAACAAGAAAAATATATGGCACTTAACCACGCAGTAGTGTTTTGGTATTCAAATGGTATTCAACAAAAACGATAAGAGGAGAAACCAGTAGGTGTCAACTGTCCCTAAGATATTAAGCAGCCATTACCGATGGTGGCCACAGATAAAACAGGGACAGAATTTCAAATGTCCCATTTAAGAAACTGTATTTTTGTGCTCCCTTATATTTATTCAAATTAATTGCTTTTTTATGGTGACCGTTGAAAATCTCCACGTTTTATTTTTTTCGGGATGTTTTTTTTTTATTGTTGGTACCCGTTTTGTGGCAGATGTATAAAAGATTGAGAGAGATTTTGCAGTTCACACAGAGAGATGGAATTTGGTGTGGAGAAATGTGCAGTCAGGCATGATAGGCGAGGGTACATTATGGTATTCGAGTGAATTCAACTCATACATCTTAGATCCCTCTCCCTCATCTGAAAGCTACCTACATAAATATCCTAAATGTTTTTTTAATAAAAATATAAAAAATGTATTAATTATGTATGAACGGAAATAAACGAAAAAAATTCATTTCAATGTATGCCTTCATTTTTAAAATCTGAAGATTTACCCACACATACTAAGGTGCCGAGAGATTGAGATACTTACTTACATTTGATAAATGTTTTAAGAATATTTTTCTTAAAACATTTATCATGTTCATGAGTACCTAATTGTAATTCTTTCGACAGGTAAATCTAAAATTCTTGCTACATTTTCGAGTCCAGAATTTGAAGCACACAAATAAAACGGAACCCAATTTACAGTAAAATTCTATTTCGTTAAATAAAATGAAAAGTAAATAAAAACTAGAAACCTAGACTTACTAAATGAGGCGTCCCTTTTTGCCGACTGTAGCTACACAAATAAGTCCTGTTTATTTTAATTAGTGCTTAAATGTAGTCTATGGCCTAAATAATTTGAATTCATTTACTTTCAACCCTCTCATTTACAAGTGCTGCTATAATACTTTTTCTAATTAGCGTCTGTACACGATGACAAACATCGAAAAATTATTATGTGATTTTTTAAACGAATTCCCCTTTATTACAAAACAAGGTTTTTCTTCAGACCCAGGTTTAAATCATTATTGAATTTCGAACTTTATTCCGTCTATGGTAAAGTTCTTAAAACACAAAACTGTCAACTTAGTACCGAACTAAGTTTAAAGTTTTGTATAAAGAACGGTATTTCAATCACTGTTACGTTCTTATTACAAAAACTGGCTCCATGGTTTACGCCATGTCAAAATATAAATTGTGTTTTGTAATAAGGCGGATTATGTCTATGTATGATTATTTAATATTAAAAGTTGGGTATCGTGAGACATCCGGTTGGGACGAAGTTCTTTTCGCTGTATAATAGGTATTATGTTTTATTATGAGCCATCTAGTAGGTTCTCAAGTTTCAAGTATTAAAAGATTTTATTTTTTTAAGAAGAGCCATCTAGTATAAGTTTCTAGCTTGCTAAAAACTTATACTGATGCCCTGGCATGAATGGCAAAAAACAAATACTTTGACACTTGAAACTGACTTTTTCGGGCATAACGCTTTTTTGTTACGGGACGATTTCGGCCAGTTTACTCCTACCGCAAGCCCGGTTAATGAATGTCGTTCCAAAAAACCACCTTCAGTACAGCCCGATTTAAACTTTATGGCGGAACATGAGGCGAGTCGCTAAGCAGTAACAAATTCACATTTCAGCGGGGGTGATGGGTGTGGTCCTATGCGCAGTACCACACTCCTCACCCCCGGTGACACGAGTAGCACACTTCAGATCCACCATCAAGTTTGAATCGAGCTGCACCTACCTATTTTCCGTACACAAAATATGCACTGGGACCTTGAGTTGCGGAAACCAACCACCAAAAAGAAAGTATGTATAATTTTTTTTATTTTTCACTTTTTAGTGGGTCAGTTTTTAATTTATCTTAGTTACAATAGCCTAAAGTCAACTGCTCATCACCTTTTACAAAATATTGCTTTTCCCGATGCTGGGACGTTAATTGTTGAGGAGTTTTCCTGGTAAGAATCAGGAGAACTGCCACCCATATGCATTGTGACGAGCATAAATTGCTTAGCAACCATATTAAAGTACCTAAACGAATCGCACCCCGTTAAAAACTTATTATAATGTTGTTCCGGTGGCCATCTGTGGTCTCCATCATCAGTTCCACTTCACCAAATGGTGATTTTCGGGAGCAAATGTACGAGTTACTATAAAAAATACCCAAATCGCTATAGGTTTGCCTATAAAATTTGAGGGTTTCCCTCGATTTCCATGAGATTCCCTCATCGGATTCTGACTTGGTGGCAATGGGACCACCTTGGGAGCATACACTTTCAAACAAACATTTTTTTTTCAAAATCGGTCCATAATTGACGGCAATATCGGTGAACAATCATAAAAAAAAAACATACAGCCGAACATAATTAACCTCCTCCTTTTTGGAAGTCGGTTAAAAATACACACTCCGGAATAGATTTCATAAAATTAAAAAAGGAACAAAAATGTGTACACAGAATTTCGCTCCAGAAGGGACTGATACTCGTATCGGTGCTACGCATTTATATTCCTTTTTTTTTATTTATTAAAAATATTCCGGAAGATAATTCTGCAGTATGTCAATATTATTTTTCTGTTTTCTGGCGATTAAAATAGGCAGGTGGTAGTAGTATACTTGTCAAAAAGTAATAGGCCCGTTTTGACATTTAACTGGAATCGATTTATCGTGAGTATCGAGTACCGAGTCGTATGGTTACTTCATAATAGTTCTCACGATAATCAGTCAGTCAGCACTCACGATAAATCGATTCAAGTTAAATGTCAAAACGAGCCTATTATTTTTTGACAACTGTAGTGGTGGTTTTCGTACGCAAGTTTTTTCTGTGACATTTAAAACAGGTAGTAATTTCACCTTAGGAACTTTGTCCATCTCATCATCTGCCCGCCTTTTCCCAACTACGTTGGGGTCAGCTTCCAGTCTAACCGGATGCAGCTGAATACCAGTATTTTACATGGAGCTACCTCCACAACCCAGTTACAGTTACCCAGAACTTTATCGACAATAATACTATCCTGCGTTGATTATACACCCATACCTGAGAGACTGTACTTGGCATTATTCATATACTAGCTTTCGCCCGCGGCTTTGCTCCGTGGAGGTTGGAAATTATCCCACGGAAACGTACTACTGGTATTAATTTATCCGATGTGTTAATCTAGGTTATTGACTGTGTGCCAAATTTCATTAAATTCCGTTCAGCCGTTTTTTCTATCATAACAATCAGCCATAATTATTTTGTTACGCATATTTTTGAATTTGTGATATACATATTTTAAAATATTAATTTAAAATTATATGATTTCAAGGCATATTTCAATTTAAATTAATGTTTAATTGAAATGTCTAATTTAAATAATATATTTTATTGGATAAGGATTAATAATAAATACTGGTCAAAAAAGCTTCGGAAATAACAATTAATTTTTTATCAAATTCTGAAAGATAAAAATGGTTGCTGTGGGTCATCCATAGAAGATAGATAGATATACTATGCTATAAGGAACTTTTTGTTGATCTGACCTTTTTAAGATGTACAACCTGTAGAACATTAATTGTATGTATCTCTTACGGTTTAAGCGACTCACGCCAATAAAGCTGAAGTCGGCTTGATTTTTTTCGTCATCTTCAACAATAATCGTCTTATTTCAGCCAATTTACACAAAACTTTAATTACACTTAAACCTTCCTCATGAATCACTCCGTCCATTGGTGGAAACCGTTTGAAAATCGGTTTGGTAATTTTTGAGTTTATCGCGTTCAAACAGACAGACGCAGAGGGGGACTTTGTTTTTTAGGGTTCCGTACCCAAAGGGTAAACCGGAACCCTATTACTCCGCCGTCTGTCTATCTGTCTGTCCGTCTGTCACCAGCCTGTATCTCATGAACCGTGATAGTTAGACAATTGAAACTTTCACAGATGATGTATTTCTGTTGCCGCTATAACAAAAAATAGTAAAAAACTGAATAAAATAAATGTTTAAGGGAGATCCCATACAACAAACGTGATTTTTTCGCTCGTTTTTTCTCTATGTTGATAACGGCAACAGGTAGACGCTTGAAATATTCACAGAATATTTAGTTATATATTCACTATAAAAATAAATAATTAAATTAAAATAAAACAAATATTTAAGGCGGGTCCCATACAACAAACGTGATTTTTTTGCCATTTTTATAGATAATGGTACGGAACCCTTTGTGCGCGAGTCCGACTCGCACTTGGCCGGTTTTTTAAATAATGTATAAGGATTATGAATTATGATGTATGATGGTACTTAAAAGGATTTGGTCGTTTTAAACGTCATTATACATACAAATATAGCTAGTGTTTTCTTAGCGTGTCGATGGCAGTCTAAATGGACTCGGGCCAGCATTCGGCAGTGTTTGGCGCATCATTAGCGTCCATCAGTTCCTGTAACGTGCAGCTGACAGGACACGCAGGACAAGATATTAAGTGTCCCATCGTTTGTAGAACAGCACCACATTTACACACCGTTTACAACTACTGTTCTCCTTTATTGTAAAAAAAACACGCTAAGAAAACAGCAATGCAAAATATTGACGTTGCTAGAAGCGCGAAAAACGAAATCAAATCAAAATTCCTTGTTATCGACACAATGTAAAGTAAATTGACTTCGAACAACGCTTTATCGGAAATCAGTAATTTCTATAGAATGAGTGAATAATCTCGTTTCTGCGTGGATTTAAAAATTGACGCATTTTGCACGTAGAACGATCTTTTTCTGCCGTAATCCTAAACATTTGGTAAATAAATACGTAACATAAAATGTTGATGAGCTGGCCTGAGAATTGAGAAAAGAGCGATGTTATGTGATACTAGCTTTTTCCCGCGGCTTCGCCCGCGTAAAGTTAAATTTAAATAATCTTTTTTAGGGTTCCGTACCTCCAAATGAAAAATTAGGACCCTTATAGAATGACTTCGTTGTCCGTCAAGACCTTTTTCTCGAGAACGCGAGGAGGTATCTAGTTGAAATAGATACAAAAAACTTAGATTTACGATCCCTTGGGGCTGTAAAGAGAATCAAGCTTCCAAGTCCACGTGTAAAAATACGGTAATTATGCCGCATGTTATGTTGACACTCGCAAATTAAATAAAGCCTATAATTATGGTACTTCTCGCTGACCTAGCAGCATGAAGTTTGGCAAGAAGCCAGGTTTTGCAGTTCAAGTACCTAAAGAAAAAAATCCGGGAATTGGCAACTTATAGTTACCTACCTACTACAAATATATCAACTACAAAGTTAAGTTTGTTCTTCAATCTATCTTGTAGTAATATTTAGCCTCATTTCATTCAAATCGGTCCGCCCCACTCTGTTAAATGTTCCTTTTTCAAATGCACTGTTTGCCCTTCAATTTGGAATTAGAAATTCGAGTAACCGAGCGAGCAAAGCTTTGAGACGGAACCCTCAGGGCGTTAGTTCTACTTACACTTGCTATATGATACTAGCGCCCCGCCCATACTTCGCACGGGTACAATATACTAGGGGGCCTACTAAGAAGCGATAATCTGAAGTATCGGCCGAACGTTCGGCCGTTTCTTGACTTCCAAAGTTTCTAATCCTTACCCGACTTAAGGCGCAACTAGTCCATTCTTTTTCCATACAAATTTCTGGGGGGTTTTACTCGACTGTTACACATTGAACATCTAAAGTAAAACATGATATCGTTTTGTCTTATTATTAATTTTGTCTGTACAGAAGCAGAATAGTAAAAAAAGGCATTCAAAAGTTATGAGCCAACAAAGATTCGTTTTTCCTGCTAATTTTAACGCAACTTTGGGCGTAAATAAGTAACAAAAGAAGTATAAAATCTCAAAAACAAAGCTCGTTCCGACAAAGAGTCTTCCCGGATTTAATGAAATACAGTAAAGTAATAACACTTTTCAAATCCGGGGACAGTAAAGACACAAATAATTATAGACCCGTATCCGTGTTGCCGGTTTTCAGCAAGGTGTTTGAAAAGGTAATGCTTAATCAAATGCTCAATCATTTCAACTCGAATAAAATCCTTCACGATCAACAGTATGGTTTCACCAAAGGACGTTGTACGAGCGACGCCGGTGTAACCTTATTAAGACACATTTTTAACGCGTGGGAAGAGGCCCAAGATGCCATAAGAATCTTTTGTGACCTTTCCAAGGCATTTGATTGCGTCGATCACGAAACCTTGCTATTGAAACTTGAGCATTACGGACTTGGAAAACTTGCGCTTAGTTTAGTAAAATCTTATTTAAACGATAGACAACAGCTAGTTCAAATAAATGGTATCAATTCACTCGGTTTAAAAGTAAAAATGGGTGTTCCTCAAGGCTCGATATTGGGTCCTTTCCTCTTTTTAGTGTATATTAATGATCTACTCCATTTATTAAATAATCAACCACAAATGGTGTTATTTGCTGACGATACTTCTTGATTTTAAGGTAGATAGACGTGCTACAAATTTTGACGACGTAAATAACGCCTTACTGCAGGTCCAAAATTGGTTCACTGCCAATAATTTAGTATTAAATGGAAAAAAAACGAAGTGCATACGATTTTCTTTACCAAATGTAAAAAGTAGTGATTATGAGATAGTATTGAATCAAGAGAAACTAGAATTCGTCGATAAAACTGTTTTCCTGGGGATCACGCTCGACTCTAGGCTTCAATGGGGTCCTCATTTAACATCTCTTGCAGGACGGCTAAGTTCAGCAGCATATGCTGTCAGAAAAATCCGTCAATTTACTGATGTAGATACCGCGAGGCTAGTCTATTTTAGTTACTTTCATAGTATCATGTCTTACGGTATTTTACTTTGGGGAAGGGCTGCAGACATCGAGTCTATTTTTATTCTGCAGAAAAGAGCCATCAGAGCCATATATAATCTCCGCAGGCGCGATTCTCTTAGGGAACTGTTTAAGGATATTAACATCATGACGGTGCCTTGTCAACATATCTATGAAAACATCATGTACGTAAGAAAACAATTTACATCTTTTTAGTAAAAGAGGCGAAAGACATAATTATAGTACTAGAAGTAGGGATCTATTAGCTCAACCAGGTTTCAGACTGGCAAAAGTAGACTCATCTTTCATGGGGTACTGTTTAAAATGTTATAATAAAATCCCTCCCGTCATACTTCAACTGAATGAGACGAAATTCAAATCTTGTATAAAACGCACACTATGCAAGCAGGCATATTATAGGTTGGGGGATTACATCGCTGATAGAAATGCTTGGCTCAATGCTGGTCCAGCTCCACAACCACAACTAATTTATTAACATTTGAAAATACTGTTGGAGCTGACGAAGATTGGAAGACTATCTTTTCATTGTATAAACTCGAATCCCCTTTGTATTATATAATTGCATATCACAGGTGTGAGTACTATGTACAATAGACCTACCATTTACCGGGTAATTATGTCTTTCATTGACTTAAATGTGCCCTGGCGGCTGAGAATATGTCATGCTCACTCAGATGTCTCGCTGATGGTGGCGTGTGTGTTGGATCATTTAGCTCCCTTCAAAATGGTTGAGCTGAATGGTGCTGATCCATGCGTCATGTTCGTGAACGGGCGCTGTCAGTTGGGACTGGTCATCTCTTAGCTGCCACGGCTTATTTTTAATTATTTTAGTTTTGAATTATTATCTTTTTATCACGGACGCTTTTGACGTATTGCATCGTTCTCACATGTTTAACTTCAATATGAATGATGTAACCAATATTTTGTACCAATATTTTAATTTAAAAGAGTGTCCGTGGAGTTTCTTGCCCGTTCTTCTCCATAGGAACCTACTATTTGGAACGGGCAACTAGCTTCATATTTGTAACTGACTGACTTCTTGACAATTCAAAAGTGCCTGTCAATGGTTTAATTGAAATAAATGCTTTGAGTTTGAGTTTGAGTTTGAATGCTCAATTGCCGAAGATTATAATAAACTTTATTCGTAATTGATTTATGCAGTAGTTTTTTCATAAAACCCCACCTTCCAAAGGAGTTTTCGTATTTTTTTACGCGCGCGGTTTAGTATGAATCATCGTGCACTGTGTTTGTGTGCGTGCGACACTGACATCAAGCAATTGACAACATTGTCAAACTTTTAACTTTTAAGGTTTTGAATACTAGGCTTTAGCAATTATTATTTATTATTTTTCTTATTTTTATTTCTGGTTATTCATAGTCTTAAAATATGATTGCAATTTGGCTACTTGTATTAGAGTGTGTTTTTTTTTTTTTTTTTTCGTCAATTTGTAGTTTATTTTTGTAATGTGTGTTTTGTTTGTGCAGAATAAGCAATTTTTCTTTCTTTCTTTTTTTCTTTTAGACGTTATGCATGTAGACTAGCTTCTAACTGCTCATCACTGGTGCTATCTCTGTCGAACACGATGCTAGGTGAGACAGCGTGCTTTTTGGCCGCGCCCGCCAGTGAGTTTGAGCCCGCGACTAGTTGACTCTTAAAGTCACGTTTTTGACATTGACTTATCACCTTGACGGTCGTTTTTTTTTTTTTCGCCGTAGTCAGCCTTATTTGGCCGTATTCAGGAAACGGCCGAACTTTATCTTCGGAGTAGACCCCCTGATGTGGCGACGTGTCAAACAATCGATATTTCGAAATAAATGCTACTATAATGTTGACGATTATTTAAATGAACACGTACATGTACATTAGACATGTTTACTATTATTTTTATTAATTAGCCGTTATCTTACGATTTTTGTACTTTGAATTATATTATTATTATTGTATTTATTTGTACGCCTTTCTAGGCAAAACATGTTATATGTTTTTTTTTAATTTATAATCGCTCCAATTGATTGTAAACCTACACGTGTTTTTGACAAATAAATATATCTTATCTTAGCATGTATCAGCGATCAGAAAAAAAACTGACAGCAAAACTACCCAGCTCTTAAATAAAAAGTAACGTTGTAATCCGCATATTTGTTCTAACTTGTACCAAACCCAAAAATCCTACGTTGTCGAATCTTCATTAAGTAAAGTTGTTTACTGAGGGCCGAGTAAACAGGGCATGCAATTTGACTGTCCACAAACTTTCGTGTTTTTGTACTTGACGAGTATTAACCGAGGTACAGTGATGGTTAATTACTGATAAGAGACTGGCTAGATTGGCTTGCCAATTTTTTTCAAATTAAACTTTCTGTTTACTTTTGGGCAAACGTCTCCCGCATATTTTTCCAACTGTCTTCCAATTACCTTTTTTTAGGCCTTCCAATAACATTAACAAACTAAATTTTCATCCGATTTCCGCTTTGATGTAAAATCAATTTCATGCCAAAAGAATCTTCTCATACAGAGAAGGAGCGAACATGGCTCAGTGCAAGATAGCCTTTTCTGCCCAATGTAAGTTGTAAGTCGAAATGTTAATGTAAGTTCAGGTTTCTTTATGATATATTTTCCCTTGTCATCATTAAAAGATGTCTAAGATTAAAACAAATGGAAATGGAGCTACATAGTTCATGAAAAAAATTACACTTGTAATACCTACTATACGGCGCCTGTGCTCGAAATGTGCTTGTATAAACATCCGGCCCATCACATCACTAATAACTTAAAAAAAGCCAGCCTATTATTGTCCCACTGAAAAAGAAAAAAGAAAGAATGAAAAATAGTTTTTTCTGTAAAAACAAAACGCACATTACAACAAAATAACATTAATAAAATACACACATATAAAGTAGTCAAAAGCCTCGTATCATTGCGTGGCAAAGGCCTCTTCTCATAAAGTGAAGGCACTAGCATAGATCACCACGCTTGCTCAAGACAGGGTCTACTCCGAAGCGTAAATTCGAACTATCGGCCGAATGTTCGGTCGTTTTATAACTTCCATAGTTTCCTTTTTTGAGTTTGAATACTTACCCAACTTAAAGTCACATTTTTGACTTTGGCTTATCTCTTTGACTGTGGTCGCTGAAGAATTTCCACATTTTAAATTTTTTTTCGGCCTATTCAGCCATAGTCAGCCATAGTCAAGCAACAGCCGAAGATTCAGCTTATGTTCGGAGAAGACCCCTAGGTTGGCGATTTCCGACTCATATTAAGAGCGTTTACGACGTACGGCATTTCATACAAACTTTCAAGCCCTTGTTCTTCGAAATGACTGAACCGATTTTAATTCAACTTCTAGGTCTAAAAATAAAGTTAAGAACATTTTCGAAATGTCTTATTTAAAAACAGATAACTGGAAATCTCTGTTTCTATGGAAAATTTAAAATCGGTCTAATTTGGCTGTAACATTATTTTTCGGAAATGTTCATTACTAACTTTTTAGACCTTTGTATCCTGCTTATGCGTATGAAGTATCATTAAAATTAGTTTAGTTATTCCGAAAAACGAGGGCTTGAAAGTTTGTATGAAATGCCGTAAGTCGTACACGCTCTTATAAGCCCAGGTTTTCTCACGATGTTTTCCTTCACCAATGTCAGTTATGTCCGAGATAAACTCAGAAAGTACATATGAATTGAAAAAGTCACAAATTGGAAGGTACTTGCCCAGATTTAAACCCACAACGTCGTGCATGAGAGGCGAGGCCTTAACTTAATCAACATAAATTCACCAACGATAACTATAACTTCTGCCCGTCCTTTCCCAACTATCAGCGCAACAGCCATCCGCAGTTAACAAGAAAAAGCGTAATAACGTACAAATACACAAACAAACTGACCTATTTCTTATACTCATTCGCGATATTACAGAAACTGGATGGCAAACACATAAATCTACGTTATGCTGTTACTATTAGTTCAGGAGATAGTGTAGTGCAGAAAATAGTATTCGAGTTTTCATTGAACTTAAAATGATATTGCGTGCAAAGTTGTGCCATGCTCACTCAGATGTCTCGCTGATGGTGGCGTGTGTGTTGGATCATTTAGCTTCAAAATGGTTGAGCTGAATGGTGCTGATTCTTGTGTCATGTTCGTGAACGGGCGCTGTCAGTTGGGACTGGTCATCTCTTAGCTGCCACGGCTTATTTTTAATTATTTTAGTTTTGAATTGTTTTTTATCTTTTTATCACGGACGCATCTGACGTTTTGCATCGTTCTCACATGTTTAACTTCAATATGAATGATGTAACCAATATTTTGTATCAATATTGTCCGTGGAGTTTCTTGCCCGTTCTTCTCCATAGGAACCTACTATTTGGAATGGGCAACTAGCTTCATATTTGTAACTGACCGACTTCTTGACAGTTCAAAAGTGCCTGTCAATGGTTTAATTAAAATAAATGCTTTCCGCCTTATTACAAAACAAGATTTATATTTTGACATGACATAAACCATGGAGCCAGTTTTTGTAATAAGAACGTAACTCTGATTGAAATAGCGTTCTTTGTACAAAACTGAATACTTAGTTCGGTATTAAGTTGTCAGTTTTGTATTAGGAACTTTACCATAGACGGAATAAAGTTCGAAATTCAATAATGGCTCCATGGTTTTAACTTGGGTCTGAAGATAAACCTTGTTTTGGAATAAGGGGGTTCGAGTTTGAGTTTGTGCTTTTACGGCATCAGTCATCATCATCTGCCCGCCTTTTCGCAGTAATGTTTAATGTTGGGGTCGGCTTCCAGTCTACCCGGATGTAGCTGAATACCAGTATTTTACATGGAGCGACTGCCTATCTGACCTCCACAACCCAGTTACTGGGTAATATACGATACCCCTTGGTAAGACTGGTTGTCAGACTGTCCGGCTTCTGACGACCCGCAATGACTTTTACGGCATCAGTAATTATACGAAAATAAAATATTGTTTGTAGAAAGTTGTAGAAATATTTATATGGACTAAATAGCATAGTTTTGAGTTTAGTTTTTCCTACTAATTGGTTAGTAGGAAAAACTAAACTCAAAACTGTGACTCTAATAAAATGAAGATTTTTTTTTCAAATTAGAAACTGTAACAATAGACGCTTAAATTATTTTTCCTATCAGAATTGTTTCAGTACGTTGTACCAAAGTTCCCTTAAATGAAGCACCATTATTAACATGATTATCGACCATATTTACCATCTTTCTAGCACTCAACATTACGTAGACAGTTCAATCAACCATATTATAGCGACTCATCATCTTCTTGCCCTAGTCCCATGTTACTTGGGGTCGGTGCAACACACTTTCTTCCATTCTCCCCTATCAACAGTCCCTTCTGTTTATCCATATATCATCACACAATCCATCCATCTTCTTTTTGGCCTTCCTCTCCGTCCATCAACATTTATAAAGCGACTAAATTCTCAATATTACGGTACTTAATGTCGAAACTTCACAAACGTCAAACTATCACTAATACAATTTTCGCGATACGGTAACTTACAGCATGGCTGTCTCCCGAACTACTCGTGTTTGGACGGCAAAGCTGCAAATCGACCGGATAGCTGAGTAATTATGTTGGATGTTTTGCATGCTGAGATAAACAGTTGCTAATATTGAGTGATCTGTTTAGTAGTGTTTAGTTAAAGGTAAATATGAAGTGGAGTGTTACTGTTAGCGTCACAAAATTGGATATTGGTGTTCCAAATTCAATACAAACGATTACATAAAGATAATTACTCAAATTTTAAGAAATAATACGAATTTGAAGATTCAAACAGGGCTTCCTGTTTGAATCTTCAAATTCGTATTATTATTATTTTTTTGTATTGCTGTAGTTAGCGAGGTGTTTGAATCGTGTTTTACCTAAAAGTATTACATGATAACCCATTGAATGGATTTCATACTTGAAACCCAGTGAAATGGTTACATGATAACCCATTCAATGGGTTCTATACCTACTTGAAACCCAGTAACTTGAAAAAATCATAATATTATGTTATTTCGATATCCGCCCAGCACGCGTAGCATGACCAATTCTATCTCTATTCTACCCTATCGAAAACCCTTTCAATGGAAAACCCTTTCAATGGAAAGGGTTTTCGATAGGGTTTTTCTAAGCAGTTAATCAAAAACCCATACGGTGTGGGTAATTTTGAATGGCTTAAATTAAGCCATTTAAAAGGGTTACCCACACCGTATGGGGTTTTCTCGAAAACCCTTTCTACGGGTTACCAAAATTTAATGTAAGCCGTTCCTAAGGGTTTTTGTTTAAAAAATAAAATTAAAATAAAATTAAAATCTTTTATTTCAGACCCATAGATCCATTTGATTAGTATAGGTACTATACACAAGACTTAGAAACTAGTGTTAACCGCTTAGAAAAATCCCTATCGAAAACCCTTTCAATGGGTAACCAAAATGGTCCCTGATTATTATTAAATATTGCCATCTAGAGTTTTATGTTGAACAGTAAGGTATTTGGCTTCCTCAGAATATTTGTAGTTGGATCTACGTCTGAGGATCAACAACGAATGATCGATCATCATTCTGTAATGACCCTGGAATAAAAGTTCCTGATATGAAAATCTGTTTACTTTACCACGGGAAGCGAGATAAAACCAGATGCCTAGGCGCTTCGTCAAGTGTAATTCAATTTATTTCGCAACCAAAACCCCCACTCAATTTCTTATTACGTCTACTTTTTGTATTAAATACAACAAAAGAATCTTCTATATCACAGCTTATCCGTAAAAACAAACTGGAAACACACATAATTCGGCTCAGACAGACCCTGTGACGTGATTGAAGACCATTTTCCTTGAGAAGTCCGACAAAACTTTGTTTCTTGTTAACGCTCAAAGTGGGATTTGTCGCAGATAGAACCTCCAAACGACACGATAAGGACTGTCTTATCTGCGTCTGATTTAATATTATTCTATGTCTACCCGAGGGTAAGATCGGCGCTGGCTTATCGGATAATATATTTTGGCATTTTTAGGGTTCCGTACCTCAAAAGGAAAAAACGGAAACCTTATAAGATCACTCGTGTGTCTGTCTGGTTGTCTGTCTGTTTATCTGTCCGTCTGTCACAGCCGATTTGCTCCGAATCTACTGGACCGATTACGTTGAAATTTGGTATATACACATAAGAAATTCTGTGACCCAAACACGGACGTAGTCACTTTTGGGCGGTAAATTAAAAAAAGGTTTTGTAAGCTGTAGGTACCGTTTGACATAATTATCAAATGAAAGGGCTTGTTTCAAGAATTTCAGATAATATTTTTTTTTGACAATTTTAAAATAAATACTTTTAATGAAAATATGTTTTTACTTATTTATAGATTACAGGAAAACCTATAAGAAGTCGATGGTCTTAAAATAATATGGTAAATCACTAAATATTGTGCATACAAACTTACATTTGCAGTTGGAATGTATGAGGGAACATGTTTTTTAACTAACTAAAATGTTAAGTTTGTTCTTAGGATAAATTATTCATCCCCACTACGGAACCCTTCATTTTGCGTGGTCCGACATGCAATTGGCCGGTTTTTTTTCTTGACTTCTGAAGTAAATAAAGCCTAGAATTGTTGTTGCTGTAGCGGGTCTTATTGTAAGAATATGTAAGTGACATGTTGTTGACATATTCAAAAGTTTCATTAGTGTTGGTGAAAAAAGCTCGAAACTAGAATAAAACATTTAATCTATTCCGTAGAAATCTCACCGTGGAAAACGTAGGTGAAGAGATCTGTTATTCCATTTGATGCTTGAGTTTTTTTTTCTTTTTAGGGTAGCGTACCTCAAAAGGAAAAAAACGGAACCCTAATAAAATATTATCACTTTGTTAACCGTCTGTCTATCAGTCAGTCTGTCCAGAACCTTTTTCTCCGGAACGCGTGGAGTTATCAAATTGAAATTAATATCAAATACGTATATCTACAGTCCCTTGGAGCTGTACAATCAAGCTTCTACGTCAACAATTAAAAAAATACGGCGATTTAGGCGGGGCGGCCACTAACTGTGGGCATCGGTGCGGCTTGGTGCAGCTCGGGTGCCTTACGGCGGCTTCGGGCGCCTGAGGGCTGCTTCGGGCGCCTGAGAACAGCCTCGGCAGTCGTAAGCATACCTAAGAACGCCGAGGCTGGTTTCGGGTAGCTTCGGCAAAACTAAGAATAGTTCGGGTGGCAGACACGTCGCAGAGCAGTGAAACCAGTAGAAGTGAAAACAGTAATAACTGTGCGTGT
Source organism: Tiliacea aurago (assembly GCA_948098905.1). Lineage (NCBI taxonomy): Eukaryota > Metazoa > Arthropoda > Insecta > Lepidoptera > Noctuidae > Tiliacea > Tiliacea aurago. The sequence continues at coordinate 28,106,104 of OX402578.1, forward strand.
GTTAAAACGGTGGATTGGGACTTAGTTCTCATTGTTCATCTTGCTGAAGAAGAAGAGAAACTTGGAGCCTTAAGGCAAAAAAGAAGATTTCGGGTGAATAAGCTTTGGAAGCAAAGATGGACTTTCGGTGAATTTCATAACCTGTTTAATGATTTACGATATGATGTTCGCAGAATAGATATTACGACTGCAGACTATAGGATTAATTATGAAAATTTTGAAGCCTTGGTTGCGCGCGGTGAAAGTCATGACTGTTCTGCGACGTGTCTGTTACAAAAATGCCACCCGAGGTACCCGAAGATAGCCTCGGCGTCCTTAAGTATGCTTACGACTGCCGAGTCAGCCCAAAGCCGCCCGAAGCAGCTCTCAGACGCCCAAAGGCACCCGAAGCCGTCGTAAGGGGCCCGAGCTGTACCGAACTGCACCGATGCCCACCGATAGTGGGCGCCGCGCCCTATACAGTATTATGTTGATACTCGCAAAGAAATCAAAACGTATAGGGTACTTCCCGTTGACCTAGAATCATGCGAGGTCTCACAGGACAAGTAATGGAAAAAGTCCGAATACAATAGTTGTTTCATCACTTAAAAATAAAAAAAATATGTTTTTGCGATAAATTCACCCCAACTACGGAACCCTAATTAATGAGTGGTCCAACACGCACTTTGCTGGTTTTTTTTATTATTCTCAAACATTAATTATTTGCTGTTTTGACATTTTACTCGCCAAACTTTCTAGTTTGATGGCGAGAAGCGCTTGTACACAAATAATCTAGTAAAAACTAACCTTAAAACTACCAACTATGCACTATTTCACTCAAGGATCAATCACACCTGCACGGACAGATCGCGGACACCGGACAGGTCAATGACACTATTTGACAGATCAATTCAAGCTCACTTCACCTAAGTATTCACGGTGAGATTTTATTGGCAGAAGTATACATAAACACGGCTATATATCTTAAGCTATACATTTCCAGTATATCTAGGATTTACGTACAATGAGAGGTATGCTTATACTGGAAATGTATAACTTGGTATGCGGGGTGTACCTCTGATGCATATTACGAATCTAACTTTTTGGTGACCAGGCTTCACTCCACGTTCCACAAACGGTTTCAAGCAGGGAGAGAATTAGTAGAAGTGCTACGTACATTACTGACTTAGTTCCAATTTTCCTAAAGCCCTATAACATTACAAAGTTCTATCAATATAAAAGTTGATTAGTTATAACTCTGCTCTCACATAAACCCACACTCAAAGCATTTTACCCTCCTAGAAGCCTACACACAAACATCGTTCCTACCAAAAAAGTCACCGTTTTGAAAGTCTATCCACTACCAAAATCGAGATATACCAGACCTTTACTCCTCAGTCGAGTCGAGACTGGCAAGTGTCCACTAAATGAATAATGAAAACGTAAATGGATGCAGCGGACACATAAAATTGACATACGGTTTTCCGGTCGCGTCCGAGAATTTATAAGAGGCAAAATGTTTGGCACTCAGCATTCTTCGCAGGTAGCAGGTGGATGAGAGTGCGGAGAACCGAGTTGAATGACATGCAATTGGAAAAGTCTATTTCCAGCAGTGGACTGCTGTGGGCTGATGATGATTGATGATGATGAAAATGATTGGTGAACGATGCCTTTGAGTTTTTACAAGTTCTATGAGACTATTGCAGTCATGTAAACTACTTACTGTGATAGCTGAAATTAAAGGCTTTTTTTATTTTATTTTATTTTTATGAGACTATTGCGTACGTATATGCAGTGTGGAGACCTCCAGGAAAACTTCACTTAACTCAAAATAACAGTTTATTGCAATTAAAACACCTTTTATGCGTCTTCCTTATTCCCTGTGCTATCGCCATCTTTACTTCCATACGTCACCTTTCACTCGTTCAAAAACATACTTTTTAAGGTTTAGAAATGCTTAGTTATATAGCATGTTAAATCCACAACTCTTAAATTAATTCTACGTACGTTTATAACATCGGCCCCGGCAATCAACTTGATATAACAAGTAACTATAAGGTGTATCTATTCATACACGAAATCTCCCAAGAGGTCATTGTACTCATCATTATGAACAACGTATACTATGGGACCAAACCTGAAATCACGAAAAAAAAATCTGCTGTTACCTACATTTATGTTCGCTTATCTCGTCAAAATGTAGGGAACAGCTGATTTTTTTTTCGCGATTTCATGTTTGGTCCCATAGTGAAAGTTGTTCATAATGATGAGTACAATGACCCCTTAAGAGATGTGTGTATGAATAGATACATCTTCTATAAGTGGCAAAACATACTTTGCCTCAGTCCCATTTAATGCTTATCATGTGACCGGTTGAATGAAAACATTATGCTCGCTCCCCATTACATGGGATTTTAAATACGTTCTAATAAAATGTGAGAGTGTTAAACACACTGCCTTTCCTTTCGGCTAATACCAGCATGATGTTATGTTACAACTCTACCAAATGTGACGTGAAACAGCTTTTCCACACCATTGACTTCAAAATTAAACAATACCATTCGTACCCGTCAACGGACCCAAACTTTCTAGAACAAAAACCAAAAAAACAAATTCTAACACTAAATTGAAAAACGCACGAAATGTTCAAACGCCCGTGTTTTGTTGACAGTCGGGGAAAAAGAGCTTTGTGTGTTCGTCAGTCAGCAACATAAAGAGATGTTGATGAGGGTTCTCTGTGAGCACTGCTGAGTTTTTTATTGATTTAGACGGTACATGACTTGTTCTGTTGTCTTAATGCCTGACGTTGAGTAGTTCTGGAAAAGGTTTATTTGAAGTGATGGGAAAGAGTCTCCAGAAAAAATAAATAAATAAAACTGGCATCAAGATTTTAAGGTTTTCACTTACCTTAGTTAGTAGTTAGATAGAAAATAACTTTCTAGAAATGACCTACTGCGACGTAAATGAACAAAAACCTCATCTCAGTAAATGTTTGTTTATCATGTTCATTTTTATACAATACTAGCTGCGCCTCGCGGTTTCACCCACATAAGTCTCGATCCCGTAGGAATATCGAGATAAAAAGTTGATCCAGGATGTCAGCTACCTCCATATATTTTTTTATCAAAATTGGTTCAGCCGTTTGATAGTCGGAGAAGAAGTAACAAACACACACACACACAGATTAGTGTGATAGTGTGATATACAACATTAGTTTTTGTTTATACTAAACCTCTTAAGGGGTCATTGTATTCATCATTATGAACAACTTTTACTATGGGACCAAAGTTGAAATCGCGAAAAAATTATCAGCTGTTCCCTACATTTTGACGAGTTCAGCGAACTTAAATGTAGGGAACAGCTGATTTTTTTTTCGCGATTTCAAGGTTGGTCCCATAGTAAAAGTTGTTCATAATGATGAGTACAATGAACCCTTAAGAGGTTTAGTATAAACAAAAACTAATGTTGTATAGTGTGATTAAGATACCCATAATATCGTAATGGCACAGTGAAAGTAGTGATGGCTCAGAAATACGAAATATGTTTATTTGCGGTAAAACATGACCCAAAGAAAAATACAATCACAAAAGAACAAGTTGGGGTAGTGGAAATAAATAAATATGCGTCACATCCACGCAAAACAGCCATCGCTCAGCATAATGCTGTGACCCTATGTGAGACAAAGCCACAGCGCTGGTTTTCAGCGACAGCCGGCGTTGAATTACATCAACCGATGCAGCATAAAATGAGATACAAAAAGCAAAATAAGAAATAAAAAAACCGGCCAAGTGCGTGTGGGACCACGCACAAAGAAGGGTTCCGTAGTTGGGATGAATTTATCCCAAAAACAAACTTAACATTGTAGTTGAAAAACAAGTTCTCCCATACATCGATATACGTCACAGTCAATTCTCCAACTGCATTTCAAGTTGGTGGACTATTACTCGTTAACTTGTAAAGCCTACTTAGCTGTTATAGTTTCCTTTTGTTTTTTTTTGTGTGTGGTACTCGTATCTCGCAGTTCAACCTAGGGGTTGTCGTCTGCTTAACCGGGCTTTCCTGTGGGTGCCTCAATAAATTGAGGCCTAGGGAGGGCGCTAGGGAAGGACAGCAAGGGATGGGCTGTATCGGATTAAAAGATAATTTTCCTTTTAATTTCGATAAACAACATTATTTTTAGTATATGCGAAACCTGAATATAGTTTGTTCAGAATAAGGAACTGAATCGGTTTCAATAATTTTTACACCATGTTATATTTTGTCCCAAAATATTTAAGTGTGATGGAAAATGTTATCACCATTTAATTACTTACAATACAATCGCCGTACGGTTAGGTACCTACTGCCAAATTATTATCAATGAGCGCAAAATGACCCTGGAGGACCGGGGGCAACGTTAGCATGTTTTTGTACGGACAACCCGGTACTAATTGCATACCTTATAACTTTCTGATTTTTCATGATACAGTTTTGAAATTTTGTACATAGAATCTTTTTATAAAAATACTAGACACGTGTTTCGGGTTTCGCATATACCAAAACTAATATTGTATGTGTATACAATATTAGTTTAAAACTAATATTGTATGTATATACAATATTAGTTTTGGTGTCATAAAAAATTCATAACAGTAGTATTACTGTCATGAATTTTTTCACATAATACAAAATCAATTTAGCTGTCAGAAATAGCAGCTTAAAGCTTAATATTATGCTAACAGATCCCTGAATTAAAAAATGGTCTTCACAGACCTGCAGTATTTTTGAACGGCCTATCCAACGATATCCCACACCGTTGGATAGACGAGAAAAAAAATATCATCCCCATGTTCCGTGAACGGTACTGGCGCTCGCCTCAAAATTTTTTTTTCACGGTTTTTATTTCACGAAATTGTCGACGTGATTAATATGTATACCATGTCATCGATATGTAAGTAAATTCAAATGTAAGCTAGATTTCAGCTTCTTGCCAAATTTCATGATTCTAGGTCAACGGGAGGTAGTTTTACTACAAAATAAATACACAATACATACATATAATAAATTCGTAACATAATTATATAATATAAATGACCTACTTACTCTTATATTTCATAAGTATTTAATCCCAAACTCATTAAAAATAATTAAACTGCATTGTAGTACTGCACTTGAAACAATAAAGCGTTTTCACAAAAATGAGTATGTCAACACCAGTGATTGAGTTTCACGGAAACCGACGATCATCGGTTTTTGTATTTTTCAAATAACCGATGTTTTTCGGTTTTACTGACGTTTATTACTCTTTCAACTCCACGTGAATGTAATTGTTTTTATTTAAATTATTATCAGCCTCAGCGTAATTTCGCGTAATTAATGGCGACTATGGATGAAACCAAATCGTGGTTTATGTGCCCCGGTTTTGTTAAATTTAAATAATGGTTTAATAGATATTATTTATCTTCATCAATGGTTTTGCGTTAAAACCTTTCAATCTTTTATTTCTTTCTTAATTGTTTTTTAAGATCCATAATTTCTTAATTCATTATTTATCAACAGTTTTAAAGTAAATAAAAAATCTATCTTCATAGGTTCAAAGTAATCAAAATGAAGATTCATAAAATGTTCAATATTTCATTGTCTAAAATACCTTATCTTACTACCATAAAATGTTGTACTTTCTCCTAATTAAAATAAAGGTGATCTGGTTCTCAAGTCCCTTAAAATGAATAGAGGGTCAAAACTTTGCCCAATTTGCGAAATTTTCGTTGAGAATTGACGATTGTACCTTGTCTCTTAAATTAATGTGACCTATAAAAGAAATATTGGTATGGAGCGAAGTTAGAGTTGATAGCGATTTAAATAACTGCTTAAGAGTTTTCTAGACAGTAAGTTATGTTTTGATAAGGAACTTTAAAATATTCATTGGGAGACTGATGAAGTACGCCATCTGTTTTCTGAACGATATTGTGAAAGCTTAGAAAATTGAGAACGTATCAAGAAACTACTATAGTTTTCCTTGATAAATCTTGACAAGGATGCTTTGGTGAGTTCTATTTTTAGGGTTCCGTACCAAAATGGTAAAAAGGAACCCTTATGGTGAGACTAAGTCTGTCTGTCTGTCACACCTGGATATCTCGAGAACTACTAATGCTATCAACTTGAAATTTAGAAAAGTTTTAGATGACGTTTGCCCAACTGTTTTGCAAACAAGAAAAAAAATAAAAAAAATATAGCTTTTTTGCAAAAGGGACTGAAAGGGGGTCTTAAAAATTTGAAGTGGGGCTACTAGGGCATGTGGGGTATCATATGAAAGAGCGCTGTTTGCACGTTCTCAAACATTTTTTTTTAGGCAGCAAAGTTTCCGACTATTGATGAAAAATGTAAAAAAAATATCGGTCGCCCCCCCCTTATCTCCGAAGTTTGCATAGATAAATTCTGAAATTATTCTATGTGATAGAAGTTTATGTAAAGATTACAGGGAAAATAAAAAGATGTCTCTAAATAGCACAGTTTTTCAGAAATCATCAACATCATATATACGCACGGAACGCTCGGTGCGCGAGTCCGACTCGCTCTTGACCGGTTTTTTTTAATGTTGTATAGGAATAGAATAGAATAGAATAGAATAGAATACTCTTTATTATGTACACCATAAAAGTTACAGATATAAATGTTTAAATTTTACATAGGGTGACACAATGGGCGGTCTTATCGCTAAAAGCGATCTTTTACAGACAACCTTTGGATGGATTAAAGGGAGCAGGAGTGACAATACTGCAGGTAGTCAGTGGTGTACCATTAACATATACAATAGATACACAAAGCATAGGCTAAGGTCTTGAACACTAACTCAACCTCAACTGATTACAATATGTTGAGTACGTTAGTGCTCACATTTAGCTCAGTTTACTAATATTTTACAGATTTAAAGGACATTGGGCAACAATGTCCTTTAAATCTACCTTGCCCTTACCCTTAAAATGAGACCTTAATTAAATTGAATAGTTTATTAAATTAGGAATAACTTTTACCGAGATACCAACAATTTATCTGTCAGTGAAAAGTTATAGCTAGTATATTAAAGTAAAAATGATCAGCTTGATTGATTTTAACAATGAGCTATCATTAGATTTGTCTTGCGAGTTTCCCCACGAGTTACACTGACATTCATTTATGTCATTGTCTTTTGTTTCAAAGTCGTGTTGCAACCTCTTCAACGTTAATTGTTCCATTCATAATCCTTTACTTAATCTTTTGGGTCTATTTCTCATGCTGAGCTCGCGCTGTTGTTTGGATCTTTTTCATAACTTGGACCATTAAAATTTCTAAGTCGCTAGAGAACCCCAGAGTTTCGGCCGATTAAGATAATTAAAATACTTGATGGAAAAGTTACGCTACCGCTACCAAGATTAACGGAAACATGTATTTTTTATCATCTATCGTTAAAATCTGAGTGGATAATATTATGGGAATAGTAAAACTGTTTTTTTTAATGAATATTGACCTATTAATGTTTGGGTTGGAGATGAAAATGATAAGGTTGCTCTTATAAATCTACTTAAATTAAAACAATTTTAACGAGTGTTTCACAAAATAAAGCTTTAGTGCAGTATTATTTTTTATAAGAGTTTATTACTTAAAATTAATATTATTTCAGGTATTCATTTATCATTCATTCATTTTGGCCAAAAGACGTTCACTGCTGGACATAGGCCTCCCTCAAGCACCGCCACTTCGACCGGTTCTGTGCTTCCCGCATCCAGCTGATTCCTGCGTTCTTCACAAGGTAATCGGTCCACCTTGTGTGAGGCCATCCAACGCTACGACTTTCGGTACACGGTCCCCACTCCAGAACCTTTCTGCCCCATCAGCCATCTGTTCTGCGAGCAACGTGCCCTGCCCACTGCCATTTAAGTTTGGCAATTCTTCGAAATATGTCGGTTACCTTGGTTTCCAGGTAAATGTTAGATATTCAATTTAACACCAACTCCTTTCCTTTGGCTTGAGTTAGAACCAGAAAAGATCATTATAGTCAATCGAATTACAGACTCAGGTGAGTCCATTGAGTGTAAAATTGAATTTATCTTTTATCAACGCTGTAAATAGGTATCCTATTTCTTTTGACTTCAAAAATAACTATAGAACTCAGCGGATTAGCAACAACTGAAACAAGAAACAAATGCAGACGAAGCGAAAGGGTCGGGTCAAAATCGGACACAAAGTGACGTAATGAATACGTCCCTCTTAAGTGATAGGTGACGAGACAAGGGTCATGGAGGTGACCTTAACACGTATTGATAATACGGGCAAGGATGTAAGTGAAAACGGGGACTGAGATGCTGAACTTGTGTTTGACATTGAGTAACCTTTAAACATTGGTTTGTTTTTGACTCTGTACCTTCATCTCTGTCACTCTAGTTGCCCTTGTAAGATAATAAACCATACACAGGAATCCGTCCGTTAATATGACATTAAGAAGTATGTATGTAAGTATATTCTCTTATTGTGTTTATTTTTAAATTAGTGATTAGTATAATAATAATATTAGTAAGTTTTTTATTTTGATTTTATGTATTATGTTTTCTCTTTTAACCTTACACACGTTGTCTACATCTCTTCGTCTACTTTCCTTGTCGCAGGTATGCTGGAAGAGATTTCTTTAGAAATAAGCATCACCTTTGTACGTATTTTTCTGTTCCTTTTTTTTCTTGTCTATATTTTTTTCTTGTATAAGTGTGTACATAAACTGTTAAATAAATAAATAAATAAATAAGAAGTATGTAAGGGTCGTAGCAGGTGGCGTTCTTTAGTTTCATTCTACCTACTTTCATGAGAGAAGAAGGCGTGAGTTTATGTATGTATGGAGTTTCAGAAACAACTAGAGTTTGAATAAAGACATCCCTGTCATTCATACTTCTGTAACAGTATTTTTGTAATCCTTTATATTTCATTTATTTAGATACGCCCGAGTGCTGTAATATACTTTTCTCAAATGAATTGTCTTTGAAAATGACATGAACAGTAGTAACCTCGTCCGCTTTAAATGCTTTACTGATACGTAGTTGTATTAAGTTGTTTGAATTTTTTAGAAACCAAACTTAAACAGTCAATTGAATATTTAACTTAAACGGTACTTTATCGAAATGTGGAGCTATATTTTTATTTTGATTTTTTTTTCTGCTGAGCTATTCGGTTTCACCATGAAAACTTAGATAAGCTGTGTGGTGAGCTTGAAGTGGGCGAGCTACCCATCGCTCACGGTCCGCAAGCCCGCACCTACGGTGGCCGGGAATCGGCCTGCAACTCCCGACGCCCGGGGCGTCTCCCGCGGCGACTAGGGGCGCGAGGGCGCGAACCTCGCCTCTCCCTCACGCGTTCCACAACTTTTAAATGCCTGAAGCCCTGAACAGATTTAGATGTATGGAGTTTTGTAAGAATCCTTAAATCATCCATTTATTATGACATAGGCTGTTTTTATAATTTTAAAATAAAACTTGTCACTAAAATGTATAAAATAAAAAAAAATTGTCTGTTTAGTCAGCGAGTAAATGAGTCACCTGTCGCTTTGTATAAGTATTCAGATTAATAACTAATACTTTTTCAGGCCAGTCGTGTTTCAATTTTTATTATTTATTATTTTATGGAAGAGCTGTAGTTTAAAAGTATGATTTTTTTTTGCAATCAGAAATTGAGCTTTAGAAGTTGGTTTAGTACCTAGGGTGGAACTACCTACCGAATCCAACACAGATTTTTTTCTATTTCAGTAAAGTTTGGTACTTAAGTTGAGATATTCTGCATTAAGTTGTTTCTACCGTACCTGTAACGATATATAAAACCTGTAAATACCTGTAAGAAAACAAACAAAATTCTCGAACGTTCATCCAGTCAGTAAATTCCTTTTAAACACTTGGGTGGCTAAATCGAATTTGTCAAAGTTTCTCGTCGTGAAACGTTATCAATCAAAAACACTGAAACTAACTTACGAAGAGACAATTTTCTGTACGTTTCATAGGAAATTATTAATAAATCCTTCGAGTTGTGGCCGTAAATATTTATAAGGGAAATTGAAAGTTGCAAACAGAATTATGTAGCGAATGATTAGCTGGTTATAGATACACGATAGCGACTTGATAGGCTAATTCTATAAAATTCTGTAACAAATGGTGATTATGCGAAGATTCTGTTCAGGTCCAATGCCCAAATATAATCTGTAGCAATGTGTTTATAGGGTACTGTCATACGTTTACGTACTTTTCCGAATTTAATGTATGATTTTAGTCTCAATACTCAATCATTTATTGTTCAATGTGTACTAAGTAAAGAATTATGAGAGAAAACCTTAAACCCTAACTTATTAGTCTACATACATGTGCTCTATTTACTGTAACTAGTTAATTTACTTACTAACTTGTATGTATTTTAAACCGACTTCCAAAAAGGAGGAGGTTATATGTTCGCCTGTATGTTTTTTTTTTATGTTTGTTCACCGATAGCTCCGGCAATCATGGACCGATTTTGAAATTTTTTTTTTTTGAAATGGTATGCTCCTGAGGTGGTCCCATTGCCACCAAATCTGAATCTGATGAAGGGATCCCATAGAAATCGAGGGAAATCCTCAAATTTTATAGGCACACATATAGCGATTTGGGTATTTTTTATAGTAACTCGTGCATTTGCTCTCGGAAAGCACTATTTGGTGAAGTGGAACTAATGATGGAGACCACAGATGGCCATCGGAAAAATATAGATAATAATAAGTATTTAACGGGTTGCGATTCGATTAGGTACTTTAATGTGGTTGCTAAGCAATTTATGCTCGTCACTATGCATATAGTGAGTGGCATTTCTCCTGGTTCTTACCAGGAGAACTCCTTAATAATCAACGTCTCAGCATCGGGAAAAGCAATATTTTGTAAAAGGTGATGAGCAGTTAACATTAGGCTATTGTAACTTAGATAAATTAAAAACTGACCCACTAAAAAGTGAAAAATAAAAAACTTAAAAAAAAACCTACTTCCAAAAAAACACTACAAAGTGAAAAATAACTTTAATTTCGGAAGTCGGTTGCAATAAACTGAAATACAGATCCAAAGACACCGACTTCCGAAATTAAAGTTATTTTTCACTTTGTAGTGTTTTTTTGGAAGTCGGTAACTTTTTTTTTTTGTAAAAAGTTTTTTTATAATAAGTAAATGTGATTCCAGTAGTGTTCACTGTTAGATGGGTAATACAGCAGCTATAGTTAATCATCTATTTTTTCGTTATCTTGTCATATTGTGCTGTATAAGTACCTATCAATTATCTACTAAATTAAATTTTAAGTTTATCTATTGAAAATTCCTCGCATTCATAATTCGTCTGAATAACGCTAATTTCCACATTAACAGTACAAACTTTAAAGACAGCACTTCAAACTACTGCGGATTTTAGCTTCGAAATTAACATTAAAGCGTCAACTTCTAACTTGAACAGATAACGATAGTTCTGCCTGCCCCACTTAGTACAGTAAATAGGCCGAGATAAATGTTAGAGAACTTGGTTTGAGAACTTAAGATTTGTACTGGATATGCTTGATTTATAATTCTGATATAATTCAGGCTTTTTGGTTTCTGTTTTGTGTATGTATGTATGTCACTGCCATTCGACTGGATTTGTTCACTCAGAAAACAATCGATCATCAAATCGAGAATCATTCGAGTAATCGAGTCTGGTCAAACCACGCTGGGGTCGGCGCATTTCATTAAAAAAAAATCATTCAATCATTTCATTCATTCAATTTCAATTCATTCATTCATTCAATTTCAATTCATTCATTCAAGTTTTCAACCTAAAACCGCAATTTCATAATTGAAATCTTGGGGTTTTTTTTGTATTTCAAACTCAAACTAAAAGCATTTTTATCATATAAACCAATTACAGGCACCTTTGAATTCTCAAGGGGTCGGTCAGTCAGAAAGATGAAGCTAGTTCTCCATTCCAAAGCGTAGTAGGTACATAATTATGGAGAAGAACGGGCAAGAAACTCCACGGACACTCTTCTAAATTAAAATATGGTTTCAAAATATTGTACCCAAAATTGTGTAACCATATTTTGCCCGGCTGATGGCAAATAGGCTCGCCCCTTATTACATGGGACTTAAACATTACTGGCGAAATATGGGTGTACATGCTTAGGTACACCTCTGCCTTACCCTTCGGGGAATTAAAAGCGTGATGTTAAGTTATGAAATCAGAATTTTTCAGTGACTTTATTTTCATCAGAGAATGCTACCAGATACTTACTAAGGGCTTCTTTAAATAAATATAGCCTAAAGTTCCCACCGTTCAAGTTTTATAGCTCTTTGCATAACAACACAGAATAAATTAATTATTACCTGTTCGCTTGCATAATTTCATGGCTTGAAGTTTATTTAGGATTTAAGGGACGTTATTATTGTGTAAGGCACACAGCTCAACATAAAAAAAATGTAATTTGGTTTGTTATACTCTGTAGTCGCCCAGGGCACTATGGAGCAGGCTATGCTCGGAGTCACTTTGAAGGATTGAATCAGGAATTAAATTATCCGAAAAAGAACCGGAGTTACCGACATAGCTTGCAGAGTAAGCAACCCGATTGGCAATAGGCTGGCCATGTGAGTCCTGGAGTGGAGACCGCGTATCGGCAAGCGTAGTGTGGGACGCCCCCCACCTAGATGGATCCGCGACCTTAAAAAGGTGGCTGGGTCAGACTGGATGCGGCAGGTGGAGGACAGTATGTTGTGACGCAGCCTGGGAGCGGCCTATGTCCATCAGTGGACTGCGATACATAATCAGCCTATATTGTTCCCACTGCTGGGACACAGGCCTCCTATTTCTGTGAGGGGGAGTGGGTCGTAATCCACCACGCGGGCCCAGTGCGGGTTGGTGGATATCACATGTCTTCAATTTTTCAGTTCTAGGACATGCCGGTTTCCTCACGATGTTTTCCTTCAGGGTTTTTGAGAGCAGTGGTGATGAAATAATTTACACATAGTAAAGCGCCTGTCTGGGTTCGAACCCACGACCTACTACTCGAAGTCGAGGCCGTTACCACTGGGCCACCACTGCTCAGACTGCGATAGGCTGAGTTGATTGATTTTTGATACTTGGTGAGTACACTTTTACCATGTAGGATGTTTATTAAAAAAAACTCGCTGTACATAGGTACTTGAACACACGAGCACACGAGCGAGTGCGAGCGCTCATTTAATTTACCCTCTTTTAATTTTGCTTTTTGTTTTGTTTAGCTTAGATTCCTTTAAAATTGTTTCTGCGTGGTGCCGGATGTAAAGAATAGCACCGCCCCATTTCTTTCCGTGGGTGTCGTAAAAGGCGACTAAGGGTCTGCAGCAGCGTTCTCTATGCATTTTAACACCATACTGCGATTGCCAACCCGCCTGCCAAGCGTGGTGATTATGGCAACCCCCCGCCTCCTTTGAGGGAGGCCTATGTCCAGCAGTGGACGTCTTTCGGCTGAAATGATGATGAATGATGATTCAATAACCTAAATACAATAAAAACTGTAACCATTGGAAGGGCGGAATGTCCTAACACAAGCATCTAGAGGACATTCCTAAAAGTATTAATGTAACAAATTGTAAGTTATTGAAATAAACTTGTTTTTTTTTTATATTCTTCTAAAAGTTCTTTTCTGTAAGAAGAATTATCACCCTAATTTATTTGGGGTCAGCGTAACATGTCTTCGTCTTCCATACACCTCAATCAGCTGTCATCTCTGATATCACTCCCTTAGCCATATCTTTCACACAACCCATCCATCATTTCTTTGGTTGTGCCCAACTCGTTGTAGCCATCCACTTTTATACTCTAAACTTTATAACCATATTGCTGTAGTTTTTTTCATCAAAAAAACATCGTAAAACAGAAATTCTACGGCGACTGCTTCAGAAGCAGAGAATGTGTGTAATCGCAATCCTTCCTAGGTTGATAGCCAATCATTGTTCACCGACGTAAAGGGAAGCTATTGTACGGTTGACAGCTAATTCTATCGTAGAACGGAAAGTTTATGGACCACAGAGCACGAAATCGCCGTGCTGGCAACAGCGCGCAGCGGCCCCCGAGCCATCTCTGTGCGATGTCCCTGCAATCTCCTACACTTGTGGTTTTTAGGGTTTCGTAGTCAAAAAGGAAGCCTTATAGTTTCGTTTCATGTGTTTGTCTGTCTGTCCCCGGCTTAGATCACACTCTTAGTACTAGAAAGCTGTAATTTGGCATGGGTATACCTATTAATCACGCCGACAAAGTGATATAATAAAATCTTGAAAAAATGTTTTTTAGTTTTCCCTTGCCCTTAAAGTGGGGATGATAATTTTCATTCTCGATTATCCCATGGTGTGGGATATCAATGAATACGCCGTTAAAAAAATTTCGGGTCTGTGAAAACTTTTTAAGGAATCCGTTTGCGTAATATTAAGCTTTAAAGTGCTATTTTTTGATAAAGCCATGTGCCAGCTAAATGGTTGTATTTGGATATGTAAAAAAATCACGGCATTAGTATATAATTATAACGAAATTAAAAGAAAAACTATCACAGCTAAGTAGGCTTTACAAGTTAACGAGTAACAGTCGACCAACTTAAATTTGCAGTTAGAGAATTGACCGCGACGTATATTGATGTATGGGAGAACATGTTTTTCAACTACTATGTTAGTAGTTGGGATACATTCATCCCAACTACGGAACCCTTCATTGTGCATGGTCCGACACGCATTTGGCCGGTTTTATTCAGACTTGTTATAGTTGTAGTTAATGGCAATCATGTTATTTGATGGTTTTGCCGCCATTATAAGAAAAAGATGTGCATCCCTGATGTTGCGTGTTCGCGGCAGCACCAACAGTATTCTCCGTGTGTTCACAGATCGGTGGGATTCCTCGATGTTGCGGGGGTGGATGCAGGTCCACGCTGAATTTTAATTGTTTTGTTAATCTACTACTAACACTAGATCATATGTAAAATTGCTACTAACCCTATGGACATTTGTCTGAAATAAAAGTATTCTATTCTATTTGGTTATTGTTTTTATTATTTTGTTCATCTTTTGTACAGATTCTTTTATATTTTGTGAATGTGAGAACATTGTTGGTGTTACGAGTAATAGACTATTGATTAAAAAAGGTTCTTACTTTTATATTATAATAATATATTATATCGTTTTTTTAATGTTTTGTTAATGTGAGAACGTTTTAGGCTTAATAGTCTGCAGATTTGTAGACCATTTCCAATTTTTTTAAGAACCTGGTGCATTACACAGTCCCTCCCATACCTATTTGCACTGTAATTTGCAAACATTGTAAAAGCCCATTATTTTTAAGAGAGTAACCGTGGAGTTTCTTGCCGGCTCTTCTCCATAGGACCCGACGAGGAAACGAGTGCCCATGTTGGTTTATGTGAAATAAAATATTTTGATTTTTTAATGTGTTATGGACTCTGTTATAGGGCTCTTATAATTATTAATAGATGGTTAGCCAGCAAATAATTTATGGTTGACTAATTAAATGTCGATTTTTTTTACTTTGATTTCGACTTTACAAACGTCACCAATTTGGGCGAAATGCATTTTCATTACAACACTACAGTCGACACTTATATATTATGTAGCTTTTAACCTTTTTATTCTTTATTCACATCGTTCCTTTCAGGTTGCCGAACCATTAGTTAGGGACGTTCCACATACAATATCATTAATTGATATAAATCTCAAAAGTTATGGGTGGAAAATCATTTGAAATGTGTAAAACTTTGCCAATATCCGCGTCTTGGGTGATGTAGGTGGCGAACTTGCACATAAAATGTTTCTATTCGCTAATAAACAAGCTTGGTTCAGTTCATTTGTCAGTGGTGCCACGGCATCAGTTTTGGGCTGGTACGAGTTATAAGCTATAGCGAATCGAGACCTGGTCTTGTTACTTAATAATGCTACAATGGAAGGTTAGTTGCACCGTTTTTTCTTCTTAAATTAGTGGAGGCAATTATTCAATATTTAGACACCTTAGAATATTATATACTAACTAAACTAAAACTATAAAACATTAAAATATAGCGTCGAAAAATTCCTCCGCATCGCTGTCGACTGGTAATGTACCCAAGAGACTGGCGGCATTGCCACGTTGTATGGCAATGCTTAACCTCTGGCCAAGGTAAAAGCCAGCCCTTGGGTCACGGGAAGTGTCAACCAGCCGTTTGGAGATATCTTTGAACAAATCATGAGCACTCGGACCCCACGGCCCGAGGGTTTCAACCCCAAACGGCTCGAAAATATAATTACCGATAAGGTTATTATACTTTCGCCGCTTGAGATTTTCCGCAGACGCAGCGCCAGCACAGCACGCGGAGTCAGGAAGATGGGATGGCGCAAGAGTATCGACACACGTTGCGTCCCACACTAAAGACCTACTCACCTTCCATGGAAATAAAGACATGCCGTCCGGTCTCTTGCCATCGTCACGTGCCAAGCCATTAGGTTCTAATACAGCTGGAACGCCGACGGTGACAAGAGCTCGTCGGATAATGTCATTAATATTCGCGCTAAGCGACCTGCACTACGGCTGCAAGACAGGCCGTGGTGTCCGAGGCTGTTGACAACTTCGCCACAGTGACAGCGATGAGGAGAACAACAAGGAGCTCGTAGTCGGAGGGAAGCAGCGAGGCGGAAAGTAGTGTCGTCGAACAAAGTACCTATGTTCGACGATGGTAGTGCATGAAGCCACAGACCCGACTCCCATTTACCCACAGCCAGCAAGCGCGCACGCTCCGCAGTAGTAGCAGACGTGTCAAGTAAATTTTTTTTTAGTTAGTATATAATTTTGTTATTTTTATAAATTAATTAGTTATAAGTTGTTATTTATATACATAATATTTTAATTCTAACTAAATAAAAAACTACATTTCCTTAGAATATTATTTTCTAATTCGAATTTATTATTAACTATCGACCCGCGCCTGCTTCGCACGGGTGCAATGTACTGATGTTGCGATATGTTATGTCAAAACATCGAGATTTCTGATGTAAAGTAAAATATTATTGTACTAGCTGCGCCCTACGGTTTCACCCGCGTAAGTCTCGATCCCGTGGGAATATCGGGATAAAAAGTAGCCTATAATATTAACCCAGGGTGTCGGCTATCTCCATATAAAATTTTATCAAAATTGGTCCAGCCGTTTCAGCGTGAAGAAGTAACAGACACACACACACACTCACAAACTTTCGCCTTTATAATATTAGTGTGATTAGTGTAATATATAGTGTAATAGTGTGATTAGTCTGATTAAGACCTACCTACCTATTATCGTAATGGTATAGTGAAAGTCGTGATGGCTCAGTGGTTAAGGCCTTGCCTCTCATGCATGAGGTTTCAATGTCATTGTGGGTTCAAATCCGGGCAATTACCAATGTCACTTTTTCAATTCTTAAGAATTTCCAAGTATATCTTGGACATTACTGATATCTGTGAAGGAAAATATCGTGAGGAAACATGGACTACTTATAATAATATTTAAAAGTATAAAATCGCCAACCCGTCTTAAGCACGCTTGTGCCTTTTGTTTATGAGAAGGGCCCAGTAAAAGGCGGGCATTATTATACCCATATGCTAGCATAGCATCCAGAATAAATATTATATAAATGATAGCGAAAACCACATCAAAATTCATTGTGTAGTTTAGAAGAAATAAGCGGTCACATAGACAGACTTCAAAACCAACTTTATTGTGTTACTATCTGCGCCCCACGGTTTAACCCGCACGAGTCTCGATTCCGTAGGAATATCGGGATTTAAAAGTATTGTATGTTCTATTCCAGATCATGGTCTATTTATGTGCCAAATTGCATCCAAATCCGTTTAGCCGTTTTAGCATGACAGCGTAACAAACAAACAAGCAAATAAACAAACAAACTCATTTTCGCATTACAATATTAGTTACTACGAGTATGTGTTGAATGATATTGATATTAATTTTTGCCGTAGATATATAATAATTTCTCTTCGAGTGATATAACTGACAACCGGATTTCATATTAAATGTTATCACTGTTCTTGCTCATTCATAATGATAGCCAAGGTTAATTTATATCTACTCTTGAATTTTTTTACAAATTCATTGTATATGAATTTTAAAATACAATTAATTTTGGACTGCCACCGTCAGAACAGGCATATGGTGAATTTACCAAAACGGATAACAGTTTCAATTGTCACTAACATAGTTTGAAAGCTATTAAGACCCGATCTTATCAGTTGAGCTCTAATCTTGTAACTTGTACCATCAAATAAACACAACCGTGCGGTCTCGGTCGCGTATGTGCAAATTACACTCGAAAATTTATTAGAACATTTCGTTTGAAAATTATTGTAGTTGTTTTTGGTTTCAACGATAATGTACGTCAGAAATCAGATCCTAATTCTACAGTTGTATTTATTTTGTTCATTATCACGTCGTTGTAAAGTTTAATTGAGTAATTTTGGTATGGGGTTAGTGTTTAGGAGACTTTAGTAGCATTAATGGGTAGTGATGCTTTTGAAATGTTAATTTGTAATTTAAATGTGATTGATTAGTAATCATAGCGTTATACGCAAATTGAATTAGAACCGTTTGTTGATTTACGAAAATTGCTATTGCTCTTGTATACAAAGTGAGTTATATGTTGAACATAGATTTGAATTGTGCAATTCAGATTCCGTGATTGGTGTATAACAAAATTATAGGGGCAAATACTGTTGAAATGATGCCTTTGAAATGTTAATTTCTAATTAATGTTCTACCTACTCATCATATTAATGACATCATTGCTAATAATAGCATATTATAATTATTGAGATTAACCGCATAGTTGGGAAAAGGCAGTTGATGACTATAATTATTGATATTGTGACGTGTCACTACTTAGTATAAAACAAAGTCGCTTCCCGCTTCCTGTCTCTCCCTATATATGCTTAGATCTTTAAAACTACGCAACGGATTTTGATGCGGTTTTTTTAATAGATAGAGTGATTCAAGAGGAAGGTTTATATGTTTATAAAAAGCCACGCGGGCGAAGCCGCGGGCAACAGCTTGTTATCTTATCTACATCTTCTTTATCTCTAATCTCTAAATATTACAAAACAAAGTCTTTTATTTTTGTCTGTCTGTCTGTGTGACCACGTTGTTCTTCTAAACTACGCAACGGATTTTGATGCGGTTTTCACCATCATTTAGGGAACCACCGTGTCGCATCGCATCGCCCGCCCACGCTATTACTTCGTTTTTGCTTAGCGTTCTTTCTAACATTCTTTATTTTTTCTCGGTTCCTATTAGTCGTAGCGTGAGTTAAATAGCGTTATAACCTTCCCCAGAAAATGGGCTTTAAAAAGCAAAATAATTTTTCAAAGGACGATGGGAACTGGCGTCCCCAATATTGAAACTTAGTCAACTGAATTGAGACATATCTCATTTGTATTTTCATGTGTATGTTCCACACACTTCAGCCTACTCCATCGTGAAATATAGGCGTGATGTTTTATGTTCTATTATATATAAGTCGGCGATTATTATGCTTTATCTCTTTTATTCTGATGAAAAATAGAAAACAAACATCCATATTTTCGTTAGATAAATGAAACTGATCGATGATTTTTTCAGGAAACCGCATATATTTAAGCAAAATATATTTTGCTTTTTAGGCTGTAATGAAAAATATGAGACAAAAATGAAGTCTGTTGGATCAAAAATAAATTGGGGATGGGGTCCATATTAGATTGCCCATTGTCCTTTGGCTGGTAGTTCCAGACCATTAGCAAGTTCAAACAAACAAACTCTTCAACTTACATTAAGTATAGATTTACATTTAACGTAAACGAGTACAGAAATCTTGACGTTTTGTCAAGTAGTAAAAAATACGCTTTTTTGAGCGCTTACGTGGCGTGCGCTGGCTAAACCGTAAGAGATTTAAAAAAAAATGCTCTACAAGATTGTACATCTTCATAATATGATCAATAGAAAAGTCTGCGTAAGAATGACCCACAGTAACCATTAAGTAGCTTTCAGAATTTGATAAAAAATAATTGTTCTTCCCAAATGAAATAGAGAGAAATGAGAATGACAAATGAGAATGGAGTAGAGTAAAGGTCAATTTAATTTTAAGGTCAAGTAATTTGGAAGAAAAAATACTTAAGTACTTACTTTTAGTATACTAGTCACTTACAGTAGTTCCTAGTCTACTTTGCTTTACAACGCAAGTAGATTCCCTGTCATATTTTTCATTTGTTTGTACAAGATACGGGCAAACGCCTAGTTTGGGGGTCGTCGTCGAAACTGGTCTTGTATTACAATCAATAAAAATTAATGATAGATAAATAAATTATGGTGTACATGTACAATGGTGGGTTATTCTATAATCGGAGGGTAGGTAAAACCCTTTAGGTATTATTTCACGACTCAAATGAATAAACTTTATGGTCTCGTATTATCCTAGAAGGCATGAACTATTGAAAGGTTTTTACCACAATTTTCTATTGTAACCAGGGACCGTTTTGGTTACCCATTGAAAAGGTTTTCGATAGGGGTTTTCTAAGCGGTTAAACAAAAACCCATACGATATGGGTAACCCTTATGAACGGCTTAAATTAAATTTTGGTTACCCATTAAAAGGGTTTTCGATAAAAACCCATACGATGTGGGTAACCTTTTTAGAAAGAAGAAAGAAAGTACGTTTATTTGCGGTAAACATGACGCAAAGAAAGAAAATAGATACAAAAAGAACAAGTAGGGGGAACATATGCGTCACATCCTCGCAAAACGGCCACCGCTCAGCATAATGCTGCGACCCTATTCGAGACAGAGCCCTAGCGCTGGTTTTCAGCGGTTTTCAACGGCTTAATTTAAGTCATTCAAAATTACCCACACCGTATGGGTTTTTGATTAACTGATAGTTAATCATCAGCATGTGAAAATTACAACCGGATCAAGAATATTTTTAATTCTGGTTTTCGTGGGATATTTTCCGACATCCACGCGGGCGAAACCGCGGGCAAAAGCAAGTTACTCTAAATAATTCACTGAATCCACCAACGGAATACTAAATCCTCTAAGCAAATGAAATCCAGCAAAATTATAATTCCAGCAGCTTTTAGAATGTTTTTTGCTGGATCTAAAGTTCAAAAGTGACTGCACACTGTTCAGGCTTAATCTAGAATTAATTACTAAGCGTTTGTGTTTAGTGTAAACGCAATTAAAGAGGCCGCATGCCCCGCATAATTGCGGAAGTAGGGATGTGCTCATAGGTTAGGAGCTTAGTCGATATTTCTAATTGATAGTTGTGAGTTTATTAAAGTTGTAATAATACCTTCTCTAATTATAAATTGTGTAACTGATTTTTTTTGTGTGCTAATTCTACCTGGTGATCAGTTTTGTTAGTTCACATAATCGTATCACTCATTAATTCTAACACCAACACGTATCATAGTCGTAACTAAAATGTTCGACTCATTTATTTTTAGCTGTAATGGAAAGTAACTACCTATGTTACGCAGATAATTTAATCACATTAAGAACATTTTCCTACCTACATAATTTCGCAAGTTTAAATAAAAGGTCAGTATCCCGTACGGATATGAATACAATGCGGATACATTATACTTACTGCGGGCGGCACATCACTACGCGGAAACGAATATCCGCCAGCTCCTGTTTGCTCGCAGACTGTTTTATTTTTTAATTCAGTGCACGATAAATATGTTATTGTGTGGTTTATTATCTTAGCTTTTAATTTATTTATATTAATTGCTTTTGTGTTTACAGAGAAAAGTAACTTCAAGCTTGGAATTCTCTGAATTTGCTCGTGAGGCGTCCTGTTTTTAAAACTTGTTTTATACTCATGCGAATTAAAAGTACACAGATAGACATATTGCCTTATTTATTATTATTTTGTAATAATACGCATAAATCATCATAACATTACATCAAGTTGTATCCCCAGATGGTTAGATGGAGAGGCCTGGTATACCCGCGGTTCGCAAGTAATGTTGTAGACCCATGTAACATGGGGGCATAGTCTATTGCCATAAATCCAAACTCCGGGCTGCTACTGAAAAATTCACAATAAAAAAAACAGAATCATTTTTGTCGTATAGCATTTTTATCTCGTGTTTTACTTGTGATAACCAAGTGTACAACATGCTGTGAATGTGTGCGTGAAGACGAGTATATTATAGCGTCAGCACATAACACACACACACACACTATTAGTCAGACTCGCCGACCAAGGCATACTCTCACCGACCCAGATGACCCCATTACCCTCCTCCAGGAAAGCAATCCGGCCACCAGTACAGTGCACAAATTACACAGACCAATATTCCGTCGTCGCCGCCGAGGTACCACGCGAAGTCCCAGACTAAATTGTCCCCCCCGTCCCTTGCACGTCGAATAGCCAGCCGCCCGCGCCGAGGCTGAGTGCGCCGTAGCATTAATAGTAACCCCTGATAATAATCATGATCTAAACTTTGATCCAGCCCGTCCCCAATTTGTGATCCCCCAACGACGCCCTAAGCCGAGGTTCGTACCCCACAGGGGGCGCCCTTATTGCGCAGTCGTTTAGTTTATAATATATATTTACGCGCTGGCTGGAGGCTTTAAGCTCATACCTTAGGGCAGTCCAGAGGAAAACTCGGTTAAGTAGTCACGGCCTCTCAAGGCCAACTACGAGATGCCATACACAAAAAAAAACACACACACACACTTCTGACGTCGCAATTGTCTCGGACGATACCGAGAGCTCCTCTTGCACACACATTTACAGCGTGTTTGTATACTTGGATAAAAATACTGTTCTGAATTGAATCAAAGACACGGTCTCCTTTTTTTTTTAATTTTACTAAAAAGCCACACTATATAATGTAATTATTCGTTATTATTTTTACATTTTTACTATGGGCCAAAAAGTCCAGTCTTTTTGGCCCATAGCCTTGACGCACACTTTCCTGCAGGTTTCTTACATCACACTGTACAATTTTACTTGTTTTGTTTTTGTCTGTGTCATTGTGTGCCTTTTAGGCCCGTATTACAGAACGTCACTCAATACTCAAGCATTACTTATAACTAGATTCCAGCCATTTGATTGGTTGAAACTAGTTTTAAGTAATGCTTGAGTATTGAGTGACGTTCTGTAATACGGGCCTTAGTCTGCGCTAAATAAGTGTATTTTCTTTCTTTCTCAGCAGTCGCGCTTGCAGCTATGACAAACGAAACTTTCAAATCTAAATAAAATAAACAGCGTCTGGCTCACAATATACAGCATGCAGCTATCGAATTTCCTTCATAACTTGTAGGTATGGTGGAGGTTGCAGTTACAATGAGCATTTACCCGTCGACATGGCTGCCACTCTGTGTCCCTCGAGAAATAAAACGAAGAGCAGTATGTTCCACATTGTATTACTTCAACCATGTTTGGTATGTATTGGTTATTTAAAAGTTCGACGGAGCGTTCCTTGAAACTGTATGTCCGAATCGTGGAGATTCTTAACTTTACAATAACTTCAACGAAACTCTTATGAGTTGTGCTTTTACCGTGTTACGATGCGATTGGGTACACTTGGTTATTTACCAGAAAATTGCTCAAAAATACCCGGTTTCTAATTTCAGAATTTGAACTTGAGAACTTGTCTAACTCTACTTTTAGCATTACTCCAGCTCAAGGTCAAGGCAACTCAAGGTCGGGTGTTAAACCTGCATTACGCTACTCGCGAAGTTGCTTCGACGAAGTACTGGTCGAAATTCACGGAAGACCGAAGTACGTGACTTATACGGTGATTCCTTCAATGCAGCCCGCAAATTTCAGTTCCTTTTACCTTTTTTGGGCTTTAGTAATGCTAGAGTGGAGTTTGACAATTACACAACTTTAAATTCTCAAATCAGAAACCGAGGGGAAAAAAATAAAAATTGAATAAGGAAACCGGCAAATAGAACTTATGACATCCACCAAGCAACACTGTGCCCACGTGGGGGATGACAGCCCACTCCCTCTCACAGAGAGGAGGCCCAAGTCACATTATAGACTGTATGTATGTACATCTGCATTCGCTTGTCTTTTAAATAACGGCCAACGATAAAGTGCAAATTAGTGATATTTAGCACAAGTGCAACCAGTTTCGTCATGTATATCCATAGACATCCAAATTGGTCAGCCATTGACCTCTATAAATAACCTGGTATCCAAATTTAGATAAAATTATTTGGATCTAGAATTAGAGGTGGCCACAAAATAAATAGGTACCAAAATAATGAGGCTTACGCTATTTGACAGACAACAATATTCATTTTTCCACAACACTGCCAATATTCATTTTTATTGGGTATGTAAAAACTTTTTAAGCTTGTGGCATACTTAATGTAAAAAAAATAATACTGAGCACACTCTTATCATTGTTAAAATGTAGTAACATATTAGTTGCTTGTAAACCAAGTAGCTTGTGCAAGAGTACCATCTACCTCAATATTTAAGTATTTCAAATTGAAAAACTAACTGCAATTTAAAACAAATTTATCCTCAAAATATATCTCATCAAGCTACTTGGACTATCACAGCCAAAGCCTTAGCAAAAGTCTTAAACAAAGAACTTGTTTCTTCCATATTTCACTGCCGAAGATAATCCAACGCCACTTACATGTATTTCCTTTGGGAATCGATCGCTGCACCGCGTTACATGTCGAATATTTTCTATAAGTCATAAATTCCACATTTATTTTAGATAAGTAGTTATGTTCAAACCTTTGAATATTCAATGAGAACGGACATAGTTGTACCAAAGTTCTGCAGAATATGGGATGGTCGAACTTATCTGCAGGTTTGTCACGCATGCTTGAACCAAACTAGATTCTAAGTTATATGAGCTGCTTCAGTTGGAATGTTGGATGCTCAGTTTGCACGAAAAGCAAGATCCGTTTGTGCAACCATTATAAGATTTTGACCAATAGTGTAGATACCTACTTTTAAAACCAGCTAAGTTCGTGTCACATCACGCACAATTACGAATTCCGTAGTTGGGTTGAATTTATCCCAAACAAAAAACAAACTTTACATTGTAGTTGAAAAACATTTTCTCCCATATATCGATATACGTCACGGTCATTTCTTCGACTATTATTCGTTAACTTGTAAAGCCTACTTCACTGTGATAGTTTTTCATTTAATTTCGTTATTTATACTACTGCCACAAATTTTTTCACATATCAAAAACAACTATTTTGCTGGCACGGCCACTTGCTCTAACAAAGGTTGCACTTTAAACCTTAATATTACGCAAACGGATCCCTGACTCCCAAAATGGTATTCACAGATCCGCAATATTTTTGACCGGCCTATCCAACGATACCTCACACCATGGGATAGACGAGCAAAAATAATATCCTCCCCACTTTACGTGAGAAGAGAAGAGAGGTACCGCAATTTTTTTTTTTATAGATTTTTTTGCCACTTTGTTGGCGTTATTAATATGTATGTCCATGAGAAATTACAGCTTTCTAAGTACTAAGAGTGTCTGAACTAAGCTGAGGACAGACAGACAGACAGACGGACATGGCGAAACTATAATTCCTTGTTGACTACGAAACCATAATAACGACCCTCTCGTTTTAAGTATTATATATCATTATTATGTAACTTCAAAAATGCAAACGCCAGATGCAACAATACATGAACAAAAATAAAAGCTCTAAAACCGAGTCGAGTAAATTTAAAGAAGCTAGGTTAGTCATGAAAACAAAAATATATGGAAGAAAGTGCGACGAAATACCTCATTTACGCCAAAAAACTTGTTAAAATCTGCTTACCATTCATAGCAGCATAAAAATTATATGCAGCTCAAGCTTGATTGCGCCCAAATTAAGTTTAAACAAGTGAGCTTTACGACGCGGTCAAGAATTTTAATGAAAACATGCAGTTGTAATGGGTGGAAAAAAGAATGAAAAAGTTTAATTTCTCAAATAACCTGCGACCCATGTGATAATACGACTTGATATGGGTCGTAGGAATAAATCAATACAAGACACAGACACTATGTGTAGCTGACATTGAATGATTCACTTTTATGTTTATGCGAATGAACTTATTTCCTGAAAACCAAAAGAAACGGCCACATCGTTTAAGTACTCCTGCGCCTTTTAAACAAAGGGAATTCATTTAAACTGCCTCGTTGGTCTAGTGGTAGAAAGCGCTACTGCTGAGCAAGAGGTCCTAAGTTAGATTTCTGTGTCGGGCAAAGTGTTGTCGGGTTTTTCCATTTAGAATTTTTCAGTAGCAGCCCGGGTCTGGATTTATGCCCGTTTGATGGCAATAGGTTTGCACCCTATTACATGGGACTTATACATAACCGGCGAAATGTGGATTAGGTACACCTCTGCCTAACCCGTCGGGGATTACAGGAGTGATGTTATGTTATGTAATAGGGGGCGAACCATTGCCGTCAACCAGGCACAAGTCTAGCCTCCAGGCTGCTGCCCAATATTACTTTGTTCGACCTGAGAATCGAGCCCAGGACCTCATGCTCAAGACTAGTGCTTACGACCACTAGACCAACGAAGCAGTCAGTTTCAGTTGCAATTTTAATTGCCATCATCATTTCAGCCGAAAGACATCCACTGCTGGACATAGGACTCCCCTATCATTTAACCCCTAACATTTACGGGGGGTTTGCCATAACCGCCACGTTTAGCAGGCGGGTTGGCGATCGCAGTATGATGTTAAAATGCATAGATAAAGCTGCTGCCCATTCTCTAGTAAGTCCTTTAGTCGCCTTTTACGACACCCACGGGAAGAAATAGGATGGTGTTATTTTTAAACGTCAGGCATCACACGGAACCTAATGTTAATTGCCATAGTATGACTGTATGAAGGCAATGAAACCAAGAGCAATCGTGATAAACGACTTCCCTGAACGTCCCACCTGGGAAGCGATAAAGTGGTCTTCTCGACAAATTATACACGTTTGAAAACTTGCTTTAGTAGTCCCCAGACAAGCATTCCAGGAGCGGTAACATTATGCCAGTCAACGTACAACAAGTGAAGTTAGTACGTGTGTTATGAACTAAGAAAGTTGATACATGTGCAGTTAACGGACGTGGGACTATCGCGGCTTCAGACTGTTTTGATAAAAAGTACCATTGGTTCTCGAAAGACAAAACCTGGTCTTGGGTCAGGATAAAGATAAATTTTAATATCTTAATCGTATGTGCGAGAGCCGTTTTCTAGGACTCCGCGGAATGCGGTCAAGCAAAATCGGTTATTGCGGTCTCCTTACCTCCTAGTGGAGGCCTTTGTTCATCAGGAAGCTTCTTTGAGGTATGAAGATTATTATTATTTCGTATGGAAATTCTAGTGAAAGGCATTGTGTCTCGTTGTATGATTGTTTTGCAATGGATTTGGCTTATATTTACTCGTAGCAGTTGCCTAATACAGGAGTTCCCTAAATGCGCGTCGCGGCACCTCGAGGCGTCGCGCATTGTCCCAGGGGTGTCGCCAACCGGTATGCACACGACGTAGGTAATGAGAGCCAGTGCGTGATTTTACGACTGGATAGATACCCATTACAATCCACTCCACCTCTTCTGCACTTTAAATAGTCGAGGAACAACAGCTATTAGAATTATCTATTTAGGTACATGCCTAAAACTACAGTTCAATGTAATTACATTTTGGTGTAATGTATCCCAAGAATATCCTACTTTAGTACTACTTAGATTGGGAGACGCTGGCCTAATGTATTACCACTTTTATAATATGAATCGGAAAGTACCCTGTAAAATTTAAAGTTTATTAGCTACAATTTAATTATAAATAGTAGTTAATAATACTTCACATAACTGTTTTACCTACTAGAAAGCTTACAGATTTTTTAAATCCAATTAGACTAAACAAAATATTTTGTCTCGATTGAAACTCACCTTGGAAAACCACAGTACGTCCTCCACATTGCAAGTTTCAATGTGTAAGCTTGTGAAAGGCGACTCATGGTTAAAGTTGCAGATAAGAAGTTCGAACGAGCACGTGAAGTGTGGGAGTATTCTCTTCACGTGCTCGTTCGCTCGACTTTTTGAGAAGCCACACGGGTAATTAATTTTGCCCCAATATTTGTTTGTGTTTATGTTCGGAGTTACGTGTTTGTGGGCAGTTTTAGTGTATTATTATTATACTTATTGAGTCTTTAGTATTATGTAGAAAGAGAAAGAAAGCGAAGACAAGGACAATGTTGGAAGACGCCTACACCCGACAGGAGCCATAACTAGAAAAAAAAACAAGCGGAGCAGTCTTTGGGGACTGCCGATAGAAGTGAAAACTAAGTAACTTGTGAATTGTATCGTCGAGCTAGCGTTCGGTGACGATGACGCGAGTTCCATGATTTTTGTTCACCCAAAAAGTGCTCAATGCGCCTAAAGAAGCTTTCACTTCAAAAAAACTATGTAAATATATCTAATGTTAATTTATATGTATGTTAAGGAAATAAAAGGGCTTTATTATTATTATATATGTCGGATCGTCAGGATTTACTCGGTTAAATTCGGACATCATATGGGCTGAAGTTGGGTTTCGTGCAATGAAAACACACTCGGTGCGATACACAGCGTTTATTGAAATTACAAATTGACACAATCACTACAAATTATAATCACCACAATAACTAAGCACAACGAATCTAGTACAGTTCCGCGACGTCTTAACTCCGATGCGATCAGACACTGAATCCTGAATGTCCTCCTCGCCCATCGGCTCAAAACATCACGACTCTGTAGAAGCGCGCCAGAGGTGTGGGTAGATCACGTGATGTCACCAGTAGTGGCGATTCGTTTCTTGTCCGTACTAATGACCGGATTCGACATATTATAATTCTGTAGACATGACTGCTTCGTGTCTAGGGAGTAAGTGCGGCTGCTGAGCGCGCGGTCCTGATTTCAAACTTCATCTCAAGCAGTGTTTTCCCGCATTTTCCCATTAGGATTTCCCCTGTAGCAGCCCGGATAATGGACTTTTTTCCGGTCAACATCAATAGGCTCGCCAAGTCTCGCCCTCTGTTCCGTGGGAACAAAATTGGTAAAAGTGCGTGTTGCACCACACCTCCGCCTAATTTAATATGTTATTCGATTACCAGTCTTTCTTTCCTTGTTATATCAGCTGGCTAATTACAGCAGTCATCATGAGTTTTATGAGATTTTTTTGTAAAAAACGGTAATTTCACCAAATTTTTACGTTAGTGGAACCGGGCCAAACTTAAGTGGCAATGTGGCAAGGCACATTGCTCGCAAATCAGATGACCGATGGGGCCGGGTGGCTGGGTGCTGAGTGGTGCCTGCGTTATACCGGAAGACGTAGCGTCCTACAAGGTGGACCGATGACCTTGTGAAGGCCGCAGGAATCCACTGGATGCGGGAACCGCAGTAACGGTCGAAGTGGCGGTGCTTGGCCTATGTCTAGCAGTGGACGTCGTTCGACTGAAATGATGACGATGATGAGAACTGGGTAAGTACCTACCGTTTCTCGTTGGAGAGGTTTTGATTTAATCCAATTACTACTAAAATACAAATCTAAATTCTAAGCGAAATAAATTAAATTCTCAGCATTTAGAGCTGCAAGTATTTGTGGAAACATCGACCGGGCGTGGTTGCAGTTTATTCCCCGAACGAATTTGTTACCATTCTACAGTATTGTTTGTTTTACATGCACTGTTTTATTTATTACTTTCAAGATGTATCTAGGGTATTTTCTAAACCAAATCGATTTTATTTATGTAAATGTTCAACAAGAATATTCAATTTAATAGGTTACAAGAAATGCGGGGAAGGTGTGTACACTCTAGAAGAACATACACTGATATTTTTGGTAACTAGCTTCTGCCCCCGACTTCGTTAGCGTGGAAGTCGTAAGACACCACAATAAGCAAATAACAGCCACATTTTTATAAAAAAAAACTGCCTCGTTGGTCTATTGGTTGCAAGCGCTACTGTAGAGCATGAGGTCCTGGGTTCAATACCTGGGTCAGACAAAGTGTTATTGAGTTTTCCATCTGACAATTCTCAGTAACGGTCCAAAGTTTGGGTTTGTGCCTGGTTAGTGGCAATGGGCTCGCCCCATATTACATGGGACTATTACTATAGGTACACCTCTGCGTAACTCTTCGGGGAATATAGGCGTGATTTTATATTATTTGTATAAAGCAATAAAACATACATAAACTCACGCCTTCTTCCCATGGGGGTAGACAGAAACTATAGAACGCCACCTGCTACGCTACTTACATAGGTACCTACTCCTTTTGCTTTGTTTACGTGAGGTATTCCACTCAGAGCACTGATTTCAACAGCACTTGACCGAACCGCACCTGAGCACTTCCACTAACCGCCCTGAAACAAAATTTTGGTAAGTGTGATTCGGTGAAACAGTTTATTAATATTATTTGCAGTCCCCGAACGGCACCTATGTTTTACGTTTAGAGGTATGAGAAACAAGGGGTAAAGTTCACTCATCCGCCATATAAAAGGGAGGATCCTCTGACCAGACGGGTGTCGTGTCTCGTGAGCAACTGCCCGACGTTTGATTTCGGAACGTTGTATACAATATGCCAGTCGCGCGGTAAACTCTGCTTGCGCGATGCAGGATTTTGCGTGAAGTCAGTGTGACTCGTAGTTCGCATGTGGCGATGTTGATGCCGCCACGCGTTCATACATCTGGTCATATACGAACGCCTGTTCCGAGTACTACACACCTGACCTTTCTGAAGAACATTACCAATTAGGTCACTATAATATATTATGGCCTCCTAGGGCGTCCACTCCTAACGTTTCCACTCACATCTGCCTTTTAAATACATTTTGTTAGTTCGCCTTTCATTCATCGTCTCAACATGACCAAACCATCTAAGCATACTCTTTTAAATTGTTGTCACAATATCTTCTTTTAAACCGCACCGTTGCCTTATCACATAATTTTTCTAAATCAATTGAAGATACTAATATAAACCCAAGAAAAGTACAAAAAGTTAAATTTAACTACAGCTTACATTTATTATATTCTTAAATTATAAAACTCCAACAATTTTCTACTACAGTTCAAACGTCAGTCTCTGTCGCAGTTATGATGAGACGTCATTTACCACGACACTGCTTTGTTTGTATCTGTTTTCTCAGCCCCAAATCATAAACATTACATTATTTAATTAGCTTTATTCAACATAGAAAAGGCTAGAATAGAGATAGAAATCGCACTTATTCAGTTACATAAAGTAATATTTCAAGCACTTTGTAAAGAATAGATTTTTATTCACATGGTTTTTATTTTCGTCACTCTGGCATTGCCGAAGACGCACTTTAAGTTTGCGTTCCGTTTCACAAAAAAAAAACATAAAATATTGAATAGTAAAATAAATAATAAGTACTTTAAAAAAGTTACAAAAAAAAGATTGTAATTTGTTTCTTGACTCCTACACAATGTAAAGTAAAGTAAAGTAAATTTATAATTTAGATTAAATTACAACCAGGGAAAAATGTAATTCTAACTGTAATGTAGACCTGCCTGAACTAGGTTTATGAAAAACCTGTGTTTCAGGCCATTGATTTACATCAAACATTTAAAATGAAGACAACAATAGGTTTATTACTAAGTTAAATTAAAAAGGAGACATAATATTTTCAATGACTTAAAGAGTAACTCTTTGGGTATATTATTTTTAAAAATAGATTATGTAAGATAATATTATGTTTAAATAAATTAACAAATAATATTAAAGTAGATAAAGTAGACACTATTATTAATTAGCTAAAGGAATAGACTTATATTAGAGTAGGTCGAGAGAGCTATTATTTTAAAATTTCTAGTAGTTTTTCCGTGTCAAATGACAAATATTCCTGTACTAGTAAGTTACACCTATTGTAACTTAAACTATAAATCTTAAGCACTCTGTTAAACTTGTTATACAAGTAGGGCCCTAAAAATAAATAAAATCGATTAGTAAAAGCATGTTTAGTCTGAGAGTTAGCACATACCAAATCTTTTCTTCTCCTATCTGAAGGTACTGGGTTAAAGTAGAGTTCAGTGTGTTGGTATAAAACTACATTAAAAACAAATAATTGACGTACTGTTAGCACCTTACATGCCATATAAAGCTGGTCTGTAGGAAATCTAAATGGACGAAAAGTAGCAACCTTTAAAACTGCTCTTTGGGCGCGTTCTAGGTGCAGTAAAATTGATTTAGCGGCACCACCCCAGGACGTTATGCAGTAGGTGATAATAGATTGACATAACGCCAAATAAACCTGTCTAATTAATTTAAAGTCGGCAATGTTACGTAAATTTTTTAAAACGTAAATTAGTTTACGCACGCTGGTGCATAACAAATCGATGTGTTTGCGGAAATTCAGGTTTGTGTCAATCGTGACGCCTAGATATTTGATATGATCGGTTTTAGCTAAAGTGGGACAAGTGCATGCAATGTCAGCATAATGTAAATTACAATTGTTATGCGCTTGAATGTTTAGATTAGTAAGCGTTGGATTAGTGTTTCTCATTGCAAATATTAGGTAGTTGGTTTTATCTGTATTTAAAGTTAAGAGATTTTTATGAAGCCAACTAGACACAGTATTAAAACCATTCTGTGCTACCTCAAAGACCTCGGCCATTGATTTAGCTGTGAACAGTAGCGCAGTGTCATCCGCATATGACATAATTACACCCTTTTGGAGTGTCAAATTGCAAAGGTCATTTATAATGTATATTTAAATAATGGATACGTTTTGAACTTCGTGCATATTCCTTATTGTGTAACGGGGCGGTGGGACCTATCACTGATACAGAGGTGGATGTAGCTTCATGTTAGCGCTTCTCCTCGTATTATTTGACATGAGCTTATGTATTGTGTATGTCTAATTCAGTTATTGATTGTTTTAATGTGTAATATTTTATTTTAATTGTGACATTGAATATCTATGTAATTTTAATGTGTATGTGTAATTTAACTACTGTTTATTATTTTAATGTAATGTGTTTAATTGGATTTTAATTTTATATAATGTAAGGACTATGTCTGAAATAAATGAATTAATAATAATAATAATAAACGATACGGCTCGCATCGTGAGGAGGTTCCTATCTCTGGATCCCTAACCACCAGTAGCTTAGACCCTGCTCCCGCTACCGGCGGATAACTATTTTTTTATATTTTTATATACTTTTTTT
This sequence comes from Tiliacea aurago, assembly GCA_948098905.1. Classification (NCBI taxonomy): domain Eukaryota; kingdom Metazoa; phylum Arthropoda; class Insecta; order Lepidoptera; family Noctuidae; genus Tiliacea; species Tiliacea aurago. Next base: position 28,139,292 of record OX402578.1, read on the forward strand.
ATATTCTAATATTTAAAAATATAATTTATATGTAAATCATTAAATAAAGGAAATAATAATAAAACTAACACACTATGGGTTTCATTTTGACAGTTCAACGTTAATAGCGTTATTTATGTTGCTGAGCCGACATTTTTTTCAATGAAGCAATGGATTAACATTATACTTCAAAATCATTCTTTTTTTTTCACTGAACAACATCCCTGTCCCAATAAACCACCAAATTGAACAACTTTCATCATCGGGCCAATAACGTAATTGCGAAAAAAATATCAACTGTCCCAACAAACCATCAAATTGAACAATTTTCTTCATGGAACCAATAACGTTATCGTGAAAAAAATATCAGCTGTCCCATACATTTGGGTCGAATATATAGGTATTGAAGCCACATTTCTGAAACGCACGTGTCGTTATTCAACTCATAACACATAACAATTTATACAAAGACTAAAGGAAAACAATAACAAAAACACAAATAAAATTACCAGGATAACATTTCAGAACAGAACTACGGAAACTAAAGACCCACAAAACGGCTGGGGAATAAATAAAAAAAAAACAATATGCTCTGTTACCGCGGAAAAGTTTTGATTTCTCTAGAGGCAGACAGTTGAAAAATATGACGCTTAAATGTCTTGGAGACTTCTGACTTTATTTCTGGAGTATATTTAATAGTATGAGAAAGGGTTACATGACATTATATCGTTTGTGTTAGGTTACTCTCACAAAATTATATTTTTAAAAGTTAAATCAAATACAACACCTAAAATTAATTATTTTCGAAACAATCCATCTTATTTCGCCACAAGACAGATATCAAAACAATAAAAGCCTTTTAACGTCTAAATAAAACTAAAATCTAAGCCATTAGCACTACCACCTTCCACTTAAATGTTTACCCACACTTTTAATAAACGAGCCGTGGTCTGTGATAAATATTATAACGCTTTTACAAAGAGCAAAGAGCACGGCTCGAGTTCCATCCATTAATCATGTTAGTTCGCGAACAAATGCCAGCTGGGGCGAAGTTGGCGTGACTATTCAATATTGGTACACGTACCCTACATGCTCGCCACAGCCTACAAAATGATCCAAACATAAAATTGATCAACTGAAAATAAAACGAAACAAGTTGCTGAATTGTTTTAGGATGTGGTAACGACGCATGTAGGGTAAACGCTCGTGTTATAGGCAGTGTGTAGAAGTTTTCTCGATCACAACCGCAAACATACCGTCCTGCAACTCCAGCCATGATGGATTGCGACAGTTTTGTGTGGATTTATTTATTATTTCATTCATTCTTGTTTTTCTAAGTCGGATACTTCCAAGTGTTTGCGTGACCGCCGTGTTATTTGATTAAAGTTTGCATTTTTTATAGTAAAATTTATTTGCTATATTTATTCAAGAATATAGCTTTTTCAAAGTTTTAAGGCAAGGATTTATTACGACTGAATCTGTGTACGCGTGTATAATTTCCTTACGTGAGCGGAATTCCAAAGGGTTCTAGAACAAATTGCTTTGATATCACTAGAGCCACGTACGGCAATAATATGCTATGTATGCATGGAGATAGTTCATATGGCATTCATAGGAGGCTCTATGGCAGCTATTAATATATTTTATTGAAAGCTTATATCTAAGATTACGGAAGAGTTAGTAGTTACTATGCGTCTGTTCATCCAAATGAGTTCATTTCTACTAAGATTTTCTACCCATTAAATTATAGGCATTTAGCTTGGCTTATCTATGATGCATGTAAGAAAGATTCATATTTCAAATCTAGGAAAAATAACTGCCGAAGTTGGCAATTGTAGTCTGAGTAGCATGCAGCGGGGACAATGTAATGCACGTAAGTGACATTAAATTATTTAGGAATAAAGGGTCCGCCCCTAAGACGATCACGCTCTGTCAGCATTTTAAGATAAGTCTGTAAATACTTTCTATATTCTAAATGAATATAAAATATATATATTTTAGTTTTTTTTTAGAAATGTTTATAAGTATATTCTCTGATGTCAACATTTAAATGGTATTTTTTTAATTTATGTATTTTCTTTTCTCTTCTACTCTTACACACGTTGTCTACATCTCTTTGTACGAGTATACTTTCCTGTCGCAGGTATGCTGGAAGAGATTTCTTAATAAATAAGCCTTTGTACATAATTTGCTGTTCCTTTATTATTGTCTGTTTATGTGTGTACCTACATGAACTGATAAATAAAAAAGTAAAACATTATATTATGCTATCAAGTTATAAAAAAATTGCGGAGGTTGCATGGAAACGCCATACAGGCTTAAACCTCTAAAGTACCTACCAACTACAAAAAACGGATATCTCACTGTCAATAGTTTTTAGTTAACTTAGTCCTAGAAGAATCCAACTAATGCACAAAGTGCTGCGCTAAAACGAAATTTACATTATTACCTTTAGCTAATCTTATATTCAATCTTCCATAATCTCGCCAATAGACCAGAAAAGTCATCGGAAGTAAAATCACGTACACACAAACAAGTTCCAATAAAAATCCAGCACGTTGTATTTCACGACACATTTGCTATTCCCGCGAATTCATCGTATGAACTTACGTTGGAGTAAAACTTGTAAAAAGTCACGTATCAGCCGAGCCCGACAAAGCATTTTTATACGTTTTTAAAAACTGTAGAATAAAATTAGAAAGGGTAGACACCGCTGTTTCACAAAGTGTTGCAAATCTCGCGTGACATTTTATGTTCTCATTTGAATTTTATCTCTATTGAATTCTTTTATTATTTTATGTTTAAATGGACAGTTGTTGGTGTTTTTACCTTGTTGTTCGACGTATTTTTAGGTACTTTCGAGTTCCGTTGATAGGGAAAGGAAAGAAGAATTGTGGAGTAGTGTAACACTCGTTCATCTTCCCACGCTAATTGAAAGATTTCATTGAGAAAAAAGGTTATTCTCATGTTCCTTTTAAGGAACGTGATACATAATGCAGTGCTGGTATTTTTTTCAAACGTACCCGGTGTACAGTTTCTTTTTTATGTGTATGGGATAACGAGGTTATAACAAAACAAGTATTTCAGTACCGTTTCAACAAAGTATTTTTCAGCGAGTCAGTTTTTTTTTGTCAGATTTCAATCCAATGTAAAAATATCCAACTGACTAAAACATTTATTCTCAAACGAATTTTTTTACGTTTATTTTTAATTTTACTATGGGTGTCTTTCACTGAACCACATGACTGCAACAAAGTTATAGGTATAGCAGTTATATAACTTTATAAATAACAAAGATTTTTTAGAAAGAAAAGAAAAAGAAAGAAAAATTGTTTATTCTGCACAAACAAAACGCACAAAAACAAAAAAAATACTATATGACTAATGATTCTCCTAATTTTTTTTTGTAAATCTAATACCTTAAATATTTCTGATTCAGCGGAAATAATTAATAATTTAAACATGTAAAAAAACCTAGACATTTTACGTAACTACATGTTCGGGATTGGCATAAAGGCTTCTACATACCAGCGCGACTTGTCGCGCGACGCGACACGGTACAAAGGCCCCGCGTGTCGCAGGACGAGCGGTGCCTTTGTGTCGCGTCGCGTCGCGCGACATGTCGCCCCGGTATGTATAATTCAGCATGGCTGCTCGGCTCGGCTTAGCACGAATTGTGTCGAGCTGACCAGAACATGATTAAGCGATGGTAGATTATGCCGAACGAAATTTACCGATCGGGACGAGCAGAATGAAAGCCGAATATGTAGTAATTGCTTCGGTTCACCTTTCTTGTCAAACAAATACTGCCGATTGAAATGTGCCGACCCGTACATGTAGCCCGCTTACACAACTATCTTTCAATATAAGCTATGAAGTATCACTAGATACTGAATTCCATATATTAGTATGGGCGTGCGGCGCAATCACTGCTCTGATATATTGAGTAGGGAACGAAGCACGTGAGAAGACTATTTCATATATACTAACTTGGACTCTGCGCGGCGACGGCAATTTACAAACGCTTGTGGTAAATATATCTATCTACATTTACCTATACAACACAACTAAGCATATTTATAGGAGGTATTCTCGTTTATACTGCTATATTTATGAAATATATATTTTTTTTATTTAATAAAAATTCGGACTACACATACAAGTACACACAATCCATATAGTATTAGTAACAATGACTTAAAAACTATGTTAGTAAACTTTTACAAACTAAAACAACTAATATCGACGTACTAATATCGACGTGGCCCAACACGCGTTGGCACGTGCCTCCGTACCCAGTGCCTTTCGAACGGACTGTCCATTTTGTCTAATAATGTTTTTAGGATGTTTTTGGAGCTTCCGCGCAACCTACCCATTATTGACGCTGTTCCTTTTCTCATAGTGTGGCATGAAAATCGTCAACACGAGCTTCCACGAACATCTACGAAGCGCTGCAGAAGCACGGAAGCCCTATCAACATCCTAAATCCATTATTATACTGCACGCGCAGGACGTTGTAGGCTCTTTGCGTATATTTCACCCACAAGCTGCACGTGTAGAAGGTTTGGCAGTATGCCTTGAAAAGCGATAACTTAACATCCTTATTACAACACGCAAACCTGTGGGCTACGATATTACATCTAACCGCCAACGCCCTCCGCTCCCTCTCTAAATTAACCGTCATGAGAAGCTATAAATACATAAAATTGCAAATTATACAACTATCAACTTTAAACTCAAGATTTCTAAGTTGATTTATGAATGAAGAAATTATCGCTAAACGTCATAAAATAATTTTAGTTGCAATGGAAACTGAACCATACGCAATTTCAGTTAAAGTTTTAAATCCCAAAGTATGAAATTTATCTCGTCTCATGGCGTTGACTATCAGCATCGTCAGATAAATCCTCCGTGACTACATGCCCTAGGTATTTAAACTGTGTGACTCTCTGTAGTGGCTTTCCGTTTAAAGTCACTGGAGGAACATTATCCAACGACGAACATTTTCTGCACATTATATATGAGTCCATGTGACATAGGTTATAGGTTGCACGTAAATGGGGTGAATCTATTGCCAATAACCAGGAATAAATCTGGATGTTGAACCGCGACTGATAATTTCCAAATGGAAAACCTAATAACACATTGCCTGACCAAACCCAGGATGCAGGAGCATTGACTATATTATTATTTGTTTTAAATTAATCCTTTGCCCTGAAATAAACGTACGTCCTCCATAAAAATTACAGATCCATACTAATATTATAAAGAGGTAAAGTTTGTGAGGTTGTAATCTTCGGAACTACTGATCCGATTTTAAAAATTTTACTTTCATTTATGGGAAGCTACAGTATTGCTGAGTGTCATAGGATATATTTTATGTTAAGAAATTTCACGCGAACGAAGTCGCGGGCAGAAGCTAGTATGTTATAAATGTAGAAAAAGTTACGCTATGGGGGGTCTTAGCGCATATAGCGCCTTTTGTGGTCTTAGCGCTTAAAGTGCTAAGTAACATAATTATAGCAAATAATTGAATTTAATGTTTTGTGTTGCGTAATGCAAATAATTTGACATTCTGTTGTATAGAACCAAGTTTTCTAACTGAACAGACAGCTGTGCTGCTGGGGAGTTTGTTGCGCCACTTCTTCTTCCCAGCTAAAGCATTAGGAAGTGGTGAAGGGTGGGCGGTTTTGGGAGACTGTCATAAGTAATTTATGACGTTAGGAAAGTGCTGATTCTCAGCCTAGTTTAAATAAATGGCTTTTGATTTTGATTTTAAAGACAATATAATAATTATTATTGTTAACCAAATCCTTATCTCTCAAAATCTTTCTTCTCACTACCTAAAAGATTGCCCGTACAGAATCCACTCCCGTGTATTCTGCGATCAGGTAAACACGCTCCGTCTGACGCCTCGCCAAATTTGAATTGACGCCCGTGGTGATAAAGATGCCATAAATAATGGTGAAAAAGAATCCCCCTTTAATCCTGCTACTTGGATGTTATTCCTATGAAGAATTTATTACCGTATGAGTATGTAACATGACGTCTTAGTCAAAATTAAATTATTTATTACAATTAGACCATTATCTTTTTTATTTATAAGATATAATGTTATAATTCTTGTAAAAAAATAAATAAAAGTAGTCTTTACAAAATTGTAGTTCTATGAATTGTAGTTGTTTATACAATTTTAGCTATATTATGCCACCGCGCCGCCGCGCCGCCGCGCCGCCGCGCCGCCGCCGCGCCGGTGGGGGTGACTGGTACAAGCATTATCTTTTCAACTACTTCGATATATAACATTTTGAAGGCATGATCATAGTATCGACATAATTAAAATGTAGAATCTAATTAAAAAGTAAAAATAAGGCTAGGTATCTTTTTTACCTGGCCCGATCAGTAAGCAAATTGAGCTGTGAACTTAAGACTATAGTCCTTTTTATTAGGGTTCCGTACCTGAAGGGTGCCAAACGGAACCCTATTACTAAGCCTCCGCTGTCCCTCTGACCGTCTGTCTGTCAGCAGACTGTATCTCATGAACCTGAAATTTTCACAGATTGCGTATTTCTATTGCTGCTATATCAACAAATAATAAAACGTTATGGTACGAAACCCTTCGTGTGCGAGTCCATTTCGCACTTTGCCGATTTTTTACCTACAAATTCGATGAATATTTACGTACCTTAAAATTAGATTTAGACTTAACGAAGACTAAATAAAATATAGGGACTGGTTTAATCAATTTAGTAATAAGATATTTTATTAAGATAAAATAATAATTTAGTTTGGACCACAATAATTTGGTTTGGTTTTTGTTTTACTTTAGTTTGGTAAACAGAAAACATAATTATTTCAGTTTGTTTGATGAAATTATCTGAAGCAGTGTTCAAGATTGATTGATTTTGAATTTAACTTTGAGAATACAGAGATTTTAAACATTAGTAATTCTGTTCCATTTTATTTATTTAAATCTCAATTAAAACACCTCTAAAGACTCATCCAAGGCGATGTTATAAGTCACAATGTCTACTTACACGGACTTATTTATAATGAGTCTTATTTTAAATAATGACATGTAAGGAAATTACACACAATTAAATTAAATTTCCGTGTGGTGCCGGACGTAAAGAATAGCACCATCCTATTTCTTCCCATGTGTGTCGTAAAAGCCGACTTAGGGACCTACTAGAGAATGGACTTTTTAAACATGAAAACAAACACTTTTTCGTGATACTTCTCTTCTTACAGCAACTTACTGAAATAAAAATTTAGTAAGATGGTTATCGTTAAAAATGAGCTGATATTACATTTACTATTAATTTTTTGTTAAATATTATCTACTTACTTATATGTTTCAAAATAATTGGTAATACTCTTGACAATACTGAAGTTTACATTTATGGACGGGGATTTCACCAATCTTTGTTTGTTTTAATTGACTGCAGACTGCCCAGAGCTTGAGACAGTGAGACTTCATGATGATTGTACCACTGATGAACGTTTAAGAATTTGTTAAGTTCATAATAATATGCACCTCTATGTATATCTTCTAATTTCATTGCTTAACTACTTAACTACTTAATCAGCCTATAATGTTCCCACTGCTGGGACACAGGCCTCCTCTCTGTGAGAGGGCTTGGGCTGTAACCCACCACGCGGGCCCAGTGCGGGTTGGTAGATGTCACATTATTTCGAATTTTTGGTTCTAGGACATGCCGGTTTCCTTTCCTTCACCGTTTTGAGAGCAATGGTGACGAAAATATTTACACAACGTAAAGCGCCTGCCTAGGTTCGAACCGACGACCTACAACTCGTAAGTTTTGGCCGATACCACTGGGCCACCACTGCAATTTCATTGATTAAAACATAATTTGACGTGCATTAAAAATAAAACAATCATATTTAGTTTTATTCTATTTTAATGTATTTCTCTTTTTCTGAAAAAAAAACCAAATGTTGTTACAATTGCGTTTTTGTCCCTCTAGATGAAAGAAAAAAAGCTCCGATGTAAGGGTGGGTTAGTATCTGCACACAAGGAAACTACAAAATGCATCAAACAATAAATATATTTATAACCAAAATAATATAAGTAGCCTAACTTAGATTAGGTATTTGACAATACAACCTAAAGTATGCCAGCCAGCTTAGATTCTCTTTAATAAGAACTAGGGTCGTGGGGGGTTGGTGATAAACCGAGTACCTACTGTTCCGTGTGTCTAGTTTGATTAGATTAAATATTAAAGAATAAATCTATTTTTTCCTTCCAGTTAATTTAAGTGTTAAAACTAATAACTGGGCGCCAGGGACTTTGGGGGTCCCGGATCCCGGAGCCGATGAAGAGGTCCAATATCCTTTCTGATGAACGTGGGTGTCGGACCCGGAGTCCTTAATTTAAATTTTGTGTAAGACCAGCCAGGTATTAAACCGGTTATTTAAAGATTAATCGTAGGTAAAAAAAAGCGCAATCGCTAGGCGGACTCTGCCAGCCGCACAGTCGTCTCCGCAGGAGGTTTCGAGCTGCTCGAGGAACGGGCTCGCGTCCAGGCTTCGGACGCTTCGCCAAATCCTGGCGGCGAGACGAATCTCTCGAGGTGCCTCTCCTGGAATTGACAATACGGAGACCTAATAATATAATGGGAAACTAATTTTATTTGCCTCTTGCGGTAAACAGAGGAGACCGATCTTGAAAATATAAAACAATAGCCGTTTAACATGGCCTATTGCAAATAAAATCGAATGAGCTACGACTTGTGTTTGGATACTCCTGAGTGGTGGGACAAGAGGATTACCCACCAACCAACTCCTTACCCAGTGCGCACTGCATTCCCTTGAATTATAAGTTAATATCGTGTTCAACACTGAGGAATTTTCCATTGCATAGCTATGACAAATAGTCAGTGGATCAAATACTCACGGTTGATTATGTGTGATGGTACTTGACTGCCGGATCTTCGACTGGCTGGAGAACTATCGGCAATGCGCTGCTTGGGAATCCTGTAATAAATATCCATGGATCACCACAATATACTTCTAACACCCAGGGAAGGGCTCACAGACCAATCCCAAGCACTAATTCACAACAATCCTTACCTTTTAAGACATGAAGTAAGATTTGTGGTATCACCTGTAGCGTGTTCGTTGGCAAATAAGCCCTCGCATTCCACAATAATACGTCACGGACAATAAACCCGGAAATCCACTGACCAAGTGACCACTTAAGAAAAACTCCTTTACGCTAGGTAAAATTCCCAACAAGATCACTAATGATAAATATTACACCACGACATTCGATTCTTGAAAATCACTAACAGCTCTCCAACCTGTAGTGTAACGCCAAGACAATAACCTATTATAACAATAACGAGTTATTTACAATCGGTAATATCGAAATTCGGTGATTAAAATCAATAATGGGGTAATTAATCTAGAACATGAATTCGGCAAGTACCAAATGTGTCTCTTACAACACCGTGCCACAGATAAAATATGGATTGAGTTTACATCGATCTTTCTAGAAGATTCTCCATATTGAAAAAATATTTTACTTCCGCTTTGGACTAAATAGTGTTAAATGTTTATTATGATTTTTTACCAAAAGCTGAAAATTATTAAGGATTGGTCCATACGATATTATTTCGATGGTTTCCAATCAATAGCAAAGCAAAGTAGACAAAATTAACTTGTGAATCGGTTGCCATCAGGTGTCGCAACCGTCGCTTCCAGCTGTCAAATGTGACGTTCACTATTGACAATTGAAATGTAAACACTAGAAACTTAATTAAAAGATTTTTATCTACTTTATTGTGAAAACCTGTAAATACAAGTGAATTATCGTCAGAAAATGTTGCCAAAGAGTCTAGTGATGGAATACAGTTGAAGGAATGAATCCTTCTATCAATTTCAGGATAAAGTCCATTGATGAAACATTTTAGTTGGAAGCATCATATTCTACTACGTATAATTTCAGGTAAACGTTTCTTTATATGATTGGGTTCGCTGCTGTGAAATACCACCCAGTGGTAGGTACAAAAAATACAACGTAACAATGTAGAAAAAAAACGACGGTGCCAAGTTTTTTTTCAATTTACATCTCTAGTCACGCAACTATTTGAGCCAGTTTGTACACCTCCGTACAAGTTATAATAGCGCGTGGTATTTACTTCAGTTAGGCCACAGGTTTAAGATTGTAATTTGCTTTTTCCCTGGATACACGATTAATTAGATACTACTTATATAACTATTATTTAGAAGTGTCTGTACTTTGACGACCTCTCAAATTACAAAAAAAAAAACGTTTTAGATGGTGATTTATTTAACCTGCCAAAACTGATCCTGTTACATAAAATGTGTACAAGTTATTTCTACAACTTCCAATACTTCACACACGAGTTTCTTCAAGGTAATTTTATGCCAACATTTTAGTCAAAAAGTTAAATTCTAAGTTTAGGTCCCGACTTTTCAAACTTTTCAAAGTTTTGCGTTCGTTTCTCGTCAGTCGAGATACGGTGTGACTAGGTAACTGTTTGTTAGGAACAAAAGTTTTGTTAGTATGTAGAAACACCATGGCAAAGTGTATTTCTAAATCCATGTGAATTTTGTGAAACATTGTTTTAAAATTGCAGTTTATGAAACAAATTACGTTAATGTTTACTGAAACAAATGTTTCAGCGTGTATTTATATCGCCTTCAACATCATGCCGTAACTAATATTATTGTTTCTGAAACATAATTATGTTGTGACGTTCAACAACAAAACAAACAACAAAAAAACAAACAAAACAACAACAACTGAAACAACAACACTTCAACCGACCCGGTTCAACTTTTGTATTTGAAGAATAAAAAGTATAAGTAATCTACAATAATTATACATAAAAATGCAAGAAAATAAAACCGTAAACTAAATAAAAAGGCAAGACTAAAAAATAAATTCAGTCTTATTCTTACAAACATAAAATGCGCTAAAGAAATATTTTAACCCACACGACAATAAAGTAGAATTAAGTATGAATAAGTTGCATTGTGCGTGCAAAACTATTCCATATTCACAAAGAAGGAGACATAAAAATCCCGGGCTTTGCTAGCAGTGAAAATGCAATCTCGGAGTAACTAAAAAGTTTTCAAGAAAACGATCTTGGAGCAGCGCCTTATGTGATACAAAGGTGTTAAAAGTAGCGAACGTAATCCTTTTTAGCTATCTAAATGTACTTTTTTTTAAAGAGATTTTATACGGAATAGTTTTGCTTGTTCTTTTTAGGATTTGTTCTTTTCTGTTTTTTTGTAGTTGTTCTTTGTGAGGATTTTTACAGATTATGTAACTGATGACTACTAAAGTTGAATTGGGGCTTGAATCCGGTACACTGATGGAAACAGAACCAAGCCTCCTCTCTGTGAGAGTGAGTGGGCCTTAATACACCACGCGGGCCCAGTCCGGGTTGGTGGATGTCACATTTGTATTGGAATTTTTGGTTCTCGAATATACCAGGCATACCATTTTCTCATTATGCTTTTTTTCAGCGTGTACGGTGATAAAAAAACAGACTGACAGACGGACAATGAAGTGATCCTATAAGGGTTCTGTTTTTTCCTTTTGAGGTACAGAACCCTAATTAATCCAAAAAGAAAAATAGGTTTATTTGTGACAGAAACACGTACATACAAGAATGACTAAATAATGTACGATACCTCGAATAATAAAGAATAATAAAAAAAATAGGCACTCAGGGGACTGCTAACATAAGTTAAGACATATACAACATGTCCCAGAATTAACGCACAACCTCTTAAGGGATCATTGTACTCATCATTATGAACAACTTTTACTATGGAACCAAGCCTGAAACCGCGAAAAAAAAAATCAGCTGTTTGCTATTCATTTATGTTCGAATAACTCGTCAAAGTGTAACGTACAGCTGATTTTTTTTTCGCGATCAGAATTGGTCCCATAGTAAAAGTTGTTTATAATGATGAGTACAATGACCCCTTTAAGAGGTTGTGCGTTAATTCTGGGACATGTGTCGCCAGTCAGGCAGAACACGTCATAATAGCATTTCGCGGTTAGCATGGCGGTGGGGCGAATGGTTCCTAGTAAGTCCCTTAGAAACAAATTCAAAGAAATTGATGTACTACTCTGCCTTCTCTTTATAATCTTAGAAAGTATTTTATATGTTCGCAAAAGCTTAGGCCTTTTTAAAATAAGATCCGATTTCCATAACATAAATACATGTAGTAAACATGAAATTGTGATACCCAAATTTAGATTAACTAAAACAAGGAAGTCATTTCTTATAAACAGTATCCGCTTCTATAACAAGTTGCCAAAGTCTGTTACAGAACTTAGCGATGGAAAATTCAAAACCCACATCAAACTTGTCCATATAAAGCATTTTATAAGATTATAGACTACCTTGAAGACAAGAAAGTTTGGCATTAATTCCTTCTGCACATGTGGCTTCCCTGGTACCTCATTAACGGCAAAAATATGTAAATGTCTATTAACTGCTCCCAAGTTGCGATGTTTATGTCATAAATTTTTTATTTATACTTCCTTGACATAATCGATGTTTTTTTTTTTTTTTACAATTTTAATTTCAACAAGGTTCTAACTTTTATTATTTTAATCATATTTTTTTTTTTTTTCTTAATGTGAGGACGTTGTAGGCTTAATAGATGCTAGCAGCTAAGCAGCTAGTATGAAATAAACTCACACACGAAATAAACGACACTTGACTCGAACAAAACATAAAGCATTTGCACTTTAATGATTAATATTACGCAAACGGGTCCCTGAATCGAAAAATGGTCTTCACAGACCCTCAATATTTTAAACGGCCTAACCAACGATACCCCACATCAAGGGATATATGATAAAAAAAATATCATCTCCAATTTATGTGTAAGGTTAAAGGCTTCTACATACTGGTGCGACACGCACGCGACACAAAGGCCCCGCGTGTCGCGCGACGAGCGGTGCCTTTGTGTCGCGCGACTTGTTGCGCCTGTATGTAAAAGCTTTAAGCCGACAGCAATTTTTTTTCAATTATTATTTTTACTATTTTGTCGGCGTGATTAATATAATATTATGTATATATGCCAAATTACGGTATATAGTAGGTACTTAGAGTATCTGAGCTAAGCCGGGGACAGACTGACGGACATGGCGAAACTATAAGGGTTCTTTGTTGACTACGGAACCCTAAAAACAAAATAGTTCTCAAATTCAATATAGTCGGCGGCTGCATGTCGTGACTGTGACGAGAGTGTACAAAACATGCGCATCTGTTTGCACTAAATTAAGTGCACGCCTGCCTAGGTTTTAACCTACAACTGAGAAGTCCGGGCCAATATGACTGTGAAACCACAGCCCTGATGTTGTATACAGGGTTAAATTAAATTAGCTAGCGAAACTCCGCAGACGTGATGGGTATCGATATCTAAACACGAAAAAATTATTAAATATTTTTTTGGGGTCAACGACCCCTGATGGTGGTGGTGTTACTGGAAGTCTGGAAGTACGAGTTGAGAAACTCTGTTTTTTTTATTTTGTCGTATTTAGTTGTCTGTGAAGTTGACGGCACGGTTGGCGCAGTGGTTAAACGATTGACTGCTGCGCTGCGTGTCGCGGGTTCTATTCCCGCACGGAACAAATATTACCTATATTTGTATGACCTACAAGTAGTTGTTCCGGGTCTGGCTATTTGTGCAGTCAATCAATCAATCAACTCAGCCTATCGCAGTCCACTGCTGGACTTAGGCCTCTCCCAGGCTGCGCCACAACACCCTGTCCTCCGCCTTCAGTTTAAATGTTTGTAAACGCACCCACAATACAAGAGAAATTCCTATTGTGGGGCAAAGTTTTTTTTTTTTTAAATACAAGAAGTTTTCCCAAAAAAAAAAACTGATATTTCATGTCATTACCGGCAGTGGATGACTCCAAAAAAAACTCTTAAATTAATTTTCTTTTTTGTTTTACTATGTTTTGATATCGATCGATACCCATCACGCCTGCAGAGTTTCGCTAGCTAATTTATTTTGACCCTGTATAGACTACTTTCGACCACTACATTCACCGTTAACAGTCACCAAAGTGTTCGTCATAGAAGCTATCTGTATGTCACATGTAAAGTCGACCCGCCAATGTTTACAGAAGACTTTGAAGGGGAAAGCTTTCACATTGCTTCCAACCTTTCTGTTTGCCACCTCGCGATTTGTGTTGTACCATATATGTGTACGAGCGTAGTTAAGTGGGCTTAAGAGTGTTTGTTCGGGAATATTATAAGGACGTGGTGGGGTAGGCTGTTTACCGTGACATGTAGGTACAATAGCATGGTGAAATAGATACTGTTTTCTAAGGTCGTCCCCGATAACAGTCGAAATGAGGATGTGCTTTCCACCTCCGACCAGCCCTTTGGGGAATACATAACATCTCGCCTGTATACTACTACTAGGAAGTGGTGAAGGGTGGGCGTTTTTTGGGGCACTGTCTCATGTAATTTTTGACGTTCGAAAAGTGCTGATTCTCAGCCTAGTTTGAATAAATGACTTTTGATTTTGATTTTATACCCCGAAGGGTTAGGCTGTCCCTATAGTACACTCACATTTCACCAGTTATGTTAAAGTACCATGTAATAGGGGGCGAGCCTTTTGCCATCAACCGGGCACAGATCCACTGCGGGCTGCTACTGAGAAATATCGATGGGTAAACCCAATAACACTTCGCCCGACTTGGGAATCGAACTCAGGACCTCATGCTAAGCAGTAGCGCTTGTGACTTCCAGACCAACGAGGCAGTCTAGTTCGGGCAATACAGGCGTGGTCATATGTTGTACTTTCTTTTTTAAATATTTCTGGAAGCAAAAGGATACTTTAACTCGTATTATCATAAAACTTTTAGTATTTTAATATTATTATAAGTCGTTTTTAAGGTTCCGTACCCAAAGGGTAAAACGGGAACCCTATTACTAAGGCTCCGCCGTCTGTCTGTCTGTCTGTCTGTCCGTCTGTCACCAGGCTGTATCTCTTGAGCCGTGATAGTTAGACAGTTGAAATTTTCACAGACGATGTATTTCTGTGGCATCATAATAACAAATACTAAAAAACAGAATAAAATAAATATTTAAGGGGGCTCCCATACAACAAACCTGAATTTTTTGCTCGTTTTTACTCTATATTGATAATAGCAACAGGTAGACGCTTGAAGGATTCACAGAATATTTAGTTGTTTATTCACTTTAAAAATAAATAATTAAATTAAAATAAAACAAATATTTAAGGGGGGCTCCCATACAAAAAACGTGATTTTTTTGCCATTATTATAGATAATGGTACGGAACCTTCGTGTGCGAGTCCGACTCGCACTTGGCCAGTTTTTTAATATTATTATAGTTATTTTTTATATAATTAAATATATTTTTTATAGTATTATATTTTGTTTCCAGGGAGAGGCACACGTAGCAATACTGCCCGTTTTTTGTGATGTAGATGAATATTTCGATGCCCCTATAGGTATTGGTCCTCTTTTTTTGCAGCATGGCGTGTACCTACATTATTATTGTATAATTTAATTTGAAATTTGTTTTATTTTATGGACTCGAACAAGACGTTCGGTGACGAATAGTCTAAAACACCTGCGAAATACTTTATTAACAATAAAAAGTGTTTATTTACCTCCCAAAGTGTAATAACCTCAAAATGCATTACCAATAAATTCAATGGCTCACAACAAGTGGTGACGTCAGTCAAGCGAACTACACCAGCAAAGTTTCTAGCTCAAATATTAACGAGAATGCACTTACAAGCCCGTAAACTAACGGGCTTGCCCCAATTTAGGTGAAACTTGCACTGACGGTAAACCGACATGAGGATAATGTGATTTGCAATTAAGGAAGGCAATTCTCGCGCATCTCGCATTCGTGATTATCGTTCGATTTGTATTTTTCCCTCGTAAAAGTCACATTGAGCTATTCTTGGCATGTCGATTCGAGCATTTCTCGCAGAACAGCCACGCGACATGCCTTAGTTTACATGCGACATGGAATGAGTGGTCGGGACCAGTCGACACTTCTATGACGTTATGTCGACCAACGTCAAACAGTTGTTGTGTCATTCATGAGTGCGTCAATTGTGGAAGAAAATAATAAATATTTTGTTAGCAAAATATGTTGCGCGTTCATCTTAGCAAACGCTGCGATCGCCACAACAAGGAAAACACACGAAGAAAACTTCACGTCTTGCCAAAGTTGTCAACTATTCACTGCTTGTGCGGCATCGATTGATAAAACCAATCAAATCGACAAGGATCGCAATCGGCCTTTCTTGCCCTCAACGACAGTTAAACCGTAACTGTCGTTGAGGGCAAGAAAGGCCGATCGCGACGCTGCTACAACAAATACCGTACCAGTCCTGCATGCGAGGATTTTTGAGTTGCAGTTCTTACCATCCTGCATATTTCTCGGTTGGACCCACAGAAATAGAGAGAGAAGGAGCCAAGGTCTAATCAGTGCCGAAGGAAGGACGTTGCTGAAACTATCGCGGATAAAGTCGAGCAGAACTACACATTTTAAGTCCTACATCCCTATATTATACTTAATTTATGTCTTTGATTTATACAACATTAGTTTTTGTTTATACTAAACCCGAAAAGGGGTCATTGTACTCATCATTTTGAAAAAAAAAATCTATAGGACCAACCCTGAAATCGCAAAAAAAAAAATCAGCAGTTCCATACATTTTGTCGATATGAACGCAAATTTAGGGAACAGCAGATTTTTTTTTCGCGATTTCAAAGTTGGTCCCATAGAAAAAGTTGTTAAAAATGATGAGTATAATGACCCCTTTTCGGGTTTAGTATAAAAAAAAACTAATGTTGTATAAGTAAAGGGACCTCACCTTGTCACCTGAATTATGTATACTTATTTTTATTGTATCAACATGATGCAGCATTTCAAACAATAAAGATTTCAAATATGTTTTAATGTTTATGAATTTACTTAATTTACGTAGATAGCCAATGTAAACAAACAATAAAATTATTAGGAACTTTAATTTGACATGACAAATATCGTTGACATTGACAAATCAGCATCGGCCATGCATTCCGTTGTAGCAAATATTATGGAGAACTTATATATGAAATCCATAATAATGATGATATTGATAAATGTGAACGAAATACGTAAAAATGCTTCACAAAACATGTTTTTGACTTAAAAAGCAATTTCAAAGATAGTCAAAATTGGATTGTTTCATGCGACGTATAATGGCAACATTTTTGTCCTTCGACTCGTGATGTACGAACGACTGGTAGTGAGAATAAAAGAATCTGGATAATGTCACTATTTTATAAGCGGCTTAGGAGACGAGCGGCAATGATGCGACATGTACGACTGTAAACGCGAGAATTGGCTTCAATGTTTTGGATATTTTTTTTATAATAACAAATACGAGTGTCTTTAAGTAGTGTGATTTTGACTAAAATTGCAAAACCAAAGAAGTACGACAAAACAAACTTAGTCATAATTGCGCTGCCATAGTAATCAACTGCCAGTAGCAATTACCCTTCTTTTTTTTGGGTGGGAAATTATCAAATAAGTTCTCCCGCTCTGGGCGGAGCGGGAGGGCGTGTCAGACTTTTACTGACTAAAACCCACCCGTGTTCCTTCCGTTGCCAGTGTGCCAGGGTAAACTCGCAACCCTGGCAGGCATTGGTCCTAACGGACCCCGTCTGTTGGTGCTGACATCTCTTTGAGGCGCGCGTGGAACACAACGCGCCGTCGACCCGAGCTTGGTCCTTATCGGACGGCGAGCTATCCATCGCTCACCATCCGCAAGCCCGCGCCTATACGGTGGCCGGAAATCGGCTTGCGATTCCCGGCGCCCAGGGCGTCTCCTGCGGCGACTAGGGGCGCGAGAGCGCGAATCTTGCGTCTCCCTCACGCGTTCCACAACTTTTAAATGCCTGAAGCCCTGAACAGATTTAGATGTAAGTATGGAGTTTTGTAAGAATCCTTAAATCATCCATTTATTATGACATAGGCTGTTTTTATAATTTTAAAATAAAACTTGTCACTAAAATGTATAAAATACTCCTCCCTCCTCCTTCGCGAGCATTACTGCTTCACAGAAGGAGGTGACGGCCTCCCATGCACTCTCGCTCCAATCCATGGCCTAAGCCAGGGCCGGACGCGAGAGATCGCCGCCGCCGATTGCCTCCGTAAGAACACGGCGGTGCTTTGCCCAAGCCGGGCAGACCTCCACTGGAGGTCCGGGTATGCTCCACCGTGTTTCCGGGCGATCCACACAGTGGTGACACCCGGGCGTTTCCTCCCGCTTTATCCTTAACAGGAACCCCCCGAAACAACCATGTCCGGTGAGGACCTGCGTCAGGCGGAAGGTAAGGATGCCGTGGCGCCTCTCTAGCCACTCTTCAAAGAGGGGACTTATCGTCAAAATTGTGGCGTGCCCAGCAGCCATTACCCTGTAAGTGTTAAGTTTTTTGTTAAAACATCTATAACAACAAATTTAACTCACAAAGCCACAGACCAACGCAGTATCATAATAATAAATCACATAAGACCAGACTAAAAGAAAATAGAAAAACATTGCACAACGTTATGTATTAATGAGTTTTACTCGCACCTAAACCACATTTTCTGGAATAAAGTCTGAAATTGTTGTATGACTTAAAAATAATGTTAAGGTGAAAATGTACTTCTTACTCACTAATTGCGTTCAATAGGAACGTTTTGAATGGGTATTTTTAAAATCAACTTATACAGTTATAACTGACAAGCCAAGTATGTCCTCGTCTACCCGGTGGGATTTCCCATCGGTAAGAATGACAAAATTCCATACATACTTTTGAACCCCTTTAGGGGGTGAATTTTCCAAAATCCTTGTTATCCTTCCAATTGTTCACTTTCGTTATATCAGGTGTAAATGCAAAATCTGAAACCCTCTTAAGGGGTCATAGTACTCATCATTATGAACAACTTATATTATAATGGAACGAAACCTGAAATCGCGAAAACAATATCAGCTGTTCCAGATAATATTATGTTCGCCTAACTCGTCAAAATGTAGGGAAAAGCTGATTTTTTTTCCTACGATTTCAGGTTTGTTCCCATAGCAAAAGTTGTTTGCATTCACGCCTTGGTTAGTGACTCTTGTACAAAACATGCTTATAGTCTCAGCGTTTCTGCAGCATCAACGATAAGACAGTTCTTACTCAACAAGTCTACAAGCTTTGATGTTATCTTTGTCTATGACATCAATTCAGAAGAAAATCTGTTGAATTTTACATACCTATAATAATTGTTGCAATTCAGGAAAAAAGCCTTTTTCGGCTCAAATTGTATAGAGTTTTTTGGAAAATTATAAACAGTAACAACAATACCACAAGGGAAGGGAAATCCGGGAAAGAAATTTAGGTAGTTACAACAAAAACATTGTCAAAAAAACGATACCTACATGAAACATTCCACAATCATACACATTATTTCACATGAAATCTGTTGAGCAAAAATCTCGCTTAAAACTCTGAAACAATAACATGACCTTAACGTAGCTAGGGAAAAGCGCAAAAGCAAGCAGTAAATGTGTTTCCTGAAATATGAAACGCTTGGCTCATGATTACCAACCCTGCGGTTAGCTGGATACTCTTTGCTGCTAACTTTAGCTTTAGTGATAATATGCTGTTGGTTTTGGTTGAGACTGTTTTTGCTCCAGGGTTTTTAAGCTTAAAGCTTTAACAAAATTATAAAGCCTATTTAAATTCTGTGTTTCCCTTTTAACTGTCAGTGAGTTGGAACAATCATAATTATTATACTATGAAATCATACAGCCTTTTATTATCAATGAATACGATTTCTCAATCTAATCAAGAGTTACCCAGTAACTGGGTTGTAGAACTCAGATATACCAGATCATTAATGTAAAATACTGGTATTCAGTTGCATCCCACTAGATTTTTTTTTAATGCTGACCTGTCGCAAATGGGTCCCAAGTCCCTTTATTGCTTTACCGGGCTTTGGCGGGTCCTGAAGGGCCTCTCGTGGAGTTAAAATATAAACATTAAGTAGCACAGCTAATGGCGCCCCATAATGGGACTCGAAAATAGGCTTAGAGCGCTACTGATTACTATACAAGAGGGGGACTTGTAGCATCTGGTTATTATTGTTAGAGACTCATTCGATAAGACTGGAAACATACACTAATATAGTTGGTTAAAACTAGGCAGATGATTGTAAAGATATTTTAATTTTACTAGATCAAATTAATGTGGCAGTCCCGGAAATGAACACTCATTTAACTTCGAACCTAACAAAAATGGCAACAAATTATTGAAATAAATCCTATTTATACACACATGGAATTTCAGCTAAATATTTCATCAAATTCTCCGTACAACGGATCCTTACTCGCCAAACTACAAGGATATCTCGCGCAGATGTTTTATTCAGGGCATATCTACGTCATAAAGTATGCAGCAGGGGTCCAGTCATGTTGGTTTTATCCGTTTAATATCTTATGGCTACCGGTTAATAAGCCGAAAGGTTAAATATAGATTCGTAATCGTGTAAGTTAGATGGCTGGGGTTGAAAGCTGGTGAGTTAAAGTTATTTAATAATGAATTGTGATCTGACGATTGAAATTCTGGACAATTGAATACGAAACTTATACCTACAATTATCTAGTCGATAAGCACCAAGAGTTTTTTTTTTTAAATATCGTAGCATTATGATGAGTTTGGAGCCTTTTTTAGGATTTCGTACGAAAATGGTAAAA
This sequence comes from Tiliacea aurago, assembly GCA_948098905.1. Taxonomy (NCBI): domain Eukaryota; kingdom Metazoa; phylum Arthropoda; class Insecta; order Lepidoptera; family Noctuidae; genus Tiliacea; species Tiliacea aurago. The sequence continues at coordinate 28,160,058 of OX402578.1, forward strand.
AGGCACACCCTTATGGTGAGACTAATTCTGTCTGTCTGTCTGTCACACCTGGATAATCTCAAGAACTACTATTGCTATCAACGTGAAATTTAGAATAGTTTTAGATGATATTTGCCCAACTATTTTGCAAACAAGAAAGAAATTTCACGTTGATAGCAATAGTCCCTTTTTTGGAAAAGGGACTGAAAGGCGGTTTAAAAAAATTGGAAGTGGGGCTTCAAGGGCATGTGGGGTCGTGGGGTATCATATGAAAGAGCGCTGTTTGCACATTCTCAAACATTTTTCGTTTTTAGGCAGCATAATTTCCGACTTTTGATGGAAAATGTAAAAAAAATACCGCCCCCCCCCCTTATCTCCGAAATTTGCATAAATAAAAATCTGATTTTTGTGTAAAGATTACAGGAATAATAAAACTATATCTCTAAAAAGCACAGTTTATCAGAAATCATCAACATCATTATACGTACGAAACCCTCGGTGCGCGAGTCCGACTCGCTCTTGACTGTTTTTTTTTTGTATTTCTTGTGCGTGTCCCAAACAAAATATTTTTCTTTCTTTCCTTCTTTTTAGAAGTTTCAAGTTATAACTGGGAAGTAATAATAATACCAGCCTGTTACTGTGCCACTGCAAGGCACGAGCATTGATCACCACGCTTGCTGAAGACCGGTTGGTGATTTAAGACTTATATTAACTTTGTCCATTGTCCAGGTTTTCTCACAATATTTTCCTTCAACAATGTCAGTAATTATGTCGAAGATAAACTCAAAAAGTACATAGAATAGAATAGAATGTAATAGAATACACACAAGAATGAAACAAAAATATTATGAATAAGTAAGTGACCATTTTTAGAGTTCCGTACCTCAAAAGGAAAAAAACGGAACCCATATACGATCACTTCGTTGTCCGTCTGTCTGTCAGTCTGTCAAGACCCTTTTTCTCAGGAACGCGTTGAGGTATCAAGTTGAAATTAATATCAAATACGTAGGTCTACGGTTCCTAGGTGCTCTAAAATCAAGCTTTTACGTCAACGGAATAAAAAAATACGGCGTTAAAAGCGACATATTTTGATACTCCCAAATAAATCAAAACCGGCAGGCCTAGAATCATGAAATTTGGCAAGAAGCACGGTCTCACATCACAAGTAAAGTAAAAAGTCCGAAAATTGTTAATATGAAGTTTAATCACATTAAAAAATACTTTTTTCGATTACAAATTTACATTTTGTGGTTGGAAAATTGATCGTGGCGTATATCGATGTATGGGACATCATGTTTATCAACTACAATGCTAAGTTTGTTTTTCGACTAAATTTATCCCAACAGCTACGGAACCCTTCATTTTGCGTGGTCCGACACGCACTTGGCCGGTTTTTGTTTTTTTTTTACCAACAATGGATAAGAAAACTATAAACTTTTCTAAACTTTAAAAGCTATACCAATAGCTTTTAGGAAAATAAAAATATTAGATACTTGCTTGAAGTTAAACTAGGCGTTTTAGTAGATTATTATGCCTTCGAAATTATAGAACGTCAACCAGTCAGGGTTGTACTTTAGCAACATTATTTACATGGGACTGAAACATAACTGGCGAAATGTACCTTGTGTACTTGTAGTGTATGTACACCTCTGTGTAACCCTTCGGGGAATAACGTCGTGATGATATTTTATGTTATAACAGAGAATGATTCTAAACTATCACGGTATGCAGAATCAAATAACTGTAACCCTCAATCCCGTAAATAATAATTGCCTCTAAACCTTAGGGATATCGAGTACAGGAATCATTGACAGCCCTCAACGGCAAAGGGTGTGACCGCATCTCAGTGGTTGTTCCACCACTTACGTAGCCCTCCATGGCCGGGATTACTACGTCGAAGGCAGTAATGAATACTCGAGGTATAGCTAAGTAGCGAGGTATTAGCGGTAATACTAGTAGCTGATTGAACTTCAGTGTTGGATTTGAATAAAGTCTGAGGTTAGCTTTATTCGATTTAGATTTAAATACAGCCAGACGTTTATCCCTTTTTTGTGTGTATGGCACACAAAAAGGGATAATCGCCTGGCTGTATTTTAGAAAAGAATATCTGAGATGAACTTACCTTTAGAATACCTACTCCTACGTTTCGCCAAGTAAGTTGAAAGTCCGATGTTATTGCGGGGCGAGCGCAAGTGGCAATGCGCTAGGGCAGGCTTGATAAGATTGTCCTTATTTATTTAATCTGTACAAACAGGTGACTACTGAAAATCATTGCTGTGGTGCCCCCCCGCCCCCCATAGCACAGCATCATGCTGACTATGCTGAGTAGAAGCCTTGTCACAGTCACTACGTGCAGCTGCCGACTATTTCTGTTCTGTGATTGTGTATTTTTTTTTTCTATGCACGTGTTTCCGTGACAAATCCACCTATTTTTCTTTCCTTTTTTATAGGACAACCCAGTATCTTACACCACCTTACCCTTCCCAAGAATTCCACACTCCATCGGTTGCGCTTGCAACGAAACCAGCAAGGCAGTGTATAAGAAAAATATTATTTAAGCGAAATCGAAATATCCTGAGCCAATACACATCTGCAAGATTATAATGTTAACACAAAAATATCATATCACAGAAAAAGAGCTAAGGATGCCATTGATCTAAAGCAGAAGAAATAAACACAGAATATAGAACGTCTGGCATCGAAATTATTACGAGAACAAGGTCTCAGTTTTATGCGATGTACGTGATTCCTGAAGATATATTTTTTCTTCATTTATTAAGTCTTAAAACGGAATAATTCGGACGAACAAAAAATTACACCGTATCAACATTGTAAGGGCTTTTTCATATGAGGGCAAACCTTTGTTTCTGAATATTTGCTTCATACCATAAATAAAGAAAAAATCGTCAGACATTACAAAGAAAAAGGCATAAACTAAACCAAATAAGATGGATGAAGAAGCGATTGAATTTAACAAAAAAATTAAGTGACAAACTGACGACAGATTTTGAAATAACAATCCAACTATAATTTCTATTTCCTTAATCTGTCGGTGACATCACAGACAGCAACACATTCACAAATAACGTAATCATACAAGTGTTTTTTCGATCTAACCTTTTCCCAACTGTGTTGGGGTCGGCTTCCGCGTCTAACCAGATGCAGTTGAGCACCAATTTACATGGAGCGAATGCCTATCTAAATAATCATACAAGTGTAGCATGATCATCCTATAATGTTTCCACTGCCCCAACACAGGCCTCCTCATGGTGAAAGGGAGTGGGCCATAATCCACCACGCGTGCCGAGTGCGGGTTGGTGGATGTCACATGTCTTCAAATTTTTGGTTCTAGGACATGCTGGTTTAAAGGTATGAGGAACAAGTTCACTCATCCTCTATTGAAAAAGGAGGATCCTCCGACCAGACGGGTGTTGTGTCTGCTGGGCAACTGCCCGACGGTTGATGTCGGGATGTTGTATATATGCTAGTTGCACGGTAAACTCTGCTTGCGCGATGTAGGATTTTACGTGACGTCAGTGTGACGAGTAGTTCGCATGTGGTGATGTTGATGCCGCTACACTGGTTTCTTCACGATTTTTTCTTCACCGTATAGAAAGACGTGGTGATGAAATAATTTAAACAAAGTAAAGCGCCTGTCAGTGTAGTGCCGGACGTAAAGAATAACACAATCCTATTTCTTCCCGTGGGTGTCGTAAAAGGCGACTAAGGGACTTACTAGAGAATGGGCAGCAGCGTTCTCTGTGCATTTTAACACCATACTGCGATCGCCAAACCACCTGCCAAGCGTGGCGATTATGGCAAACCCTCTCTTTGGGGGAGGACTATGTCCAGCAGTGGACGTCTTTCGGCTGAAATGATGATGATGATAAAAGCGCCTGTCTGGGCCGTCCACTGCTCTACTAAATCATAAATATTTTCTAGACATTCTATAACCATAAATAGTAGATTATTAACCAAGGGGATAAAGCAGTGTCTTCTGTCGCGGATGACGTGATAAAGCTGTCTTAGTCTTGGGTGAACTTAAATCCCTCGCTACACTCGCGATTTAAGTTCACACAAGACTAAGACAGCTTTATCACCAAGGAAAATACTCTACTTTTCGTAACATTTGCGAAAAAATTAACACAATAATAATATGAGATAAGCATTTTAGAAGATTAACTTATTTATAAAAATAAATTAAAATAAACTTAACGTTTATGTATTTGAAGAAAACAAAAACACGGCAAATTCCTAGACTAATATTTTTTTGTCGGAAAAGCAAAGGCATCAAGCTCATACGGCCTCGTCGGTTTTCGTAATTTTATTTAATAATCATAACTGCATAATAAATGCGTATTCCTTTTTCAAAAAGATGTATAATGCTTTATATACAAACTCAATGGTGTAAACACAGATGTAGTTCAATATAAATTTCGGTAAGTATTCCAAATTTAAATCCCATTCTCGCCCTAGAGGATGAATGAAATTCAGTACAATTTTCTTTCCCTGTTTTTAACAGATTAAAAATGACTATTGTTATGTTCGCTTTTTGTGGCATAGAATGTCACTTTTTTGAGCAAGTGGTACGAAAAAGAGATTTTCTATTTAGGCATTATGAGACATTTCAGCTTTGTTTCTCGAATGGCAATGCACCTGCGATACCTTTGGTATTGCTGATGACCACAGGTAGCTGACAACTTACCATCAGTGGCCCACTTGCTTGATAATTACTCAATAGTTGAGGATTATTACCAGAACCAAATTTTGACCTTGCCGCCCAGTCTCAGCGGAGGCTAGCTTTCGGCGCGGGAGATAATATTATAGTGCACGAGACTCTATCTTCCCTTATTCTCATAGTCCGATAGGACGGCAATCCAACACGACCGGAGAAACATCAGGTGCAGGACTTAACGGCTTAACGTGTTTGCGGAGGCAGGGGGGTATCATACTGCCAATTTCCAAAATCCGGGTTGTTATATATTTTTTATTTTTTTATTTAACAGTTTATGCACACACATACAGACAAAAAGAAAGGAACAGAAAAATACGTACAAAGGTGATGCTTATTTCTAAAAAAATCTCTTCCAGCATACGTGCGACAGGAAAGTAGACAAAGAGATGTAGACAACGTGTGTAAGAGTAAAAGAGAAAGCAATATACATAAAATCAAAATAAAAACTTACTAATATTATTACTATACTTATCACTAATTTAAATATAAACATACAATAAGAGAATATTCTTACATACATACTTCTAAAATAAATATCACTAATATATATAAGTATAAAATAATAATTATATAATATGCAACTATGACGAAGTGGAAAGATAGTGTTCTTTCACTCTTCCTTTTAAAAACTGCAACGGTTTGGCAGTCCCTAATTTCAGGTGGAAATGAATTCCGCAACTGAACTGCGTGCACAGAGGAGTAGGAGTAAAAGTCGGTAGAGTGGGGAGGAGATTTAAGGAGATTTCTAAGATGCGATCTGCAAGGCGCATCAGAAGGACGGGCGTAAGAAAAGCGTTCTTGCAGATAGGTTACATGTTGCTTAGAAATTACTCAATAACATAGTGATGAAACCAGCTATCTGGCGGTGGATGATGACGATTAAACTCCTCTAGAAAACCAAAACCCTTTGCCATAATCGGATAAAAATAAAACCAAAATCTCGTCCTTATCAACGCCTTCCTGCCTTAGGCACACATGCAGAATTTTACACTCCTTTTCTTTATTGGGTCGACAAAGTTATAGCGAATTTACGAGTACGTACCGTGACAGAGTGGCTCTAAAGCACCTATTTGTTTGGTTTAGTGTCCATAATTTACTTCGCAATGTATCTGGGTCACGGGCGGATTTGGACTTTTTTCGGGAGCTTAGGCACCTTGTAAAACTTAGGGTGATACGAGATTCTTTTAGTACACGTTCGATCTTCTTTTTTATTGTTGAAGGATGTGTTAGGTTGTTAAAATTAAAATCAAAGTTACATTTTCAAAAATGCAAAGACTGTCTAACATTCAGTTTAAGATTTATTTTAATGGTATCGTTTGTGACCAGTGCGAATGCGGTGCTCCTGGCCAAACCATGCCCCATATGTTGGCGTATCCAAAATGTCCATACACCTGCACTTCTGAGGACATAAACGCCACTGACGATGCTGCTGTTGGCGTGGCCACCTAATGGGCTCAAGTAATTTAACAATTTTTCATCGACTCGAGAAGCAAAAGAAGATATTGCTCAAAACCACCTGGTTGTATAAAAACATTCCTGGTGACTTGCAGTGCCTATCTTTTCTACTATTTATAATTATAATCTAAGAAATTATAATATTATAATTTCTTACATAAAACCCCCGTAACCCGGGTAAACCCGTATATTTAGAGGAATGTAAAAATCAGCATCTTCTATAAGGTCTGTCCATTCGAGCTTTGTATACCATTAAAAATATACTAGTAAATGTAAAGTTAAACTGCAAAAGTTAATAATTCAATAAAATTAAAAAAGCTGTAAAATTAAATAAGCGATTTACTACTCACCTTCTCGCATATTGGAGACCAAACATATTTTGGTTCACTGAGCCAACAAAGTAATTTAATATTCATTGAAGAGAACTTACAAACAAGTAAAATACGTTTACAAAAACATTAAAAATCTTTTGGTTTTGTTTTATCATTAAGACATACTTGTACATACTTTAGCCGATCATATCGTCAATATAGTCTGTCAATGAAATAAAAATCAGTTCTTTCAATCGCAATTGTTGTTGAGGTGGTATTGTTTATATTTTGTAAACGTCCACGACAATCCCAGCGCATTAAAATTCCACTGTTTTTACATCTTGTACTGTCTCTGTTTAAAGAATAACAAACCTCATTTCCCCACCTTTGCCCTTGGGCGTAGGTTTAAAATATTAAAATTTAATTTGCATGTAACGGAGGTTCACTTCGGAGCCTAAATTATTCTCACTGCGTGGCTAGACTAAGAGGAACTGCATTAATTAGAGCGGTCAGAGCCACTACCGTAATTCACTTCATTTACATCACTGGGCTATACTCGTATTATGTGAGGGTAGATTTTTCGGAGGCAAGTCTTGGTTAGTAGCTTAATTTGCTTCATTTCCATGCTAGTGTTTCTGAGGGTTTTGGCAACGCTACCATTACATAAATATGTACGGGTATTATACGGGTGACCACTGAAAATCAGCGCTGTGCTGTGGGTCCCCCATAGCATAGCATCATGCTGAGTGCAAGCCTTCTTGTCACAGTCATGACGTGCAGCTTCCGACTATTTGTTTGTTTGTGATAGTACTTAGATCTGATTTGTGTAACCTTCGAGTTTATTACATTATGTTTTCGTACGCACGTTTTTTCTGTGACAATTAAAATTATTTTTCTTTCTATCTTTCTTCTTTCATGTATGTTACCTATTGTGCACAGTGCAATTATTTTGGAAAGTAGCCTGTATTCTCTACAATATGTAACAAAAACCCTGTTGTTCCTTCTACCTACGTTTTAGGAATCGGTATACATACGAAATAAAGCAAGTCTTTTATAAAAACTATTCAACAAAAATAATTAAAATAAATAGTTCATTATTAATATTTGTAAAGGACTGAATTCTTGCCTCTTTAATTCTTTGATTTTAACTTCTCGACTAGCCAATGCTTATTTTTTTTTTATTATAGTTCCACCAATGTTGTGCTTGTAGGTTAATGTATAGGGTAATGCTCGCAAAGGAGGAGGCGGAACGCGTGAGGGTGAGGCAGGGTTCACGCCCTCACGCCCTTAGCCGCCACAGGAGACGCCCCGGGCGTCGGGAGTCGCAAGCTGATTTCCGGCCACCGTAGGCGCGGGCCTGCGGACGGTGAGCGATGGGTAGCTCGCCGTCCGATAAGGACCAGGCCCGGGTCGACGGCGCGTTATGTTTCACGCGCGCCTCAAAGAGATGTCAGCACCAACTGACGGGGTCCGTTAGGGCCAATGACTGCCAGGGTTGCGAGTTTGTCCGAAAGGGATATCGTGGCCCCGGCACACAGGCAACGGAAGGAACACGGGTGGGTTTTAGTCAGTAAAAGTCTGACACGCCCTCCCGCTCAGCCCAGAGCGGGAGAAGTTATTTGATAATTTCCCACGCAAAAAAAAAAAAAAAGGTTAAATATATAGGGACGTCCCTAAAAGGAACAACAGGGTTTTTGTTAAATACTGAATAACTTTATCTTTTTCTGTAATTATCTTTAGAGATTCGGAGATGTGAAAAATCATCATCATCATTGCAGCCGAAAGACGTCCACTGCTGGACATAGGCCTCCCCCAAAGGGGGGTTTGCCATAATCACCACGCATGGCAGGCGGGTTGGCGATCGCAGTATGGTGTTAAAATGCATAGAGAACGCTGCTGCCCATTCTCTAGTAAGTCCCTTAGTCGCCTTTTACGACAACCACGGGTAAAAATTGGGAAGTGCTATTCTCAACGTCCGGCATCACTCAGACAAAATATTCACAATATAATAATTTAATATCTCGCGACAAATAGTCCTTTGTTTCAAAAAAAATGTGCAACAACATTATTGGAATTATTCAATTGATGTCCCATAATCTTATAAAAAATGTGATGTGTAATAATCTGCATATGAAGATTCCAATTTGATAGGTAGATTAGATCGATTCGATTAGATTGGACGCGAAATTGAGGTTTCCGCAGGTTTGACGTAAAGGGTGGAACGTAAAATTTATATAAATAATATCACACTTGTATGTGCAAAGCACATTGCAAATGTTCATGCTGACAGAGAGATAATGTGTTTATGTCAGATGTAGATGTGCAACATTTATTCAACACGGCTATGTAATATCACATTTCTACATAAAACTCCACCAGGAAAACAAGGAAGACATTTCATATTCATCATCCGTTCGAAATCAGCATGAAAGAAAAATATGACCGAGAATCTAAAAATCTTTCAAACAATATGTTCGCGGGGCCACGATTCTAAACTTTATACCAGCAATATAAAAGTTTTAGACTACCGTAAACTGAAGATATTGGGGCAATATGAGATAAACGCTTGAGGCTAACCACCTACGTTTTATTGTGGACTATTTGAGTTTTCTTCAACTATAGAAATAAGCATGACTTTTAGAGAAACTCTATTTCCTTTGTTTGAAGAGAAATTTTAAATTCAAAGATATTTTTTGATAATAATGTTTACTCCTCGTGTGTTAATATTCCGCATCATGTCAAGAACTTTACTGACACTAAACATTCTGTGGAAGTGTATGTTCTTATGTGATTGTGGGTCTTCTCATTTGCCAAACGTAAAGTTTTTGATATTTCAGTTAAGAGTGAAGAGAGAAGGAAGAAGTAAACCTCATGTATAAATAAGATCAAAAACCAATCGTACCAACAAATCTACTATTTATAATCTTATACAAGTAAACAGTTCATTTCTTTATGAAAAAGAGTATTTTAGTGATCTTCAGCTCTGCAAACGTAGCATGAATACCGTAGAAACGGAAGAAACGAAAAACAAAATGACATAATTATAATCGAAAGATTTCTACTGAACTATATTCAAATGAACGAATAATAATTTAAAAAATAACGTTAATTAAGGAGTTACATTTTAATTTGAAGCCCTGACTCTTGAGCTAGGTAGTACCTGTTTTTGGAACTATAACAATAGTATGCAAAAAAAAAAGTATAATTATAAATTAAGGAATTTAGTGCATGCATGCTCTTGAGTAGTTTGTATGCGCATGTTTTTGTGTGTATGTGTAAGTGTGACAAAATAACGCTAATTTTAAAGAAATAGATGTGTATGTAGATAGGAGTCAGTCGTGCAACGCTTGTAGGAGCTGTAACGTAAAGCTTAAAGTTTGTTAACAGTAAATACTCTAAACAAACTAAGCGCTGCGTTCTTCAGAACAAAAGTCAGTTTACAGTCTACAAAGAAGACCACCATATTTGTAAAGCACGAAGCTTAACCAACGCTGATCTGTTTCCGCAACATATCGCCAGTTTTCATGGCAAACACTGGCACAAATATTTGTTACTTGTTAGGAAAGCTCACGGGGCCTTCGTTGGCTATATGTCAAAATAATCCCCTGGTATTTGTAATGCATGTTATCAATATTGTATACGGTGTACATACATTTTAACGATTGTATCTGGTGTGTTTCTAGCTAACATTTGCATTTTGTACAAGGTATTTCAAATTTAGATAGAAATTATGATTTGTGTTTATGCCCGGAGGATTTATGTTGATGGCAAAAGGCTCACCCTCTGTTACATAGGACTTAAACTGCCGAAATATAGTGTACTTTATGTACTCCTCTGCCCAACTCTTCGAGGATAATAATAGGCGTGATGTTATGACTGTTATTGTTTGTTGTCTCAATTGAACGGTGTTATAGGTGATAAGCTATAGATAAGATAAAACAATTATGTGGCAGCAGTTGTTGATAACCAAACTATATTATTTATTGAATTTGTTAATGCATGGAATAGGTAGGTTCTTATTTACATTACAAGGAAGATCGTGTCTCTGAATTACCTACTTAAATTGAGTTCCAATGTAACAGTTATATTATCAGAAGCGGCAGAAACTTTTCTCGTGTTAAAAAAATATGTATAATTTTTGTTAACATGCTGGACATGATACTGACTTGTTTTGAGTGTGCAAGCCATCATAGTTTTATTAGAGCGAGTTCTTTTTTTTTGGTGTACTTATGGATACTCATCCAATTTTTGTTCCATTGTCAGGTTGTTTTTAGGGTTTCGTCGTGTCCGAATTAAAAAAAGAAACCCTTATAGAATCACTCATGTATATAGATGTCTGTTCGTTTGTCACAGTCAATTTGGTCGGAATCTATTGGTACGACACAAATATTCATTTTTGTGACCCAAACACGGACGTGTAACGAATATAAAATAATTATTTTTGAATTTGGGCTTCATTTTTAGGAAGCAAATCACTTCATGAAATTGTTATAAACAAACTATTCAATATTTATGATCTATTAAATAAACAACTTGGTAATATATTTTCATGCTTATTCTTTGTGAAGTTCAGAAAATTGCTATGGTTTATTTTACGCCGAGCTTTACCGCATGCACCGCGTAAACCAATAACATAATAACAATAAAATGTTTATTTGTACACTTTATAAACATACATAAGTACACAAGGCTTAAATAAATGTTGTACATTATAGTCACATTAAAGGGCGAACTGATGCCTCCTAAACTAGGTTAAAAGCCTGTGTTTTAGGAGTCAACGTTCCTCTAGATATAACGGCATACAACTGGTATTGGGTGTCATGCAAGTACTTAAAGAAACAACAGTATAAAAACAAATAAATAAGACCAATAAAATTAAAAACAAAAAGTGGCCTAATCTAAATACAGTATTAGTTCTATTTTTATTAAGAGACAACTGTATTAAGATTCTCGGTTTCGTCATAGGTACGTTTATAAATTCTGCAACCAGTTTGTTAGTTTAATTTTAACTTCGTGTTTAGTCAGGGAGTATATGGGTATAAGTTTATTTCTTTTATTATACAGTCGAGAGCTAGTTGCCGCATACTGACGGCTGGCAAATTTGGAACGGCATTGGGCGAAATCGCACACGGGAGTGCCTTTGCATCTTTTCAGCTTATCATAATCTAGATGTAACGTAGAGTGTTTCCGCAGCACAGCGCGGAGCACAAAAAGCTGTCTCACAGTCAATACTTCGGCTTCTGAATAAAGTTGAATGGTCGAAAAGTCCCTGCGCTCAAAGTACATGACTTTCAAGATCGCCCTTTGAGCTCTTTTAACGATAAGTAAAAAGTGGTTTTGTAGGTTCCACCCCAAACCGAAATACAATATAAAACAATTGATTGACAAAGGCTCCGATAAACTAGCAAAACTAAATCGAGATCAGCAGAGTGCCTAAGTTCCTTAAATATAGAAATTAATTTTCTGATCCTTGTACATAGGGCTTCCATATGGGGTTGCCAGCTTAGTTTATAATCAATGTGGACTCCTAAATATTTGTTGTCCGGAACTAACACTAAAAAAGTACACCGGAACACTAATAAAGTGATATGAAAACAGTAAATCTCTATTATAAACAAGATTGGAAATAAAATATGATGAACATCAGTTATATTTTAATCTAACCCCCATGCTCGACACAACAGGCTGAGACACAAGACAGAAAAAAAAATATTATGTATATTATGTAAAATATATAGGCGAGTTGTTAGTTAGAAAATAAAATAAAAACGTTTTGCTAACAAATATAAACATCTTTTATAATCTTAAAATAAATAGTTTTATAGTTTTCCACCTTACCTCCTGTCCTCCTGTCTTGTCACAGAGCCGACAATTTTGAAAAATTGAGAAAGTAGTTACATTTTCCTAAAATAACATGGTAAATGTCTCAAAATACTACGTGAACACACAGTGAGCTACAAGTTGCTGATGACGACACTACCGACATTACAAAATCCAACATCGCGCAAGCAAAGTCTATGGTATTAAAAAAACAATTGGGAAATCTCCCAATATTGTGGGTACAAACTTACATTTGCAGTTGGAATATAAGGGAGGACATGTTTTTCAACTACATTTTTAAGTTCATCCTTCAGTCCGGAATTGGTGTAGGCTTCACTTGAGTCAAGCCACGGACAGCCAGGTGACACAGAACCCTCAGGGCGCGAGTCCTACTCGTCTGGTTTTTTAACTATGTCGTGTTATCTGTCCTAATGTCAGACAACTATTTGGCAAAATAAGTCATTGCGTCAGGTCTCAGGATTTCTCGATTAGCATTCAAACAACTTCTCACAACTAAACAACACTAAAAAAATCCACAAAACTACATCAGACCGAAAAAGCTTCATCAATTTTTTTTTTATGAAACGAGCCAACCCTACTTTCTTCTACTGCAAAATAAACACCACCAAAATGAAAGCATTTATTCAAAAAGCCATTTCACAATACTTTCAGAACTAGGACAACTAGATGACACCTTATTTTGAGCTCATCAAGAATTAACGACGAAATGATAACAGGTTACTTTAGAATTCAATTTTCGGGTATGGGGTGCAAGTATAAATTTCCCGAAGGACCGCTATGTCAAATTCACGGTAATGTGATGGGCTGGTTCGGACAGTTGCGTTAAGTTACTAGTGAGAGCGGGCTGAGGAAATTAAAGAGAAAAACTCGACATTTTTTTTTATGAATCGCTAAAATAATAAGAACTCAGCAAGGCACCCAAAGGGCAATAGAGAGGGCTATGCTTGGAGTTTCCCTACGTAATCCAATAAAAAAACCGGCTATGTGCGTGGGGTTCCGTAGTTGCGATTAATTTATCCCAAGAACAAACATATCACTGTAGTTGAAAAACATGTTCTCCCCTATATTACAACTGCATATTAATGTAACTTTACACACACACACACATACATAAACTCACGCCTTCTTCCCATGGGGGTAGGCAGAAACTATAGAACGCCACTTGCTACGCTCCTTACATACTCTTTTTGCTTCGCCTACGTTCATACATCTAGTCATACACGCACGCCAGTTGCGAGTACTACGCACCTGACCTTTCTGAAGAACATCACCAATTTGGTCACTATATGTCCTTCTAAGGCGTCTCCTCCCGGCGTTTCCGCTTTATAAATTAAATACCTTTTGTTAGTCACCTTTCACTCATCCTCTCCACATGACCAAACCATCTAAGCATACTCTTTTCAATCCACGTAACCACCGCCGTATCCACGTATCCATGTAACTTTATACCCACAATATTGGGAGATTTTCCATTTGTTTTTTTAATACCACAGACTTCATATGCAGTTTTCTTGCAAACTTTGCTTGCGCGATGTTGGATTTTGTAATGTCGGTAGTGTCGTCTGGAACTTGTAGCTCACTGTGTGTCCACGTAGTATTTTGTATAGCAGTACAGGTGCCAAGGAGGACATCAGACATTTACTGTTGCGAGTATTCAAACGATATTTTCTTTATTTTACCCTCTGCAAGTTTATATCTTAAAGTCGTAAATTTTCAACATGCAGCGTAATAATGTCTACAGCTAATATCTTAAATGTTTCCTTATCATTGTTTCCTGAAGTTTATTTTCATATTACTATCCTTAGCTCCTTTAGCTGATTCGTTGAGGTTTCCAGTTGACTGTATTTCGTAGAACGAAGGATTTTCAGAGATAGTTAATTATAAAGACAAAAACAAAAAAAAACCCTGTGTTTTCGGGGGATCCCCCATCAGGAACAAAAGTCCTTATTTTTATATTTAAAAACAAATAACAAAAGTTTTAACGAAATCTCCACACGTTCAGTATTCAGGTTGGACAATCGACTGTGCGCACAATGCTCGTCTGCTCAAATCTCGCAACTCACACGCAACACACACACTCGTGTATAATAAAGACAGACAAAGAGAGAAAGTCACATGGAGGCATAACGCTTTTTCCTTACGTGATGATTTCTACCAGTAATTTTTCATTTAGTTTTAGCTCCTACCGCAAGCCGCGTTATGGAACTTCGTTCCAATAAATTCAATGAATGAATTTTTTGCACTATCTTTTACCAGCAGCTTCATCCGCGAATGAAGATATACTGTCCAACCATTTTATGACATCTCGTAAGGCCAGATTGACACTGTTTCGCCTGTTCAGGTTAGCCTCTTCATGTATATCTTTACATTTAAAATAAACGTTGTCTCCACCATTAAGGTCAAAGATTCACATAAACGCACACTCTCAATGGAAACTTTATGTGCGACACAGAATTATTATACCGACATAATAAAGTCAGCTAAAATATTAAGATAAAATATGGATATGGCTATTTATACGGAACTAATAAAAACTTTTCATATTAATGCCTGGAGTAAGTTGTGTTAGAATTTTATTCGGTACTAGCTTTTGCCCGCAGCTTCGCTCACATGGCGGTCGGAAATTATCCCACAGGAACGTACTACTGGGATGAAAACTATCATTATCTCCTTAACCAGGTCGTGGTCTACCCATGCATCCAAATCCGTTCAAAGTTTTATCGTGAAAGCGTAACAAATAAACAAACAAACTCACTTTCGCATTTATAATTAGGCATATGATATAAAAAATTATGTGAATTTACAAAATCATCATATTTTTTTTTGTTTTAGCCATTGTTAGCTCAAATTTGTTCGAAGATAAAATAGCTGTTTTCTGTGTTTCAGCCCAGCCTTACTGAAAGGAAAATAAATATGTGTCATAGTCACGGGTAGAAGACTAAGTGCGGTTTGAGTTTAGCTTGGCAGAGCGTGAAGCCAGTGGCTTGATCTAAGACACGCTTTAGAATTTGGGCGCTAGCTAGAACACTTATAATTCTTTATAAAGCAGCTTTATATAATTCTTTATTAATTAAATAGCAAATATTGTTGTAACAAAAATAACAAGAAATTGTATTTTATTTACATTTATTTTAGAACTAGCTTCTGCACAATGCACTAACATAACAGCCACATTGCCCGATGTTATAGAAAACGGCTTATTTGGCCTAGTGGTCGCAAGCGCTACTGTTAAGCATGAGATCCTGGGTTTGATTACCGCCCGGGTCAAGCAAAGTGTTATTGGGTTTTTCATCTGAAATTTCTCAGTAACAGTCCGAAGTCTGAGTTTGTGCCAAATTATTGACAATAGGCTATTACATGCCTCTATTACATGATACCTAAACATAACTGGTGAAATGTGGATGCACTAGCACGCCTCTGCCTAACCGTTCGGGGAATACAGGCGTGATGTTATTTTAGTTTTATAATCTGTAGGATCCGTTTGGTGCCGGACGTAAAGAATAACACCATCCCATTTCTTCCCATGGGTGTCGTAAAAGGCGACTAAGGGACTTACTAGAGAATGGGCAGCAGCGTTCTCTATGCATTTTTAAAACCATACTGCGATCGCCATCCCGCCTGCCAAGCGTGGCGATTATGGCAAATCCCCCCCTCCCTTTTCGGGGGAGGCCTATGTCCAGTAGTGGACGTCTTTCGGCTGGAATGATGATGATGATAATCTATTTACTACATTTGTAGTTTTGGTCTCAGCAGCCAAATTATACAGCGACTCAGAACAGGAGACGCGGAAGCAAGCGACGTACAGTTGTCCGTGTGAAAAGCAGTTAGTCCTCAGGTCGACTCCGCAGTTTTCAGTAGCAATTCCCCATTTCAAATCAAATCAAATTATTTGGTACATAAATATAAAGTACTCTGTATCATTACCTAATAAGGTGTGCAAATATTTATATTATTGTTAATCTAATTAATTAATTATCAAATCAAATCAAATATTTCTTTATTGCATAAAAGGTATTTGTAGTACGTACATAATAGAGTTTAATAATTAAGGCGACGATAACCGACTTTTGATGATTTTATACTGAAGATAACGTCTTAAACGAAAATGATTTGAAAAAAAAAATATGTTTAATAAAAGCATTTTCTCAGTAACTTAATATGTTAATATTTTAGATTATGTATATATTACATAGTGAAATTAATTTGTAAAGTTATGTCTAACGTGGATAAAAACTGAGAATGTCGCAAAATCTACCAAGCGTATTTTTTTGAAACCTTCACTAATTTAAAGATGATTTATTTATTGATCTTTAATTGTACGCGTTTAATTAAAATACCTTTCGGCTTGTGTATAATAAATTAATAATGTGTCAAATTGGGGACAGCGCTCCTTGATAGGCGAGTCCTATTACTGGCTGAACGTACGACGCGTTGCGTGAGCTCAGTACAGAACACGCAAGCTAACCACTCAAGGTTACTGGCATATATCTCCGTCTTAAGTAAGCGTAGTAGTAAAACTAACAAAAATCTGTAGGGGTGAACTACTGTTCTCCTAGCTAGGTTTAGCAACCTGTATTAAGGAGAGACAGTTTGCCTCCCTCGATAAAGATCTTAAAAATAGTGCTACGTGTTGACTCCTAAATCAAGTCATTAGTTAAATTACATACATTACTAGCTGCGCCCCGCGGTTTCACCCGAGTAAGTTTCGATCCCGTGGGAAAGCCACCCTTAACACTTTAGGGGTATAAAAAATAGATAGTAGCCGATTCTCAGACTTACTGAATATACATATAAAATTTCATAAAAATCGGTCAAGCCGTTTCGGAGGAGTATGGTAACTAACATTGTGACACGAGAATTTTATATATAAGATTATACACACATACATAAACTCACGCCTTCTTCCCATGGGGGTAGGCAGAAACTGTAGAACGCCTCTTGCGCTTACATTATTATCAATGTTGTTAACTAGAATAATACTAATAAATAATACTGTAATTGGACTTACTAGAGGATGGGAAGCAGCGTTCTCTATGCATTTTAACACCACACTGCGATCGCCAACCCGCCTGCCAAGCGTGGCGATTATGTCAAACCCGGGGTGGGTTGACATAACAGCAAACAGCAAATTCGGGGAAGTTACGTGATATCCTGAAGTTCATGATGTTATCATGATGATTTCAAGAAGATGCGGCATTACAGGAGAGTATGACACCACTTGTTTATGTCCCATAGAGTACCATTATAAGCGCTAAGGCTGTCAGCACATAAGATATCAGGAGATAAACTGATATTCAACTTCTGAAGCATTCGCTTAAGTATGGGAAAATCAAACCTGTTTCCGTTATGGGAAGGGAGACAAGACACACGGGTTATTGTTGTTGTTTTATGAAATTTATGATTGCATTGAAAGTATTCAAACTAAACCCATTTGGCATGCAATCTAGTGTCAGCTCTTCAGTTGGTTCTGCTTTGTTCAAATCAAGATATAGACTGCGGGGTGCAGCCAACAGGCTCACTTTAACAAGGATTTCTGTAGCGAACGCCTTAATACTCCTGTTATTTTTCGATTTATTACGAATAAACTCTTTCAGCACTTTGCGAGAACTACTCGTACAAGCAGATCACAAGCTCTTTAATATTTTTTACAAGCTTTTTATGGTTCCGTACCCAAAGGGTAAAACGGGAACCCTATTATAGGCTCCGCCGTCTGTCTGTCTGTCTGTCTGTCCGTCTGTCCGTCTGTCACCAGGCTGCATCTCATTAACCGTGATAGATAGACAGTTGAAAATTTCACAGATGATGTATTTCTGTTGCCGCTATAACAAAAAATACTAAAAAATAGAATAAAATAAATATTTAAGGGGGCTCCCATACAACAAACGTGATTTTTTTGCTCGTTTTTGCTCTATATTGATAACGGCAACAGGTAGACGCTTGAAATATTCACAGAATATGTAGATATATATTGACTTTAAAAATAAATAATTAAATTAAAATAAAACAAATATTTAAGGGGGGCTCCCATACATCAAATGTGTTTTTTTGCCATTTTTATAGATAATGGTACGGAACCCTTCGTGCGCGAGCCCGACTCGCACTTGGCCGGTTTTTGTTAACTTGCTTGGTTCGTATCATGTGTTTCCGTTTACTCTGCTGGTCATCTTTTTTTTTTAAATGTGCACTTCCTGTCATACGATTGAGCTGAAACTTGGCATACTTCAGTAACTACGGTGACAACGTAATAATCCGGTACCACAGAGCTAGCTTAAAAATGGAGCTCAAATTTATTCATAGGAAATCCTCAACTAAATAACATACTCCTTTGTGTTTAAGCTTGCTGATTTTGTCATGAGAAGTAGTATATTCCTGGTTAAAATCAAGAATGGTCAAACCAGAAGGTGACCACAGGATCTTCTCAATTGACTCTCGTAGCGTCTTTTTTGAGGTACGGATTACTCATATAGGGTAACTCGTTACATATCCAAAGATCTTTCATAGCGCAAAAAAAAATGTTTGAGAGCAATAACTGTGGCGCCTCCTTATGAGAGCTGTAGACCAATTTTTAAAAAGCTAAAGGTTTTAACCCTAGCTTCTATTTATATTCAAGAAATAGGCATATTTGTTAGGAAAATTCACACTTCTTCTCCATAGTAGCTGAGAACAATAGATTTACAAAAAGGGACCCCACCAAATTAAAAAAATAATTTTGTAACAGCACTCTCCACTACAGAAACAGCTACATTATGTCCATAAAAATGTACAACCATATTCCAAAACAAATTAGAGAATTACCATTTCATTTCTACAAAAAAATTCTAAAAACATGGCTTCTTCAAAATAGTTTTTACACAGTAAAAGAATTCCTTAAATATATGAGTAATTTAAATTAGATTTATTCAGTTTTTGTAATACAAATGTTGTTGTTGTTGTGTTTTTTATATTGTTTAATATAGTTTTTAAGTATCTTTATGTCTATAGTCTTAAGTGTTTTGTATTGTAAAATATAGTATAAGTAGTATATTCGTAAATATAAGTTAGGTTTTATGCCTATGTGCGATATTTAAATATTTGTATGCCGCTAGTAGCGGTGGATGTTTTGAACATTACCCAAATTATCCAACTCTGTACCTACCATATCCAACGAATAAATGTCTTTGTCTTTGACCACGATAGCTCTAATTTGTTTGGGCTGTTAGTTTTGTCCTGACAAAACCCAAGGTGTAGTCAGGGTCTGATGATGGGGCCGGAACACAGAACAGAAAAAACAGTAGAAATCGCATAGCGCTTCATTAGTATCGGAACCAGCGTACCCAAACTCACACATATAAACAGGTTAATTGTATTTGGTAATACTTGTCCTTGGTGTAATTGGCTATTTAATATTGAACGAAAGTAGGAAATATGTCAGTCGTTACTTATTTGAAAATGAACCACAGTTATATGACGATAGAGTTGTATAATATCATCTACTCTTTTTAAGTACTCATTACCTTTTCCGTTTATAGCGGACAGGGAATAGTTTAATGAGCAAGTTACGCTACCCGCCGTTAGATTTTTTTTTTTTTTATTTTTTTTTTTATCCTTTATTAAAAAGAACCAGGTTCTTAATAATTAATTACAATCTAGCGTATAAGACTAATAAGTAATTTGAATCTAACTTAATTTTCTACGTGATAATTATTTTAAAACTTAGAATAGTGCTGATTGTACTTTACACAAGTCCATTCCACTTTCTTAGAGTCTAATATAATAATATTTATAAACACTTTGTTCACGTGTTATATGTGTGTCATTGTCACTATTATGTCTACACTTTTTACACTACACTACCTCAAAAGGTTTTGTTCGTCTTCGCACTATATTTGTTTGGTCTAACAGCTGAATTGCCTCGATGTTCACATGTTGGTGGAGTCGGTGGTCATGGGCCTCAGCAAATTTTTGGATTATTTTGTGACTGGTTCCATTTTTAAGTCACGATGGAGGTCGTCATTTCTTATATACCAGGGCGCATTAACAATACTCCTGAGTACCTTATTCTGGAATGTTTGTATTATTTTTATATTGGTCGGTTTAGTACAGCCCCAGAGTTGGATGCCATATGTCCATATTGGCATAAGAATATGCTTGTATAATAGAATTTTGTTATGTATTGATAGGCAGGAATCCCGTCCGATCAACCAATACATGTTTTTAAAACGCATGTCTAGTTCCTGTCTTTTCTTTTTAACGTGCGCTTTCCAGCGCAGTTTCGCGTCAAGCGTTATGCCAAGGTATTTGGCTGTATTTGCGTATGGCACTTGTTGTCCATTTATGAAGATTGGGTGGTAATCACATTTCCTGTTGGTGAAATCAATGTGAAGTGACTTCGATTCATTTAATTTGATTCTCCATTTTTCTGCCCAGTCATGAATTTTATTTACAGCAATTTGTACCTTACTGGTTGCTTCCGTATGGCATGAACCTGTAGCCATAATAGCGGTGTCGTCTGCAAAGGTTGCAATAGTATTATTTTACAGCTCTGGTATATCATACGTATACAACAGGTAGAGGACTGGACCCAGCACACTACCTTGAGGTACGCCAGCTTTAATCATTTTTAACTCGGAAAAGGCATCCTCGTGTCTTACTCGAAACATTCTATCTGTAATGTATGATTGCAAGATATCGGCAAAATCATTGGGCAACATAAGTCTTAGCTTGAATATCAAAGCCTTATGCCAAACTCTATCAAAAGCTTGTGCCACATCTAAAAATACTGTGGAGCAGACTTTTTTGTACTTGATCTATTGTTGAGTGTTTCTCTCTGAAACCAAACTGGTGGTCAGGGATCAGGTTTGTCTCGTTTATGATAGGTTTTAACCGTTTTAAAAACAATTTTTCAAACAGCTTTGATAGTATAGGCAACAGAGAAATGGGCCTGTATGATGATGCTTCGTGTGGTGGTTTACCGGGCTTTGCAATCATAATCACTTCAGGAACTTTCCATGGCTCAGGAACATGCTTCAACACGAATGCTGCATTGATGAGCCTAGATGAAGAGATGGCTTTACGCGGTAGATGTTTTAGGATCTCTCCCGTAATTATTATTATAATTAGGTCAAACCCTGGGGACTTTTTAAGGCTAGTGATTTGAATTTCGTTTGCAACTTCTTTCGGGGTCACAAGCTTAATTCTTTTATCTTGCAGAATATTAGCGAATTGTAGGTTGTCTACAGACGCGTCATTTGGCTGAAAGGTTTCTTCTAAGTGATGTGCAAATCTTAGAGCTTTCTGCTCATTGCTTATGGCCCACTTTCCGTTAACATCTCTGATAGGGGGAATTGATGTAATTGGCCTTTTGAGTGACTTTGTCGCTTTCCAAAGAGAGTATTGCGTTGTATGGTCGCTGCTTAACTGACGTAGGTTAGTATTGAAAGCCTCATCTTGAAAGGTCTGTATTTTTCTCGTCAATCTTTTCGTAAGCTTATTCAATAAAGTTTTATCTTGCGGGAACCTAGTTTGCTGCCATCTTTTTCGTTGAGTCCTTTTTTCATATAATAGGTCTATTATTTCCTTTGGGTAGGTATTTCCTTTATATTTTCTTGTAATCTGTGGTGTATTGTTCCATGCACATTGTTGGATATTATTACTAAACTTATTTACTTCAGAATCGAGCTGATCTTTGCTTTTTAATGAAGTTTTTAGGTCAATAATATTTTGTAGGTCTATGGTAAAACTTTCCCAATCTGTAAACTTGTTGACTAATGTCAGGTGGTTTTCTCTTAGTAATATTTTGTGACTTAGTTGTAATAATATAGGAGAGTGATCGGAGTTCATGTGATACCCCTCTTCCACACTCAGATAATTAGTTGATAAATTTTTGACTATGAAAAAGTCGATAAGGTCTGGTAGTTTCTGGTGGTCAGTCGGCCAGTATGTAGGTTTTCCAGTACTTATGACCTCACAGCGCATGTCTTTCACTGCACGTAGTAGCTGTCTTCCCTTAGTTGAAGTTAATCTCGATCCCCAATGAGTGTTCTTAGCGTTGCCGCTAGATGTCACTATAATAAATGCATTCAATTTAAACCTGTATTTTGGTACTAGTAAGATTCATATTTCCGTAACGTTCCGTAAAATATTTTTTTTCTAATTTTAATCGAAATAAAATAAATTAGGATAGATATACCACCATTTGATACATTTTTGGTTCTGCTATCGTGTTTAGTTACTAAAACAGCACAATAACCCATTTTTGTATCATTTTTCAAGTTGTCATCACCGTGACGGTTGTAACAAGACTGATGTGCGTGGTATGTGCGCGGAGTAGACATATGCGGAACTCGGCAAAACTCGAGGTACGCAGGCCCCGCCTACTTGCGGCTTCTACTGTTTTTCTGTTCTGTTCTGTGGGCCGGAAGGTGTACCCAGGAACTCCTTAATGTTATTAGATAGCCCTGTTGTGTTGAGCTTATTGGATTTGTCTTGACAAGTAAAACAAGACTTTTTCAAACAAGCCTTTAATTAACTAAAAAGTACGAAATAGAACTTTAAAATGATTTTTTAAGCTTGGGGCGTGAACGTCCTTCTTACACTGAAAAACATTTTAAGACAATATTAAAGCTCCATGGTTACGTAAGTTTTATTTCGTATTTATGAGTTGATTATAAGCTTATTTTAAAATATATTTTTACATATTACATGTATTTTAATTTTCATGTTTGTTCTGCAGAGGTCTGGCATTTCTTCATTAGTCTAGCAGTGTACTGTAGGGTATTCGGGAGAGCAAATGAAAGAAGTGTTTTGCTTGAAGTGCAAACGTTTATTGACCTACCGATATTATTATGGGAATGGTGTAATTAATAATAAACTAAAGCTTATGACTAAATGTTTAATATAAATTGCACAATTAATAGTGTTTTAATTAATAGGTTAGACATTGCCACTTCCATAGTGTTTAAAATATAATCAATTTACACCGTATCATAATATTTATTATGATTCTATTTCAAAGTCAAAAGTAATTTATTCATATTAGCTGAGAATCAGCACTTTTTGAACGTCGAAAATTACATAGGACAGTCTCCAAAATGCCCGCACTTCGTGGTGCTTTAGCTGGGAAGAAGAAGTGGCGCAACAAACTCCCCAGCAGCACAGCTGTCTGTTCAGTTAGAAAAACTTGATTCTATATGCAAAGTACTTAACATAACAAAACAAAGAAGCACACTACATTACATTAAGTACATTATTGTCCATATAACAGCTACATGCCAGTATACCAACAAAAATATTGAAAACAATAATAATTATACATACTCAAGCAGTAATAAATACGTAAACAGAACTTAATACCTAAATAAAAGCCTCCGGGGCATAAAGGGTGTGCCCATTTACATGTGCAATGCTGGATTATGTTCTTATAGCTATAACTCGTTGTCACAAAATGATATACTAGGACCATCGTGGTAAAATCCATCAACAGTTAACTACTAATAACAAAAAAAAAAAACATGGTCAGCCAGCCGGCCTATTTATGGAAAATTAAGTTCCCCAGGTGTAACATTAGAAAACTCACGTTGTATTTGGTCTGTCCAGGCCAAAAAACTTGTGGCCAGTTTACGTGATATCCTGAAGTTCATGATGTTATCATTTTCAGGAGGATGCGACACTACAGCAGGGTATGTCACCTCTCGTTCATATATTTTCCCTAGTTTATATGAGGCAACTGGTTTATCTGCATCTTCATAAAATATTTTTCTTACTGAACTCCCCTCAAATTTTTGCGATTGCATATTCTCGTCACCAGAATTTTCAAGTATATCATAAAAAGCGTAAAGGCTGTCAGCACATAAGACATCATCAGATAAACTGACATTCAATACCTGAAGCTCTCGCTTGAGTATGGGAAAATCAAACCTGTTTCCATTATGGGAGACAAGACACACGGGTTTTTTTTGCCGGTTTATGAATTCAATCATCTTATTGTAACTATTTAAATTAAACCCATTTTGCTGAAAATCAAGTGGCAGCTTATCAGTCGGTACTTCAGTGTCCGGATCAAGGTACAGGACGCGGGGTGCAGCCAACAGGCCCATTTCAGTAAGAACTTTTGGATTCTTGTATTCCGTCCCAATATCCATAAAGATGAACGTTTGTATTACTGGCTTCGGCGACGCCATTTTAATCACTGAAAACTGCAGAAAAATGCACAATGTTTATAGTTTGGCTTTATCTGCGAGTGCAGCAATTCACGTTGCAGTTTCCACGTGACTGATAAACTTGGAATTTATATGATGATTTTATTATCTATTACACAGGGCGTCCCACGGATATGCCACATGGAGGGAAAGTACCTTGCATATATTGTAGATGGAACATTTTAATGAAAGAAGACATTATTTGAATTTAAAAAAACAATTAAACTGCATTCATTGATATTTAAATTTTTACATGGTTGAACCGGAAATCAAACCCGTTACACGAGAAAAATAATCACCCTGTAACTTTATCATACTGATCGAAAGGCTTCATCATAAGGATTATTTTTTGATAAATAACATAGTGTCACAAATAAAAATGAGACCATGAATTTTAACATTTTTAATACAAAATTAATCAATGTATCAAATGCTCAAAATGAGTCCCTTCCTGTTGAATACAAAGTCGCGCTCTTTCAGGTACAGACGCCAGTGCAGGTCAAGCTACCCGAAACTGTCAAATTTCCTCAATTAACCTTGAACTTTATGCCGTAGGGATAAAGTTGAAAATCTATTAAAGAAATTTGACAGATTGTAGTAGCTTGATGTGCTGGCGTCTGTACCTACTGCTACTTCTTTTTATCATTTTATCATGCACTTAAATTATAATAGGGAAATGATGCGTACTTTGACATCCCCCAATTCCCCTAATTGGGGGATGTCAAAGTTTGTATAGAAGAATCGCCTATCCAATGCGCCGTCAGTAGCCGAATCCCATCGGCCGGCGCACGCAGCCAGTATGGCACTGGGGTCGCCCCACACCCGCGCCAGCATCAAAGCACAGAGGGCTAATTCACGTAATTTCATGACGCGCCGATCAAGTTGCAGTGCAGGTGCAATGAAGTTTAAGTTTGAGTGATAGCTGAATTTATATAGTATCTGACAGCCGTAGAGAATAGTAGAATACGAAATGCGTTATTTTGATCGAAACTTAATTGCAACTGCACTGCTACCGCACTTCTTTAGTTACGTGAATTAGCCTGAAGAGCAATAAAAAAAAATTGGGCACAATTCAATTTATAGTTTCGGAGAAATTCGTGGACAAATATACAAACGTACAACTATAAAAAAATTGTATATTTGTTTGTAAGCCCGATTATCGTTGGTGAATAAATTTCAGTTCCAATTACATACATACGTATCGAACTGAGTTTTTTACTGACTTCAAAAGGAGGTTTCCTTTTGAAGTTAGTAAAAAACGATTAAGCCAAAAATCCCAAAAATATATTAAAACCCTCGATTTAAAACCATTTTTTTTAGGCCTTGTTGAAATAAATTAATACCTGAAAAGGCAAAGTATAAACGTAATTCTACTCATTTTATGAATAACTTTTTCTATGGGACCAACCCTGAAATCGCAGATAATATCAGCTGGTCCTTTTTTTTTTTGGTGGGAAATTATTGAATAACTTCTCCCGCTGTGGGCCGACCGGGAGAGTGTGTCAGACTTTTACTGACTAAAACCCACCCATGTTCCTTCCGTTGCCTGTGTACCAGGGCCACGATATCCCTTTCAGACAGACTCGCAACCCTGGTAGGCATTGGCCCTAATGGACCTCGTCAATTCGTGCTGACATCAACACAACGCGTCGTCGACCCGGGCCTGGTCCTTAACGGGTGGCGAGCTACCCTTCGTTCACCGTCCGCAGGCCCGCGCCTACAGTGGCCGGAAATCGGTTTGCAACTCCCGATGCCCAGGGCGTCTCTGCAGCGTCTAGGGGTGTGAGGGCGCAGACCATGCCTGTCCCTCACGCGTTTCGCCTCCTCCTTTGCGAGCATTACTGCTTCGCACAACAGCGTGATGGCCTCCCATGCACTCTTGCTCCGAACCATGGCCTGAACCAGGGCTGGACGCGAGAGATCGCTGCCACCGATCGCCTCCGTGAGGATACGGTGGTGCTCCGCCCAAGCCTGGCAGACCTCCATCATATGCTCCAACGTGTCCTCCAGGCAATCCACACAGTGGTGACACCCGGCGTTTCCTCCCGCTTTACCCAGAACAGGAACCTCCCGAAACAAAATATCAGCTGGTCCTGGGGTCTGAGTCCTGGAGTGGTGACCACGTATCGGCAAGCGTAACGTGGGACCCTCCCCCAGTTTGATGGACCTTTTGTCCTCCAGCACTACTGTCGCGAAATGACCCGTCCGTCCAAAGATTCGTCTGTCTTTACTTTTGTTAGCAAATCCTCAAAAGGAAACACCCAATGTGCAGATAGTCTTTTAGTTTCGGATTCGTAACAATATATATCCAACTTTCATCACCTGTGACGATGTCAAATACAGCAGCATTCGAGGCCTCCGTTGTACTTTTCTAGCATTTCGCGGCACCAATCTACGCGACGTCGTTTTTGTCTTCGGTCAAATTATAGGGGCTATCCATCTAGTACATAATATCTGATGCTTAAATGCTCATGTAAGATTTTTTACACTTGACTAAATACCAATGCCTAAGCTTGCCCGAATCTACTGGAAGGTGACTCTTATATCAGCCTCTATCATGCGCCGCTCAGTAATGATGTTATCGTCAGTTGTATCCGTTGCAGGACGTCCCTCACGTGTTGGGGATTCATCATGAACGGCTAATCGAAGTATGCTATAACTTTGTGGTTGACTAAGAGTACAATGAAAGTCGTATTACGTCATAGAGTAAAAATTTTCTAAATTAAAAAAACAATTTTTTTTAAAAGTTATCATTTTGACGCGCACATTTTAAATTCAATCAATCACAATCAGGTCAATTTGTAGGAATAAATGACAGATGACTTCATTAAACATCATCACGTTACCAAAGAGTTCTATAATTGAAATATAAATTGATTTTCGATTGGATTTGTTTCTAAGCAGCCAGTTCTAAGACTTTTAGTGTTACCCTTGTACCTTCCGTAAATTTTCCGTGTTATTGGCATTTCAATTAACTGTCAAAGAACTACAATGTCAATTTGCTCAACAATTAATTTCCCTGACTATACTATACAACAAAGCCCTTTCTTTACGCTTTATAGGTATTAATAAAACATGTTACACATTTCCCGAGTTTAATATAACATGTACTTACGTAATTAAGGTTTAAAATTAACGTTAAGTTTAATTAAAGTTGTTAAAATTAACAGGTGCTGCTTTCACAATACTTATTTAGGTACTTATGTTTTATAATTTAAGGATTAATCCTTAGGTATTCCTTTCCTTCGTCCGTGTAGTGCCGGAGGTAAAGAATAGCACCATCCTATTTCTTCCCGTAGGTGTCGTAAAAGGCGACTAAGGGACTTACTAGACAATGTGCAGCAGCGTTCTCTTTTTTAAAATCATTCTGCGATCGCCAACCCGCCTGCCAAGCGTAGTGATTATAAATCCCCCGCTTTTTTTGGGGGGGTCTATGTCCAGCAGTGGACGTCTTTCGGCTGAAATGATGATGATGAATTAATCCCTACTACGGAACCTTTCATTGTGCGTGGTCCGACACGCACTTGGCCGGTTTTTCTTAATTCTTTTCCTTATGAACTGGCATTTTGCTGAAATAGTACGATCCGGTCAGTGTAGCGTACAGTGTAGTCGCCAGAATGTGTCGTGTCTATAAACATTATGAATGAATATCAGAAGCCCTTTAAAAAGTACAGAAAACAAAAAATACACTATTTCTGGCATACAAAAACCTCAGCGCTCCTAAAATATCTCTGAGCAATTTAAGTTAGTTGCAAACTGTCTCGCTACGAATTTATGTTGTATCTCACACGAGCCCGAGGGCAAGGGCGCTCGCTGCGCCATGATTTATTTTGTTACATTTTAATTTCACCGAGCTATCTCATCACCGACCCGTTTCCGAGCAACGGCGAATTTATAACCCTCCGAAATTCGCTTAGGGGTCGTACAAGGAACAAGTATACGAGAAAAAATTATGAGAGATGAAATTGTGTATTTTTTTTAAACTATTTGCTGAACCGTTGATTTCACTGCGAGATAGTGTAGTGATTTCTTGATTGATCGGAAATTGAGTTTGATTTCAAATCAATTTTGTTGAGGAGAAGGTAGTGTTGTGATGGAAAATGCTGTGGTTTGGAAACTATTTGAATATCTTTGAGATAGTAAAGGAAGAGGGTTGCCTCGTCGGTGAAGCGGGACTGTTAAATAGTTTCAATTACCAGTTCTAGTAAGGTCATTAGATTTTTCCTTAGGATTTGTCAGTAGATAAACAGTCCGGACTTTGTGTTTCAGCCAAGTTAATGTCTTGCTATTCAGCTCTGCTTATCCTTTTGGTAAATACAGGCGTGTTGTTAGGTAGGTATGTGGTTAAACGAAATCATAAAGCTACTTAGCACTTATCATACTGAAGGTTATTCCAGATAATGACTGTGCTGACTTCAAATAGACCAATTGACCGTAATAATTTGCATCAATCTAGATAAGATTATCAATGCCACCTACCTTCAATGCATTATAATAATCTAGATAAGATTATCAATGCCACCTACCTTCAATGCATTATAATAATCTAGATATTTCTTTATCACTTATCAGAGTCCGACAAAGTTATCATACTTCATATTCAGGATGTACCTATGCAGGTGCATTTAATTATTATGTAGCTACCTACTCAATATTGTCACGTAAGCCACAGTTCATCATTCAGCTGAAAGGCGTCCATTGCTGAAAATAAGCCTTGCCACATCGACCGGTCCTGTGATTCTCGATTAAACTTCGTAATATGAAGACCATCGTAGTTCCCATTGTGAAGAACAGGACAGGTGACATATCGGACAGAGGTAATTATCGTCCCCTTTCTCTTGCGACTATAATAGCCAAGGTGTTGGACGGTATGCTTGATTCTTGTTTAAGTAATTATATATATCTTCATGATGCACAGTTCGGGTTTCGCCCCGGACTATCAACTGAAGTGCTATTTTAAGTCTCAAGCATACCGCTCAATATTATAAATATCGCAGTACGCCGGTGTACGCCTGTTTCCTTGATCTTTCCAAGGCCTTTGATCTCGTTTCTTACGATGTGCTCTGGAGAAAGATGGGGGACAGGGGTATACCCGCGGAAATATGTGGGCTGTTCCAGTATTGGTATAGTAACCAAGTCAATCGGGTGAAATGGGATGATACAGTCTCTGAGCCCTATGGATTGGAGTGCGGGGTGAGACAGGGTGGTCTGACGTCTCCCAGGCTCTTCAACCTATACGTGGATGACCTGATAGTCGCACTCAGCAGCATGCGTGTCGGATGCAGTGTTGATGGGGTTAGAATTAACAACATCAGCTATGCAGATGTCATGGTGCTGCTGTGTCCGTCAGCGGGAGCAATCAGGGAGATGCTTAGAACGTGTGAGACCTACGCTGCCGCACATGGATTAAAATATAACGAAAAGAAATGTGAATACATGGTCTTTGAGGTCAGCGGCAAACGCCGTGGAGAGGGACCCGAGTTGCTTATTAACGGGTCACCAATTAATAGGGTATCAACTTTTAAATACCTAGGGCATTCTCTTGCCGCTGACCTCAGGGACGATGTAGACATTGAGAGGGAGCGCAGGGCTCTAGCGGTCCGGAGTAATATGTTGTCCCGTAGATTTGCGCGGTGTACAGACCAAGTTAAAGTAACACTTTTTAAGGCTTACTGCCAAAGTTTGTACACGGGCAATCTATGGGTCAATTATACTAAGAGATCGCTGGATGCCCTGCGCGTCCAATATAACAATGCTTTCAGGATATTGTTGAGGCTGCCTCGATACTGTAGCGCGTCGAATATGTTTGCGCAAGCCCGCACCGACGGCTTCTATGCTATTGTACGCAAAAAAACTGCGTCGCTTCTGAGGAGAGTGAGGGGCAGTCAAAACAGCATCCTGAAAACTTTAGCCGAGAGCTTCGGCTCTCCGATTATACAGCAGTTTGTGCGGAGGTTGATTGTTACTAACACTAGGCAATAAGTTATTTTTTGTATGTTACTAACACCATATGGATAAGTGTGTCCGAAATAAAGCTATTCTATTCTATTCTATTCTATTATTATACAGTATGGCGGTGACGTGGACGCGCAATCTACTACCATGGAAGTTTTTTTTTTAAATAACCTACAATAAAGAAAATATGCTAGGGTTTCTAGAATCATGTGCTGAATTCGTGGTTACCGTTTGCGCGTAGAAGTGCCCGCCATCCAGTATTAAAAAAAAGTTCTCCTTCATCTTAAAATCACTCTCCTGCAGAGCTCTAAATAAAAACTTTCACAATTTTGTCCCATCTAAATAAAAGAACAAGGCTCATTTCCACCTGTACAGTCGAAACCAGCTTTGTATACATTAAAAAAAATTCTAACGTTCAGGAAAAAAAAACTTGGGTTTTGAATGAAATATGTATGTCTCTTGAGCACAATTATAATATCATGGTCATTCTTGGAAAACTTTTTTTGAGACCAAGATGTTTTGTAGTAAAAATAGAAACGAGTCGATCAAATGAGTTTTCACATGGCTGAGAAAAGTTTTTGACTAATGATGCCTCCATAATTAAAAAAATGTTTATCCATTGAGATGCTGAGAGAGAACATACGAGTACTTAGATAGATAGATAGAAGATAGAATACTCTTTATTATGTACACCATCCTACTAATATTATAAACGGGAAAGTTTGTAAGTATGGATGGATGGATGGATGTTTGTTACTTTTTCACGTAAAAACGGCTGGACCAATTTTAATAAAATTTTGTATTGAGGTAGCTGACACCCTGGTTTCATTAACATATAGACTACTTTTTATCCCTATATTCCCACGGGATCGAGACTTACGCGGGTGAAACCGTGGGGCGCAGCTAGTAAAAATACAGCTATATAAATGTAGAAATTTTACAAGTGGTGATACTATGGGTAATCTTACGAGTATAGCTAAAAGCAATATTTTACAGCCTATTCAGCTACATGCACACAGACCTACATAATACGTACGAAACATATAATTCTATTTTGCAGTCGAGTAAAAAGTGTTAAGTGAACTAGATTTCAAAATTTAACCAGAGTGGCAAATATCCTAGAAATCTCTTTAGACAATATCCTAGAATCAGAAAAACTAGCAGTAACACTTGCGTCCACACATACCCGTCTCCTGCACTGACAAATCTAAGAAGACGGTTGCACCATAAATCAAGTTTACCGAGGGCTACCCCACAAACAGCTAGCACTTTATTCCTTTGAAAAACTGTAAGAGCTTCCTTGACGTTCGCATGTGGAATGAGCTCTTTTGTACCAAAGACGTTTTTGCTAGACGGGTCTCAATGGAGATCGAATTCACGATCATTTTTGTCTGTCCACTAATGTAGGGACAGACTGATACGTTTCCGTGTAGCCATCTGTATTTTTGAAAGTGGTGAATTGGATGTACGGAAGTCTAGTTGTGTTGTGTCTGCACTTGGAATTGCTTTGTACGAGTGCCCGATCATTATTCATCATAATGTGAACTAATGTGATGTGAATGACAATCACAATGATGGTGATGTATTGTGATGTGATAATGTCAATGTGTGTGTGTGTGATTAACCGAATGCACATTATGAAAGTAGTTGTTCAGAATTATTTACTGACTAAATTTCTGTCATTTTGATTAAGGGTTATTTTTTATCCTAAAAATAATTAAAGCTACGTGAATTATAGTTACACTTCCGCTGAACAGTCAAAACAAACAAAAATGGTCGAAGTACCTACTACGCCAGACCTTTAAGGAGCTCACCCATGAGCGACAATCGCGGACCGATTATTTTGTTGCCGAATATAAAGTAGTCGCGTTTATGAGCAACCTTTTGTAGCACGTGGACGTTTCAGTATTGAACTCTGACCCCCTTATTACAAAACAAGGTTTATCTTCAGACCCAGGTTTGAAACATGGAGCCATTATTGAATTTCGAACTTTATTCCAACTATGGTAAAGTTCCTAAACACAAAACTGACAACTTAGTTCGGTACTAAGTTGTCAGTTTTGTGTTTAGGACGGTTTGTGTCTTATACGACAAAATAATTGCTCAGTGATTGTCGCTCATGGGCGAGCTCCCTTATACGTGTGCGATTTTGTGCGTGCGTAGATTTGTAATGTGACCAGAATTTTCTCCCACAATCAGTATAACTAATTTAATAAATAAACAATGTTTTATATATCATAGTAATCATTCCGTATATGTATTATTTCATTTCATTTCGTTTCGTTAATTCCGGGACATGTTGTATTTATAAATTCGATACGATATGATATTGTTGTTATATACGAGTATTATGATGATAATAATATTGTATTAATGACCGAGCGAATGAAGCGAGCAAAGCGTCTCTGCTTCAAGGCGCAAAATTTGTTTTCGTCTGTCAGTTTATTGCGATGAAACTTTGTATAATGGTTTACGACACGCATAGGTTTACGCAAAAATTGTGCCTATGAGTGCATGCAACGGTATGTTACACCGATTGTGGGAGTATTTAAAGTTACAGCATTGAAAACTTGTTTTCGTAAAAAATAAAGAACGAAATAAGTTGGAACTTGGACCTTCAATATCTCCGTAACCAGAAGGTTCCCGGTATGGCGCAGTACAAAAAACTTGACGGCACGGTTGGCGCAGTGGTTAAGCGATTGACTGCTGCGCTGCGTGTCGCAGGTTCGATTCCCGCGCGGAACAAATATTTGTATGACCTAGAAGTAGTTGTTCCGGGTCTGGCTGTTTGCGTATGTGAGTTTAAATGTTTATTAACGCACCCACAATGCAGAAGAAGTTCCTAGTGTGCGGCAACGTTTTTTTTTTAATAAATAAAATAAAAAAAACTATCATTACTATACAGGCGCATTGGGTGGGTATAGTTACGGGGAAATTGTGAAAATTTGTTAACTTTATTATATTATGTACCTACTACGAGTAACATAGATCTTAAGAAAACTGTTACAACACTTATATGGATCCAGTCCGAAATAAATGAATAATAATAATAACTATCGTAACAATGGGAAGACCAGTACCTCGGCTTCGTCAAGGGTATTTTTACACTCGTATTACGAGTACGTATTTTTTATTTACGTATTTAAGGGTATTTTTACATACGCATTTCGCCAGTCATATTATAAGGATGCAGACGAAGAAGAAGACCAAAGAAAAGATGCATAGATTGTGTAAGGAAGAAAGAAAGAAAAAGGAGTGAATGACAGCTTGACGGCTGACAGGGGAGAATACGAGAAAAATACCAAGTAAGATATGGGCAGGAAGATAATGAGGGGGGTGAGCCCCGTGTAAAATCTGTTTGAGTTTGAGTAATATTTTACCCAAACCAAGAATTTAAATGAACCCCAAACTTAGCAGTAGCATTTGCGACGAAGCACTCACTTATCAAATATCAAAAACATTTTCAGACAACATACTGAATCTCAACCGCAGAAGCCACAAACTCTTGCCAAGAAAATGGCGTCGGAGATCGAACGTAACACTTTGATACAATATAGGCATATATTCCGCTCACGACCCAGCCACTTAAGAGAAACACGGTGCAGTACGGAATTATGTGTATGTATCTGTGTAAGGCTGCTTTCCTACTTCTTATTACAGAAATATTCGTTGGTGCTACATGATAAAACTATTCCAATAACTTTGAATTGATCTGATCAAATTGACAATTAGATGTTTCAGTACCGTGAACAAGTCACACAGACTTGATTATTCCGCTTCCGGGATGTTTGCCGAGGCCAGGGTCGATGGTTTTCATGCCATTATACGGAAACGGTGTGCCTCTATTCTCGGTAGAATACGTGCTAGCTCCCACAGCATCCTGAGGGTATTGTGTGATAGGTGGGACAGCCCCATGCTGACTCACTGGATACGGCTGCACACGTAGGTGTCAGTCGTTTCAATTTTGTATATAGTGTCAATGTGGTTTTTACTAACATTAAGTTAAGACCTTGACTAACAACTGATCGTCTCGTGTTGGCTTTTTGGCGCGAAATGGGGATTTGCCACTATACGAACTGAATCAGTCGGTCTGAACCAGATCGGATGGCGAATCCGGTATAATTGACATCGGCCTAATGTAGGTCAATTTACAGATGAGAGGGTAACCTCTTCTGAACCAGCCTATTTGGCGCAAAAATGGGTGTGCGCCACGAACGAACTGAATCAATCGGACTGAATCAGACCGATTGGCGAATCCCGCATAATTGAAATCGGCCTCATCGGCCTTATTAAGGCCGCTCGGCGAAAGAGAGGTTATGGATCATGATCTGAAATAAATATATTATTCATAGCATTATCGTTAGTTCCAATCAAAATTAAATTATCTGGGTTAGATAAAGTAGCACCAAGGTATTGTTCGTTTTACTATCAACTTCAAATCACTAGAGTGATCGTTTCTAGCAATCAGATAGGAAATTCTCGCGTATTTTAAAGAACGTTCTCATTTTGATCTGTCTTGCCACAAAACAGATTTGAGTGAAGCAAGGTGTCACGCGATTTTAAATAACGATCGTTGCAAATAAGGAATACGGGTGGGTTTTAGTCAGTAAAAGTCTGACACGCCCTCCCGCTCCGCCCAGAGCGGGAGAAGTTATTTGATAATTTCCCACCCAAAAAAAAAAAAAAAAAAAAAGGGACCAGAAGTGATCTGGATCAATAATTTGAGGGGATGTCTGAAAGAAGCGCCAGTGACAGAAAAGTTAAAAGGTTATCGTTTTACTAGGTATGGCCATGTGATGAGGAGGGAGGAATAGCTTGTGACTAAGAGTGTGAGGTTGGTTTTCAGAACCTAAGGTTGCAGCCGAGACCTTTGTTGATAAAGGTAATTCCCAGTTTGCAGTGTATGCCACCAGCCTAACGTGTACTGCATCTCCTAAGTGCACCGTTTCGTTGTAAATTTGTCGCCGCGCCCCGACGTCTCGGGGACAATTTGGGCTAATTACACGGAAACAAAGACACGTTCCGTACTGAATAATTAATGTAGTGCACTTTTGTGTGGCCTGAACTGAACTGACGGATATCCTTAGTTTGTGTTAGTGCCAGGTTCTTGAGGATCCTGCGATATCGATTCCTGTTGTGTTTTTTGACTTGTTGTGTGATAGCAAACTAGCTGACGGCCCACCACATGGTTAAGCTCAGCTACCGCGGGTGAGCAACATCTGGAATTTACCAGAGTCATCGAAAATGCCTTGCCATCCGAGAAAAAAGCTGAAATGTCTTGTTATCTTGTAATTTATTTACATCAGCAAAATATTTGGTTTCCAACACCTATAAAACGTGCATAATTTTAATGATATAATAAACCAGAAATACAAATAAATTCAATCATGAAGTTCCGAAACAAATCCAGGTTAATCCAAGATCGGTATTAGCAAGTCTCACAGCAAAGAAAGCTAAGCTCCTATAGGAAATTCACGCTCGGTTGAACAGAATTAATGCAGCTCAGACACTGCAGCTTGTGGTTTTCTTAGATGAAGCAGTTTCTACTAAATTACAGGAAAGATTCTATTTATTGGGTTTATTTTATTGATGATTCGGGATTAGAAGAATTACACTGATTGTTTGAATTCGTCGCCAACACCGCAAAGGGGCGAACCTTATACAAACGGTCAAAAGTTAGTTAAGTATACAAAAATGCTCCATTTGTCGAGCTCTATGTCGTCACAAAAGGCCAAAGCTCGAAGTTCGCCTTATAGCGGCGACATCTCGCGAGTAATGCAGCAAGCCCTAGACCAAAAAAAGACCAATTTAGTCTTTGTGCTGCTTATCACGATGGATTACTTGAGACTAAATCAAATTTAAAATTATGTTAAACGTATTACAGAAAAGTAAACTGTTCGCCAACTTAAAGACACAGACAAGCAAGACGCTTCTGCAGAAAACCCCCAACTAAGTAGTTTGTGCATCTTTTGATTTGCATCAAAATAAGGAACAATATTTAATAAAAGACAGCTTTCAGTGTATAACTTCACAATTTACAATATAGCAAATCGAGATTGTTATTGCTTCACTTGGCCTGAAACAGAAAGTGGACGCGGGTCTTCAGAAATTGCTACCGCTGTATCTATGTTTCTTTATGAACCATAGATTCCTTCATGAACATGACGTTGCAGGTTATAAGTCAATAAGCTTGTATACGGATGGATGTGCAGGGCAAAATAAAAACTCGAGAGTCGCTTCTGCTCTGCTTTACTGCATTAATAACGTTACACATCTGCCAACTATAACTTTAAGATTCTTTGCTCCAAGCCACGGACAGAATGAGGGAGACAGTCTCCCTCATTGCATCCTCATATCATGTATTTATTACCTTTGTCTAGATTAACGATTTATATGAAACAGTGTTTGAAATACCAAATTGTTTTTATTTGATGTTAATTTGGTGTTTTAAAAATATGAATAAGTCAACAAGTTTGTGATCTCATTATAATAACTTAGAATCAATATTTTTGTTTGTATGGAGTATAGTGTTTAGGGTTCCGTACCCAAAAGGTAAAATGGGAACCCTATTACTAAGGCTCCGCCGTCTGTCTGTCTGTCCGTCTGTCACCAGGCTGTATCTCATGAACCGTGACAGTTAGACAGTTGAAATTTTCACAGATGCTGTATTTCTGTTGCCGCTATAATAACAAATACAAAAAACAGATTAAAATAAATATTTAAGTGAGCTCCCATACAACAAACGTGATTTTTTTTTGCTTGTTTTGCTCTATATTGATAACGGCAACAGGTAGATGCTTGAAATATTCACAGAATATTTAGTTATATATTATTTAAAAATAAATAATTAAATTAAAATAAAACAACTATTTAAAGGGGACTCCCATACAACAAACGTGATTTTTTTGCCATTTCTATAGATAATGGTACGGAACTATTACTGCGCGAGTCCGACTCGCACTTGGCCGGTTTTTTTTATTTAAAACAACGCATATTATCATAATGCATCGAGACGTAACTCTAAGAGAATATTAGATAAACGGTATGTCTTGGTGATAAAAAGGCGCGACGAAAAGGAGTATATTTTTTCTCGGCTTTTCCTCGGAAAACCAGGCATTGTAAATTGTTATGTTTATATTAATTTTGTAGTCCTGTTTCCGTAGTACACCTTCGCATTTGATTTTGTTTATTATTATAATATTCTTTTTTTAAATCATCAAAATAAGCGCATCATCGGGAGAAAAAAAACGTTTTCTGACTCTCCTGTAAAATTTTCTTATTTGAGGTTCTCCCCTTTGCGGTGTTGGCGACGAATTGTTCCGCATGTAAGGCATCGATGGTGTATGCACAGCGCCAATAATTTATAATAATATCGATAAATGTGTTATGAAATTAAATACAGACCAGCTTAAGAAAACATAAAAAAAATACTGACAGAAAAAGCCTATTTTTTTTTTTGCCAGCGCTTCGGCTCTTATTTTTAATCATCGCAGCATCATGCGGAGATAGGAGCCTTTTGGCCTCGTACAGGACTTTGCTTTTATTTTAATTTTACTTTGTTTTTTTATTGTTTTTGTTTTGTATGTTTCTAAGAGCGTGTTTTAGTTAAATTTGTGATATCCTGTGTGAGTCCGAATCAATATTTTTTCTTTCTTTCTTTCATATTATAATGTTGATGAAGTTTTAAATGATAAGTCGCTCT
Source organism: Tiliacea aurago (assembly GCA_948098905.1). Classification (NCBI taxonomy): domain Eukaryota; kingdom Metazoa; phylum Arthropoda; class Insecta; order Lepidoptera; family Noctuidae; genus Tiliacea; species Tiliacea aurago. The sequence goes on from OX402578.1 coordinate 28,198,212, forward strand.
GAAGAAACTGACTGAATTTATTCTATTTATTTTGAATCGCATGACAACGGACCTATTTTTTTATTTTAATATTATTGTAATTGTTGATTTATTTGTATTATTATTCTTTGTATCTTTATTTTGAAATCTTATTTGTCTTTCGACCTAATTTGTACACCAGCCATGGTCAAACATGTTGAGCCAAAAATACCTTGTAATACTTATAATAAGCATCATACCATGTATAGTATCTACACATCACAGCGTCGATGAGTACCTAGATGATAAGCGACAACCGTGATATTATTGTTTTAGATTGGAATTAATTGTAGATGCTATGTTGACTGTTGTCGTTATACGTATATAGTGTAACTATAAATTTTATCTCTGACACCGAACTGATGCCACTCTGATGCCGAAAAATTCAAACTTTTGACATCATTTAAAATCTAAAATCTCTTGACATCATATTTAAAACTGTTTACCATTTTATTGTATTGTTTTAAAACTGTTTTTCATATTGTAAGTACTTTAAAATTGTTTGACTTCATAATTATATTATTTTTTAACTGTATAAATATTAGTATTTTAAAACTGTTTGGACATTATATTTGAAACTGTTAGGCACTATATATTTTGAAGTTCTTGGAATTGTAATTAATAATTCATGGTTCTTATAATTTTTATGTAAATTGCATGTATATTCAACACGATGTAAATTGTTCACGAATAAACGAAATCCAATGAAATGAAAATATTTTTTTGCAAATAAATGAATTTGATTCTGAATCTGAAGGCATTATTTAGCGATTTATATCACCCCATAAAGTAAAGAATATAAAATAATAATATTTAATGGGTTTGGGTTTTTACATCTGGAATTTCTCAGTAGCAGCTCAGATTTGGGCCCAGAGTCTGGATTTGTACCCAGTCAATGACAATAGGCTTGCCTATTACGTGGAACTTAAACATAACGAACGAACATAAAGAAGAGTGAAAGAACACTATCTTTCCACTTCGTCGTAGTTGCATATTATGTATTTATTATTTTATTCTTTTAAGTATTTTAGTGATATTTATTTTAGAAGTATGTATGTAAGTATATTCTCTTATTTTGTGTTTATTTTTAATTTAGTGATTAGTATAGTAATAATATTAGTAAGTTTTTATTTTGATTTTATGTATATTATTATGTTTTCTCTTCTACTCTTACACACATTGTCTACATCTCTTACACACATTGTCTTCTTTCCTGTCGCAGGTATGCTGGAAGAGATTTCTTTAGAAATAAGCATCACCTTTGTACGTATTTTTGTGGTTCTTTTTTTTTGTGTGTATGTCATTACATAAACTGTTGTACATAAACTGTTAAATAAATAAATAACTGGAGACCAAAATGTGCGTGTACGTTCATCTCTGCCTAACCTTTCGTTCAATACAGGCGTGATGTTATGTTATGTTATTTAATGGGTAATAAATATAAGTGGCATGCTTTATAGCATTTTCTGGTATCCCTTATTCATCAAGCGTAAAAAAACGTTGATTATCAAAATGATTTTTTTGCCTACATTCCAGACAGATTCCCCCTTATTACAAAACAAGGTTTATCTTCAGACCCAGGTTTAAAACATGGCGCCATTATTGAATTTCGAACTTTATTCCGACTATGATAAAGTTCCTAAACACAAAACTGACAACTTAGTACCGAACTAAGTTTTCAGTTTTGTATAAAGAACGGTATTTCAATCACTGTTACGTTCTTATTACAAAAACTGGCGCCATGGTTTAAGCCATGTCAAAATATAAATCTTGTTTTGTAATAAGACGGATTATGTTTAGTAATAGGGTTCCGTTTGGCAAATTTTGGGTACGGAACCTTCAAAAGTGTCCCGAGAAATAAACTAAAGTACCACCGTAACATGCAGTGTACGGTACTTACAGGATTAATTAACAAGAAGCAGTGTCATAGCGAGTCGTTTGCACGTGAACTACGTATAGACTATGTTACAGATACGACATAACTATCGAAGCACGCAGTGAGAGCCTCAGCTGAAATGGTACCCGGTGACTTGTTCAATGCTATAATACGTTTTGGCGGCCCTGCGTTCGGTCGTAATAACACAATGATTTATGTTTTTACTGTATGGTTTAATTTTAACCAAATTTACCCACATTAAATAAAAAAAAATAAAAAAAATTGTTTATTGATTCAAAATATACATAGAGACGGGTTGAATACTAGTTACATGCTAAGACTTAATCAACTAACAATTGACACAAGTGGAAGATATAAAATAAAATAATTGTCTATAAAAACAAAAATTTAAATCCTGTCTCCTAGACTAGGGATGGCCTGTATCTTACTTAGGAGACAGCACATTACACATTACATCCTCACATCTATTTAAATTAAATTCAAGATGGTGATTAATATGTGATGACAAGGTGATCATATACATCAGAAATGGACACTATTATAATAACTGAATTCAGTATAACACAGTACACAGTAAAACTTCTTGATAAAAAAAACCGGTCTAGAGCGAGTCGGGTTCGCGCACTGAGGGTTCCGTACGTATATATGATGTTGATGATTTCTGAAAAACTGTGCTATTTAGAGACATCATTTTATTTTTCCTGTAATCTTTACATAAACTTCTATCACATAGAATAATTTCAGATTTTTATCTATGCAAACTTCGGAGATAAGGGGGAGGAAGGTACTTTTTTTACTTTCATCAAAAGTCAGAAACTATGATGCCTAAAAAAAAAATGTTTGAGAATGTGCAAACAGCGCTCTTTCATATGTTTCCCCCACATGCCCTAGTAGCCCCACTTCCATTTTTTTAGACCCTCTTTCAGTCCGTTTTACAAAAAAAACAAAAATTCTTTCTCGTTTACAAAATAGTTGGGCAAACGCCATCTAAAACTATTCTAAATTCCAAGTTGATAGCATTAGTAGTTCTTGAGATATCCAGGTGTGGCAGACAGACAGACTTAGTCTCACCATAAGGGTTCCTTTTTACCATTTTGGTACGGAACCCTAAAAATGGACTAAGTTAAATGCGTGGTTGTCTTAGATCAAACCTTTGACCTTGAGTCGGAAGTAAGTGAAGGGCGATCAAAGAGCCTAAACAAGTGGCAATAATTTTCAAAGCCTTTCGTATTTCTACAGCGCTTTTCAACAGTATTTGGCATAATAAGCTTTCCTGTAGCTTATGTCAGTCCCATACATTTTTGCACTTTCCATTATTGTTATTGCTGATAGAGTGTCACTTTGTGTAGGCTTTAAGGCGTATAACAATGGACCACACCGCAGATTTTGAAACGAAGTTTTTTAAAGCTGCTTGCGGGAGTAGTTGACGCGGCTTGAAATAGCGTTATTCCCACTTCATGAGCTTTCTCTCTCTGTCTGTCTCTTTCTGTTATTTAATAAAATTATAATAGTTAGAGAAAGTGTGAATTTAATATTTTTTTATTTGAAAAAGTGAAAGTATGAATTTACTATTTATATTTTATTTTTGTTTTGTTTGAAGGACGGTCAAATCGGTTACCGATGTTCACTCGTTTGTTTAATGTTAGATATTTTTTTCGCTTAATACCCTCGCTGCTATTTTTATTGATGTTTAATTTTAATTTATTAAGAACTTAAGTTTGGTTTGTTCTCTAAATTGTGTAGTCGATGATTTTGGTGCACGATAAAACTCTAATGAGTTTATGTTTGCGCGAACTTCATGTATAAAAATGTAACTGTATTATAAAAAAAAATACGTCTAGCCTGTGGGCGGGCGTAGAGGCTTCTACAAACCGGCGCGACACGTGACGCGACACAAAGGCCCCGCGTGTTGCGCGACGAGCGGTGCCTTTATATCGCGTCGTGAGTCGCGCTGGTCTGCAGAAGCCTTAACATTCTTTGCGAGCTAAAATAAACTTGGGAAAAAGGCAGTTTCAAGTGTCAAAAGTTTTTGTTTATGTATCATACGTGAGAAGAAACCACGTTCCTGACGGGGGTCTCCCAACCGCACACGTTTTTTTTGCACCGTTTCTTTTCTACATAATCTTTGACAAAAGTCTTGTAAGTAGAAGTTCTGCTTAGTAGCTAACGAGGCAACTTAAAGCTCACAGCTTAGACGTCATAAACCCCCGCTATGCCTTGGATTGACTCAGCTGCGTTATGAAAAAAACCGGCCAAGTGCGTGTTGGACCACGCAATGAAGGGTTCCGTAGTTGGGATGAATTTATCCCAAGAATAAACTTAACATTGTAGTTGAAAAACATGATCCCCATACATTCCAACTGCAAATGTAAGTTTGTACGCACAATATGAGTGATTAACCATGTTATTATAAGATCACAGTCTTTTATAGGTTTTCCTGTAATCTATAAGTAAATAACTATTTTATGTATTTTTATTAAAATGTTAGGCTCAGTAGTTTTGGAGATAAGGGGGAGAATGGTCACTTTTCATCTATTTTCTTAAATAATTTCAAGAGTATGTATTTTAAAATTATAACAAAAATATATATAAAATCCTTAAAACAAGCCCTTTCGTTTGATATGTCACACGGTACAGTCAGAAAAACATTTTTTTTTCTTTTTTTTTATAAAACAATTGCTTGCTGCACTTTCAACAAACACCAAAGCGTGCAGCAAGCCAGCAACATAACATTTGACTAAAAACCTTCATGCAGTCATAGGGATGCAGTGGTGAATTGGGGAAATTTAAAATGGATTTTAACGTTGAAATAATATAGTTTGTTTCCAAAAAGAACTATAATGTGTTACCTGTATTATAATTAAAGATTAAGTGTCCTTGTTGTCAACAAACTATAATGGTGTCTTTGGTTTTGTATTTTCGTTTATGGCCACCGACTTCCGAAATTAAATTAAATATAATATTAAATATGGGTGTACTACAGGTACACCTCTGCCCAACCCTTCGAGGAAACAAGGCGTGATGTTACGTGCTTCCGAAATCAAAGTTTTTTTTCAATTTTTAGTGTTTTTGTTGGAAGTCGGTTGTTTTTTTTTGTAAAAAAGTTTATATTTTTCACTTTTTAGTGGTATCTACCCCACACCAATTCGTATACTACTACTTGGTATGAAAACAACAGTGACAGGAAGTTTTATAACATCATTAACATACACCGAGTGGATTAAATACGTATTATTGAAGAGTTAGCTGTAAATCTGTAATGTATATGAGACCGCGCAAGCTTCCTCTACCAAATAAAAAAATTATAAAAATGAATTCATAAACAAATAAGTTATGCCTGCTTAAGCTTTTACCCGCGGCATCACCCGCGTGGATGTCAGAAAAAATATCACGGGTACCGGGATTAAAAGTACCTACCCTACATAAAAGGAACCCTAGTGCAAAATTTCACGTCGCTCCCAGTAGTTTGGGTTGTGCGTTGATACGTCAGTCAATCAGTCGGTCAGTTTCTCCATTTTTTTATATTATATTTAGATAGATTTGTTATGTAGATCAAAACAAAATAATAATAAATTAGGACTTGTTAGTTTTTTTTTTGTTGTTCAAGTGTAATCCATTTCAAAATTGTTGACCTTTACGTGATCAACGTCCTGACAAACCTTGAAAATGACACCATATTGATTTGTAGACTATTTACTTCATTACACCCCCAGAAGGGGCTGTTTTTTAAAAAACATGAAACACGTTTTATTTATATGTTGACTGGAGTAAACCTGCGAATTGTCGAATTGATACATTTCATACGATTTCTCCATACAAGTTGTGTAACCCCGTTACACCCCTTTAGGGGTTGAATTTTCAAAAATCTGTTTTCGCGGTTTTCACGTCATAATAACTATCTGTGTGCCAAATTTTTGTCCAATCCATTCAGTGATTTGAGCTTTATGTTGATAGAACAGTCAGTAAGTCAGTCACTGTTTCCTTTTGTATGTATTAAATTTATAGTGTAACTCGACATGTTACGACGACCCCAAATAAATTGAGATTAGGGCAGGAGACTGATGAGGAAGTATTCAGACAAAGTTTCAAGTTTAATAGATCAACGAAAGAAGCTTTTTTTCATATAATAATAAAGAGGTTAATTTTTAAAGTGGTTTGCGACTTTTCCATTATTTGACTTAAAGGTTATACCAATTTTCGAGTTAATTAAGCCACGTAGTAAAATCCTCTGTTGTAAAATTAACTACTTATTTTCACCCCGTTATGGGTAGATTTTTGAAAAACCCTAATACAAGACAGTTACTTATTCTTCATTTTTGATTTTAAGTATAAATACTGAGTTTTGAGTTCTCGGACCGCGCGTTAAGATTTTACTATACACGCTTTGACACCCCATCCATTGAAGTTAAGATAACATAAAATAGAAACTTTATAATTTACTTACGTAAGTATTCGTCCAAGTTTCAAGTTTATTAACTCTATAGGAATAAGATTTTTCATGCAAACAAAAACCCCCGTTTCCCCCACCTTAAAGGTCAAATTTCCCAAAACCCCTTCTTAGCGGATGCCTACGTGCCAAATTTCATCCCAATCTGTTCAGTGGTTTGAGCTGTGTTGATACGTAAACCAATCAGTCACGGTTTCCTTTTATATGTATTTATGGCTAGATATATATATATTATATATTGAGAACCTCCTCCTTTTTTAAAGTCGGTTAAAAATAATTTAAAGCCAGAGTGCATCTCATGACAATTCCAATAAGATCAAACACGGGTAGGATACATTGTTTTGTTACGGAGTTCCAGTGCCTACAGTGGCTTCATCATCAGATCAGTTTGATGGTACCATTTTGATCAGAACATTTATTTAAATTTGCTTCGCTTAACTATCTTGATCCAGATATCTCATCACCATCCGTGAAACACTTATGATTGAAAAGTTCCGGTGGCCATCTGTGGCCTTCTTCATCAGTTCCACTTCACCAAATTATACTCTTTGAATGCAAATGATTGACTTGTTGATGAAAATATAAAAATCGCTATATGTATGCCTATAATATTTGAGGAGTTTCCTCAATTACTCAAGGATCCCAACATCAGAACTGGATTTTGAAAACAATGGGACCAATCTGGAAGTATATCCTTGCAATTAAAAAAATAATTTTCCAAATCGGTTCACAAACGACGGAGTTCTGAGGTAACAACATAAAAAAAAAAAAAAACACAGTCGACTTGAGAACCCTTCTTTTTGTGAAGTCGGTTAAAAAATAATAATAAAATAAGTTTATTTCATAACCATTTGGGTTACATTGCATGTCAAGGAGTCTCCATTTAAGCATAGAAAATGCCTGTAATTGAAGGCTCCACTCTTCCCTTAAACGTACGAGTATAAACAGGTATCTAAAATAAAACAAAGAAAGGAAAAAATAAAAACAATAAAATTAAAATTACAATCAATTTACACGAGTGTGTGTGTGTATGAGAGAAAGATTTTGAGTGAACATGAGTGACTAAATAAGCAAATAACATCACTCTAATAATATTTATTATTAAGTCACACGTTGCAAAAGTAACTCTGTATCATCATAATTTAAACTGTGAAGCCATATTATTAGCTTTTTTTTACATTCATATTTTTAGTAGACATCTCTATCTAACCGGGAAAACAGCTCACCCCCACAACTCTATCTTCGGGAAAACAGGCGTGATGATATGTTAGATCACTTGTTATTTACAGAATTTACTAAAGCAATAAGCTTTGTGAAGTCTTTTATCATATTAAGTACCTAGTTGTTTTATTTCAAGCGCGCGATGTATCACCATTGTAATTTAAACCTATGTCAATGTTTATTAAGTGTACAGTGACGTGACGTGCACTTGTGAATCACAACGTCTATTTATAGTGGTGATATGATAATATCAGCCTGTTTACAGTCAGTGGGCGCTTAAGCAGCTGGACCGCCAGCTCCTCCTGGAAGCCTCGATCGTGCAAGCCTGGGTGTCATCACCGGACAGGCCTCCCGTCATCAACGACGAGGCGGAGTGGTTCCGGGAGGCCATGTCCGATATACAGCTGTGGTGGTCATCTAATTAGAAACACAGAGTAATTTGGTAGTGTTAATTACTTTTTATGTTATTATTGTAATTAATTGGAGGTGAAATATTTATTTACCACATTAAAAATATGTACAGTCGTAACTTTAGTTTAAAAACCATCAATATCATTGTGTTACCTAATAAAAAAACCGGCCAAGTGCGTGTCGGACCACGCACAATGAAGGGTTCCGTAGATGGGATGAATTTATCCTAAGAACAAACTTAACATTGTAGTTGAAAAACATGACCCCCGTACATTCCAACTGCAAATGTAAGTTTGTACGCACAATATTGAGTGACTAGCTTCGCCCGCGTGGATGTCGAAAAAAACAGCTTCTCTATCAGCAGCATTCCCCCAAAACATTATACCATATCTTAGTTGGAACCAACTGCAACGTAAGCGTGGTAAGCAGATAGGAGTGCAGTTTGATTTACAACTTTACGGAGGATATAGATAGCGTATAAATACCAACTTCGTTTTGTACATACTTGTTCAATAAACGTGTCTATTTGAAAAAAAAATTGTATTGTTTATTTTTTCTACGTTTTTGTTCTTAAATAATAATTGATGTATACCAACTATTCAGTTATTCAAGGTACGCAGTAAAATTCTCCCGAAAACTTAATTACCCCTTTTTCCGATTCTCGAAACCTCAATTTTTTTTCTTTTTTTTTTTCTGCCAAAAGTATGAACACTGAGGTTCGAGTTAATCAAACCGCGCGTTAAGATTCTTAAATACAAACTGAAATCCCCAAAAACCCAAAAAATACCCTGGCTCCCTAAAATCCTTTTGAGGGGTAGTTTTTAAAAACGCAAAAATTATGACAAACTTTGTTATTTAAGTAATGACTGCATCATTAGTCTAGTGGTCACAAGTGCCCCTTCTTAGCTGATGCCCACGTCATAATTTGATCAAGCCACACAATAGAATCCTCCCTTATAAAATTGACTACCCCTTTTCACCCTGTTAGAAGTAAATTTTCGAAAAACTCTCATATATTTTATTCTTTATTTTTGGTTTACAGTATAAATACTGAGTTTCGAGTTAATCGGACCACGCGTTAAAACTCTTCCATACAAACTTTGACATCCGCAAATCCCCCTTTAAGTAGTAGTTTAAAAAAAAACAAAAAATGACACACTTTATAATTTACCTAGGTTTTGTATTATCCCACTTTTTCACCTCTTAAAGGTCGAATTTCGAAAAATGCCTTTTTAGCGGATGCATAGTTTCCAACCATAAGCCGAAATATTACTGATTTTAACTTAAAAAGAACTTTCATTAAAATATAAAAAAAAACCCCTTTTCACCCCTTAGGGGTTGAAATTCGAACAACCATAAGGCAAGATAATAAATTTAGTGATTTTACTTCGAAAATTAAGGACTTTTCATACACAACATCATACCCTTTTTAACCCTTCGGGGGTAGAATTATCAAAAACGCAGAAACACCTAAAAATTAATTTTCAATCATCAATCTATACACCAAATTTGAAGATCCTGACTTCAAAACTGACGGACTTTCATATAAAATTCCACGCCTATTTCACCCTCTTAGGGGTGGAATTTCGAAAAACCCGTTCTTAGTGGATACCTACTCTTTACAAAGAACACACCCTCCGAATTTCATGTCTCTAGGACCAGCGGTTTAGGCTGTGCATTGTTATATCAGTCAGTCAGTGAGTCAGTCAGGACTTTGAATTTTATATATATAGATTTACCATGTTATTTTAAGACCACAGACTTCTTATAGGTTTTCCTGTAATGAATGAGTAAAGAACTATTTTCTGTATTTTTATCAATATTTTAGGCTCAGTAGTTCCGGAGATAAGGGGGGGTAATGGTTATTTTTCATCTATTTTGTTAAATAATTTCAAAAGTCTGTATTTTAAAATTATAAAAAAAATATTTTTTAAATCCTTAAAACAAACCCTTTCATTTGATATGTCACACGGTACAGTCAGCAAAACTTTTTTTTTAAATTTTCTAATTGTCCCCCAAAAGTGACCTCCATATTCAAAATTAATTTATTTACGCAACACGTCCGTGTTTGAGTCACAGAATTTCATATGTGTACCAAATTTCAACTTAATCGGTCCAGTAGATTTGGAGCACTTTAAAGCTTAATATTACGCAAACGGATCTCAGAATTGAAAAATGTTTTTTACAGACCCACAATATTTTTGAACGGCCTATCCAACAATACCCCACACCATGTATTAGACGAGAAAAAAAAATATCATCCCCGTTTTACGTTACCCTAAAAAAAAATGTTTTTCATTGTTTTATTTTAAGACTTTTTTGGCGTGATTAATATGTACACCCATGCCAAATTACAGCTTTCTAGGTCTTAGCGTCTCTGAGCTAAGCTGGGGACAGACGGATGGACGGACAGACAGACAGATGGACATGGCGAACTATAAAGGTTCCTTGTTTACTACGGAACCCTAAAAATAGGCCAATGCCTGCCAGGGTTGCGAGTTTGTCCGAAAGGGATATCGTGGCCCTGGCACACAGGCAAATTAAGGAATACGGGTGGGTTTTAGTCAGTAAAAGTCCGACATGCCCTCCCGCTCCACCCAGAGTGCGAAGTTATTTGATAATTTCCCACGCAGGAAAAACAAAAATAAAATATTACAATATTTAAATTGCTAAAGAAAGAAAGAAAGAAATCATTTATTTACTGATAGTGTAGGTATACATATAAGATGGAATATTTATTAAGTGTCCCGGTACATTTTACTTTACGGCATGCAAAATATTAGGTTTGAATTAATATTATAGATACAGCTATTACGATTATTATTAGCCATAGTCGAATTGAATAGGTAGTTAAAAAATAAAACATAATAATGAATTAAATATACATCTCTAATCATGCAATCAATCAAGAATATAAGTCGTAATGAGTAATGTCAAAAGCTTAATGTAAAAATATTCCAACACATTAACAACAATCACAATTATTATATGGTATAGAATTTAGATAATCTGGTAATGTTCTGTTTTGTTAAATTACAATATAACAACAACCATAAAAAAAAAAACGCTAGTAAATAAATAACAATGTGATTATTATAATCTTAAACATTCGAAATTGCAAAGATAACGTACATTTATCAATAACATTTTGACACAAAAGTCTTTAATTGTGTAATAACGTTTCTCCAGGATTTGTTAATTGTTTTTTAAACATTTTTAAGTGGTGCAAGATAACACAAAAATCCATGCGGATGAAGTTGCGGGTAACAGCTAGTTTATATTTTAAATTAAAATACATGCAACACAAAATGCATGCAAGAGATGTGAAAAATAAAATAAAAATAAAAACGGATCATCACGTTTGCCGAGTCATAGATTTAAAATGTAATGAATCTAGTCATGATAATACAGATCATTACAATAGTACATTAATAAAACATTATCAAAACCTCGTTCAAATCATAAAAAGCTGTAGCTGCTAGGAAATTATAATATTCAAATAAATTTGTCTCTTGTGATATCCTGCAAAACAAACTGTTTTATCTGTATCAATAAGAAATAATAGAAACTATAAATAATGAGTTTTGGATCGATCCTAATTTATGTTCACGAAACGCTAGTCTGTGCAACTGGTTCATAGATTAAATCGACGAGAAAAATAGCAACTTCTTTTAGTTGAAATTCAAGTTCTAACGTCATCGTCGTCATCATTTCAGCCGAAAGACATCCACTGCTGGACATAGGCCTTCCCTAAGCATCGCCACATCGACCGGTCCTGTGCTTCCCACGTCACGGCATTCACAAGGTTATCGGTCCAGCTTGTAGGCCTTCCAACGCTACGCCTTTCGGTACGCGATCGTGACACCACAACCTTGCTGGTCCATCGGCCATCTGTTCTGCACGCAATGTGCTCTGCCCACTGCCGCTTAATTTTGGTAATTCTTCGATCTTTGTCAATTACTTTCGTTTTCCTGCGGCTTTCTTAATTTCTGATTCGATTACGTAGGGAAACTCCAAGCATAGCCCTATCCATTGCCCTTTGGGTAACTTCAGACTTCTAATGAGAGCTATTGTGAACCACGTTTCAGTGCTATAGTACATCACTTTTTTTTTAATTTTTGTTTTTTTTAACGTTGCCCCACACTAGGAATTTCTCCTGTATTGTGGGTGCGTTTACAAACATTTAAATTCACATACACAAACAACCAGACCCGGAACAACTACTTGTAGGTCATACAAATATTTGTTCCGTGCGGGAATAGAATCCGCGACACGCAGCGCAGCAGTGAATCGCTTAACTAACTGCCCTAACCGTGCGCACTGGCAACACGCACTAGTCAAAGACTTTCGTCTTGAGACACTGTGGTATTTGAGACGAGAAGATATTACGTAGCTTCCCGAACGCTGCCTAGCTGAGTTGAATTCGCCGATTGACCTGTTTTTTCGAATTTGGACATACCTAACTGTACAGTTTGTCATAATCGTCCATAACATCGTGTGATATTCTTACGTTCCAGGTATAGACCTGGAACGTAAGAATATCACACATTTAACCCGTAGTAACTAAAATGTCTCTTCTTACACAGAAAGCAACAAGCATTGGTCAAAATGAGCACCAGGCTTAAGAAACACGTTTTCTTTAGAATAATTTCTTATATCGTGAAGAGCTCGTAGCTAAGTAACAACAGTCTCTTGGGTCGATCCATCGGGTTAAGCTACACTTACCGGGCTTGGTCAGTGGATGGGTGACCATCTTAATTACCGAGACTCCTCCATGCCTCGGAAAGCACGTAAAGCCGTTGGTCTCGGCTGTCGTTCGTGGATCCTTGACAGTCGTTATGGGTCGTCAGAAGTCCGAAAGTCTGACAACCAGTAGTTGCTCCATGTAATATACTGGTATTCTGGTGCATCCGGTTAGACTGGAAGCTGACTCCAATATAGTTGGGAAAAGGCGGGCAGATTGAGGCTGATTGAATTTCTTATATCGTAAGCCTAATGGTGTTCAAAAATTGCTGTAAAAGTTTATTTGGTACCTACCTTTTTAATTATGAAACTGGTCCTTAATTTCTGCCAAACCAGCATTGAGTTATTTTTTGAAACTTCAAATTATGGATGGTATTTAAAAGTACTTCAATTTATTCCCATTTCATTTACCTAATTTTGCCTGTGTTCCACCAAATATACTGAATGTGCACCAAAATATGTTAATTAAAATATGTCATAACGAGCATCTATTTAACAACTGTTGCAAATTTGTAAAAATAGTAATACACCTAATTTTAAAAACAAGCATTTATTTTTTTAGTTTTACTTCAGATGAAGATCACTGCAAAATGTATTTGAATCAAACACCAATTAATGTCCAATGTTACCGGCCAAACCCGATTTCAGGACAAACTAATTTAGCCTAGGCTAAACTAGTTCTTCCTATCGGGCTTAGGATTAACTAGTATAGCCTAGGCTAAACTAGTTTGTCCTAAGCCCGATAGGATAAACCAGTTTAGCCTATCTAGTCTAATATGATAAACGTGAAGCAAGCATGCAGCAGGCATGTTTTCTGTCATGGCTCCGGTGCTGCAGGGCTCCAGCGGTCCCATGCGAGCTTATCGTCACAGATGTGTTTCACGCTCACCACCGAGGCTTCGGCTTGCTGGCCGGCACAGCCGGCCAGCCTCAGCCGCGGCGGCTAGCGTTGAAACCACCTGCTCCTCAGCTCGCGGGCCGCCTCGCCCCTACGCGCCTACGCGAATTTAAATAACACTCTAGGGGTAGGGCAGACAAGACTACGTGGAGTCGGTTTTGCTGCGATTCGTTTCTGTCACGCCGCTCCCGCAGCACGCTCAATCAGATTTCAGATTAGGACGTACCATTTTATCCTAAAACATGTAAATTCTAACTAGGATAAACCGATTCGACCTAGGCTAAACTGGTTTATCCTATCGGGCTTAGGACAAACTAGTTTAGCCTAGGCTATACTCGTTAATCCTATCGCGTATAGGAAGAACTAGTTTAGCCTAGGCTAAACTAGTTTGTCCTGAAATCGGGTTTGGCCGATAACAACCCAAAATTTTGTGTAACATTCAGGAATATTTGGTGCACGATCAGTATTTTTCGGGGAAGAATAAAATAGTTATTGTTACAATAGAATATTTGCAGCGCACTACAATTAAAAAGTGTTATATCTTGGTGTTATGTTGGAATTTGTTTGATGTAACATATTTTGTTGGCCGAGTAGTTTAATTATAGTAAAACAATTAAACGGGTTTAAGATCAATATTTTAGAAATGCATACATAGATGTACCTTAAGATTTTTGGTGAACACAAAAATATTATCCTTAAATTATTACCTATCCTTATATCTTTACTCTACCGAAAATACCAAAATTGATAGAATAAATTATGCAAAATCCGGGACAAACATCGGAAAACCGATTTTAGTGGTACCATAATAAACAATAATCGATGTTAATTTGGTTTAGCGGTAATTTCATAACGGAAACGTTTTGGACAATGAGCCAATTTAATATACCGTGGACAGAGTTTGGTCATAATATAAATGATTATAGAAGGTCGGCTCCATACAAATACCGAAAACACGTACGCAACAAACATACGCAACATACGTATCTACGTGCGACAATCTCAATCTATTTGTTAAATGAAAGCCAGTCGCGACTAGCTGCACTCCCTGAACGTAAAAGCTCGTGCAAACTGGCACGACACGCGTCGCGATGCCTGCCGGAATATTGCGCCAATCTGCACGAGCCTTAACGTCTGTTTCAAAAGTATTGGCGCGAATGTAAACAAATGCATCAGAAAACGCAAATGCTAATTTGTAGTGCCATTTAAAAATTAGGTGCTTTGATATGAATTCTAATTTTAAAGATGTTTTCATTTGACAATTTTTGTGACCATATTTATTCTGATAACGTGCAAGTCTATACCTCCTTTAAACCAAGTGACTATGACATCGCGATAAAGGATCTAAACGATGATCTTGACAGGATAGCATGTTGGGCTGAAAATGCTGGTTTAGTACTTAACCTCACTTATATCAAATACATGCTGTTTGAAACCAAGCGCCAAATCAGTGCACCCTAGGCTAGGGCATGTGATCTGGGTCTGAACATGGACGCTGGCTTGAGATACGAAGCGCACGTGTCAGAGTCAGTGCGCACTTATTTCTGCGGATTTAAGGGCTGCATTCAGAGGAAGTTTATTCCTTCGCCGATAAGAAATCTTAAATGTCTTGGTACCTTCAGGGTTTGACTGCGGCAGTTTTTTATTGCCTCGCAGAAAAAACTGGGTATGACTATTTCAGACATATCCATTATAATTATGTATAACTGGCTATCGTGTTCTTCCCGAGTGAATCTGACTATTTAGCGTAACTCGTGATCAACAAACCTGTGAACAGGGCAGTATTTAATAATTGATTAGTTTGTGGATATTTTGTTGGATATGTAAATATATGTAATAAACATTCATGTTATTTACCTATATCTATTTACTGGTTCACCCTTGTTTGGTCGAACAATGTTTCGTCGAAAATCACTTCGGCGAATTTTAGTTGCAATAAAATCATTTCGTAGAATTATTCATTTGACCGAATAATTCATTGGTAAATTTTTATTTAGCATAATTATTTATTTGAACTAATTTCATTTGAACAAATTTCATTTCACCGAATTTTCAAATGCACTAATTTTATTTAAACTAATGTTTCACTAGACTAAAATACTTCCCGTTGTCCCCGTGGTTTGGTTTTACATTCAAAAATATGTTTCTGGCACTCGCCGGCCGCTGCTGCGGCACCGCTCGCTTCGCTCGCTCGGCTCGTGCGTTGTGTGGTCACAGTTCTAACCTAACTTAACCTAGCTGTTTCGAACTTTCGATTTGTCCCCGTTAGCCGAATGTACGTTATGGGGACAACGAGAAATAAATTTAATCACGTCCCGATGTCCCCGTGACGGGGATATGGCATACTTGAATATTCGATAAAATACATGTTATACCATCTGAACATTACATCAAATGAACATTATACCTTTTGATCATTAGCACAAATGTTGTTATAGCAAATAAATATTCGACGAACTGAAAATTCTGTCAAACGATATTATACTAAGTGATGATTTTCTTAAACGTTGTTCGATTTAGTAATATTGTATCAAACGTTGTTCGACCAAACAAGGGTGAACCCTATTTACTAGCAACGCCCCGCGGTTTCACCCGCATAAGTTTCGATCTCGTGGGAATATCGGGATAAAACTTTAAATTTAAAAAAAAATATCTGTTAGTCCTGGTTATAAACTATATCTGTGCCAAATTTCAGAAAGTAAAAGCGAAGCAAAGAAAAAGAAATCATATGACGTCAAGGGCAATTTTGTTTAAAATTAAATGCTTGTGATAAATAAGGTAATTTATTTGGATAAGGATTAATATCATGTTTATAAAAACACCTTCGCAAACAATGTATTATTTTAGAACAAAGATTACCATGAAAAGGTTAGAGTCAACCTTAAAAGATAGACATATTAGGCTGTCGCAGATTTTTATTAGAACTTTTAAAGGGAAACAATTCCGTCATACATGATTTTGGCTTAACTTTAATCGTTTAAGCAGCATACGCAACGGAAACTCTCAAAAGAATTTTTTTACCGTTTTAGCAACATTTTTCATAAAAGCTCCGTTCCTCTTGGTCGTAGCGTGATGTTTTATAGCCTATAAACTTTCTCGATAAATGGACTATCCAACACAAAAATATATTTTTTAATTCGAACCAGAGCGCAGCGGTTCCTAAAATTAGCGCGTTCAACCAAACAAACTCTTCAGCTTTATATTTAAGTATACAACATTAGTTTT
This sequence comes from Tiliacea aurago, assembly GCA_948098905.1. NCBI lineage: Eukaryota > Metazoa > Arthropoda > Insecta > Lepidoptera > Noctuidae > Tiliacea > Tiliacea aurago. The sequence continues at coordinate 28,215,072 of OX402578.1, forward strand.
TGCTATAATAATAAAAATCAGCTGTTCCATACATTTTGTCGATTTAAGTGAACATAAATGTAGGGAACAGGTGATTTTTTTTCGCGATTTCAAGGTTGGTCCCATAGAAAAAAAAGTTCAAAATGATGAGTACAATGACCCCTTTTCGGGTTTAGTATAAACAAAAACTAATGTTGTATAATAGATAGATTAGGGTAGTACTCGTCAAATGCACAGAACACATAAACTCCTAACAGAGATGTGAACTTTCGAAATGTTGCCACTACATAAAGCGTAAAACGTTGATGATAATATAAAATGATAAAATAAAATAAAAAACGGAGGATGATATTCTCATAGCATGTATGTCTATTTTTATTAATATTTCTATTTAGTTTATTCTACCACTTATTTTCATTATTATGTTATTTTTCTTTATCTATGATCCTATTAATTGTTTGCTGCACCGTACGACGTCATACGTCGGCGCCGGCTGTCGCTGAAAACCAGCGCTGGGGCTCTGTCTTGCATAGGGTCGCAGTATAATGCTGAGCGATAGCCGTTTTGCGTGGATGTGACGCATGTTTCCCCCAACCTTTTCTTATTTTTGTGTTTATGTTCTTTGTTGTGTCATGTTTACCGCAAATAAACGTATTTTCTTTCTTTCTTTCTTTCTTTATAATTATTTTAGTCAAGCCAAATCGTTTATTTGACTCACACTATGTGAATAATCTTCTTATAATTATAATAAGATTATTCACATAGAAATTACACTTAAATCTTTATATATATAATTCTTCTGTACGTGTGTTTGTCACCTAGCTCGTCTGCTCGACATCCGTATGTCACTGCAGGGATCCAGCAGAATATCAGCGTTAGGTATACTCGTCTGATACATGCTGGACTCCCATTTGGTGCAACCTTGAGACGCGCACCGCATCTTGTAGGTATATTCGATAATATTGATTAGAAGTATGTCACAGTATCACTCAATTTCTTTAAATATGTTCAAATTTTTTGTCTATTGGCACCTTTTTTATATTTATTACTGTAATCTTTTAATTATTGTGCTATTGTATGTTGTGCTATGTCGTTCGTGTGCACTAAATAAATGTGTATCTATCTATCTATAACTACAAATTTTATCGATGATTTTTAAGAACAAATTAATAATGTTATTCAAACAATAATTGTTGGAAAAGGTGATGAAATATATACTCGGACATTCTAAATACAGATGAATGGGTTAATTGTGTGAGTTGTGAAAATTGCGCAAGAATTTAACCTGAATAGGGTTTCTTTACACTCATTGATTATGTTTGACGCGCGTTTATGTGTGCGTACGATTTCGCTCGTTGTACTGAATTGACCTTCTGTACCTATATATTTTGTGGCGGTTCTGTGATACCGCAATATTAAAATTGTTTGTCTGCATGTGGTATTTTTGTTTGATTGTTTTGTTGGTGAATTTTTAATAACTTGCTGTAATGTTGTCAGTAGGAAACAATTAAGCAATCTTGTTTTATATTTAAAAAAATTATCATATATGATTTCATTGTTGGTCAAGAACCGAACCATAATGTTATTTTTTGTGAGAATTTCATGCCTCCTTGCGACCAACAGATTAGTCACAATGTTTATGCAAATATTTAGCCTAATAGTTTAGAACTTACTAACATAATGCTAGAACTGTCTGCGGTCTAACTAAAGTGCTGGCAATATACTCAACCACTCCTTTTAGAAATACTAGCGTGAAAATATAAAAAAACGGACCCAGTGCGAGTCCGTCTCGCACACGAAGGGTTCCGTACCGTATTAAGATCGACCAAAAAACGCCGAAAGAACACGTTTCTTATCTTTTTTAACTTTAATATTTTTAACGATTCATGACGTATTAAAAAAAAAACTACTTAGTAGATCTCGTTCAAACCAATTTTCGGTGGAAGTTTACATGGTAATGACATCATATAATTTTTTTAGTTTTATCATTTACTTATTTTAGAAATTACAGAGGGGGGGACACACATCTTACCACTTTGGAAGTGTCTCTCGCGCAAACTATTCAGTTTAGAAAAAATATATTTGAAATCTCAATATCATTTTTGAAGACCTATCCATAGATGCCCCACACTTGATGAAAAAAAAAACGAGTTTCAATTCTAAATATGGGGAACCCCCAAAATTTATTGTTTTTTTTTCTATTTTTGTGTGAACTCAAACTCATACTCAAAATATTTATTTCAATTAAACCTATTACAGGCACTTTTGAATTGTCAAAGAGTCCGTCAGTTAGTCAGAAAGTTGAAGCTATTTGCCCATTCCAAAACGTAGATCTCTATGGAGAAGAATAGGCAAGAAACTCCAAGGACACTCTTTTAAAGCAAGATATTACAAAATCCTGGGTACATTATTCTTGTTGCTTCTATATGTGAGAACAATGTAAAAACGAAAAATTGTTTATTTAAAAAACAATTCAAAATATAAGATTAAAATATTACAAATAAGCCCTGGCAGTTAAGAGAAGACCAGTCTCAACTGACGGTGCCCGTTCACGAACATGACGCGTGGATCAGCACCATCCAACTCAACCATTTTGTAGGGAACCGAATGATCCAACACACGCGCCACCATCAGCGAGCCATTTAAGTGAGAATGACATACTCTCAACTGCTACGCTTTTTTAAGTTAACATACATCTTATCATAATAAAGGGCTCCATGGTACTCACATTAACAAAAATGAAAAAAAATTGCTTCTAAATTATACAAAACTATAGCTTGCAATGTATTTCAAAAATTAATAAAATTTTACTAGCAAAAGGAAAATCATTATTACCTATTAAAGTATTCAACAACTAAAACTTGATTACATTTTCTTCTTCTTCTTAGTCGTCGTCGATTACATTTTATAAAATCGATATGATTGTAATGTCAGAACATAAAAAAAGGGGGGAAGCATCTCTTCCAAACATTATAATTTTAACAAGTGAGCCCAAGTGGTTGTGGAGCAGGACCAGCATTAAGCCAAGCATTTTTATCTACGATATAATCATCCAACCTATAATATGCTTGTCTACATAGTGTGCGTTTAATGCAATTTTTAAATTTCTTCTCATTTAGTTGAAGAATATCGAGTTGTATTTTATTATAACATTTTACACAGTACCCCATAAAAGAAGTGTGTACTTTTGAAAATCTGAAACGTGGTTGATCTAATTTGTTCCTATTTCTAGTGTTAAAATTATGCCTATCACTTATCGTACTGAAGAGATGTAGGTTTTTTCTAACATACATAATATTTTCATAAATATATTGGCAAGGTACCGTCATGATGTTAATTTTTTTAAAGAGTTCCCTTAGAGAGTCGCGTTTGCGGAGATTGTAGATGGCTCTGATAGCCCTCTTTTGCAGAACAAAGATAGAAACAATATCTGCAGCCCGTCCCCACAGAAAAATACCGTAAGACATGATGCTATGAAAGTAACTAAAATAGACCAGTCTCGCTGTATCCACGTCTGTTAATTGGCGGATTTTCCAAACAGCATAGGCGGCTGAACTTAGCCGCCCTGCAAGTGATGTTAAGTGAGGACTCCACTGCAGCTTAGAGTCAAGCGTGATTCCCAGGAAAACAGTTTTGTCGACGAATTCTAGTATCTGTTTGTTCAATACAACGTGACATTCACTACTTCTAACATTCGGCAAGGCGAATCTTATGCATTTAGTTTTCTTCTCATTTAATACCAAATTATTTACAGTAAACCAATTATGGACCATAAGCATAGCGTTATTTACGTCGTCAAGCTCCTGTGCATGTCTGCTTACTTTAAAAATTAATGATGTGTCATCAGAAAATAACACCATTTGAGGTCGGTTTTTCAGTAAATGAGGTAAATCATTTATATAAACTAAAAAGAGGAACGGACCCAATATTGAGCCCTGCGGTACCCCCATTTTGACTATTAAACCCAATGAATTCACACCGTTTATTTGAACTGGCTGCAGTCTATCATTCAAATATGATTTTACTAAGCAAGTTACCGCAAGTTTACCCAGTCCGTTATGCTCAAGTTTCAACAGTGTTTCGTGATTCACGCAATCAAATGCCTTGGATAAGTCACAAAAGATGCCTAGACATGCCCCATAGATCTTCGGTAATTTTAATCTTATGTTGCTTAAAAGTCTTTACAACGACCACAGGGTTTATATGTTTAAATTTAAATTCCACAGGGCAAGCTGAAACATTCTCTCTTATAGCAAGTGAGGGAGAGGAATTTAAAGTTTCTGTAGTTTTAATTGGAATATTTGTAAAGAAAGTAGTGTGACTGTCTGTCACTTACTCCTAATTAATAACAAAATATCTTAAATATAAGTTCTTATTTTCAAATACACATATGTTTGCGGACCTCTTACAAACGCATAAAATCTCTATTTTATGGATGACAGCACCGTAATTAACAAGGAAATATCTTATTTCTTTAGAATTGCAAAAACAATAGTTGAACCTTTTAGAAAACCTTTATATTTTATGGGACGTAAACTGCCCTTTCAACAAATTGTAAGAATACAAGTGTTGGGTATTCGATTTCTAATCGCAAAAACCAGTGCCACCATCTGTTTATCATTAGGATGCACTCAGTCGGTTAAAGCGAACTGGCGAACCCTTAAACATAATTGAGAGATTTAAAAAGAATGCAGCAATAAAAACTATTCTGCGTATTTCTTAAGGATGGCAAAAAACCCCACGCCCGCAAGGTGATCAGGGAAGTTGGTATTAAGACGTAGGCTAAGACAGTCAGTTTTGAATGGTGAAGGAAGGCAGACCATTTGTTAGCGAGAGCGTTATTTATTTAATACGTTAAATAATAACTGCAGTTTAGACTGGGTTATATGAGTCAGTATTAAGACGTAGGAGGTGAAAGTTCGTTTTGCAGGACGAGTGAATAGGGACGTGCTGTTAGGCTAGATGTGAGTGAAGTTAGGAGTTCGGTCGGGGTAAGATTGCCTAGAAGTGTTAGAGTCTCTGTGGAGAGATCATGTTAGCGAGAGTGTTATTTAACACGTTAAATAATAACTGCAGTTTGGACTGGGTTATATTAGCCTAGTATTAATTTGAGTAGTGTATAATGCGTGTGAATCTCAGTGAGTGCTTTTGTGAACGTTTGGGTGAGTGTTTAGTATTTTATCTCTCCTTATTCCTTTCTTTGACATGATCATGGTATCATACACCAGCGTTTGGTTCTAGGGACTTGGAGATAGCCTTTTATTGGGAATGACATTCGCCACGAGACTAGACGAATAATCTGCCAACAGACTATAGACCACTACTACCGATACATGACACTTAAGGCAGTCACTCCGATTATGGAAGGCTGAACTGAACCAATACTCGCAACTTGTTAGGGCCAATTTGAGCTATAATGCTACTTTGTAGTTATTTACAAATACAAACCAACCAAACGTTAGTGATGGTTACCTACTACCTATGGATCGACTGTCTGCAGGTTGCTTTAGATTGCACTTGATGTACGTACATTTCCAGGGACAGGGTTAGGCTCCACTAAGTATCCCAAACTGGATTGATAGTCGTTCTAAGGAACGCTAGGAATCGTGTCTCGTTAAATCACACCCGGCCCAAGTAGGCCTCTTACTGATACAAAAAAATAATATTTAGCGAGACACGCAATGATGGATGCCCAGAAGAAACGCCCCGTGCCCGTCACTTAGACTAAACGGTCCCCACGGCTGCTGATTACTTTGCAAGCATCCTTTAAACGGGGTAGATAATGGAAATGTGAAATTGACGATTTAAAATAACCATTTCGGCGCATAGCAAGGCAATCGTAAGGAATCCTACAACTGACTGACGATGCGGTACGCTTGTGCTAATTTTTTTTGTCTTAGCAAAGGGTGAGTAGGCCGATATAAGGGGTTATTTACTACAGTACGGGTCCAGTACTTCTGGAACCGTGTCTCGCTCAATGGCAGAGGCACTTCGCAGTCCTCTGCCTTAGGATTGAGTAAGACATGCTTGAGTGTAGGGAACGTGTTCAGCTGGAACCGCAGCAGGTCCTCTCTAGGCCTATGCACGTTAGGACTGGCGGTACACGTACGACGTGTCAGCTGTTATAGAGGCCCCACGTCACTAGGGTGGGTTTCTAGATTATTGTAAGGTAATTCCTTAACGTAGCTCAAAATAATGTAACATTCAACGCAAGCGTTACGCGTCAAATACCCTTTTGTATTCCTCTCTTGTCTTTTAACTTTCATAATCAAAAGAAAAGTAGATTAATTAGATTCCCTTTCCTTAACGCCCTTTCCTATGAATTCCCAACCTTATTATAAATTGACATTGGTTTCTCGTATCCCCCTCCTTGTCCTGGCTCTCTAAGTCAAGACAAGGAGAAATAGTTCATGGGAATTCATGATAGTCAGTGGGAGTGTGTCCAGTCTGGAGACGAGCGCTACAGGGTCGTACGGTGGAGGGGTGCGACCTTTTCCCCAAAGGGGGAAACTGACCTAAACACTAATATTAACAGAATTAGGAAAAACGAAACTTTTATCAGCCTGGGGTCTTTTTGGAACAGTCACAGTAGCAAATTCCTGAGCAACATTAATGTTATCGCTAACGAGACCGCGGGAAGTTTCTAGTGTGTATTCAGACTTATGTCTTTTATTCCTGTTTGTTTCATTGTTAATTATTTTCCAAACTGTCTTTATTTTATTGTCTGCTAATTTAACCATATTGCTAATGTATGAAGCTTTAGCCACTTTGCAAATATTTTTAAAAGTTTTAGAATAGGTAGCAACATACTTATTAGAAGTTTCCGTGTTTATATACGGCTTAAGGCCATACAGTTCTTCAGTCTTTCCCTACTTTTCCTGATACCTTTAGTTGCCCAGTCACTGAATAAAAACTTGGGGCAAATAGTTTTAGGTTTCTTCTTAAATAATGATGCGAATGAAAATGTTAATGCGGTTCACAGAAAACATCTACTTACCAAGTTTCAACAGTATAGTTCTTATAGTTTCGGAAAAAAGTGGCTGTGACATACGGACGGACGGACAGACAGACAGACAGACATGACGAATCCATAAGGGTTCCATTTTTTCCATTTGGCTACGGAACCCTAAAAATCTGTTAAACTATAGTAACTATTAGGCAGGGAGGAGTAGAAAATTATCTTTGGCTATTCGAATGATGAAATGATGAAATACCTACATATTGTTCGATCACTAGGATCGAACAATATGTAGGTATTTATGATAGGTGCTCGCGAGGTGGATTACGGCCTGACCCGTCTCACAGCATTAAAGGCTGATTGATTATGAATGAAAAATCCACTTTAAAATACAAAACAAACAAAACTCATCCAAAACAGCTAATTGGGAATTACTTGAATAATATCCGACGGACGCAGAATAATTGCGAAAAGATTGGACAATAGGCTTCATCTACACGGCTGCAACTTTTGCGAAGGGGACCTATTCCTGGTTACAGATGAAAAGGGTTGAAGTCGTGAAGTAAAGCATAATCCTCGTTGGAGCAGAGAAATGAAGAGAAATGAATTGCCACTGAAACTCCTTGTTTCAGTGACAATTCATTTTAAAATGAGTAAAGATAGATTTCATCTAAAGTCTAGGTTTTTGAAAATATTACGTCAACGTAGTAAAGTGAAGTAGTTAAATAATAAGTAAGTTATTATTTATTTGTTAGTATCCAGACAAGAAGGGTTTTGAGATAGTCAAAACTTAAGTTCGAATTAATAGTAATCAGTTGTTACATAACAGCGAATTAGAAGATGGTTGGAAACAATTAATTAGGTAGCATTCTGCATCTGTAGCATTTCTTCACTAATTTTGCATGTGCAATAATAGCCACCAAATTTTTCAAGTTCAGAAAGTGCTGATTCTCAGCCTAGTTTGAATAAATTCATACTCGAACATACATACTCAAAGCATTTATTTCAAATAAATCAATTACAGGCACTTTTGAATTGTCAAGAGGTCGGTCAGTCATAAAGATGAAGCTAGTTGCTCATTCCAAAGCTTAGTAGGTACCTATGGAGAAGAACGGGCAAGAAACTCCACGGACACTCTTTTAAATTAACATAAGGTTACAAAATAGGTTACATCATTCGTGTTGAAATTATAATAAATGACTTTTGATTTTGATTTTTTTGCTTACGGTTCCGTTCACATGATAATTTACGGAAAAAAAAATTGGGATCACACGTCAACATCCCACAATGAACTATGGCACTGCCATGTGATGTGATCACCGCTGTGTAAGCGAGGTCGTAAGGTTACTGTTCCGTGAGGGAAAATCTTATCCACCCCATCGCAGTGGTTCTCTTTAAAGTGTATCGAATGATCTAGACTGTCAAAACAGCTAGTTTTGACATCTTCTTAGTTAAAATCTTAAAGTCACTTACAGACAACGTACAGCCTAAACTGCTAGGTCTAAATTTGCACCAGGGTTTCATCTATATTAATCATCATCATTTCAGCCGAAATACGTCCACTGCTTTGCGCTATTATTTCTGAGCTTACCGCATCTAGCGGATTCTTGCCGCCTTCACAAGGTCATCGGTCCACCTTGTAGGACGCCTTCCAACGCTACGTATATAATTTTAAATAATAATAATAATAATTGTATGTTTAAAAAACAAAATCACATTATTATAAGTAATAATACAAAATTTATAAAAAAAATACGTTCACTTAAAATAATTATTAATAGGTCAAAATTGTTTGCTTTAAGTTTGTATGTAGGGGTTTTTTTTTTTTTTTTTGGCGGGAAATTATCAAATAACTTCTCCCGCTCTGGGCGGAGCGGGAGGGCGTGTCAGACTTTTACTGACTAAAACCCACCCGTATTCCTTCATTTGCCTGTGTGCTAGGGCCACGATATCCCTTTCGGACAAACTCGCAACCCTGGCAGGCATTGGCCCTAACGGACCCCGTCAGTTGTTGCTGACAACTCTTTGGGGCGCGCGTGGAATACAACGCGCCGTCGACCCGAGCCTGGTCCTTATCGGACGGTGAACTACCCATCGCTCACCGTCCGCACGCCCGCGCCTACGGTGGCCGGAAATCGGCTTGCGACTCCCGACGCCCGGGGCGTCTCCTTCGGCGACTAGGGGCGCGAGGGCGCGAACCTTGCCTCTCCCTCACGCGTTCCGCCTCCTCCTTCGCAAGCATTACTGCTTCGCAGAAGGAGGTGACGGCCTCCCATGCACTCTCGCTCCGAACCATGGCCCGAACCAGGGCCGGACGCGAGAGATCGCCGTCGCCGATCGCCTCCGTGAGGACACGGCGGTGCTCCACCCAAGTCGGGCAGACCTCCACCTTATGCTCCACCGTGTCCTCCGGGCGATCCACACAGTGGTGACGCCTGGGCGTTTCCTCCCGCTTTATCCTGAACAGAAACCTCCCGAAACAACCATGTCCGGTGAAGACCTGCGTCAGGCGGAAGGTGAGGACGCCGTGGCGCCTCTCTAGCCACTCCTCAAAGAGGGGAATTATTGCCACAATTGTGGCGTGCCCAGCGCTGGGTTGCGACAATCGCACTCTCCATGCCGCCATGAGATCCCGCCGGAGCTCTGTCCGCTGTGCCGTGATTTCTCGCGGCAGCATGTAGGGGTAATCTCTGGAACTACCAGTCGGATTTGAAAATTCTTTTTGCATTTGATAACCCAATTAGAACATTTAGAAATAGCATATTTAGGATATTTAACATCACGCTATGAGCGGGCGACGCAGTGGGTCGGCGAAACAAGAAATTGCACACGAACTAAATCGCGGGCAGAAGCTAGTCAATTTTAACGAAGATGAGTCGACGGAACGAAAAAATCTTTCTACTACCTGTAGAACGATTTTTTTAAATGTATCCTTACAAGGGGTTAAAACTGGGGTTTAAAGTTTTTATCATGGATGTTCGTCATTTTTGCCTGAAAAAAAAAATGATGAATGAATTAAATGATTTTTATTTCTGTAAGTAGGTTTGTACAAACACTTTTACACGGCAATCATATTTTATAGATGAGGTCGGCGTTTCCTATCTGAGTACTCTGAGAAGAAAGGCCGAAACAAACTCAGAGGAAAAAAGGGGGGGAAATTCCACACAGCTTTTAAACGAAGCATTCTGAACCTAAACAAACAAGTCGTATTTGTACACGTATCAAATTAATAAAAAATATTATAAACTGAACGTTCGACTTTCAAAACTATCATGATTGAGTAAACCGACATATTATTATAATTAAATAAACTATAAAACAATGTCTGTGAATAGCCGGGAATACTGCTATGGCTTCGATGTCACGGTATTCAACCAAATGAAAGCATTAAACTGTGTACACTATTGACACACTTTTAGAGCACAGAGTACCAAAATGCAGTGGAAGTGTGGAACGATGACAACTTTTCTGAAGATTTCAGTAATTTTGTTATAGATTAAAGATGGCAAAGGTGCTGAATCACACACAATGGTCTACAAGAAGGACTAAGTGCGGTAACCACACCTTCTAACATAGAACATAGAAGATGCTGAATTGCTAATTATACCACCCAATCACACGAGCTGCGCCCCGCGGTTTCACACACATGGAAATTGTTGCACGTATTAATCCACTCGGTGTATGTTGTTGATGTTATAAAACTTCCTGTCACTGTTTATATAGCAAGTAATATACAAATGGGTAAGCACCATAAATAAACCGTGAAGAAAAAATACTGTTATAATTTATATTCAAGTAGTAGGGCCAAGATCGATCGTCAAAGGATAATCAATGTTCTGGAGCGTAAATCTACTTGCAGATCCTCCATTTTTGTACAACATTATAATATAGTTAGCACGTATCTTGGTGGTATTCGCATTTATAGTGACTATCTTGACTTATTGAAATCTAAACTTCTCCAAGTTTGTCATCTACGTTTGTTGCTTTTTACGCCTTATAAAACCATATTCAAAACATCAACTCTAAACAACTCATCTGTTATTTAAACACTCGGATATTTATACTGGTGACAATAACTTACAACAATAAATAACTATCACTTAAATTATACTAATGGATAAAACAGTTAAAGTTATCAAGTTTCAATTCAGATTAGCCACCATTCTAGGAGTTATATTCAAAATTGACAGATCAGATTGCGATACGCCTTTATAGTATCTGCAGTTATTGTTCGTGATAATGAAACGTTGGCTGTCGCAGGTCGCTGAAAACCGGCTATGTCGCTGTTTTGCACATGAGTCGTAGCATTATACTGAGCCATGGTGTTTAACGCTTGTTTTTCTTTCGGTGAACTGTATATTGCTGGTAGTATAATTGAAAGGATTTGCTATTTTAATAACTCTTTAATAATCACTGTTACAGTTAGACACACAACGCACGTTAGATTAGGTAGCGAGACCAATACATTATTTTTGACGTATCATCTAACACAGACTAAAAATCAGTAACTTCGTGTTGCCATAGAGACATGGCTGTTTTGCGAGTCACATATTTTTAACTCAGGTAGGCGTTTTGATAAATGAAAAATTATGATAAATGATTTTTATTTCTGTAAGTAGGTTTGTACAAACATTTTTACATTAATGTTTTATTTTAAAAACTAGATGAGGTCGGCGTTTCCTATCTGACTACTCTGAGAAGAAAGGCCGAAACAAACTCAGAGGTCACAGTCTCTTTTAAAGTCCAGACATAATCTTGGTCAGATCATGTGAAGGCCATGCAGACTGGTGTCTGAAATGGTCTTTTGAGCAAAGTTCCACACAGATTGAGTAGACCTGACCAGTCGTTTGTTTCGTTGTTGCAAGATTACTGACAAATGCGTGCACTGACTGTGCACGCATTTGTCAGTAATCTTGCAACTCTAATGAGAACTTACTTTGCGTAATTTATTTCAACACCACTATTCTCAAAACGGTGAAGGAAAATATCGTGAGGAAATCGGCACTGAGCCCGCGTGGTGGATTACAGCCCACTACCTCTCATAAAGAGGAGGTCTGTGACCCTGCACGGGGTCAATTGTGCTATGCTTATGCTATATTTCTCCCATTTGTTTTTATTTTTTATTTCTGCTTTATGTTTAAGTTTGACACGTCCTATTAGTCGCTGATAAACTTTTTACTTCCTTCGCTTGTTGGTAAACTGAATTATTTACTCTGTGCCAAATACTCTGCGTATTACTTGCGGTACGAACAAGTTTTATAGGTGTCACCTTTACGATCCTCGCTGGAAATAACTTTACACGTTTCCCCCGATCAATCCTCTGGATGGGACGCTATTGTAGTAGTGTCCTAGCATTATGCTGGTATAGCTTTACTTTGCTTTAGTGGAACCCTTTTGTTGATAACAATTTCAGTTGCATGGTTCCTGGGTTGAAATGTTGTATGTCTGGTGGGTATAACAGCATCGTTTTTCTTATTGAATACCTAGTTACAATATAATTTTTCTTTGCGAAGGTTAGTAGACAGTATGGCGGTGTTTTTCTAGAACCGCACACTCTTTTTACTAATTCAAAGCATAATTATCTTTAATGCAGCACATTTTGGTAAAACATTTAATAAAAATGCAGCAAAAATCCCACTATCAAATATTTCAAATGCGGGTTGCATGAAACATGGCGGTCAATTACAGCATGCAGTTTTATAAATCTCCGAATACAACCGTACAATAATTTCAGCTATCAGCATTCGGGCTATAGCGTAAGTCAGGGAAAATTAGCTTGCTGCAAATATCTGGTGCATTGTGGTGGAAATATTTGGCTGGCAACACTGTGCTAAGTTATGAAGTCCGTTTTCAAGCTGTTAAAGATTTTAGAAAATAACAATGGTAAAATGGCAATGGTGGTGGTGGTGGTATGTATCTGTTATGTCTATATTATGTTATTGTTAAGCGTTTATTAAAGTCTGTACGCCCCACCACAGTTTAGTCGCAATTAAACAGTCTTGAAGCAAACACGCATTTTAAATTACCAAATTCCTGCTAAGCAAACACAAACCCTAAAACCAAAAACATAGTGATCAATATCGAGCCGGACTAATTAACGGAAAAAATCAAGTTATCGAAGATACCGGGCGGCCGGCGCGAACAATAGCGAGCCGCATTCCAGAGGTGATTAGTGAATAGTGAATATTAGCAAAAAATAAAAGGTGCGATGAGTACTACTGCGGAGTTAATTAACGTTTTAGAAGACACAGCTGCATTATTAAAAAAAAACACAAGTAAATTTGAAGAAATGTCCTAAAATCAGGTTGACTAAAGGTTACGTTGAGGCGAGAATCAGATGTATAAAAGAATATTGGACAACGTTCAGAGAAACTCATCAACAATTAGTGAAGATAACACCGAAAGAACAAAGACAAACTTTACACTACTTTGTTAACGAAGATTTCTTTATTTACGAAGACTTATATCTTGTGTTATTAGCCGATTTACAAGATCTTTTGTTGACGATAAATGCAGCGTCCGTCAGCTACCGAGGATACAACTACCGAGTTTTAGTGGGAATTATGAAGATTGGCCTACTTTCCAGGACCTATTTATTTCATTAGTACATGAAAACACGACGATTAGTGATGTTCAGAAGTTGCACTATTTAAAGAGCAGTGTCACCGGGGAAGCCGAGACATTATTGAAGCCTATTCAAATTACGCAAAGTAATTATAAACAAGCATGGACTGTTCTCAAATCAAGGTACGGAAATAAAAGATTGATAATCAATTCAGTGTTAAAGAAATTATTTTATCAAAAAGAAAATAACTACTCAATCTGCAAATCAAATAAAGAATTTATTAGACGTCACAACGGATTGTTTGAACAATTTACAAAATTTAAAGATACTTACGAGCTCATGGGATCCTATAATTATTTTTCTTGTGATACAGAAAATGGACCCTGAGTCTCATAAAGAGTGGGAACAAGCTGCTTGCACAAGTGACGAAGATGAATTACCTACCTGGAAGGCTTTGAAGGAGTTTCTGCAATCAAGATACCGTACGTTAGAACTTATAATGTCATCATCAGGCACCCCCCGTGAAAAACCTATAAAAGAACGTTCACACCTTGTTACTGCTACAGCCACCACGTCACCATCGTCGGCAGAAAGAACATGCGTGTTATGTAAAGAAAAACACACTTTATGCCATTGTAAGGAGTTTACCAAACTGCAACCTGCTGAGAGATCTGAATATGTTAAGTCAAACAAACTTTGCTTTAATTGTTTGGTACCAGGCCATTCCGCATATCAATGTAAATTACAAATGACCTGCCGCATATGCAGTCGACGTCATCATACTCTACTACACCGAAATAAGGACTCTGCTTCTTCGGTACAAACTGAGGACTCTAAACAACCGAAAGCATCACAACACAGTGTAGAAGAGAAGGAGGAAATAGTCAACACTACGATTGCGTCGCATCACAGTGCCAAACAAAGCACAAGTATAGCACTACTGGCCACGGCAACAGTTTTATCAAGAAACGAGCATAATCACGCTGTTGTTCTACGTGCGCTAGTAGACCAAGGTTCGCAGGCGTCATTCATCAGCGAGAAGGCGACACAATTGCTCAAACTAATCAGGCATACAGCATTAGGAAATATCATTGGAGTGGGGTCTACAAGAACCAACGTCGATCACGTGGTGCAACTAAAGATTGGTTCTCGATGTAATCCAAGCTTCGAGATCAACGTACAAGCATACGTCATGAGCAAACAGTTGACCACGAGAATCCCCTCCAAAGCTGTTACTGTCACACATTGGCCACACCTAGAAGGACTCAACCTGGCTGACCCGGACTATCACAAACCGGGTTCTATTGACTTGCTTCTAGGTGTTAAAGAGTATGCTTAAATCGTGCAACAACAATTAATCAAGGGTCCTCCTGGCACTCCGTGCGCCCAAGAAACAAACCTAGGATGGATCTTGTTTGGAGAAATCAAGACCAATTTACAAGAGGAATCTTTTCTGGTCCTTCATCAGCAAATAGAAGTAGAGAATCTGTTGAAATCCCTTTGGGAAATTGACACTGAAAAGAAAAGAAAGTTAACAAGAGAAGAAAAGCTATGTGAATCAATATATGAAGACACTCATGCAAGAACAAAGGAAGGAAGGTACATAGTAAAGTTACCTTTTAAAACCGATAATCCCTTATCGCCTAACGGAAACACAAAGGAAATAGCAAGACATAGATTACTACAGTTAGAAAGAAGATTTAGAAAAGCACTTACACTAAAAGAAGACTACCAAAAGGCCATGCAAGAATATATAAAATTAAACTACATGGAAGAAGTACCTGAAAATGAAACTAAGAAAAACAAAGCGGTGTACTTACCTCATCACGCAGTTGTCCGCGTTGAAAAGGAAACCTCGAAGACACGCGTCGTGTTCGATGCTTCAGCTAAAGGTTCGAATCACGTCTCTCTCAACGATGAACTGCTTGTAGGTCTTCCACTGCAAGGTGATTTTGGAAGTATTTTTATGAGATCGAAATTATACCGCGTCTGTTATAAAAGTGATATACAAAACATGTATCTGCAAGTCTTACTACAGGAACAAGACGCCGATACATTTCAACGCCTTTTGTGGAGAGAGGAAGAGTCAGGTCCGATTAAAGAATACTTTATGCTTCGTATCACGTTTGGTACAGCGTCAGCACCCCATCTAGCAGTAAGAACTCTTCATCAAGTGGCTGAAGATGAAGGTCAAAATCACCCGAAGGCTGTACGCATTATCAAAGCTGACTTCTTTAAGGATGATTTGATATCTGGTGATGACACAGCAGAGAAAGCCATACAGACAGCTCAAGAAGTTTCTTATATACTACAAAAGGGAGGCTTCATATTATCAAAATGATCATCTAATTCTACTCAGTTCATGCAATCTATAGATGCGAATAAGAGAACAACTCGAGTACACTTAGATTTAAAATTAGATGGAACTGTGCAAGCCCTAGGATTGATCTGGAATCTAGGAACAGATCAGTTTCAATATAAAATAAACTTACCGCTGATGTCAGATAATGTCACAAAAAGAACAATCTTATCGGACATGCAAAATGGCTCCGAGTTTAATCTTGGCTAAAATGCTTATACAAAAGCTATGGCTCAAAAAGGTTGGCTGGAACGACAAAATCAGCCAACAGCTGGTGGACGAGTGGTTGACTCTTCGGGAAGACTTTGAAGAAGTAAAAGGAGTATATACATATATTGATCGATGGATTGGCACATTAAGTATTGATATAGAAAATATTGAAGTCCATGGTTTCAGCAACGCCTCCACGCGAGCATACGCAGCAGTGGCTTATTTCCGTATAAAGATGCGTGATGGCTCAGTGACAACAAAACTGCAAGCGGCAAGATTAGAGTGGCACCGCTACGAACTGTTTCCTTACCACGGTTGGAACTGTGTGGTGCGCTGTTGTTGTCAAAGTTGCTTAAGCAAATAGAACATCCTACATCAAACATCTATGCATGGACAGATTCAACAATTGTCCTTGCATGGTTATCTGGCGATCCCCATAAATGTAAAACATTTGTAGCGAACCGGGTTGTAGAGATCGTTCAAAATGTAAACAGTAACCGGTGGTTTCATGTCTCATCTGAAGATAATCCTGCAGACATTGGGTCTCGGGGCATGTTACTGGTTGATCTGAATAAGTCAGATTTATGGTGGAAGGGTCCAGCCTGGCTCTCTGAAACAAAAATAAGATTAAAACAAGAAAATACATATACAGAATTAGAAAAGAAAAAGGATAAAATACAAGCAAATTTAAAAATAGAACATGAAGAAAGTATAAAGTTACAATTTAAAGAATTCGATAATCTAAGAGAATTGATAAAAGTGATAACCTATTGTAGAAGATTTTTAAATTATAAAAGAAGCTTATACAAAGAAAAGGGTTTTACTACAAAGGAATTAGAAAAGTCATTAACACAAGAAGAATGTAAAGATGATAAAGTAAGACTAAAATTAAATAAAGTTGTAAAAGGAGAAAGTAAAATTAAAACCTTGAATCCTTACCTTGACGGAGACGGTATCCTCAGGGTGGGCGGTCGACTTCGCAACGCGAACTTGGATGAGCAGCTTAAACATCCTATTATACTAGGAAACAAGAACGATTTGGTGCCTTTGATTATCGCTTATGCACATACATTGCATGGCGGTGTTCAACTTATGTCAAGTTACATAAGCTCAAAGTATTGGGTTGTACGAGGTATGGCACTTATAAAATTCTGCATACACAAGTGTCTTAAGTGCTGGACTCAGAGCGAGAACAAGGATACAGATAATGTGTGACCTGTGTAAATCGAGAATAACTCCTGCTCGAGCTTTCTTATATACCAGAGTCTACAGCATAAAAGGTGGCAACAAAAAGTTAAGTAAATATATTATGTTAGAGTTAAGTGTTAAAGCTAGATTAATAAAGGACTAAATAAGTCCTTTTGGTGGGCGGTATGTTATGTCTATATTATGTTATTGTTAAGCGTTTATTAAAGTCTGTACGCCCCACCACAGTTTAGTAGCAATTAAACAGTCTTGAAGCAAACACGCATTTTAAATTACCAAATTCCTGCTAAGCAAACACAAACCCTAAAGCCAAAAACAGTATCTATGTATTTGTCGGCGTCACCATTGTAAACAGCACGTGCAACGGGCCGAGTTACGCACTACAATGTGTCACTTAGGCCTCCCCACTCTCCCCACTACTCAAGCCGCTCTATATAAGCGAGCGCGCAGCAAGGAGGGGATCATTCTTGTCGCAGGCTCGGCCCGGTGCACATGTTGTAGCGCTTAGATACTGTAGTCTGAATTAAACTATTATTACAGTGAATTAATAAGTTGTGGAAATAAAGGCTGACTTCTGCTATATCTCTTACTTTCATTTAAGATGTTGGACCCTCTGCCTTCATCAGAAGTGGGATACGTTCCACCGTCCACTAATGATAGCCACAGTAATTTAATACAAGACCAAATTTCATTGCTTTCTGCTGGCATGGACGCTATATTAAAAATAAAAAATAAATTGCGGATGCCATGATTAGTTGTCAAGCTACTCCAAGCATGGGGGTGGCGCGAGGAGGCGAAATGTCGGGGTGAAACTCCGCTACCACGAGAAATCACGGCACAGCAGACAGAGCTGCGACAGGATCTCAAGGCGGCATGGAGAGTGCGATTGTCGCAACCCAGCGCTGGGCACGCCACAATTGTGGCGAATAGTCCCCTATTTGAGGAGTGACTAGAGAGGCGCTAAGGCGTCCTTTCCTTTCGCCTGACGCAGGTCCTCACCGGACATGGTTGTTTTGGGAGGTTCCTGTTCAGGATAAAGCGGGAGGAAACGCCCAGGTGTCACCACTGTGTGGATCGCCCGGAGGACAGGTGCAGGTCTGCCCGGCTTGGGCGGGGCACTGCCGCGTCCTCATGTAGGCGATTGGCGGCGGCGATCTCTCGCGTTCGGCCCTGGTTCAGGCCATGGTTCGGAGCGAGAGTGCACGGACTTTGTGCCACGAGGATGTTGTCGTGCAAAGGGTGTCGTGTGTTTGATACCAAATTGGCTCTTCCGCTAGAGCTTGCCATCACTCTGCTAACTACTAGTGCCATTATTCCTGCTGAATTGGTTTTAGGTAACTAGTGATGATCGTCGACGAGACGTTTCATTCAAAGCTGTGTCCACTGATTCTGCATGGGCAGAACGACACCACACGGGCCACGCGAATTCACCCGCAGGAAAAGATAATACCAGCCAGCGGTTCGCATAATGGTAGGCACCTAGGCAAACAACCCCACTTTGATCAGACGAGTCGCTGAAGAATACTGTTGGTCGTTGCTGTGCTCGATGGACACACCATCTCAATCGGTTTTAAGTTTGCGGCACGAGTCTCTATTGCGGAGATGAATTAAGTAAGACTGGGTTTGGCTCGGATTGGGCCCAAGTCAGTTAGCGAGGTAATACGGACCTCAACTTTCTCAAATTGTGACACTGTCGCCTGCATAGAGGAAGCGTGATATGTTCGGGCTGGATGATCAATGTCTCCACCTTACACAGCAACCGTGTGAGGTTGACTATATCGTATGCAGCTGACAGTTCTACAAATACAGCGCCTGTGACCGTTCCTTGTCCCGAAACCATCCTCAATGTGGTGCACGAGTTTAAGGGTCTGCAGCAAAATTTGACGGTCTGAAACCAGCTTACTCCGGTATTAACTTCGGGCCAATAACACTCGTTAGTTGGTCTAGCAACTGTCTCTCAAACAGTTTATATGTATGGCAGAGCGAGTATGGAAGAATGTGTGATATTGACGAAAAGTTTTTGGATCGTCTGGTGCTTTACCTGGCTTCGGATTAGCTACGACCTTTAATGTTCTTCAGAGACGGGGTATTGAAGCTGATTCCAGACAGTTGTTGTATAGTTTGCAGCCACCATAACTCAGCAACTGGGACAAGCTGTTTGACAACTGAGATGTCGTTTAAGCCAGAGGCTTTACCACACTTAAGACCTCTACCTAATTGCCGCGACGATATCAGATTGGTCCAAAAATTCTATAAACCCATGATGATGCAAGATTATTTTTACCAGGTTATCAAATTTCAGATTGATAATAAGAAAACTGCAGCTGGAGCGGGTGTGTCTATGGCAACCCATTGAGAAGATTCCAGAAGCAAATTGGTCAGAAAAAATGGTTACGGGATTTACCATTTCAGTTTTGTCTCAATCTCAATGTGATGATAAAATTCTGAACAACTGAATTCAGCCGTAACGTGCTATGTTTGCAGTAAGCACGGATATATGGCCAACGCTTGCCCCAAGCGCTGAAAGAACGAAGGCTCCACATCGAGCACCAGCACCAATCAAGTGAACCTGTGCTCCAGAGCAGCTGGTGGAGTGTGACACATAGGAGGTACAGATTTCCCTGTTACATTTGACTCTGGATCAGAATGCCAGATAGAGCATAGTAATTGAAATCTTGTTAATGATGAGTAATTTCATGAACAAGTGATCCTTAAAGGTATAGATGTGGGGAAAGTAATGTGCTATGGTACAAAACCACAAGCTTGAAATAATTCACGTTGTATTGCCGGAAGAAAACCGGATATATTACAGGATAAATTTATATCCAAGTTTTTCTAAATTAAAGAAACCACTATTACGTGGCACCACAGGCGATCATGTTGGCTAAAATTCATGTTGGTGGTCGCGTTAGTGCGCCATGCCCGATTAAGATAATCGCGTTAAAAACGCGTAACATAAGGGGTTAAGGGTTGTCGTTCGTACAGTAGCTATGATAAAAACTAGCTTAAAGTTAGTCTATTCGGGTGGTTACAAGCGTTATACAAACTTCGTATTTTTGAGGCAGTTAAAATCCAAATTATTTGTTTGGTGTGCGAAATGAATAATGGCTGATCACGGGCGACAGTATGAAAATTCAGCATTTAAGAGTTTTGTTTACCACCGTGTAAGAAAATAACCGGAACGAGTTTTGAATAAAATGGAAATAATAAAGTCTATAAATATTCTGACAGCAGCTGTACCTCGTGGTCAAAAAGTTCAAACTCAAACTCAAAGCATTTATTTCAATTAAACCATTGACAGGCACTTTTGAATTGTCAAGAAGTCGGTCAGTTACAAATATGAAGCTAGTTGCCCATTCCAAATAGTAGGTTCCTATGGAGAAGAACGGGCAAGAAACTCCACGGACACTCTTTTAAATTAAAATATTGATACGAAATATTGGTTACATCATTCATATTGAAGTTAAACGTGTGAGAACGATGCAAAACGTCAAAAGCATCCGTGATAAAAAGAAAAAAAAAAAACAAAAAAAAAAAAAAACAAAAAAAAACTAAAATAATTAAAAATAAGCCGTGGCAGATAAGAGATGACCAGTCCCAACTGGCAGCGCCCGTTCACGAACATGACGCATGGATCAGCACCATTCAGCTCAACCATTTTGAAGGGAGCTAAATGATCCAACACATACGCCACCATCAGCGAGACATCTGAGTGAGCATGACATACTCTCAGCCGCCAGGGCACATTCAAGTCAATGAAAGACATATTACCCGGTAAATGGTAGCTCTATTGTACATAGTACTCACACCTGTGATATGCAATTATATAACACAAAAGAGATTGAGTTTCAAAGTTTTTAAAGTTCTGGTAGATATCGTGGAAAATTATGATGACGTGACGGCGGGCAGTAATGATGACGATATCCTTGTTCACGAAACAAGCCACGAGAATAATACCATGCCTAACAGCAATATAACTTTGGCAATTAGTGATACCATGTCTGTGAATAGCAATCCTGTATCGATTAATAATGTCTGCCTGTGAATAGCAATCCTAAATCGATTAATAGTATACAATGTCAGTGAATAGCAATCCCATGTCGATTATTTGTGATACAATGTCTGTGAATTGCTATTATTACTAAAGCAGTCATAATAATTAGCAAAAGACGTGATCCTGTGTAGTCTTATATAAGTAGTACTTATTGTATAAATTCAAGTATTATATGTGAACAGACAGTTGTGCTGCTGGGAAGTTTGTTGCGCCACTTCTTCTTCCCAGCTAAAGCACTAGGAAGTGGTGACGGGTGGGCGTTTTTGGGGGACTGTCTCATGTAAAAGTGCAGATTCTCAGCCTAGTTTGAATAAATGACTTTTGATTTAGTCGGCAATGACTGGTCCAGGGGATAATAGTTTTGCAGGGTCATTAAGTGTTAATGGCCGGACCAATAAAATAAAACAAAAAAAAAAAATATGATAAGAACAAAAAAAAAGAGAAAAAAAAAGTGAAAAAAAAATAAGAGAAAAAATAATAAGAAAAAAAAATGAGAAAAAAATATAAGATAAGTTCTGAAGGCTCAGTAACGAACGGTCCAGAATAAGTAGCACTGAAGGGATGAACCGGATCAGTAAGCTAGAAAGGCTCAATGTTGAGCGGTCCAGAATTCTATGCAAACCCTGAAAGGATGAACTGGACCAGATTGCTAGTCAGGATGAACGAACATTAATAGCATCGTTGTCTTTTTAGACACCATTTGATGAGACTATGCGCACGAGGACGTTCGCACGTCAGTATGGCCGTGTTGGCGTCACCATTGTAAACAGCACGTGCAACGGGCCGAGTTACGCACTGCAATGTGTCACTTAGGCCTCCCCACTCTCCCCACTACTCAAGCCGCTCTATATAAGCGAGCGCGCAGCAAGGAGGGGATCAATCTTGTCGCAGGCTCGGCCCGGTGCACATGTTGTAGCGCTTAGATACTGTAGTCTGAATTAAACTATTATTACAGTGAATTAATAAGTTGTGGAAATAAAGGCTGACTTCTGCTATATCTCTTACTTTCATTTAAGATGTTGGACCCTCTGCCTTCATATTTAAGTATAATATGTATATTAGTAAATACTCATATTATTTGTTGTATTTTATTTAGTGTATTGTTTTTGATATTATGTATTCTATTTTGTCTTTTACTCTTACACACGTTGTCTACATCTCTTTATCGACTTTCATATCGCAGGTATGCTGGATGAGATTTCTTTAGAAATAAGCATCACCTTTGTACGGATTTTTCTGTTCCTTTCTTATTGTATGTTTATATAAATGTGTGTACTTAAATGGTTAAATAAATAAATATTAAATAAATGGTTGAAAATAGAACAATGATTTGAATGAGGCAACATTCATTTAAAGGATAAGTACAAGAATTGGTGTATAGACAAGATCGTCAAACTTTTTATAGTTTGAATAAGAGGCTTTTGGCTACTTTGTTTGTGTGCAATTTATGTTATTTCATTGTAATGTGCGTTTTGTTTGTGGAAACAATTTTTCTTTCTTTCTTTAAAGTAGGTTTTTTTTAGGTTCACCATGTAAACTCTATAATAAACGATACTCAGTAACATTAACGGCTATGTCAGTATTTTCTCAGGAATACAGTTAATAAACCTAACTAATAGAAATCCTGCAACATTATTAATATACCAGGTGATTCCACTGGTAGAGATCTAAAAGTGAGCAATTTACTGCATTTGGTGGAGCTATTCTGCTCATCACGCCGAAGATCCTCATCAGATCTTTACCAAATTTATATGAGACCAATTTAAAGTTACTACCTTTCCAATAAAATCTATCAAAATCAGATCTCATAAGGTGGAAATATCCAGTAGCGTTTTTTTGCCCCTTTTTGTAGGATGAGAAGTCCAATCGAAAATCCCCGGCGACAAAAATAATCATATATAGTCGTAAAAGCTGTATACCATGTTTTGTCCAGATCGGTTGTAAAATACGACCTGTGAGTACCAACAAACTGACAGAGGAAAGCAAGTTTTGCCAGACTTGAAGCAGAGACGCTTCGCTCAGAAACAGAAATCAGTACTTTATTTGCTAGAATGTAGGTACAGGTATATGATGTTGTAAATAAATTAATGAGATCGGCTACAGTCTGCCTTACGGCGTGCAAATTATTACATAAATTAAAATATTAATACAAACAAAATAATGTCAACAAAACAAAACAGAAATTAAAATGAAGTCAATTAATAATAATATAGCCAGGTACTTAAGTCATGGTCAAATTTGCAATTAATTATAATAATTACAATCTGGACAAACTCATATCATTTAAAAAGTCTTTAAAAACAAAATAATGTCAACTTAATAATAACAAATAATAATATAGTCAGGTACATATGTACTTTTAAAAGTGTGTGCAAATTAGCTAAAGTTCTTTTTATTAGCAATAAAATAAAATGTTCTGATGATAAAATAAAAACTACCTGGCAAATAATAAATAATGAAACAGGTAGGAAAAAACAGCGTAATACTGAATTTAATTTAGAGACTGCACATGGGCCCATCACTTCAGATGTAGAAATAGCTCAGGAATTCGAAAACTTTTTTGCTAATATTCCCCTTAAAACTACTGAAACTTTAAATTCCTCACCCGCGCTTTCTGCTGCCTTACTTAGAAAGAATGTAACGGCTTGCCCTATGGAGTTTAGGTTTCAGCATACAAACCCCGAGGCTGTTATAAAAGCTTTTAAAGATCTTAAAATTAAATCAACAGAAGATCTCTGGGGGATGTCTGTAAAAGTCTGTAGATCTATCATAGAAACCATTGCGCCCTATTTAGCTTTCTTATTTAACACCAGTGTGGACCAAGGAGTCTTTCCGGATCTCATGAAACACAGTAAGGTAGTTCCTTTGTTCAAGTCCGGAGATAGTAAAGAACCCAACAATTATAGGCCTGTGTCAGTTCTGCCAGTTCTCAGTAAGGTGTTTGAAAAGTTGATTCTCAATCAAATGTTACGTCACTTTAATAAAAATTCCATCTTTCATGAACAACAGTACGGTTTCACCAAGGGGCGTTGTACCACTGACGCCGGTGTCTCCCTAATAAAGAACATTTTTAACGCCTGGGAGGAAGCACAAGATGCCATTGAAATCTTTTGCGACCTCTCTAAGGCGTTCGATTGCGTAAACCATGAGACACTTTTGCTGAAACTAGAGCACTATGGGATTAGGTATACAGCTCTTGATTTACTAAGATCATACCTGAAAGATAGAAAGGTTAAAGTTCAAGTGAACGGCGTAAACTCATTGGGGTCTGAAATGGCAATGGGCGTTCCTCAAGGTTCAATATTGGGTCCATTCCTCTTTTTAGTTTATATTAACGATTTACCCCAATTATTTCAAGTTCAACCGAAGATGGTGTTATTTGCAGATGACACAAATCATTGATATTTAAAATAGACCGACGGTCACAAAATCTTGACGACGTGAATAACTCTATTGTTCAGGTCCAAGATTGGTTTACGGTAAATAATTTGGTACTAAATAAAGCAAAAACCAAATGCATTCGATTTAAATTACCAAATGTTAGAAGTAGTGAATGTAATATCATATTGGATGGAGCAAAACTGGAATTTATTAATCAAACGGTTTCCTAGGAATCACTCTAGACGAGAAATTACAATGGGGACCACATATAACATCTCTTGAGAGGCGGCTAAGCTCGGCGGCTTATGCTGTTAGAAAGATAAGACAGTTAACAGATGTAGAACCCGCGCGTTTGGTCTATTTTAGCTACTTCCACAGCATTATGTCGTACGGCATTTTACTGTGGGGTCGGGCTGCTGACACTGAGTCAATCTTTATTTTGCAAAAGAGAGCTGTCAGAGCAATTTATAATCTAAGTCGCCGCGAATCTCTTAGGGAACTATTTAAAAATATTAATATTATGACGGTACCTTGCCAATTCATTTATGAAAATATTATGTATGTAAGGAAAAATCTACATCTTTTTAATAAAATAAGTGATAGACATAATTTTAATACTAGAAATAAAGACAAAATAGATCAACCATTTTTCAGGTTATCTAAAGTACATACATCTTTTATGGGGTACTGTGTTAAATGTTACAACAAAATACCTTGTGATATATTGCAACTAAATGAAAGAAAATTTAAAACTCATATTAAAAGAACACTTTGTAAACAAGCATATTACAAATTAGAGGATTATATACAAGATAAGAATGCTTGGAAACATGCTGGTCCTGCTCCATAGGACAATCTAGAGTCTAGACAAAATCAAACAGGTTGCTATTTTAATTGTATAATTTATTATTTTTATGACATTTATTTTAAATTCTGTGATTACCTTAACTCACACTGATATTATTGTTATTTTTTAGGAAATCGTATATATTTTTTTTACAATTTTTGTAAATATGTGAGCACCATGTTCTATCACCTAATTAATTTATCTGTCATTGCTTCATTCTTAACTCTTTTTATTACCTATTGTGGTATAGTAATTTTATTCTAAGTGCATCGTCTTCACATATCATTATATAATTAATGTACTTATAAAAATATTGTACAAGATTTTAAAAGAGTACCGGTGGAGTTTCTTGCCCATTCTTCTCCATACGAAACTACATTTTGGAAGGGGCGACTAGAATCAATTCTATTTTTTTTTGTAAATATTGACGTTCAAAAGTGCTTTTTATGTGCCTATTTGAAATAAACAATTTGACTTTGACTTTGACTTTATGTCATGGTCAAATTTGCAATGAATTATAATAATCATAATCTGGACAAACTCATATCATTTAAAAAGTCTTTTACTGAGTAATAACTAATAACATTTGCCCAAAAGTAGTGCAGTTACGAGTACCTTAGATTTAAAAATGTTAACAGAACAATCCTTAAAACCATGGGGTATTTTATTATAAATGACAGGTCCCATTGTCATAATACTTTTCCTTAACAGTGCTGTTTTATAATTACCCGAATGTAGCAAGTTCTTGTATTGGGATCTCAAGGGGCCATTACGTGTTCTTACATTGTCCAGTGACGGAAATAAATTAAGATTGGTTTTTACAAAAATTACCACCTCTAAAATGTATAAACATGGAAAAGTCAGTATCCTCAGAGACCGAAACACAGGTTCACAGCTGTCTGTGCTTTTAAGGTTTGTCATAGATCTAACACACTGTTTCTGGGCCTTAAAAATCTCCTCCCTCTCACTACAGTTACCCCAAAATATGATTCCAAATCTCAGCACTGACGCAACCAACCCATGATAAGCTAGTAGAAGTGTATCATTGCTAACTTTGTGCAAAAGGTTGTACAGTATAGTTACCGGCACGGATCTTGAGCGCTCGGAGGTAGAGTGGGGATCACTTAAGGCAAAATAAAACGCTCACCCATTTTTATATGACGCGCGACGAGCCAATCACTGTACGACAATATATACGCGTATACCCGTATACCTGTATACCCCGCTCCCGCGCCCCCGCGCCGATAATTATATTACCTCGCCGGTCAGCGCTCAAGATCCGTGCCGATAATTATACATAGGCTGATTTATTTATCTTCTTACATAGGTCATCGGCATGCGGTTTCCAAGTCAAATTGCTGTCAATCAGGATGCCTAGAAACTTCGTTACACAAGTTGTATCCACCGTTTGACCACTATGACTAACATTTATATCATCAGCGCGTATCCTTTGGTAGAAGTGCATTACTTTTGTCTTTTTTAGATTTATTTTTAAATTATTTGTGTCAAGCCAATGATTGTTTCTAATGTGTTGTTTATTTCCTTTTCGTAGTTTTCTTTATTAGTACATTTAACTATCGTCTGCAAATAATACCATAGGTCGCTCCGTCAATTAAATTATAAATGCGAACGTGAGTTTGTTTGTTTGTTACGCTTACGGATAACGCAACGGCTAAACGGATTTCGATACAATTTGGCACACAGGTAGACCACGACCTAGGTCAGGATAAAGATGCTTTTTAGGGTTCCGTACCCAAAGGGTAAAACGGGACCCTATTACTAAGACTCCGCTGTCCGTCTGTCTGTCCGTCTGTCACCAGGCTGTATCTCATGAACCGTGATAGTTATACAGTTGAAATTTTCACAGATGATGTTGTTCTGTTGCCGGTATAATAACATATACTAAAAAACAGAATAAAATAAATATTTAAGGAGTACCATACTATAAACGTGATTATTTTTTGCTCGTTTTTGCTCTATATTGATAACGGCAACAGGTAGACGCTTGAAATATTCACAGAATATTTAGTTATTTATTCAAATTTAAAAATAAATAAATAATTAAATTAAAATAAAACAAATATTTAAGGGGGCTCCCATACAACAAACGTGATTGTTTTGCCATTTTTATAGATAATGGTACGGAACCCTTCGTGTGCGAGTCCGACTCGCACTTGGCCGGTTTTTATTTCAGTTGCTTTCTAGAGTTTGGATTTATCACTTTGTGCGATCACTCACACACAAACTTATTATTTTTTTTAGGAAAACATATACTTTTACGATGTTTGTAAATATGTGAGCACCATGTATCTATCTTATAATTAAATTATCTATTATTGCTTTTTTGTTTACCTATTGTGGTATAGTAATTTTATTCTAAATGAATCGTCTTCACATTTATAATTATCTTATACAAAATATTTTACAACTTTTTTAAAAGAGTAACGGTGGAGTTTCTTGCCCATTATTCTCCATACGAAACTACCTTTTGGAAACGGGCGACTAGAATCAATTATTTTTTTTGTAAATTCTGACGTTCTAAAGTGCCTGTTAAGTCCCTATTTGTAATAAATAATTTGACTTTGACTTTGAATGTTACGATAGAAATACTTCTAAGAATTTCAGGTTCTACAATATTGTTTCAATGTTGGTCATGATACAGGAGTGTTAGTCACATAACTTCGTATACAGCATATTACTCAACAATAACATACTAAAGTTCGGAAGTGTGTCATAATATTTTATTATCGACTTTGCTATCAGATGAAAGGGTATAAAAGTTGTTACATTGAAATCAAGACATTGTATCAATCTTTTATAGTTTATTTACGGTTTCATTTCATTTCAGGCAATTAGCTAAATAGTTACAATTCGTTTTACGGTTCATAATGCCATTTTCAGTATGTGAATCTTATTTTGTAAGAATCTGCCATTTACGCCTTATTACTGATTCAACATATAACATCACGACTGTAATCCCCGAAGGGTTAGGCAGAGGTGTACCTATACCTAGTACCTACCTACCAGGGTTGTTGCGAACATCAGCATCAGCATCAGCATCCGCGGAACTTCAGCAACATTTTCAACATCAGCATCAGCATCCGCATTGATCGATGCTGATTATTAATGCTGAAGTTCGATTCGTGACATGACCGCAAAGGGGGCGGGGCTTATAGCACGTTTTGGTTTTCGTTTTAAAAGTTTTGACCAATAGTGCAATGGACTTGCTCTTTGGAAATTTTCATTCATTTAATGAAAGATAGATAGCAGGCATATTTGTCTAGGTACTTAATTACTAATCTATTACTAATTATTACTAAACTAGGTACTTAGTTTGATTTTATTTTCTATTAAAGTCACAAAATTTCTGAAACAATATTGTATTACCAAGGAAAACTGTGCCACTTTTAGGTATAAATTCACAATGGTCACTACTTTTTCCCTGCTTTTTTAAGAAAATAATTAAAATCAGCATCAGCATGCGCTGATGTCAATGATAAAAAATCAGCTTTAGCATCAGCTGATGTGAAAAAACTATGCATCAGCAACAACCCTAGTACCTACCTTCTCTTTTCGCCAGTTGTTACCGTTTGTTGCAATTACTTGGGAAAATCTTGTTTGAATTACATTATTACTTTGTATCTGTTATCAAATGAATGTTTAAAAATAATTAATAATATAAAGAGTTTTTTTTTGGGGGGTCATCAACTGTTATTAGTGTTACTAGAAATATCAGTTTAAAAAAACATATTGTTTTTTGTGACAACTTCACTGATGAGTTTCGATATCTAAACATGATAAAACAACAAAAAATAAACGGATTCTCTCATAGCATACCTACTTCAACTACTCGTATCATCACTAAAAGCGGTCGTTGACGCCAGAAAAATCATCAACTGTTTTTTATTTGATCACGTTTAGATATCGATACTCATCACGTATGCGGAATTTTTCTAGCTAACTTAATTTGACCCTGTACACACTAATCACGCTTCCAGCTTCTGCACACAGGCAACGAAAAGAACACCGGCGGGTTTTAGTCAGTAAAAGTCTGACACGCCCTCCCGCTCCGTCCAAAGTGAGAGAAGTTATATGACAACTTCCCAAGCGAAAAAAAAATAGGCATAAAGCGCGTGCCCGCTTACAAACACTCGTAGCTATAGCTGTAACTCGAAGTCACAAATAATAAACTAGAACCATCGAAGTAAAATAAATAAACAGTTAATTACTAATAACAAAACCATGGTCAGCAAGACGACCAGCCACCACAAGCAGCACCCGTTCACGAGCATAACGCTAAGATCAGCCATTAACCCTCTCGCCATATTTGAGGGAAGGAGGCAACACGACCCCCAACGCTACTACAAGCAGTGACATTTAAGTTGGGTTTTGAGAACCAATGAAAGACAGTTATAATTTCAATGATTTAATTATTGAGTTTATTTGGCAGGAGAGGTGTGTGTGCGCTATCGCTTAGTCCAGACGGAACACTGGCGTCTAAACTATAGTAAGTTATGCACTATGTAAATATGTATAAAAAGAAAGACTCTCAAATTCCTAAAGTGGGCCGGATATATCTTGTTGTATTTCAACACGACGAACTTGCTGCCGATGCCGGTTGGTCAGGAAAGAATAATATAATCAACTGTCGAGATCGCAGCTAAATAAACTAAAAAACATTGTAATGAGTAGATTTTGTCAATGAATAATACGTGAAAATAAAATTAAAATAAATTGACTTCTATACAATCAAAAAAAATAAACAATTATAATATCCTCTTCACAAAGTAGTCGTTGATAAAAAAAATTGTATGCCTTTGAACAAAGATTGGATTTAACTTTAGCTTTAAACGTTTATAAAAACAGATAAACGGCAAATTGGAGATTTTGTATACGTATTTATACCATGAACCTTGAAGACAAAGGCATAATTCAAAAAGAACAACCACTATATTGGTATGTTTGTGAAAATCTGAAATTTACGTAGACAAAAATAGCAAAACCCAGTTAATATTGCGGTGATACAAGATTCCTACAAACTCTTTGAAACACACTTTGTGTTACTTACCCGCTAATTATTGTTATAATATAATGATCCATAAATGCTGAGGTTCCTGAGTTCGAAACCCAGGTCGTGCAAGTGATATTGAGTTTTTCCATGTGCAATTTCTCAGTAGCAGTCCCGAGTCTGAATTTGTGACCGATTGATGGCAATAGGCTCGCCCCTTATTTCGTGGTACTAATGCTGGTAGCACACCTCCGCCGCGAAACCATGGCAGCGAAACCGCAGTAGTTCAATTGTACTGGTTCGCGTCATGTTCTGCTACTCGAATCGGATGCGAGGTAGGTAGGTACAGGTACAGCTCTGTGTAGCCCTTCGGTGATTACAGGCGTGATGTTATGTCTTCAATGAAATGACGTCTTCAATCCTCAATGAAACCACGTTATTTCTTTCATACTTCATTCAAAACCAATCAGAAAATTAAAACCAAAAAAGGAACCTAATTACCCAATTAGTTCTCGTGTTCCCCCAAACAGGCTATTTATAGCGTTATCAAACTCAATAGCCCCCATCTCACCGATTCGCTAGCCACTCGTGATATGAATGTGTTATCGTGTATCATGGTACAGGGTGTTGCTTTCAATTTAGCTTGGCCAGTTCGTGTCCATTAAAACGGTAATTTCGGCTATAAATATAGCTAGGGTTGCCACTGGGCTAATCGCGCCGTCCAAAATGCGTTTTGTGGTCTTAAATATTAATAAGGACAGGATATACGATGCGGTGTGCCGCTCCGATAGTTGCGTTTGGGGTGGATTGTTTTGTTATTGAGGTAGTGTCGTGTATGAAGGTCAAAAAAAGATCAAAGGTGTTTTATGAGAATGTCAAAAAAAATTGACTAGTTGATCAATTATAAAGATTATATTCAATTTGAAGGTCAGAAATTACTCTCGGGTTTACAAAAAAAAATGTAAGAAAATTAAACACTGCTTTAAGATTTCTTTTACAGCTGCTCTCAAAATAAATTTCTTTCCATACTCATTTTCGATGCGTGTTTACTTTTTCTTACTCAGTCAACCACGCTTATACGAGTAACTTGAAGAATAAACAACAGAATCTTTTCAATATTTCCACCTAGTAGTTGAGAGGTGTTTAAAAAAAAACCACAACGTAAGGTACTTCCATCTTCACCTCTCAAAAGTAGGTTAAAGACATTTTGCCGCGCCTCGGGGAAAGTGTCACAGCCTAAAATAATACCCATCGATTTTTTTATTTTCCGACAGTGTTGAATGAAAATGTTTGGGATTAATTTATACTGTGTCGTTATGTATTAAGGGACAACCTCGTTATTTAGAGCCCGATCAGATACCCGAGGGCTGTCGTAAATCATGGATAATGTATTTGACAGTAAAATATGTTTGAAATGATAGTATGTATTATTGTGTTTGACTTGGTAAATGGATGTATCTACATTATTTTGTGGTTATTAAGGAAAATGTGGTGTAGAATTTTAATTGTATTCAAAGCAATTAGTATTTTTTTAATGATTAAAATTCGTACAAAAATCAATGGAGGATAGGTGACCTATTTTATTCAAATGAATAGGTACGGCTGGTATTATTTTATGATCCTGGATAAAAACATGATAATATAAAAATCTAGTAGGTTATCAACTTTTGTCAATTAGTTAGTACTATAAAAATAACTCGCTGCCCGTTGCATTCCTGTCAGTCATCACAAAAGTCAGTATTTAAAATTGGAAACCGGTCTTCAACAAAGTTTAAATTAAGGACCGAGTCCGACATGGCACCTACGTTCATCAGGAAGTTTATTGGACATCTTCGTCGGCCCCGGGATCCAGGACTCCCAAAGTCCCTGGCACCCATTTTTTCAATAATAACACTCATATTAACTGGAAGGTGAATAATATAATAATAATTATTATAATTCAAATTTATTCTTAATATTTAATTTAAACTTCTACACGGAACAGTACTCGGTTTATCACCAACCCCCCACGACCCTAGTGCCTATGAACTGGAATCTAAGCTGGCTGGCATAGCTTAGGTTACCGTTATTGTCACCTACCTAATTTAAGTTATGCTATATTTTTATAAATATATTATATTGTTTGAAGCAGTTGGTAGTTTCCTTGTGTTCTAATACCAACCCTCCTTACCTCAGGGCTTTTGTTCCGTTACCACTAGAGGGACAACTTCTTAATTGTAACGGTGTAAACAAAAGTCAAATTTTCAATTGCAGAAACGGACCTCTAATTAAATAAAATGGATGCTTTCATTCCTGAAGACTGGATCAAAGTAACAATAAGAGGTGCTCTTTTCATGAACATAAAAGTTTTTCAATTACTTGAACGGCTCTCAGTCGGGAAACAAAGGGTTATTCTTTAATTGCCTATACAGAGGTACACTTGTAAATATTGAAGAAAAGTTTATGGAAAAATCCATGACTTTATTTCTTGTTTTGGTCTGTTTTTCGAGTTTTTCCCGTGTTATATTGGTATTTTCGGGGTACTTTGTTTTAAAATATGCAACAATCATCATTTCAGCCGAAAGACGTCCACTGCTGGACATACGCCTCCCCCAAAAAGGGGGGGGATTTGCCATAATCGCCACGCTTGGCAGGCGGGTTGGCGATCGCAGTATGGTTTTTAAAATACATAGAGAACGCTGCTGCCCATTCTCTAGTAAATCCCTTAGTCGCCTTTTACGACACCCACGGGAAGAAATGGGATGGTGCTATTCTTTAAGTCCGGCACCAAACGGGATGCAACAGTAAATACTGTAGACTAATACGTAGTATGCTCTTACGAAACATCAAAAAATGATAATGTTATATGATTTATTTTCTGTAAGTAGGTTTGTACATTTACACGTCAATCATTATTAAAAAAAAAAAAAAACTAGATGATGTCGGCGTTTCGTAACTGACTACTCTGAGAAGAAAGGCCGAAACAAACTCAGAGGTCACAGTCTCAAACTCAGAGGTCACAGTCTCTTTTAAAGTCCAGACATAATCTTGGTCAAATCATGAGAAGACCATGTAGATTGGTGCCTGAAATGATCTTTTGATGAAAGAATCACACAGATTGAGGGGACCTGTCCAGTCAGATAACAATAGGTAACCAAGACAATGCTGTTCATCTTCAGTAGCAGTTTATCAGAAATCACCGAAATAACTTTGTTTTTATAGATTTTTCTATCGATTCGGTCGATTAAATCAATACTGTGCGTGGTCTGATAGGTGCGGACTGGTTTTTATTTGTAAGTGTAGAGCGGTTTTGAACCGGCTTCCAAAAAGGAGGAGGTTATAATATGTTCGTCTGTAGATGATCAAAAGATCATTTCAGGCACCAATCTACATGGTCTTCACATGATTTGACCAAGATTATGTCTGGACTTTAAAAGAGACTGTGACCTCTGAGTTTGTTTCGGCCTTTCTTCTCAGAGTAGTCAGTTACGAAACGCCGACCTCATCTAGTTTTTTTTTGTTTTTTTAAATATGTTTGACGTGTAAAAGTGTTTGTACAAACCTACTTACAGAAAATAAATCATTTATCATTTGTATGTTTTTTTTGACCGACTTCCAAAAAGGAGGAGGTTATTTTTGTTCGTCTGTATGTTTTTATTTTTTTTATGTATGTTCACCGATTTCTCCGTCAGTTGTGGATCGATTTTAAAAATGGTTCTTTTGTTTGAAAGTTTATGCTCTCGAGGTTGTCCCATTGTCACCAAGTCAAAATCTGATGACGGGATCCCAAAGAAATCGAGGGAAATCCTCAAATTATATTTTTTTTTTTTTTATTATTATTTAATTATCATATTGTAAGGTGTTTCCGAACGTCGTCATCAACTACTCGGCGACAGCCTATATAAGGAGTGCGCTTAGAAGGAGGGGGCCATTTCTTCGCTAGCTTTCCGAGTGTACGGACGTCTTGTTATAATCACTGTTGGTTGTTATTAAGATCACGTAAGCCATTTTGCTGATTATTCTGTTATTTTATTATTTTAAATCGTTGGAAGTTTGCAGTATTTGACTTAGCTATATTTTGTGTTAATTTGAATTATAAATACACCGATTTTTGTTAAGTGTTTATTTATTTTTTTAATAATATTCCACATCTGAACCTAAAAATATAAACAAAGAACACAGGATTAAATAATAGATAGCAATCAAAAACCACTAAGGTTTAAACTTATGCTATCGTGAGTCTATCTCATTATCAAACTATACAATTAATAAAATCTTTAGGTCATTAAGTGGTTACAATCATTCCTTTAAAATACTTAAGTAATATTGCCTAAGTTTACATTTTATATTTTTAGGTGTAATAAATTTATTTATTTCTGAGAGTAGACTGTTTATAAGTCTCGGTATAATATAACCGGCCACATCTATAGCGATCTGGATATTTTTTATAGTAGCTCGTGCATTTGGTCTCGGAAAGCACTATTTGGTGAAGTGAACTGATGATGAAGACCACAGATGGCCACCGGAACTACTTACTAATAAGTACTTCACGGGTTGCGTTTCGACTAAGTTCTTTAATGTGGTTGCTAATCAATTTATGCTCGTCACAATGCATAATATGGTGAAGTGAAGCTCCAGTTCTTCTGGTTCTGACCAGGAGAACTACTCAACAATTAACGTCCTGCATCGAAAAAAGCAATATTTTGTAAAAGGTGATCAGTATTTGATATTATGCTATTGTAACTTAGGTAAATTACAAACCACTCAAAAAAAAAAAATAACTGTTACAAAAAACGCCACCGTTTGTTTTTCATTTTAGTAAAAAGTTTTTTCTCTCTTCTCTCGTGCCAAAAACCCTAAAACATTAAAACAAATTATATTGGTCCTGGGTTACGCTCATGTGTGTCGGTCCTCTAGAGTACTTCCTAACACACTAAAAGTTGCAATAATTTTCACTTTGCAACTTTTTTACCATGATTAGTGGCCTTATTTGGCGCGGCTTCGTGCTTCGGCCATTCTTTAATATCTGGAACCAATCCAAAAACTATTAAAAATAGTTTCGCGGGCAACCAGAGTTAATAGGTGCATTGAACCCTATTGGTCCTTCCTAATATTTGCTGTTTCTCTCAATTTTATTTTGCATTTACCTATAATCTTTTTTTGCTTAGCCAGAAAGACTGCGAATTACAACAAAAATATTCCACTTAATGTATAATGAAAATGTAACAGTTTTCTATAAGAAAAAACCTCAACTACTATCAGTATGACTACCTGAGGTCCTGGGTTTGATTTCCAAGTCTGGCAAAGTGTTATTGGGTTTTTCTATGAAGAATTTCTCAGTAGCAGCCCAGGGTCTGAATCTGTGCCGGGTTGAGGGCTATAGGCTCGCCCCCTATTCAATCAACTCAGCCTATAGCAGTCCACTGCTGGACATAGACCTCTCCCAGGCTGCGCCACAACACCTTGTCCTTCGCCATCCGCATCCAGTCTGTTCCAGCCACCTTTTAAGGTCGTCGGTCCATCTAGCTGGGGGGCGTCCCACACGACGCTTGCCTATACGCGGTCTCCACTTCAGGACTCGTCTGCTCCACCGGCCATCGATCCTTCGACAAACAAGGCCAGCCCACTGCCATTTCAGCTTGCTTACTCTGCAGGGTATGTCGGTAACTCCGGTTCTCTTCCGAATAACTTCATTTCTGATCTTATCCTTCAAAGAAACTCCGAGCATAGCCCCCTATGACATGGGACTTAAACATAACTAGCAAAATGTGGGTGTACCTACTATGGGCACACTTTAACCTTACCCTTCGGAGAAACAGGGCGTGCTATGTAAAAACTTCGTCTTAAGCTTGTTTTTAATTTGTAATATCATGTCATTCTTTGTGAAGAGAAAATAAAATTATTTGAATATTTGAATTTGAAAACTATTTACCTCAACTAGTATCAATATTACTGTTCCTTTAACCATTTTTTTTTGTGTGGGAAATTATCAAATAACTTCTCCCGCTCTGGGCGGAGCGGGAAGGCGTGTCAGACTTTTACTGAGTAAAACCCACCCGTATTCCTTCATTTGCCTGTGTGCCAGGGCCACGATACCCCTTTCGGACAAACTCGCAACCCTGTCAGACTGTCCTTTTAACCATAGAGACTACTTCTGAAATGGCTTATACTCAGTTTCTACCTGTTTCCCTACACAACAGAGGTCAGTACAAACTGGCCACATTACTATAAATATATACTTCATTGTAAGCGACTAAGAGCTACCTTTTCGGATGCCCTTCACGTTGTCGGTTACCGATATTCAATTTTTGTGTATTTACATAATAGGGTATTTTATTATTTGTGTAGGTAATTCAATTTACCGTAATATTGACCATCCAAGGGCTATATAATATTATTTTGATCCTATAAAATATTGATGTACATGAAAGCAATGATAGTAAAAGGGCCACATAATATCATTTTAATATTCGTTCTCTCATTCTCATTCTTCATTTCAGCCAAAGATGTCCGATTCTGGACATAGGCCTCGCCCAAATGTCGCAACATCAACCTGTACTTCGCTTCACGTATCTAGCGGATTCCTGCGATCTTCACCAGGTCTTAAATCTGAAAACAACATTGCTTGTACGTAGTGTAGCGTATTGGCAAGTGGACCCTACGTAGAAGGAGAAAAAACTCAGGACAACATAATCCTTAACAATCACTTTTATTTCTGGATAATATTTACATAATTTAAAAGCTAATAGTCTTAAAATAATAATAACTACAAGTATCTAAAAAACGGAGGGGAAATAATCATAGGGCATAAAAAAGTCATCTGCATCGCTGTCACAAATTAAATGTACTGGAAAGGCTGGCAGCATTGCCACGTTGTATGACAATGCTGATTCTTTGGCCAAGAAAAAGGCCAGACCTCTGGTCACGCGATGCCTCGACCGAAACTAAGTGGGCACTTGGACCCCATGGCCCTAGTGTTTCAAACTCAAACGGCTCGAACATTATGTATAAGTCCTAAACAATAGATAACAACAAGATCCATAACAATAATTACTTAAAAGACTACTTCAACCTAAAAGCAATCAAAAGAAATCAGGTTAAGTACCTGATTCCTTTTAGGGTCTAGAGCTGTCAGAAACAAATATCCTTCCTTAAAATCTCAACGTAATCCAAGGCACATTTCAGACAAAAAAATAAGTCCAAAAAGCATTTGAATGTATACTGCGTTCGCGATTTAGTTTCCAAACATGTAAACAAATATGTATTTTTGGGAAAACAACTTTAATACGCATAATTATCTAGAATAACCCTATATAAAGTTCAGCTTGCGTTACAGCTTCATACATTTTTTAAAGTTTTTCAATAGTATGTACGAATATCAACTTAACCCAGTTGATATTCGTCTATGTGGAAATAACATCAATTTGAAACAAGGATTTGAATAGACTGTACGTGAGAACGTCAATACTAACTTAGAAAGTTTTACGAGTATCTGGACCGATCGAAACTTCTTAATTAGCGTTGGACCAAGAACAAACGTTATCGAATCAGAATTGACGTGAAATAATTGGAGTTTTTGTGCCCCCACTCTAGGATTGGGGGGTGAGATGTCATTGTAGCCAGTACTGGATAGCCGGGTTTAATTACATCAGACGTTTTGTTTTTGACTTCGCGTTTGTTGTTATTAGTTTTATGAGTGGGTTACTTATCAAAGACCTCGTATCTTTGTCTTCGACAGCAATATTTCTTGACCGAGCAATAGAATTCATTAAAATTTGCCACTTTCAACAAACTATAATTATGTTAGTTTTTAAATAGCATCAGAATGCTTAAGACCCAGATATATGCCAGTGACCTTGAGTGGTTAGCTTGCGTGTTCTGTACTGAGCTCACGCAACGCGTCGTACGTTCAGCCAGTAATAGGACTCGCCCATCAAAGAGTGCTGTCCACAATTTGACGCATTATTAATTTATTATACACAAAACAAAATATATTTTAATAAAACGCGTATACTAAATGAGAAAAATACGCTTGGTAGATTTTGCGCCATTCTCAGTTTTTTATCCGCGTTAGACATATCTTTACAAATTAATTACACTATGTAATATAAACAAAATCTAAAATATTCACGTATTAAGTTATTGAGAAAACGCTCTTATTTAACATATATTTTTTCCAAGTCATTAACACTACTCATTCTATATACGTATAAAATCATTAAAAGTCGGTTATCGTCGCCTTAACTAGCAGAGTATGTTAAAGGCTTTATTTTAATATTGTGGGTTGGGTATACCCTGAGGTGGTCTCATATAAACTTGGTTAAGTTTTGATGAGTGGTTTTTGAGTTAGTTTAAAGAAAGGCTCGACTGACGCGATATCATGGGCGCGACAAGGGTCGCGCTGCCTGTCGCGCCCGCAATATCGCTCCAGTCTGTACGACACTTAGCGTATGTTGATGATGTAGAAACTGCCTGTCACTGTTGTTTACATATCATGTAATGGTATACGAATTTGTGAGGGTAGGTACCATATAACAAAAGTGAAAAATAAAAACTTTTCACAAAAAAAACAACCGACTTTCAAAAACAACACCACAAAGTGAAAAAGTATCTAAGTTCGAAAATAAAACGAAAATACAAAGCCAAGGCTTCCGAAATTAAAGTTATTTTGAACTTTTTATGAATCTTGATATTGTTACGAGCTTGGGGTTCGTGACAATAAAAACTGCCGATTTAATAACTAAACAAATAGACACTTTAATTAAGAACACCAATTTAAACACACTACTACTTTAAACACAATTACTTAATGTCACTCTCAAATATCGTTCAGTTGTTCTCGCTTGTCTCGTTTTCAAAAGTAAACTAAACTCCGTCGAGGCCCATACCGGCCTTATATAGGGCCTCGGATAGTTCCCGAAACATCTAGAACATTCGAGTACATACCGGCCCCGACTGACCGGGTGTCGATAGTTCTAGAATCGAACTTTCTGGAAGAATCTTGACTACTAGTTCCGCTATCTGATACTAGATGGCGCTAGTAGTAGGCTTTTTAGTTGTGCGAGCAACACTGCCCCCTCCTAAGACATGCTCGTCCCGAGCATTATCGGCCTCATGATAACGCGCCAGTCGATCCACATGGACGATCTTAGGAGTACTTCTTGCCCCTTTCTGTATCCGGTAGGTTACGTCATTGATCTTTGTCACAATCCGGTACGGTCCGTCCCATTTAGCTTGAAACTTAGGAGATTTCCCTTTGCTGCGGACTGGGTTGTGCAACCACACTAGTGAACCTTCGTCGAACCCTTTATTGTTCATTTTGCGGTCATAACGGGTTTTCATCTTTTCAGACATTTGCTGGCCTTTTTGGCCGGATTGTCTGACGTGCTCATAGATGTCATTCATTTTGTTCCGCAAGTCATTCGCATAATCGGTAATACTGCGTGGGGCATCAGGTGGTATTCCGGTGATCAGGTCTGCAGGCAGCCGTAATTCCCTTCCAAAATTTGCGAAAGCTGGTGTCACCGATGTACTTTCGTGAACAGCACTTCGATATGACAACAAAAACGGTTGTATGTGTTTGTCCCAATCTCGTTGCCGATTTTCCACAACTTTTGCCAGGTATCGCTCCAATGTCTGATTAAATCGCTCCACCATTTCATCCGATTGTGGGTGGTAAGAAGATGTTCTCGTTTTATGAGTACCCATTACTCGGCAAGTTTCCTGAAATATTTGGGACTCAAAATTCCTTCCCTGATCGCTGTGAATTTCCAAGGGTACTCCAAAACGACAGAAGACTTCATGAACCAGTTTATCTGCAACTGTTGAAGCTTCGTGGTTTGGAATGGCGAAGACTTCCGGCCACTTAGTGAAGTAATCCATCACAACCATGAAATACTTGTTACCACTTTCA
This sequence comes from Tiliacea aurago, assembly GCA_948098905.1. NCBI lineage: Eukaryota > Metazoa > Arthropoda > Insecta > Lepidoptera > Noctuidae > Tiliacea > Tiliacea aurago. The sequence continues at coordinate 28,255,531 of OX402578.1, forward strand.
CTCTCCGGAAATGGCCCTGCAACGTCAAGGGCTATCCTTTCCCATGGTGCACCAACATTGTACAATTTCAATGCACCTCTACTACGAAACTGAGGTCCCTTTACAGCTGCACAACTTGTACATTTGCGACACCAGTCCTCGACATCGTCCCGACAGTGGACCCAGTAAAACCGCTCTCGTATCTTCAGTAGAGTCCGTTTTACTCCCAGATGACCTCCTGAACAACCATTATGGTACAGCTGTAGAACGTCCGGTACTTGAGCTTTAGGGACAACCATTTGCAAATGACAGCTGTCTCCCCGAGCATTTTCCCATTTACGGCACAGGACTCCATCCTGAATCGCCAAGCTGTCCCATTGGGCCAAATAGCTTTTTGTGATCGAACTCATCGCTGAGACGTCGCACCAGCTGGGCTTGGGAGCTTTGGCCTTTATCCACTCCAGAATCGGCTTGATATCCGAATCTTCCTGCTGTGTACGTTGTAGGCTTTCCTTCCACTCGTTGCTGAGGTCTGTCCTGAGCATTCTCACAGGTACCACTTCCTTACCCTCTTGCCTAGTACAATGCTTGCAGTCTTCAGGACAAGGTCTTCTTGACAATGCATCCGCGTTGCCATGAGATTTCCCGCTGCGATGTTCGACCACAAAGTCGTATTCCTGCAGTAGCTCAATCCATCTCGCAACTTGTCCTTCTGGATTTTTGAACTGCAATAGCAATTTCAGTGCAGCATGGTCAGTTCGTAAGTGGAATTTCCGCCCCAGAAGATATTTGCTAAAATGGTGCAATGACTTTACCACAGCAAGCAATTCCCGTCTCGTGACACAATAGTTCCTTTCCGGCTTTGACAACGACTTGCTGAAGTACGCTATCACAACTTCTTGATCACCATTCCGTTGAGACAGCACACCACCAAGTCCTATGTCACTTGCGTCTGTGTCAACTATAAATTCCTTGCCTGCATCAGGATACCCCAAATTAGGTGTTTTGCACAGTCGGTCCTTTAACTCCTGGAATGCGATGTCGCAACTTTCATCCCAGCAGAAATGTCGCTTCTCCTCGGTTAGCTTGTGCAGGGGTTTGGCTATATCCGCAAAGTTCTTAACGAATCGCCGATAATAAGAGCACAATCCCAAAAATGCTCTGACCTGCGTCTTGTCCTTTGGAACTGGCCAATCCTTGACTGCGGCGATTTTCTCTGGATCCGTGCGGATACCTTCTTCCGACACTACATACCCCAAAAAGCTAACTTGCCGTTTGAATAGTGAACACTTCCTTGGACTCAACTTCAGGTTGGCACTCTGGATCTTCATAAGCACGCGTTCCAGGTTTTGAAGATGTTCTTCAAATGTACGGCGTACTATGATGATGTCATCCAAGTAGACCAGGCAGGCATCGCCAATTAACCCTGTTAGTAAAAGTTCCATCAGTCTTTCAAACGTTGCCGGAGCGTTGCACAATCCAAACGGCATAACTTTAAATTGCCACAGACCCTTTCCTGTCGAGAATGCTGTTTTCTCCTTGTCCTTGGGGTCAATCTCAACTTGCCAGTAGCCACTTTTAAGGTCCAGCGTGCTAAACCACTTAACTCCAGCAAGCATGTCCAGCGTGTCATCTATTCTTGGCAAAGGATAGCTGTCCTTCTTCGTGACATCATTCAGACGACGATAGTCAACACAAAACCGCATGCTGCCGTCCTTCTTCCTTACGAGCACTACAGGTGAACACCATGGACTAGATGAAGGTTCAATAACACCATCCTTCACCATTCCTTCAATCATGGTTTCCACTTCCTTTTCACGTGCTACCGGCAATCTCCTTGGTCGCTGACGTATAGGCAATCCTTCTCCTGTGTTTATTTTGTGTTGCACTAAGCCAGTCTTCCCGATGTAACCATCATTTGACGAGAAAACATCAGCGTACTTGAGTAACATCTTCTTTGCCTTGAACATTTCATCTTGGGACAGAGTGCTGCGGCAGTCTTCTAAAAGTGTGGACACTTTCGTTTGTGCATCCTTGCTGAGGGTCTCAGTCGATAGATATTGGCATCGACGCAACCAATCCACTTCCTCGCAAGTACCAACTAGTGTGCCTTTTTCTATAATCTGTTCCTGATCACAAAGGTTCAGCACGCGTACCCCTGAGATGTCTGTGACTCCGACCAAAGTTCGTGCCACTTTCCATGGAAGGACATTTTCCACCCTTTCCACGAGTACACAACGATGGGTTTGCCCAGGATTCCGAGGAAGACTTATCGGCACAATCGTTTCCGATCTCGGCGGAAGGACAATCTTCTTAAGGCTGTACACATTCCCTGGTAACGCCCCTTCCATGAAAAATTCCTCTTGTCCACATTTCAAAACACCTTGCTTGACGTCAATCTCACAACAATTCTTCCTCATAAAGTCAAGGGCCAAGATGCAATCGTCCATTATATCAGCCACAATGACATTATGCAGGTAGATTCTGTTACCTAGCTTCAACTCCATCTTCTTTTCTCCATGGACGGGTATACACTTACCGGTGGCTGTTAACAAATTAATGCGGTCTCGGTTGTATGCGGAGTCCCCAAGGAACCGACTTATAAGTTGGGAACTGACGACCGTACGAGAGGCTCCAGTATCTATGGTCAGCTTACAAGGCGTTCCGTTGACCTCGCCCTTTATGACTAAGGTGTTCCCGTCATGGGTTTGTGTGATCGAAATCCTTGGGGCTCTTTGAACATCAGCCAGCACCCGCCCCGCAGTCCTGGCTATTACTCGTTTCCCTGCTGCTGGTGGGTGGTGCTGTTAGCCGCACTACCCTCTGGAGACCGGCCATCTTCCTTTTCTGTAGTTCGCTTAGGGCAACTAGATCGAAGGTGGCCCCTTTCCCCACAGCCGTAGCACCTAGGGATGTATCCTTTACGATCGCGAACTGTAGACGCTGCAACCTCCCTGACGCGATGGGAACGATGATCCTGCCGCACAGCTTCCACCTCCAGTGCATGGGCCAAGGCGTCCTTAAGCGTCCCGTGGTGACCGAGCCTCACAGCAGCTCTAACTTCAAGGTCGCGGATGCCGTCGATGAATGCCTGCACCAGGTTCCCATCAATAAGCGCAGGTACGGACTGGTAAGCTTTACGAACCAGCTTCTCCACTTCAAGAGCCCACTGCTGTAGGTTTTCGTTACTGCGTTGCACACGATCCTTGAGCTGCGCACGAAACACGTGTTCCAGGTGAGCATCGCCATACCGAGCCTCTAATGCCTCAAGGAGCTGCTCGTAAGTCACTTCCTTACCAAGAGCTTCCAGGACAGTTAAGGCCTGGTCGCGCAGGCCTAGGGTGCGGGCAGTCATGGCCTGACTATTATTCCACCCGTTCGCCTTCATGACAGCCTCAAACTGGATTTTGTAGGCTGACCAGGAAGAAGTTCCGTCGAACGGTGGCACTTTGAATCCACGTAGCGAAGGTGTTGTAGCTACGGGAGCTGCGATTCCATCCCCAAGTTTAAGGTTACCCAACTCCCGCTTCACATCAGCAATGACGTTGTTAAACTTGCTGATCTGAGTTTCAGCTTCTGACAGGCGGTTGTCATGCTGGGCAACCTTCTCCTTCACCTCCTTCACGTCTTTCCTGAAGGTTGCGTGAAGGTCCTTTCTTATCCTTTCTTAAGAATCTGTTCTTCCTGGCGGCGGGACTGCTCCTCCTTATCGCGCTGGAGCTGTTCTTCCAGCCGACGAGCCTGTTCCTCCTGACGGCGGGACTGCTCCTCCTTATTGCGTTGGAGCTGTTCTTCCAGCCGACGAGCCTGTTCCTCCTGACGGCGGGACTGTTCCTCCTGACGGCGGGATTGCTCCTCCTTATCGCGCTAGAGCTGTTCTTCTAGCCGTCGAGCCTGTTCCTCCTGACGGCGGGACTGTTCCTCCTGACGGCGGGACTGTTCCTACAGCATCATCACCAGGGCAGCAAAGTCTGGTGCTGCTAATGCTGGAGCTGCTGCGGACGGGTCGGCCTCCGTGGTCGGTAGCTGGCCCTCCGACCTCTGTGGCGTAGTTCCACCAAAACGTCTCTGGTCCGTCTCCTGTTGGCGTTGACTCCGGGTACGGATACCCTCCGTGTCGTCTTTAGGTAACATCGGCATGATTTTAATCCTAGCTTCTGACACCAATTGTTACGAGCTTGGGGTTCGTGACAATAAAAACTGCCGATTTAATAACTAAACAAATAGACACTTCAATTAAGAACACCAATTTAAACACACTACTACTTTAAACACAATTACTTAATGTCACTCTCAAATATCGTTCAGTTGTTCTCGCTTGTCTCGTTTTCAAAAGTAAACTAAACTCCGTCGCGGCCCATACCGGCCTTATATAGGGCCTCGGATAGTTCCCGAAACATCTAGAACATTCGAGTACATACCGGCCCCGATTGACCGGGTGTCGATAGTTCTAGAATCGAACTTTCTGGAAGAATCTTGACTACTAGTTCTGCTATCTGATACTAGATGGCGCTAGTAGTAGGCTTTTTAGTTATGCGCGCAACAATATTGTAGGTAAGGGTACATATTAAAATTGTTATTTTATTTTCATCCAATCTTGGAGTTACCTACATATATAAAGTCCTATAAAGTGTTATTCTAATGAATACAAATTCTTGTACAAACAACCCGAAATAGCTATCAACTGAAATACCTGTACATCCACCCGATTAATTTACTTTCAGAACCAGTTTATTAAAACCTCTGTTAGGCCTGGAGACAACATACAGAGGGTTCATTCTATGCTGGTTTTTAGTACAAAATGAAGTTTTGTTGCGAACAAAAGGAATAGAGATGACATATAGCGATTTATGCGGGTTCGTTTTACCGGGACCCTTTGTGATACTGTCATTGCGGTATTCAATGAAAAACTGCCAAGGATACGGAGAGAACTTAATTTTTTTACTTCGAATACATTAATGGTGGGGCGACGGGATCGGAATTGATAGAGATCTGAAGGGATTTACGAAGGCGACTTTGAATTTTTGACACTTTTTTTCTAGGAAACTTACACGATTTTTTTAGCAAAATGTATAGAAAGTAGCCGGGAAAATAATTGTGCCTTACATAATATGCAAAAAAACAACGTATAAACGTATCCAATAAAATACACGTGTGTGTAATTTAAATACATGCGAGATTTACAGGTTTTCCTTCTTAAACCGATATAAATATAAAAACACAATACACAAAAAAAAGTCTAAGGGTGAGGCCAAACGAGCGTAATTTTGTGAGTCGTAGAATTTCGGTCACAGAAATTCTGCCTGGCAGAAATTCTGTTGGGATGCCAGACGAGCGCATTTTATTCAATTACTATCCAACATTTATAGCGGATTGTGTCGTGCAATGGAAATGTTGAAAATTTTGTGTATTTACGAATCATAATAGAAGACTAAGAAGTAGATAATGCCAGAAAAAGATGCTGGGTAAATCCGCTTAATAGTGAAAGACTGATGCTTGGACAGTTCCACACTTTATATGAACGTTTATGTGCAAATCCAGATAAAGGTATTTGAAAAGTACCCCCTCAAACTCAATTCGGCCCCCCTCGCCCCCCGCAAACTCAATTCGGTCCGAATAATGTGTGTGAGTCGGCGGACTACTCATTTTGCGTCGCCGTGTGAATCAAATAGGACTTTTTTATAAAACCGAATGCAGCAGAATTTCTGCGACTCACGACTCACAAAATAACGTTCGTTTGCCTTCACCCTAAAAGATGTCTTTGTCAGACGAAAATGAAAAATCTTAACGACATGTTGCAGAAAACTGTCATCTTTTCTAAAGACACGTTGAGACACGTCAATCCAAAAGCACTTAAGGCTTGATGCGATGTAAAAATACAAAATATTTATAAAAAACACGTTTCCAAGAAGAATTTTCAGGAGTGTAGGCTCACCTTTTTATTTAATTGAGCAAAGCAAGAATCAGTAAATGTGTATGATCAGTAAATTTCTGTTTGATGAGAAAAAAATGGCTTTTCTTCTCTTAATCGTAGATACACTTCCGTTTGGTGCCGGACGTAAAGAATAGCACCATCCCATTTCTTCCCGAGGGTGTCGTAAAAGGCGACTAAGGGACTTACTAGAGAATGGGCAGCAGCGTTCTCTATGCATTTTAAGACTATACTGCGATCGCCAACCCACCTGCCAAGCGTGGCGATTATGGCAAACCCCCCCCCCCCCCCCTTTGGGGGAGGCCTATGTCCAGCAGTGGACGTCTTCCGGCTGAAATGAGGATGACATTGTTATACGGATCGTTTAGCGCTGTAACAACGGCGGTCACTGTTGGTGAACTTTGTGAAACCCCCCTAAAAGTGATCTCCATTATTCAATTTTATTTATTTTTACACGTCCGTGTTTGGGTCACAAAAATTCTCATATATTGAATATATTGAAATTTGGTATACCTACATACCAAATTTCAACTTAATCGGTCCAGTAGATTCGGAGCAAAATTGACTGTGACAGACGGACTGACAGACAGACAGACATGCGAGTGATCCGTTCCGAGAGGTTCTGTTTACGGAACCCGAAACACAAGATGGCTGGGTTAGTTCCGATTTTGGCCACGCGCCATATGTTCCTATTAGACCGGTCTTTATAAAACCATGATTGTATTGTTTTCAATAACTGTCAATCTAACATTTTAGTTTTCAGTTTTACTGTGGCTTTACTAATCAAATTAAATAATAATAGTAGATCAATGAATTTAATTTTAATGAAGGATGGACAAAGGTCTAAGAAGGCAAAGGTTATTGTTGAAATAAAATTCATAATTAATTATGTTTTTAGGGTTCCGTACCAAAATAATAAAAAGGAACCCACCCTTATGGTGAGACTAAGTCTGTCCGTCTGTCTGTCACACCTGGATATCTCAAGAACTACTAATGCTATCAACTTGAAATTTAGAATAGTTTTAGATGACGTTTGCCCAACTATTTTGCAAGCAAGAAAAAAATAAAAAAAATATACCTTTTTTGCAAAAGGAACTGAAAGGGGGTCTGAAAATTTTGAAGTAAAGCTACTAGGGCATATGGGGTATCATATGAAAGAACGCTGTTTGCACATTCGCAAACATATTTTTTTTTAGGCAGCATTGTTTCCAATTTGTGATGAAAAATGTAAAAAAATACCGTTCCCCCCCCCCCTTATCTCCGAAGTTTGCAGAGATAAAAATCTGAAATTATTCTAGAAGCTTATGTAAAGATTACAGGAAAATAAAACGATGTCTCTAAATAGCACAGTTTTTCAGAAATCATCAACATCATATATTCGTACGGAACCCTCGGTGCGCGAGTCCGACTCGCTCTTGACTGGTTTTTTTTTAACTAACTACAGCTATGGCTATATTAGGAAACATGATTAATAGATTCCTTTCCTAGTTATGCTTTCTTAGCATTTTCTTCATTCGAATACCAACCAAACTTAAATGAAGTAGCACAATACTCGTAGTAAAGGTTCATAATAATTACCTATCTATAAACGAAAATACATTTTAGATTCAACTCTTACTTACCTAAAGATCACTGCAGACCAAACGGAGTGATGGCGAGGTATTTTAAAAGGGAAATATTTAACCGATCCTTTTAAAACTTAATGACCTGTTAAGTTTTTAAAGGATCAGTTAAAGCGGCACGAAGCGTCGTCAAGCGGAGTCGCGCGGAGTTGCTTGCAGGCGTTCAGAGTCACACGGAGTCGTGGCGGCTTGGTGAGGTCAGCGCGTCGCGCGGCGCTCGGTATGCCTTGCAACCGATAAACTGCTTATCGCTACCACTCCGTCGGTCTACACTGATCCTTATTAGTAGGTAAGGGTTGAATCTAAAAGGTATTTTAGTTTATAATAATAACGGAGCCTGCGTTGGTCTGATCTGATCCTACAATTCATGGCGCCGAAAATGCGTAGAGCACTCAACTACTTTGTTTTTTCTGTCACGGACTGCCATAAAAGCCGTCAGTTTTGACGCGTCACAGTGCGAGTAACGGCGACACACTTGGTTTGAAATGGATACTGTTGACAATTTGACAATGCCACCTTTAGCATCGGCCGCCGAGCCGGCTCCATGCTCTATGTTCATACAATTAATTTTTTTACCCTAGCGAAATTGAAAATATAATGCCAGTGTGCAGTCCACACAAAGATACAATTCCGTGCCCTCATTGGGCAGTATTACCAACATAAAATTCAAGGCATATTTTAACAACCTTTTACATCCTGCTTTGTACGTATAACACAAAGAGATTTTAATCCATTACACGTTTTATGTTATCATCATCTGGACGGGTATGCGTTTGTTGAGAGAAAAATTGTGTGGCTATGAAGTGAGCGGATGACGCCCAGTTTCTGATATATTTTATAATAAATAAATAAAAATCAGATTTTCATACATAGTTTTATCCATTGACGTGATAAATAAGACAAATAAATACACATACAATTAAATGTGTTTTATTAGACATAGGTACTTAGTTCTCTTTGGTGATAGTCACCTTAAGTCCGTGATAATAAATAAATAAATAAATCATCATTTATTTCAGATTAATCCGCTATTCCGCAATTCCGCTGCGATAATTCCGCAATTCTATACCAAAAGAGGAGATATCCAAACAAAAAATTGCACTTAGACATGAAAGCAGATTAAACATCTTCTAGTACATTTGTTATGTCCATTAAAATATACAATAAGCTACCGGAATATATCAAAAATATAAATAAAAATAATATCTTTATGAATAAATTAAAACAATTTCTTATAATCCAAAGCTACTACACTATTCACGAATATTTTAGCGATAAATTTCAACAACAATAAAAACCACTTTTTACATAATACCTATAATTCATTATGAATTTTACATTGAATATAAATTTATTTTAAAACACTACAATATTGTTAATTTAAAAATGAATATGCTAAACAGTGCACAACTAATTAATAATAATAACATTCTATAATACTAAATAAAATTCTAAACATTTATTTTATTTTATTGTCATTTATAATATTAATAATGTAAATCGTGCAATATTTACTAAAAAAATACTTTACTACAAATGATACTATTTTAATTATTCAATTTTAATTTAATATTTTTACTGTTATTATTTTTTTCTTAGCAAAAAGCGCCTTCATCCTCTCTCCTATTAAAAATTAACTTTGCTGTGCCCGACAGGGTCCATAATTGATTCTATGTTTTAACATACCAACTGTTTTATGTACACATTATGGAATGCAATAAAGTATTGAGTATTGAGTAATCAATAAGATTACATCCATATTTGTTAGTACAACTGTGAGCTCAATAAAAACTGTGTGTGTATAATAATAACTGTGTGCTGTGGCTGTGATAATGCCCCTTCATGACGGGGCATTATGAAATATTTCAGAATCTGGGCCGCCATGGTATACAAAAGTTGCGCAGCATTGTTGCAGCAACATGATACATTATTTATTAACATAACATCACACCTATAATCCTCGAAGGTTTAGGCAGAAGTGTACCTTATACCCACATTTCGCCAGTTATGTTTAGGTCAAAGTCATTTTATTCATAAACAAAGTAACATGTATCTGAATTTACACACAAAATTACACAATTACAGGATTTATACACTACTACACAATAAATTTACATTTCTTCAATAGTACCTAAATTAAACAATATGATGGCCAACATCTTAAAATTTAAAATATTAACAATAAAAATAATGAATTGAAGATAACTTGGCAATGATTGTTATAATTAATTAATAATAATACAATAGTTAGATCAACAAATCCGAATGAACAAAATCCAATATATTTTTAACAACCCCAGAAAAAAAAAACAATAAAATTACAATTCAATAAAATTACAGTTCTTCTACAGCATATAGAATCTATTTTTTTTAGTTTTACTTTGAAAGCACTACTGTAGACAGCACTGGGTCCCATGTAATAGGTGGCGAGCCGATTGCCGAGCACAAATCCAGACTTCGTTCTGTTACTAAGAAATTCCTGATGGAAAACCCAATAACACTTTGCCCGACACGGCAATCGAACGCAGGACGTCTTGCTCAGCAGCAGCACTGGTTGCCACTAGACCAACGAGGTAGTTACACATTATGTTGCTGGAATTTTTTTCATACGTTTTCAGCATGTAATGTTGCTACCAATATGTTTTTGAAACAATTCTTTGCGCTTTGCACAACTATGTATGAATAAGCATAATTCATTCGGGCCATTGTAGCCTGTAATTTATGCCTGAAAAGAGTTGTGAACATAACTGAAACGGAAAATGGCAGTACAGTAAAATGTAACAAACCTACCAACATTTTTTACCTGACCATTTAGGTAAGAGCGTTTACGACGTACGGCATTTCATAAAAACTTTCAAGCCCTTGATTTCGCAATGACTGAATCGATTTTAACGAAACATCATACGCCTAAGCAGGATACAGAGGTCTAAAAAGTAAGTTCAGAACACTGTCGAAATATCTTATTCAAAAACAGATAACTGGAAATCTCTGTTTCTATGGAAAATTTAAAATCTAGTCTAATTTGGCTGTAACATTTCCGGATTTTTGGAATGTTGGTTTTATTGCATACATAAAATGTTCAGGCGTACCGGAAGACGTAGCGTTGAAAGGCCTCCCACAATGTTGACCAATGACCTTGTAAAGGCCTCAGGAATCTACAGGACGCGAGAAGATCAGGACCGGTCGATGTTGCGACGCTTGAGGGAGGCGTCTTTCGACTGAAATGGTGATTATGGGTATGTTTTTATTTAATTACGTTATCATTGCCCTTCTGCCTTCTATTAGAGAAAGCCTATAAAAATAATCTAATTTGTGTATTATATTCCTAATTTATTTTGACATTTAATTTAATTGACTAATTTGAGTATCTATGACGAGTGGATGACACTGTTCTGTAGTACATTTAATTTTTTAAATTTTATTATTATTTGGATTGTAATATTTTTTTTTTTAATAATGGATGAATTTATAATATTATTTGATGTTAATTTAATAACCTATCTATATTTGTACGCTGTTAAGGCAACACATGACTGTAGTATAATTTTATTGTAACATATTGCATGCCCTGTGTGTGTATACTCATGTTTTGGACAAATACATGATCTTATCTTATCTTATCTTATTGCCTTTTAAATAAGTACCTATGACTTTTTCTCATGGGTGTAGTAAGAGACAACCACCTACGATCCTAAAAAGTAGCAAATAAGGATGATGGATCGTTGTTTCGTATATTTTTATAAAACTAGTCATCTTTAAGCACTGATTTCGATTATGAATGTCATCATTAATATAATCGGGCTTGTCGATGTAAGCGGGTTGGATTTTAAAACACATAAAAAAAAAGTCAAACAATTTGAACATAGTTGTCGCACCTTTCTCTCGGTCTCACCATTTTAATGGCCCCAACCTTAGGGAGCGGTGCATTATTGAATTAATTTTATTTACTTTGAAGGACTAACCAAGTCCAAAATTATCGTTGTTTATTTCTACGACGTCAGAATTGTTTATTTTTCTTGTCCTAAAATAACAAATTTTGGGTTGTCCTTAGCCATAATAAACAAGAGGTTGTATTTTGATAGTACATTGCGGGTTTAATTACCCAAAATGGCCGCTGCCAAGGATTTTCTTCGAATTTCGTTTTCTGGAAAGATCTGATACGACAGGCAATAATCTTTTAACACATAGAAAATGAAATAACCGCAACACTAAACTGTTAACCATTATTAGTTAACTATGTAATCTAATAAAGGACCAAACTCACCACTTTACCGTGGTCCGAATTATTTTGTCAAAACGAAAAAGCGCGATCCAATTCAATTTAGCAGAACAAATAAAATTGAAAAGCAAGTAAAACCACGCGTCAAACACATACCTCAATCCGCTATCAGTTGCGAATGGCACACATACAATGATCGATGAAATTGGGAAATATTTCATTTTCATACACCGTAACGAAAACACGTTTTCGTTACGTCACGCGTTCAATTTGTACATTTTTGGAGTTCCATGAGACGTGGGGAAAATTGGATAAGGGAATAATTTGTCTCACAAAAGATTATGAACAACTAATAAAGTAATACCAAGAAACTGTATACATAATAGAAATTATCCGTATTTAAATTGAACTTTATTAAATTCCTAATATACGATTTTGATCAAAGCGGTAACAGAATAATACATTAATAGCATAGTATTACTTTGATGAAAATAATGATAAAAATATTATTATTTACCTACTGTGTTTCAAGCAGGGGCAATTTTGGTTACCCCTTGAAAGGGTTTTCGATAGGGTTTTTCTAAAATGGTAACCAAAATGGTCCCTGGGTAGAATAGAGATAGAATTGGTCGGATATCGAACTAACATAATATTATGATTTTTTCATTTTACTGGGTTTCAAGAAGGTATAGAACCCATTGAATGGGTTATCATGTAACCCTTTCATTGGGTTTCAAGTATAAAACCCATTCAATGGGTTTCTAGTATAAAACCCTTTCAATGGGTTACATCATGATAAAGGTAACCCCATGAAAGGGTTACCCCTTCGAAAGGCTTAACCCTTAACCGGGGTTGTACGGTCCCTGGTTTCAAGCGATTTTTTTTAAGTAAAACTTCTTTAGGCACGCTTGACTTGGGGAGTAAGCTGCTGAATGCATGACGAGAGCGTTACGGAAGTGACGAGAGCGTAACGGAAGTATAATTAGTATTACAATTTGTAAGTTTTACTTCAGTCGCGTGGTCTAAATTAAAAGCACTCTCGTATTTTTTTTTTATCAATCCATGGTTAACTTTTCCTAACCCTTTTCAACACCTACAAGGAAAAGGAAGGAATATACTTTGCTGGCAATTGCATTCATACAGTTACAAAGTTAAATAGAAAATTAACAAACAGTGATGGCATAAAAGACAAACAAAATCATTTCCCAATATTTAAACCCGTTTTGGGAAGGATGTATGCACAGTGCAATCATAATACTAATTTCAGAGCTACGGAACCCGAGTACCATTGTATACGTTTGTAAATTTTTACCAATTTAACGTTTTGTTTGTGTCCGCCTCATATTTGTGGAGCTGGTTTTACTCATAAGGAAAAAAGATTGCCAAAACAATATTGTGGCAGTCTCTACTTTTTGAAATAATAATTTTCTAGAGGCGGAGTGTTGACGACCAGCAGCGTGTTACCAGGTAACAAAGGTCAAACAGGCAGTCGCTCCATGTAAACTACCGGTATGCAACTGCATCCGGTTGGACTAGAATCCGATTTCTCCGATCTTCGATCTTTAAAAAATAATTGGCTTTTAAAATGTTTTCAAATTACAGTCTTAAGGGGACGATAACCGACTTTTAATGATTTTATACTGAAGATCACGTTAATCGAGTAGTGAAAAATGATGAAATGTTAATGATTTGAATAAAATATATGATAAATTAGAGCATTTTTTCATTAACTTAATATGTGAATATTTTAGATTATGTTTATATTACATAGTGAAATTAATTTGTTATGTCTAACGCGGATAAAAAATTGAGAATGGCGCAAAATCTACCAAGCGTCATCATTTCAGCCGAAAGACGTCCACTGCTGGACATAGGCCTCCCCCAAGCACCGCCACTTCGACCGGTTCTGTGCTTCCCCGCATCCAGCGGATACCTGCGGCCTTCACAAGGTCATCCGTCCACCTTTTAGGAAGCCTTCCAACGCTACGTCTTCCGGTACGCGGTCTACCAAGCGTATTTTTCTGAAACCTTCACCAATTTAAAGATAATTAATTATAGATCTTTGAGTCTGTAAAAGATCGCTTTTAGCGATAAGACCGCCCATTGGGTCACCCTATGTAAAATTTAAACATTGATATCTGTAACTTATAGGGTGTACATAATAAAGAATATTCTATTCTATTCTATTCTATACTCGCTTTATAAAAATACCTTTTGTTTTGCGTATAATAAATTAATAATGCGTCAAATTGGGGACAGCGCTCCTTGATGAGCGAGTCCTATTACTGGCTAAACGTACGATGCATTGTGTGAGCTCAGTACTGAACACGCAAGCTAACCACTCAAGGTCACTGGCACAATGTGCGTCTTAATAGGTATGGAAGGATAGTGTTACCTACACTGTCCTCCCATGTGTATCCCGCAGTGTATCTGCTGTATAATATGTGCCTCTTAGTCTGTGATAAATAAATATAATATATGTTCTTACTTTTTACATTTTATAGTAGCCACTATCTCAGTAGTCACTGTTCCATCACACATTCCATATCCTACGTATTGTCCTAAGAATCATATTGACAAATCAACTGACCCCTTAAGGAATTTCGGAGGAACAAAAATATTTCCAAAGTGGAATGAAGCAATACATCGCGTATCGGGAAATAAAACTCCCGGATTGGGATCGTAACACTGAAACATATACTCGTACATATATAATGCACACAACGAATCTAGTTACCCTATGTTTTAGTGATGGTGGATGTCGAGTTGTGTGGAATAAAAGCTTGTTACAATGCGAATATAAATCCGAAGTATCGGCCGAATGTTCGGCCGTTGCTTGACTACGGCTAACTATGGCTAAATACGGCGGAAAAAAAAAAAACGATATTCAAAGAGATAAGCCAAAGTCAAACATGTGACTTTAAGTCGGGTAAGGATTCAAAGTCAAAAATGGAAACTATGGAAGTTATGAAACGACCGAACATTCGTCCGATACATCGGATTAACGCTTCGGAGTAACAAACCAGGGGGTGTCCCCTGGTTTGTTACGCCCGCCGCAGATGCTCACACTCGCATTGATCATCATGGGCCTCGTGCGACTGGCGGCGTAGCACCGAACGTCTTTATTTGTTTTAACGTTATAAACGCAGACACGTACATGAGCATATACGTTTACCGCAATACAATGAGTACAAACCCTTAGAGAACCCAATACATCTTCGATGGAAACATAATACAATAAATTGCAGTACAGTTCAGTTCCGATGTAATAAGCTATTTTGTTTTCTCGTTTACGTTTTCCAGGTTCTTGTCTTGTTGCATAATAGTAATATCGTTTGCATTCTCCATTTACCGAAAAGGAGTTTTCTGTCCATAGCAGTAAAATATTATTTTTCGTTCACTGTATTGCAGTTTCACATCTTGGAAAACATGTGACATGCTGGACAATTTTTCACTTATGCCGCGAGGAATCCCAAGCCATTCAAATAGTTTCAGTTGTTAGTCTTGAGCAAAATATAACTGTAGATAGAGATTATCTTTGGGAGAGGAAAGGGTAGGGTAGTGGTAATGATGAATTATTAAGTTTACTTCTGACCTGATTTGTGCGTTAATTTCAGCTTTTCTTACTAAAAGTATGGGTATACCAAGAAGCCTAATATAATTATATGACTAGCTGCGCCCCACGGTTTCACCCGCGTAAGTCTCGATCCCGTGGGAATATCGGTATAAAAAGAAGCCTATGTTTGTCCAGGGTGTCAGCCAACGGCTGGACCAATTTTGATAAAATTTTACCCGTACAAAATTTTATCAAAATTGGTCCAGCCGTTTGAGCGTGAAGAAGTAACAAACATACACACACACACACACTCACAAACTTTCGCCTTTATAATATTATTATATTATATAATATAATATATATGTATATTATATTATAAGTGTGATGATAGTGTGATAGTGGTAGACGGCCGATTGGGCCGAAAGTGGTGACCACGTACCAGAAGGTGCAGCGTACGAAGCTCCTCCAAAGGTGGTCCGACGAACTGGTGAAGGTCATGGGAATACCCTGGATTTGGGCAGAGCTGGACCAGTCGTTGTAGCAATGCGATGCATTGTGTTTTTCTTTCTTTCTTTTCAATCCTTTAGGAAGTCAAAGTTCACTAGTGTGACTCTGGCGGCTGAAAAAAGTAACTTAAACCACTACATAACAATGTTCATGCAGTTTGCGAATCCGCTCATCCCACAAAACATAAAATGCGCAGAGATAAGTTGTAACTTTAAAATTGCAGTTTAAACCCACCTTCTTATTTCATCCAAAAACTTGGTTGCTTTTCTCATAGTCCTTATTTTCCTAACCATAAGACTGCTTGTTGTGTGATTTGAAGTTATTAAAGCTAGATTTGCAGAGTGTATTGTTACTGCGGCTATTTACACTGTACTCGAGATTGCTGCCCTTTTTCGGTTGTTTGTTACACAAACGATATTAAAACGGATACAAAACGATGTGGCAAAAAGAGGCATTCAGTCGTTAAACTTAAGATTTCTTACTTAACAAATAGGTGGCTTCAGATTGAAATCACATCAATATTTTATTGGAACAAAAACTAGTTCACAAAAAAGTTGTGTTTGTTAGCTACGTTCAATGATATTAAATATTAAACATGTATGATATACACTCACAAAACAACCGAAAACCGTGTTCCGCGCAGCAGCGGCAGCACGCATACCCACTTTTCATTCATTTTACATTTTGGTACACTTTAGCTGTTTCAACTAAGCGTATTGCTCGTCGCCATGCGTGTCGCAGACTAAAGTTAATATGTTCCAATTAGGACGTTTTCGAGTCTTCACGATTGCGCGCTCACAACATATCTGTTTAATATAATATCATTGGCTACGTTACTTTAAAACTGTTTTGGAGCCATTATCGCCCACCTCCGAGAGCCAGACGTCCGCGTCGGCTTTAGATTGCTGCTTAGATATGACGCTTTCGTTTGAGTGAATTTTTCATCTACACACGGGGCAGTCCTTTTTCGATCAACTGTAGACTGTGCTGATAAACGTGTATTATGAATTGTTACATCAAATTGGCACATTTGGCGTTGAACAGTGAGACACAATGAATAATCTACTGTAGGGACACCTTCGAGAGGCACATCAACTATTAAAACTAAAACACTTAAATCCAAATTAAGAAAATTTATAATTATGCCTAAAAAATTAACTTTTACGGTACATTTAAATCTTTTAATTGAATTGATCGAACAATTTTCCTTATCAGCTGATAAGTTGATAAGGAAATTGTTCACTGAAGTTCAGTGAAAACGCAGCTGCGTTTTGAGGTACCTCTACACGAAATGGAAAGCTCCATTGAATGGTTCTTTTTTTAGGGTTCCGTACCCAAAGGGTAAAACGGGAACCCTATTATTAAGGCTCCGCCGTCTGTCTGTCTGTCCGTCTGTCACCAGGCTGTATCTCATGAGCCGTGATAGCTAGACAGTTGAAATTTTCACAGGTGATGTATTTCTGTTGCCGCTATAACAAAAAATACTAAAAAATAGAATAATATAAATATTTACACAACCATACAACAACCGTGATTTTTTGCTCGTTTTTGCTCTATATTGATAACGGCAACAGGTAGATGCTTGAAATATTCACAGAATATTTAGTTATATATTCACTTTAAAAATAAATAATTAAATTAAAATAAAACAAATATTTAAGGGGGGCTCCCATACAACAAACGTGATTTTTGCCATTTTTATAGATAATGGTACGGAAACCTTCGTGCGCGAGTCCGACTCGCACTTGGCCGGTTTTTTTTTTCTGTTCCATATCTGTTAGGTTGTGGACGCATAACTTAAAGTATATGAATATGTACGTCGAAATACAGTGCGTTTTACACAGTTCCTCAGAATATTCACACTTTGTTTGGGGACAAAATTTATTTTTGTGTTTGCCCCGCTCAACAAACAATGTGCTCGGTCTCTAAGTAATGTAGAAGAGCAAAAAAGCTAACGCACCACCCCTCTCGCTTCTTCATCACGGAGAGCAGACACAGTTAGAAAAATATGACACAAATGAATGTAAAGAATGATATGAAACTTTTACTCATTGGTGCTGACTGACTATTCACTAACGCTGTATATTAGTAAAACTAGCTGTAACTTAAAAAAAGTTTTCATTGACTTTATTATTGATTTAAGGCTCAATATATTATTATGGTTTTAGATCTGTTAATACGCCTTCATAAAATGCAAGCAAGTTACGCAAAAAATCTATGTTAAACTGGAACGCATTCACATCAATTATTTAATGTAGTAAAATAATTTATTAAATAAATTCAGGAAGTAATGTCTAGCCAGGCATAAAAAACGATATTACTTTCAAACTACTCAAGATATTTTAGTTTTTTTTTTTTTGTATGAACAGACTTTTTTTATTTATTATCTTTAATTATATAAATATATTATTTATATTAAAGAAAGAAAAAATATTTGTTTCAGAAACACGTCGTTTATTTGTCAAAAACGTTTTCTTTGTAAGAAGTCACTTGTATATCCGTACTGTATTAAAACTGTAAAAGAACATTAATTATTTTGGTAAACAAACGGCGCTGATTTTTAACGTTTAGGTATTTTTTTTAATCCTTGCACAATGATACACTTACAAAACTACTATCGTGAAGTACTTTTAACGGTTAGCCGCTACCAATTAGTAGGCATAGAAATGACACACCGGGGCGGCCTTGCACCTGTTTCATTTATGAATGCTTCCTTTAGGATACTCAATTTAGTCAAACAGGACTCAACTCAAAGGCCTCCTTTGAGCCTCACAAGACGTGACAAACGGATTAAGCCAGGGTAGGATAGGTAACGATGCATCTACCGGTACACTGGTTTCGGTCGGTCTACATGGGATTAGGAACAAGCCGGAGCTCGATGGAATACCCCAACGGCAAAAATTACGAATTTCATACAAACTTTCATAGCATATTTAACCCCTTTAGGGAAATAATTTTCAAAAACCCTGCCTTAGTAATCACTTTCGTTTTTAGGGTTCCGTACTCAAAGGGTAAAACGGGAACCCTATTACTAAGGCTCCGCCATCTGTCTGTCTGTCTGTCCATCTGTCTGTCCGTCTGTCACCAGGCTGTATCTCATGAACCGTGATAGCTAGACAGTTGAAATTTTCACAGATGATGTATTTCTGTTGCAGCTATAACAACAAATACTAAAAAATATAATAAAATAAATATTTATGAGGGCTTCCATACAACAAACGTGATTTTTTGCTCGTTTTTGCTCTATATTGATAACGGTAACAGGTAGACGCTTGAAATATTCACAGAATAATAATATGTAGATATAAATAAATATTGACATTAAAAATAAATAATTAAATTAAAATAAAACAAATATTTAAGGGGGGCTCTCATACAACAAACGTGTTTTTTTGCCATTTTTATAGATAATGGTACGGAACGCTTCGTGCGTCCGACTCGCACTTGGCCGGTTTTTTTAAAGCCAAAAATGGCAAAAATGAACGAAAAGTGAAGCTTCTGATAAGCTTCACTTTTCGTTCATTTTTGCCTTTCATTCAACATCTTTCAGTCGAAGTGCGACAACATTAATGAAAAGTGAAAAGTTAATTCATTAGAAAACCGATCGAACGATGTTAGATTTAGTCATTCACCTACAGAATAATTGAAAATTAAATGAAAGGAGCGAATGAACCGTTCACTAGTGAAGGTTTA
Organism: Tiliacea aurago; assembly: GCA_948098905.1. Lineage (NCBI taxonomy): Eukaryota > Metazoa > Arthropoda > Insecta > Lepidoptera > Noctuidae > Tiliacea > Tiliacea aurago. The sequence continues at coordinate 28,275,039 of OX402578.1, forward strand.
TTTTTGTTACATTCCGCGTTCGCAATTCAAATTCAAACTCAATGACAGAACGCATAGCGTAAATCACTGGTTTAGGCTATGCGTTGTGTCTTTAAATTTAAGATTTGTGTTAAGTAGAAGATCGTTTCATAAACAATTATGCGTATGGAATTTGTTGCGCCACTTCTTTCTATGTAGCATAAACTGCATGTTGAGAAATGATTTTAATTTATTAGGTTATCAGTGTCATTTAGACGCACTGCAGGTTACCATCCCTTCCTTGTTGCTATTCCACCAATTCGCACTAAGCGTTTCCAAATGACTTTTATAATGCGCACAGCAAAGGAGTGGAACGCATACAACCCTAATCTCTGCAAACTTAGAGTAAACAGGCTTCTTCTGGGTAAGCTTACTCCATCGTCGACTTTGTCTCTGTCACCTCTGCCCTAGACTAAGGTCAAGAGCAAACCCATCCTAAATAAAAAAAAAAATAAATAAAAATAAATGATAATTTGACATGCTGAGATCAAAATATGGAAGTAACCATGGACTCCAAACGGTGTCCACCCTGTATTTGCATAAAAATAAATACTCAGTCTATTATATTAACTCTATGGAAGGATTGAGTAAAATCTTCCTGAAGACTTATAAAAATCACTACGTAATAATAGGGATCAATTAGATTCTTTGCCACAAAGCAGGAAACTGTAAAACAATTCCATCGGCATCAGAATAGGAAAACAATAAAATCCATCGCAGGGCATGAGAACAAACAAACTACTTATGAACGATGACGTAACTAAAACAATCACACTCGATGTTCTTTTATCTAGTAGTACCATCATAACCAATCGTAACGTACTTAACGAAACGGATGACTACAAGTACCTACCGATCACACTCGGTGCCGAGCTATAACAAAGAATATGGCATAATTTCTACACATACACTTATATAAATTCACGCCTTTATAGGGTTCCGAACCAAAATGGTAAAAAGGAACCCTTATGGTGAGATTAAGTCTGTCTGTCTGTCTGTCTGTCTGTCACACCTGGATATCTCAAGAACTGCTAATGGTATCAACTTGAAATTTAGAATAGTTTTAGATGACGTTTGCCCAACTATTTTGCGAACAAGAAAGAAATTTAAAAAAATATATCTTTTTTGCAAAAGAAACTGAAAGGGGGTCTTAAAAATTTGATGTGGGGCTATTAGGGCATGTGGGGTATCATATGAAAGAGCGCTGTTTGCACATTCTCAAACATTTATTTTTTAGGTAGCATAGTTTCCGACTTTTGATGAAAAATGTAAAAAAAATACCGTTCCCCCCCTTTATCTCCGAAGTTTGCATAGATAAAAATCAGAAATTATTCTATGTGATAGAAGTTTATGTAAAGATTACAGGAAAAATAAAACGATGTCTCTTAATAGCACAGTTTTTCAGAAATCATCAACATCATATATACGTACGGAACCCTCGGTGCGCGAGTCCGACTCGCTCTTGACCGGTTTTTTTCCATGGGGCGTAGGCAGAAACTACAGAACGCCACCTGCTATGATTCGTACATACTTCTTTAGCTTCGTTTACGTTCATACATCTGGTCATACATTCACGCCGTCTGCGAGTACTTAACCATTCTAAAGAGCATCACCAATAAGGAATAATGACTAATTACTCATTTGCTGCCATCGTAAAAGAAGAAGACTGTGGACCAATAACAAGCATGGATGAGCTAGCACTATCCATTCTGAACGCCGAATGCCAAGTCCCTTTTAACTTACCGTGCAGATGGCAGAAATCATTTCCTACCTAATTTTGCAAAATTTAGTCAGTTATAAATATCATGCAGGTTTTAAGGGACACAGGAAAATATAAATAATATTGACCGTATTAGTGATTAAACAAAAAAAGATGTAAAATCTTTCAAATAAAGAATAATAAAAATGAAACATAAAAAGAGGTTTTATACCTTCTTGTTGGCTCTAACAGTAAGGGCCTTATCATACTAGCGAATTGCGAGCGTCCTTAAAGCGGAGCGGGCGCGCAACGAATAGGTTACGGGCGCGCAGCGAATTCGTTGCGGACTCGCAACAAGATCGCCGTGAATACTGTCTCGTACAAACGCCAGCCCGGCCGCCCCACCTCACTTTCTTCTTCCTCACATCCGCGACGTCCTCGCTGTGCAGCCGCCGCGTGTTCCTTGCGCGCCCGCTTCGCTTTAAGGACGCTCGCAATCCGCTAGTATGATAACGCCCTAATAATAGTCCTCCACACCGTATTTCGGCCATGGCGGCCTATCTCAACAGAGACCAGTCTTCGGCGCGGGATATATTATAGTGCACAAGTGTCTGCGCACACAAAGGTACACTCTTTCTTCCCTCACTCTCAAAGACTGATGGGACGTTCCATAATCCGACACGACCGGAAAGAAATCAAGCGCAGGACCAACGGCTTCACGTGCTTTCCGAGTCACGAGGGTAACACACCGCTAACTTCCAAACTCCGGGCCGTTACACAGAAATTCCTAAGGGAAAACCCGATAGCACTTTGCCTGCCTAGGAATCGAACCCAGGACCCCACGCGCAGCAGTCGCGCATACGACCACAAAAGCAAAGGGGCAGTTATATATTTGACTATGTACAAAAATTTCAAGTAGATTTTCGAAAAAAAATATTGAATTCAAAAATAATTTCGTTCACTTTTCATTATGCAAACAGAGACTAAAGTTTTTATCTTTCCGTCATTATTTTCCGTAACACACGGAGTACGGGTCCGTGTATTTCAAACTAAGGGTCCACCCTTTGTCCAATGGCCCTGTAAAACAAGTTAACGAGATAATCCGGGATTATCGTCACGCTGCCTTTCTAATAGGGATCGCTTAGCCGTCACTTGATTACGCCCTTGCCTCATTAAATTGTTTAACATTTTAACGAAGATTGGGGTTTAAAAGTTTGCACAGTTTTAAATTAAAACTGACCTATGGAAATATTTTGGAAAGAATTTTGATGAATTTTTTTAGTCAAAGTGTAGCGACCTCTGGATGAGGAAGGCCATTAGCTGGTGATGATTAAGTGCCAATTTCACAAATCAAACTGAACGCAATCAGCACATCTAATCCGAGTTTAAGAGCTGTCAGTGTCAATATTACAAAGAAAATAATGACAGTGACAGCTCTTAAACGTAGTTTATGTGCTGATTGCGTTCAGTTTTCATTGGTGAAATTCGCCCTTAGTCAAATTTAAATCTACCTTTTGTTACATCTATTTTGCTAATGATCTTGGCGACAACACACACACACAAGCCAAGCAAGCAAGTGTTGGTTACATGCTCAAGCGACTGCGGAGAAAACAATTGAAAGAAGTTGTTTGAAGCGCGACACGACTCACCGCAACGCGATTTGCTGAGCTCTCTTCTCATGCGAAGGAAACAAGTGATGCGCGCGCGTGTCACGCAAGTCGTATCGCCCGAGGCCGTGAACGGGTCTGAAGATAATTATCTACTAGAAATTTGCTTCGGTGTGGTGCAGCAATGCATTCAATCAATGTTCAGATGACAGGTCAGGTCCAGAATCATATAATAAATATAATAGATGCTTCAAAAATACATTAAAAAAATTAAATAAAGGAATTTTTTTTTTCTATGTATGTCTAACTTATACCTTATTAATTAATAAAAATAACAAATTATATCCTAACTTAATTGAAACTATTTACAAACTAAAATAGGGTGTCGAAAAATTCATCCACATCGCTGTAGACTGATAATGTACCCAAGAGACTGACGCTATTGCCACGTTGTATGGCAATGCTTAGCCTCTGGCCAAGGTAAAAGCCAGCACAGGGGCTGGCTTTCACATTTTACCGAAAGGGCTGGGCACTTCCAGTGAGGCGTCACGGGAAGTCTCAACCAGCCGTTTCGAGATTTCCTTAAAAAAAACCATGAGCACTCGGACCCCACGGCCCGAGAGATTCAACCCAAAACGGCTCGAAAATATAATTAACAACAAGGTCCATGATACCAATATGTATTATGATGAAAATATAATACCAACACTTATGCCACTTCAGGTTCTCCGCAGTCGCAGCAGCAGCGTCAGCACAGCACGCCGAGGTTACTGCCTCGGCGTGCATCGGACGTTGAGATGGGATGATGCAAGAGTTTCGACACTCGTTGCATCCCACACTAAAGGCCTACCCACCTTCCATGGAAATTAACACATGCCGTCCGGTCTCTTGCCATTGTCACGTGCAATTGGGTTCTAATACAACTGGAACGTTGACGGTGACAATAGCTTGTCGGATGATGTCGTTAATGTTCGCGTGACGTTCTAAGCGACTTCGGCTGCAAGATAGGCCGTGGTGTCCGAGACAACTTCGCCACAGTGGCAGCAATGAGGAGAACAACAAGGAGCCCTTATTCTTAGGGAAACAGCGAGGCGGAAAGTAGTATCTTCAAACAAAGAAATCAAATAAGGGTTACATTTCCCCTATCCAGTTATATTGAGAATCTCTACACAATAGACTGGTCATCCCCAAATTGTATTGATCATACTGACACAAAGTGATAGCATAGCATAAGTCCATTGGTCTACGGCAGCTTAACTGAAATATGTACTTAGATTCACCAAAATCGTTAATTAATTGACTGCGATATTCTGTTGCTTGATTGATGATTTACTTAGACAATGTGACGATTAATCAAGAGTACAATCAGCATAATTATTAGTCTGGGCTTGTGGCTAAGTAATCGTAAACAGCCGCATGGGTCAATCGATTAGGTAAAGCTACACTTGCCGCGGTTGGTCCGTCGATGGGTGACCATCTTTACATAAGAAGACCCCTCCGTGCCTCGGAAAGCATGTTAAGCCGTGGGTCCCGGCTGTAACTAGCCTTACCAAGGGGCATCGTATTACCCGGTAACTAGGTTGTGGAGGGCAGATAGGCAGTCGCTTCATTTAAAATACTGTTGCATCCGGTTAGACTGGAAGCTGACCCCGAAATAGTTGGATAAAGGTAGGCAGATGATGATGATATTAGTCTGAACTAAATTAGTAATACTGCGATCTTCTACCTGAGAGAAAACGCACAGCGTAAGCTGCGTATATGGGAAAGAAAAAAATTACCCACATAGTCCTCACCTTTACAATAATTAAAGTAATACAATGTGTTCCGTGTGGTGCCGGACGTAAAGAATAGTACCACCCTATTTGTTCCCGTGGTGTCGTAAAAGGCGACTAAGGGACTTACAAGAGAATGGGCAGCAGCGTTTTCTATGCATTTTAACACCATACTGTGATCGCCAACCCGCCTGCCAAGCGAGGCAATTATGGCAAACCCCCCCCTTTGGGGGAGGCTTATGTCCAGCAGTGGACGTCTTTCGGCTGAAATTAAGATAAGATAAGATGAGATCATTTATTTGTCCAAAACATGAGTATACACACACATGACATAACATGCATGGCATAACATGCATGGCATGCATGGCATGGCATGGCATGATGATGATGAATGTGTTGCATATAATACGTCTTTCCCTTTTAACAAACTTCCTCTTCCCCCTCCTTTAAATCTTATCTAGATCCTCTTCGACCGCCTAGAATAAAAGTGACAAGTACATAATACTTTTTTGGAGTCTCGCCAACCGAGATAAAATGCTAGACAGATAATAGTGTCGGGAGAACAGTGATAGGTTGATTTATGAGAAATTGTAAATGAAAACATATCTGTAGTCATGCTGATCTTGGAGTTGAGAGAGACAAATTGTCTGTCATCGCTTGTAAGCGTTTATTGGAAAATTATAATAATATTGTATTTGTAAACAAAGACCTAACTTATTTAGATAAAGTTCTAGTAACTTTTGATCCTGTATGAGAATATTCCAACCTTAATATCAACGTTACTTTTAACCACTGTTCACCAATCCGATCGAGCGAGCCTTAAGCCGGCTCTACACTCGCGGCGCGAACGGCCGCGAAAGCCCGCGACAACTGCGACTCACGAGTGTAGATGTTGTTCGCGCTTCGCGCCGTTCCCCGATCAGTGTCGGTTTTTTGGCCCGCGACAAAGGGTTTGCGGCGCGCGAACGTGAACGCATCCACACTCGCCGTTTTCCGCAGTAGCGTACAAGACAGCGTAGCGAGTGGTTTTGCGTGCGTTGAAGATTGATTGACTTTTTATTTTTATTGCTATTTAAATATAAATGTTACTTGGAATAACGATCTAGAACTGGCCCTCATTGAGTGTTTTCAAGCTGAGCCGATACTCTGGCAATCAAAGCACAAGGACCATCAAAATAAATCTCAAAATCTCTTTTTTATATGCTTCTTATCTTTAACACAAAGGTAATTGTAATACGCAATGGCAAGTAGTGAGACAGCAGCAGCAGAAATCACTTCGTCGTCCATGATAGTCGCGAACAAGACTGTGAAGCTTTGCGAGTGTGGAGGGACACAGTTCGCGCGCGGATCACAGCGTTATTCACGGCGCGAATTCACGGCGCGACGTCACACGCGAGTGTAGTGCCGGCTTTACAGTAGTCGCATATTGTAACATTTCACCTTAGTAATAAACAACTGAGCAGCGACGGAAAATAACTTCAGAATTTAAAAAAACCGGTCAAGAGCGAGTCGGACTCGTGCACCGAGGGTTCCATACGTATATATGATGTTGATGATTTCTGAAAAACTGTGCTATTTAGAGACATCGTTTTATTTTTATATCTTTACATAAACTTCTATCACATAGAATAATTTCAGATTTTTATCTATGCAAACTTCGTAGATAAGGGGGGGGGAACGGTATTTTTTTTTAAATTTTTCATCAAAAGTCGGACAATACGCTGACTAAAAAAAAAATGTTTAACAATGTGCAAACAGCGCTTTTTCATATGATACCCCACATGACCTACTAGCCCCACTTAAAATTTGTAAGACCCCCCCCTTTCAGTCCCTTTTGCAAAAAGATATATTTTTTTAAATTTCTTTCTTGTTTGCAAAATAGTTGGGCAAACGTCATCTAAAACTATTCTAAATTTCAAGTTGATAGCATTAGTAGTTCTTGAGATATCCAGGTGTGACAGACAGACAGACAGACTTAGTCTCACCATAAGGGTTCCTTTTTACCATTTCGGTACGGAACCCTAAAAAGCTAAATAATGATATATTAATTCGAATAATTACTCATTACTAAAGGTCGCCCACTGGTCAAAATTCGACCCCCTCTATTTACAATCTATATAGTACTTACCAATTCCATGAGTACACTAATTCTATGCTAATAAAAAGTATTTACTTATTCCATTCTCAAGTTGTCACTTCCTGTCTACACACTTCCGTCCCTTTTCACGAAATCACTCCCACTGAAAGCGAGAGATGTTACACATTAAAAAGTCAAGAGGGGTCGTGAGACTCCCGGCTATATTTTATGTATGTAATAGGAACAATGAAATAAATTAACAACGTTGACAGTAACTAAATGGAAAAAAAAAACGCCACAAACCACCCATCCAACAAAGACCAGGCCCGGGTCGAAGCCGCGCTGTGTTCCACGCGCGCCTCAAAGAGATGTCAGCATCAACTGACGGGGTCCGTTAGGACCAATGCCTGCCAGGGTTGCTAGTTTGTCCGAAAGGGATATCGTGGCCCTGGCACACAGGCAACGGAAGGAACACGGGTAGGTTTTAGTCAGTAAAAGTCTGACACGCCCTCCAAAGTTATTAGATAATTTCCCACCCAAAAAAAAAAAGAAAAAAAAATCGCTTAAAAAGGTACAACTGACGTTTGTCCCGCACTTCTTCTTTTTCTTCTTCTACACAACAGTAATATCCCTTACTCCACTACATAAACACACAAACACACAGACTTTAGCAAAAGTGTCGTGACGGTTGAAATGTTTCACTTTTTACGGTCTAGCTCTCATTCGCCAAGTGTGCAGGAGGCGTGCGATAAGAAAATTAGTTCCAAAAGACACAAAGTAATTCTTCGCCAAAAAATCCTAATGAAAGAGAGACTGACTGGTCATTCACTTTAGACAAACTCATATTTACCTCATAACTATGTGCACTATTTTCGCCAAAACATCCAAGCCGATAAAGAACTACTTTTTATATTTTGTTACCTCAATAAACTAACCAGCGACTGAGGGTTGACCACCACAGTGTGGCCAAACCTTACGCGGATAAAAGCCCGCAGAAATTTTACTAATATGTTGACAACAGAGCCCCGGGACGTTCAAACGAAATTATTGGGGTAAACTAGTGCCCCAATGTGAATCGGCAGTAACTGCTTGTATTAGGAACTATAATCCGTGTGATCCGGGTTTTTATTCGTGTTTCTGTAGAGTGGATGGTCACATGCGTTTTGTCATGGTTTTCTCAAGGTGCACGGATTTAAAGAATGTTGATTCTTGTGACGTTTTGAAACTAAACCGAGAACTTACTGATGGTGTATAATTAAGTATTGGCTTGGCTTTCCTCTGCCCTGCTTTAATGAATAATATTTGATGTTTAATGTAGCACAGACATTTATATCAGTGGATTTCTATTTACGAATTGACAAAACTCACACTTGGGGTACTGACGCGCGGTAACTAATAAAACGTGCTAACCCTACATTTAAGTGTAATTTCCACATCATAAATGTGGAAATATCTGCTATATTGTTGAAAAACGAGGGTCTGAACTTATGAGGGTAGAGGTCCAAACTGCGGCAGTATTGCCTTGTTAATATCTGTCTTTATGAGAACTATTCCATTTAAATAACTTGGATTTTATTTGGTAAGCAAATTCTGGGAAAAATCATAAAATCAGGAACCTCATTTCGGAAAGGATATATTAGCACCTTTTAGTGACTTTTTATACGGAGGATTTACTGGCAAAATAAGTTGAAAGTAGATCTGTTGCCACACCTTAATGTGTTCATATTGTCTACTGTTGCGGTTAAACCCGGTTTCTGAATTTGAAAATGAGAACTTGTCAAACCTTAGGTGCTTACTTTCGCATTACTTAAAGTGATTCATTTAATGTATCCGTTTTTTTGTAAAAAAAAAGTAGAATTTCGGAGTCTGCATTTTCGGAATCACCTTAAGTATTGAATTGCTAATAAGAGTTTGGCTAGTGGTTACCTTCAAATTTTCAATTCTGGATCCGGGTGTGTGTATTTTTTTTTTATTACTACACCATGTCAGTGTAAGGGATATTACTGCTGTGTAGAAGTGTGTATCGCCGTCTTCTATTGCCATAGAAATTCCCGTAATTGTAAGCCACATAATAAAAAGGTGAGTCTCCCGCCAAATCAAATCCGCCCGGAAAAAGTGTCTCTCTGTGCTTTGAGTAGCCAGTTAGGAACAGTTCCCATACATTATTTCGTTCTCTAGTGGGGAACTAAACTGTTCAATTAGTCTGACGTCCGGGCTGGCTAGTACAAACGAGCTGTGGCCAGTCGGTGCTGTTTGAAGTGGTTTTTCTGCTTTTTTTTTGTCTCACCTATAGATTGTCCTATAGTGTCAACTGGAAATTATGTTTTGAAATAAATAAGGAAAAAGTATTTAATGGGACTCGCACAGGAAGAACGTAAACTCAATATTTTGACATAAACCCACCAGAAAGCATATTAAAAAAAACAAGCCCTACATACCTATTAAAGGCCCGGCATGATGCTGCGATATATAGCCGAATCGATTTAGAGGAATGTGCGTTTATGTCTATTATTGGGTCTTATTATTTAAAATTTCTTAGTACTAGTAGCAGCCAGGGTGTCTATATTTGTGACCACAATAGGTTCGACTTCTAGGATCTTAAACTGGCGAAATTTGGGCGCACCATGACGCTTTTTAAAGCATATTGTCAGACATTTTACACGTGCAGCCTCTGGACAAGCTGTACGCAGAAAGCCATCAATGTTCTTCGCGTCCAATACAACAATGCATTCAGGATGCTGCTGGGGCTGCCACGTTTCTGCAGTGCATCGGGAATGTTTGCTGATGCGCACACTGATGGCTTCGCAGCGATCAGACATAAGCGTGCCGCGTCACTGCTGCAGAGGGTCCGGGGCAGCCCAAACAGTCTCCTGAGTGTCATTATGGAAAAATTTTATTGCCCGCTCGTCCGTTATTTTTTCAACCTGCATGTTTACTAACATAGTTGTTAAGATTAATGTTTAATAACAAATTATGGTTTTTCTGAAATAAAATGTTTATTATTATTATTTTACACTTGTGCGTACCCCGTTGAGGAATAAAGGCGTGAATATGGATGATCACGTAAACGCAAAAAAAAAAAAAATTTTAGTCCTGTACACACTATGTACATGTTTCATCATAGAACGTTTACGCACTATTTTAAATCCTTTTAAACATTACCACAGATCAATCACCTATTAACACGAAAAAGCTGCCAGTAACAACAACAAGCGAGCCGAAATTCATAAAAACAACGTTTGTTAACAATTACACATGGCGTGAAAGATGTCTGATATGAACAATGTACAACGTAATGGAAAAGCAACAGAACGTATAACAATGTCTGAATAAATAAAACTGTGGGTTCCGGACGTTTGTAGCCACCAAAAATATCTTACTAAAGCGACTCAATCTCAAAAATCCGGACGTTTGTAGCAACCAAAAATATCTTACTAAAGGGACTCAATCTCAAAAATCCGGACGTTTGTAGCAACCAAAAATATGTTACTAAAGGGACTCAATCTCAAAAATACGGTCGTTTGTAGCAACCAAAAATATCTTACTAAAGCGACTCAATCTCAAAAATCCGGACGTTTGTAGCAACCAAAAATATCTTACTAAAGCGACTCAATCTCAAAAATCCGGACGTTTGTAGCAACCAAAAATATCTTACTAAAGGGACTCAATCTCAAAAATACGGACGTTTGTAGCAACCAAAAATATCTTACTAAAGGGACTCAATCTCAAAAATCCGGACGTTTGTAGCAACCAAAAATATGTTACTAAAGGGACTCAATCTCAAAAATCCGAACGTTTGTAGCAACCAAAAATATCTTACTAAAGGGACTCAATCTCAAAAATCCGGACGTTTGTAGCAACCAAAAATATCTTACTAAAGCGACTCAATCTCAAAAATCCGGACGTTTGTAGCAACCAAAAATATCTTACTAAAGGGACTCAATCTCAAAAATCCGGACGTTTGTAGCAACCAAAAATATCTTACTAAAGGGACTCAATCCCAAAAAATCTGCCTCGCTTTTTCCCAACTATGTTGGGGTTGGCTTCCAATCTAACCAAATGCAACAGAATTTACATAGAGCGACTAACCCTTGATAAGACTGCAGTCATATCAAGGGGTATCACGTTACCCAGTAAAGAGATTTTAGAGGTCAGTTATGCAGTCGCTCTAGGTCGTCAGACTTTTGGGCTTCTGACTATCCGTAACCACCTCAGCTGACATTCGTGTCACCTACGAATAACAGCCGGAACCAACGGCTTAACGTGCTTTCCGAGGCACAAACACAATCTCAATAATTATTATGTATTTTATTAACTGTACTTGTAACTTGACTGATTCGTCAATGGTTGTCGCAGTGTCTGATATTTTTCAAGCTGCATCTTCGTATTTATCAAAATCGTCTCTTTTGCACTCAATATACAATTTTAATGATTTCAATGCATTCATTGCCGATTCAAGAACCATTTTTGGATCCTGCGGCAGCTTGTTCGTTGCATTGAACCACTCCAATACATCGTTCTAATCCAACTCGTTGGGATATTTTGTTGCTGTCCGCGTCACCGCGCCGTCGTGAGGTTGAAATATAAAATGGACATCGAGAAATTGATTTAATTTGGTTTTTGGAATTAAAGTAATTCAACGTAACATCTATATGATCATCAACGCAGGACATCAAAATAAAATTAAATTGAAAGTGCTATTATTTCTCTTTGATATACACAAAAGAAACAATTTTTTTTTTTTTAATAAAAAAAACCAGCCAAGCGAGCCACACACAAAGAAGGGTTCCGTAGTTGGGGTGAATGTATCCCAAAAACATTTATTTTTATTTTTTGTTTATTTTTTTGTGATGAAACTAAAAATCTACGGCTATTGGACTTTTTCCTTTATTTGTGCTGTCTGACCTTGCTTCTTGCCAAATTACATGATTCTATGTCAACGGGAAGTGCCCTCTAAGTTGTGATTTATTTGCGGGTATCAAAATAATTATGTTATTAGAGCTCCAAGGGACTGTAGACTTACGTATTTGATATTAATTTCAACTTGATGCCTCCACGAGTTCCTGAGAAAAAGGGTCTTGACAGACAAACAAACGGACAGACGGACGGATGACGAAGTGATCCTATAAAGGTTCCGTGTTTTCCTTAAAAAGACAAATTGTGGAGGCCCGAGGCTAAAGCCCCTGCTGCCCTGCCCTAAATCCGGCCCTGTATTTAATTCCAACTCGATTCATAGTTGGTAAACCATTAAAGTGTGAGTTTTAAACCTTTTGAGTTGTAGGCACGTATTGACAATGTGTATGAGCCGATCTATTCTTTAAAATCTCACCGTGAAAACTAAGGTAAATTGAAGATCAATAGTGTCAATCCCTCCCTAGCATCAGGTGGAAAGACGGCTTACTTCAAGCGCCCCATATGAAAATGTTCAATCTGAGAGTTTTACGGAATAGGCTGGTGGTATTCCATTGTTGCCCCAAATGTGTAAAAAAAGCTAACGCATGTAACGTCAAATATTACATTTTAAACCCTTCGTTTACCGAACCCCAAAACCCGACGAAAAGTAAAATGTTGAATAATTCAGGCGATCTGGGTGACATCCACGAGATTGCGTGTTAGTTAAAAATGTAAGCCAGTACTTATTTTATCATTATTGCATCTAACCTTACTGAGTAAGCTGAAGACTAAGCTATGTAATCAGAATGTTGACAACTTTAGTAGAGTAATCCAACCACGCGATCTGCAAAATACCTGCTTTTCACAAAGCAAACTTCTACGAAATAATCCCTTTTGAATGTTACTGGTAAAATGTAGGTGAACCAACTGTAGGTGGCGATGGTGAAATATAGGCGTTATGTTATGTAAAAGCATACGTTTAGTTTTTTATCATAGGTAACAACATTAAAAAAAAACTTTCACTGTTCGACAAAATCAAGGGATGTAGATACGAGTACTTAGTAAATAAGCACAAGTTATAAATCCTTTTTTATCACAAGCGGCTATTACGTTTTGAAAATTCATCGTCTTATTTTCTTTGTTAGGGTTCCGTAGTTAACAAGGAACCCTTATAGTTTCGCCATGTCCGTCTCTGTCTGTCTGTCTGTCTGTCCGCGGCTTAGCTCACAGACCTATTTAGTACTAGAAAGCTGTAATTTGGCGTGGGCATACATATTACACAATGACAAAGTGGTAAAAAATAAATAAATAAAATACAATCTAAAAATATTTTTTAGGGTTATATTAATTAGGGTTACGTTACTACACGTAAAGTGGGGATGTTTTTTTTTCTTCTATCCGATTGAGTGGGGTATCGTTGGAAAGGCCGTTCAACGTGTGTCAACACAATTGTTTTGATTCAGAGATTCGTTTGCGAAATATTAAGCTATATAGTGCAAATTTTTGTTAGAGCTAAGTGTCAGATATAGGACTGCCAGGTAAATAGTTGTTTTAAGATATGTGAAAAAAATCACCACAATAGCTTATAATAACGAAGTTATAAGGAAAACTATCGCAGCTAAGTAGTTAATGAGTAATAGTCGACCAACTTACATTTACAGGTAGAATGTATGGGAGAATAATTATGTTTTTACATACAAAAATACAAATACAAAATACAAAAATTATTTATTGACATAAAACATATTTTACAATAAAATAGAATTCTCTGACTCCTGCGCTAGTTAAAACTGTATTGCAGGAGCCGGCGTCCTCCCGTAATAGAAGACACAATTTTGTTGTTTTATGACAAGACAAAGAAAAACAAATATAAAGAAAGGAAACAAAAGAGACTTCACTTTATATGTACTTACATTTAATTTAAAAACAAAAAAAAATTTAAGAAATACCTAAACAATAGTTATGGCGCTTCATTTGCCCGAAAGTATGTTTTTAGTGTGTGTGTGTGTGTGTGTGTGTGTATAATTGTATTTGTGTGTATGTGTGTATGTGTATTTGTGTTAAAGTGTGAGTTTGCATGCCCCAATTGTTTGTTATGAAGAGGCACCAACTCAGAACAATGGTCTTCGTTTCGACAGTTCAACAACATTCATCGCGCTATCAACTTCGTCGAACAGACAAACCTTTAGAACATAATTATGAAGCAATGGATTAGCATTATCCATAAAAATAATACATACATACATAAACTCACGCCTTCTTCCCATGGGGGTAGGCAGAAACTATAGAACGCCACTTGCTATGCTCCTTACATACTCCTTTTGCTTCGCCTACGTTCATACATCTAGTCATACACGCACACCGGTTGCGAGTACTACGCACCTGACCTTTCTGAAGAACATCACCAATTTGGTCACTATATGACCTTCTAGGGCGTCCTCCCGGCGTTTCCACTCACCTCTGCTTTATAAATACCTTTTGTTAGTCACCTTTCACTCATCCTCTCCACATGACCAAACCATCTAAGTATACCTACTCCTTTCCTTTCCTTTCCAGTATACCTAATCTTTGTCACTACATCTTCTTTTAAACTGCACCGTTGCCTTATCACCTCATGTTTCAGCCTATCATTCATAGTCACGCCAGCCATGCTTTGCAAGGAACGCATTGCATTTTACTTATAAGCTTCTTTTGCCACACCCAACATTCAATTCCATACCTAAGCGTAGGCACTAGCACACTTTGTTGCCCAATATGTTTTTTAACTACAATATTTAGTTTGTTCTTGCGATGAATTCATTCCAACTACGGAACCCTTATTTGTGCGTAGTCCAACATGAACTTGGCTGACTTTTTTATATTGTTGGAGCCCAGTAGGTGGCCACGTTGATTGCGGCATCAGTAGCGTTCATTCGGTCTTCTTTAGTGCAAGTAAACATGCACTTTACACTCCAGCAAATAAGGCATGGTCTGATCAAGCATGCACTGGCACTGGGTGTTGGATGGGTCAGTAATCCCCCACTTCGACAGATTTTGTCTGCGGCCTACATGCGCTTTCCATATACACTGACCGTCAAAATTAAGTACCCAGAGCAATATTTTCATACAAACGAGGTCATTTCGATGCCTCGGTTTTGCGTCAGGTAACGATTTGGATGAGATCTGATGGAAGCTTTCCAGAGTACGGGTGGAGGAGGTCTAGAGTGCCTAAGGTTCTGATCAAACCGACATTTCATACCGGAGTTGTTCATTTTATTTATTTATTAGGGACAAAAAACAGTTACATGCTAAAAATACAAAGAAATACTTAAACTAAGATTTAACAAACATGTAACCCACACCATTGTCCACGATTTAACTAAAGGTTAAAAGTGCTAAAGAGAACTGTTGAAAAAGAAAAATAAATCAATAGTCGCTTCTTTCATGAAACGAAAACCTCAAAAATAGCATCAAAATGTATAGAAATCCGAACACTCAGATCTCTACACACTCTCTGCTTGTCTAATCAGTTGGGCGCCATAAGTGCTCCAGAACTCCTCCATCCGTACTCTGGAAAGCTGCTATCAGATCTCATCCGCATCGTTACCTGACGGAGAATCGAGGCTTCGAAATGACCTCGTTTGTATGAAAATTTTGCTCTGGGTACCTACTTAGTTTTGACGGTCAGTATAGTTTTGAAAATTAAAACTACGCATAACATAACATCACGCCTGTAATCACCGAAGGGCTATGCAGAGGTGTACCTATAGAAAAACAAAACTAGAAAAAAAGAAAACAAAAAAATAACTAACAACTTTTTGCTTATTTTCAACTATCGTCGCTGAACCAAGCGTGGAAAATCAAACAGTGCGCCTTTATTAGGCAATATATTTTAAACTCGCGTAGTGGTATTGAAAATAGGCTTAAGGGACCGGCGTAGCATGCGTAGTTCATACAAACGTAATGCCAAAATAATTTGTGAATCAAACATATTCTTAAGTTAGTGTGTATTTATTTCGATCGGATTACAGAATATCTATGTTCACAAATATATATTTTGAAAGGACAATGATATAAAGACGAGATATGAGGAATTTAAAATTTCTATAGAAAACTTATTTTTCTCATAACTCTTGTTTAAATCAGTGTCCATTCAAAATATATATTTGGGAACCCAGATATTCTGTAATTACAATCGGAATAAAGACACACTATCTATCATGTTTGATATACAAATTATTTTGGTATTACGTTTGTATGAACTACGCATCCATCGCCAGGCCTCATAAGTATTTAAAGAACGGCTTTTGATCTACGAAGTTGTAGGTGACCTTGACCTAACCCTTATTACTTGAACAAAATGTAAAGTAGATGTACCAATGTAAGGAGACCTATTTTATCTTCAGAAACATCCAACCCATTTCCAAAAAGGGCCAAATATTTCATTGTCCTCACTCGATCTATAAATCTATCCTTCACAAGACAGATAGATGTTAACAAATCCGATGTGGAATTACTGAATAGTTCTAATGTCTCTCTGAAACCCTGCCACCATTCATTGGGCTGTTAAGGGATCCGTTCTGAAAAAGATTGATTGCTAGGTCGTCATTGGGAAAGTTAGGCAGTGACAGCCAATTGTCTCCCAAATTACAGAGTTCTGTTTTGCTATAACTGGATGATTTAATCGTTTTTGGTAATTATGTGTCTGTTAATGGTTCTTGTTGCTATGGGGATTAATGATTTCAATACCTCAATATTGATTGAGAATAATTTATGGACCATACTGAAAATAACTTCTCATTGGAAAAAAAGACGCAGTGTAGTTTTCTGCTAGCGGATAGTAACATAATCATATATTTTCAGCATGGAAAACCAGATGCATGATATATTTGCGTTGATACCAAAAAAACTGCATTATCGCATTCATAATACCTATTGACCTATACCTATGCTACCCTATTGGTGATGTTCTTCAGAAAGGTCAGGTGCGTAGTACTCGCAACCGGCCTGCATGTATGACTAGATGTATGAACGTAGGCGAAGCAAAACGAGTATGTAAGGAGCGTAGCAGGTGGCGTTCTATAGATTCTGCCTACCCCCATGGGAAGAAGGCGTGAGTTTATGTTATGTAATACCTATGCTTCGATCACCTACCTCGTTGATCTAGTAGTCGAAAGCGACACTGCTGATTCGATTCCTAGGTCAGGCAAAGTGTTATTGGATTTTTCCATCTGGAAATCTTTGTATTAGCTCGGAGTCTGGATTTGTGACCGGTTGATGGCATTACGGTCGCATGGCTTAAACATAACTGACAAAATGTGAGCGTACTATAACAACACCTCTACCCAACCCTTCGGGTAAACAAGGCGTGATTTTGTGTTATACAGTACCTGCATAGCCTTTGAACTCAGAGGTCTTAACCGCCTCTGTGGCCAAGTGGTAAGACCACCTGTCTCAGACCCAGAGATCGGGTTCGATTCTCAGTGGAGGCAACATTTTCCGCTCGGTTTTATTGGTGATAGGGCTTGTTCTAAATCTGCCTAGCTACCACCATCTTATCTACAACTGTCACCATAACAACAATGTTAACAGCATTGTTGTGTAGAAGTAAGATAGCCAGTTCCTGTTTGGTTGAGGACTCCGGTTGAAGCTCGCTTTTACCTTTGGCCTGACTGATCATCACTTACCGTTAGGTGAGATGAAGACCATGAGCTTCCAGGACGTGGTTTAAAAAAAAGTTCCTTACAACCCTGTAAAAATAGTACCCAGTAGGTAGGTAAGCATAAAATACAACGTTATAGTAATGCTCCTTTCGTTTGCAGAAATTTGGGCACATTACAAAGAATCGTGGATAGGGATTGTTTTTTTAACATTCTGTAGGGTCCTTTGGTTACTGGGCTCTTTTACGCGTCCTTGCACGGCTATATAAGTGACAAAAACAATCCGGTTTTTTTTCTGTAGACTATGCACAAACAAGGTAATTAAAATGACAAATATTTGTTCAATTGCTTCACTTATAAGACGGTCTTTTATATACCGAGCCAGAAAAGGAAGAACATCGTAAGCGACATAAATTAAAATTTACAGGAGAGGTTTTTTATTGATTAATGTATTGATTTTATTTAATTATTTATTGAAAAAGTGAAGTACCTACATTATGTCGCTTACGATGTTCTTCCTTTTCAGGTTCGATAAGTTAACGCGTTTTATGATTCAAATTCGGTAGGCACTGATAGTCTTCAAACATTAACAGTGAGTAATAAAAGGCAGAACAGTAAAATATGCAAGTCCTTTAACGAATAATGTTCACTCTCAATATCAGCGAGGAAATGTCACAAAAATACCAATAATACCAACTCACATCCTCCATAAATCAAATGGGTTACAATTCACCTCAAAAAAAGTTGTACAATTAAAATTTTCAGACGAGAAAATTTTAAATAAATTCGTGTGATGGCTTCATTTAACTTTTCACATGTGGCTATTAAAACTCACGCGAACTTTTTCGACGAGTTGTAATTACAAAAACTGTGCATTGCATTGGTCAAAAGTGCCCACTATTTTGTGCTAATGTCCTACATTTTTGTTCTTTGTAGCATTTAGTGGTTATTTTTTGTTGCTGACCGTTTTATACCGTTTTTTTTTAATGAGATAGTATAGCTTAAAATAATGATTTTTGATTACATAAAGTTGATACTTGCTTCCCAGTATAAAAAGTAGAATAAAGTGGAAGAAATAACAGAATTCCTAAAAAAAAATCAGCCAAGTGCATGTCGGATCACGCACAATGAAGGGTTCTGTAGTTTGGGTGAATTTATCCAAAAACATTTTTTTTTTGTTTTTTTTTTATGTGATGAAACTAAAACTAAGACTTTTTCCTTTACTTGTGCTGTCTGACCGTGCTTCTTGCCAAATTACATGATTCTATGTCAACGGGAAGTACGCTATAGGTTTTGATTTATTTGCGGGTATCAAAATATGTCCCATTTTGATTTTGATTTTGATCAGAATATGTCGCATAAATCGCCATATTTTTTTATTGCGTTGACTTAGAAGCTTGATATTTTAGAGCTCCAAAGGACTGTAGACTTACGTATTTGATATTAATTTCAACTTGATGCCTTCACGAGTTCCTGAGAAAAAGGGTCTTGACAAACTGACAGACTGACAGACAGACAGACAGACGGACAACGAAGTGATCCTATTAGGGTTCCGTGTTTTCCTTTTGAGGTACGGAACCCTAGTTACCGTAATCAAGGAGTTTTATGTTTAACATCTTTCCTTTCGCTTTATGTGGGAGTGATGTCGTGATTAGGGACGGAAGTGTGTAACAGGAAGTGACAGCTTGAGCATGGAATAAGTGTATTCATGGAATTAGTAAGTACGTCTCTGCTCAGTTGCTCATTACGAAGGTGAGATGTCTGGATGTTACATATCAAAATTATATTGCGACTACTAAAAGTGTCGCAAATTTTTTTTCGTGGGCGCACTTTATTCACCGTTCTAAACCTACTTTACGAACCAAGTACTAAGTGCATGTTCTCATTAAGGTTTTAATACCAGTGGCTAACACCGCTTGTCAGCTGTCAAATGCAACGTCTAGTGAACTACTTAGCTCAATCATGCTCCATCCGACGACGGCTGAAAGCATTTCGGACGTTTCAGCCGGACACCAATTTGAGAATAAAATTGCAGTGTTATTTGGTATGGGACACACCAAATAACACTGCAATTTTATTCTCAAATAAGGATAGTGGGCACACCTGTGCCCGCTATCCTTATTTGTAGGGCAGTTTAAGTGCAGGCCATGTCAAAGTAAACGTTACCTAATAGTTGCACTAATCATGGTGTAGCGGCATCAACATCGCCACATGCGAACTACGCGTCACACTGACGTCACGCAAAATCCTGCATCGCGCAAGCAGAGTTTACCGCGCGACTAGTATATATTATACAACATCCCGACATCAATCGTCGGGCAGTTGCCCACCAGACACAACACCCGTCTGGTCGGAGGTTCCTCCCTTTTCAATAGAGGATGAGTGAATTTTACACCCTGTTCCTCATACCTCTAAAATGGTTTAAAATCACTCGACACTGCGCATGTCATTTTTTTTATCAAATATTGACCTGGTTTGTACGCTGTGTATGGTAACTCACCTGATCAGTTACACACAAATTCAAACCAGTTGGTTCTTCTCTCATATCGACATGAATGATTAGTCGTGCTATTATAGATCTTGAATATTTCCCTAGTAAAAATATTAGCCACTAAGCAAGATGAAGTTACGGCTTAAACAAACGCCGGACATACCTACTTGCTCGTATAGGGTATCTTAATGAACCTCACACAGTGAATCTACTAGACTTAGAATACACAGCTTATATCGTCCAGTATCAACATCTGACGATCTAATACCATCATCAATCATTGTACGTACGATAGTATTTCTACGTAATCCAAGGACTTATAGACGTATCCTTCACAAACAATGTTTCGGATACACAAAGGATTCCTAGAAGATGCAATAACTAACAGCTAAACTATTCGACATATACTCATACTTAGCCGATTACCATGTTCTGGCATTACTTCATTGGAGTATGGGTAGCTAAGACCCATATTATTAAGTCATCATAATCAACATTTCTGTTCTACTGCTTGACTTTTAGGCCTCCATCAAAATTCGCCACTATTACCAATAATTGTTCCACAGTAATGTATTTTCGGTCACATAAAAGGAACTAACATTAAATGATATTGCCTCATAATACTTGTTAACAGGCTTAACACTGTCCTCCCATACCTAATAACACTGCAATTTGAAATGATTGTAAGAGTCCATTATTTTTAAAAGAGTAACCGTAGTGTTTCTTGCCGGCTCTTCTCCATAGGAAACGACCCTCGCACATTCTTCTGACGCTTCATAAGTTCCCATGTAGATTTATAAGAAGAAAAATAATTTGACTTACTTTGACTTTATTAGATCATACATACATAATACATACATGCTGGTTAGCTTAAAACGTTCCCACTGCTGGGACACAGGCCTCCCGTCCTCCAGAGGGAGTGGGCCGTAATCCACCACGCGGGCCCAGTGCGGGTTGGTAGATGTCATATGTTTTCGAATTTTTGGTTCTAGGACATACCGGTTTCCTCACGATGTTTTCCTTCACCGTTTTGAGAGCAGTGGCGATGAAACTATTTACACAAAGTAAAGCGCTTGCTTGGGTCCGTACAACTCGTAAGTCTGATTTTAGATCAGCAGTCCTTCATCTTTAGGTGTTAAACTTTTATTTGGCCTAACAGCCCGGATTGATGACGGCTGCTGGCGAAATGTGGGTGTACTATTAATGCACCTCTCCTTTGTGAACGACACGCGTGTAGTTATGTTATGTTGCATCACGAAGTATTCCTTCGTAAGTGAAAAAGAATTTGTACTGTAAAACGATGAAATAAAATTGTCATAATGTGATAGTATTAAAAAACCGGCCAAGTGCGAGTCGGACTCGCGCACGAAGTGTTCCGTACCATTATCTATAAAAATGGCAAAAAATCACGTTTGTTGTATGGAAGCCCCTTAAATATTTTATTTTATTTTAATTTAATTATTTATTTTTAAAGTCAATATATAACTAAATATTCTGTGAATATTTCAAGCGTCTACCTGTTGCCGATATCTATTTAGAGCAAAATCGAGCAAAAAAATCACGTTTGTTGTATGGGAGCCCCCTTAAATATTTATTTTATTCATTTTTTTTAGTATTTGTTGTAATTGTGGCAACAGAAATACATCATCTGTGAAAATTTCAACTGTCTAACTGTCACGGTTCATGAGATACAGCCTGGTGACAGACGGACAGACAGACAGACAGACGGCGGAGCCTTAGTAATAGGGTTCCCGTTTTACCCTTTGGGTACGGAACCCTAAAAAGTATTCTACTCGATATTCCGATGCAACAAGCAATCCTTCCTGTTTTGCCGGTACGGATACAGAGGTAGCAAACTTTTTTGTAATTTAGCTGTTTGCACGAAACAACGTGACGGCGATGTTCCCGTATCGTGTGTACGCTGTAGCCCAGCCTATTGGGCGCCATAGAACATCACCACCAATCCATACACCTCAGCCAAACGAACTGCAACTTTATTGTCATCTCCAGAAGGATTTTGAGACAGTGTAGCTATTTTTGCATCGTTCATTGACTCAATTTCTTGAGCAAACGAATCGTCGAGATATCTTCGACCTGACTACGGAGGGTGCGTGATTTCTGTATTACGTTTATCAGGCATTGATTGTTGATTAATTTATCTGGAGATGGTTTCACTGTATATTTGTAGAAGTGGTAATTTTATTAAAAGCTTTGTTGGAAAAACGAGCGAGCCTTACAGTAGTTGCATAAGATGGTATAGTACTTACTAATTCCATGCTATTTTAAAGTACTTACTAATTCCATGATATTAAAAAGTACTTACTTATTCCATGCTCAAGCTGTCACTTCCTGTTACACACTTCCGTCTGAAGGTACGGTTTATATCAAAATCATCATCATCATTTCAGCCGAAAGACGTCCACTGCTGGACATAGGCCTCCCCAAAAATGGAGGGGATTTGCCATAATAGCCACGCTTGCCAGGCGGGTTGTCTGGGCGATTAGTATGGTTTTACAAATGCATAGAGAACGCTGCTGCCCATTCTCTAGTAAATCCCTTAGTCGCTTTTTAAGACACCCACGGGAAGAAATGGGATGGTGCTATTCTTTACGTCCGGCACCAAACGGTACACACAAAATATGATTTTGAATTACTGTTTACAGTTTTTTCAAATTAGGATACTATTGTGTTTGTATCCCGCTTCTTGACTCTTGTTAGTACTCTTGTAGCTATCCATAAACAAAAGAAAAATGTTAACGACAAAATGTTGGTAGACAGTACCATTTAAGCAACTTCAGCCCATATTAAAGCCGTAGAACAAACAATACTAAGTAAATTCTAGCGTGACCTCACTTCCAACTAGTTTGGGAGGTCCTAATTGATTTCCAATGTTTACTGAATTTGGTCCTCCAAACAATTGCGTTGGGTAAACAGTGGATAGTGTTGGAGATCTCGCTTCGAGAATTTCATGTCTGATTAGTAGGGTAGTGTTTTGTTTTGTTCTCTTTTGTGTTTTTAAGGTTTCTGGAATATACAGCGTAAAAAAGTGGCTAGCCAGATCACAGATGTGTAAAAATGTGATGCGTGTCGTAAGAACTTAGTTTAAAATTGGCAGTAAGAAGTTTTTGGTCATAAATTGATTGGCAGACAGGTTTGGAAAAAGATTTGAAGAAGATATTTCCCAATGACACGACAATATCTTGCTGTTATGTAGCTTTATCAAGCTTTTTATATTTTAAAATGAATTCATTGAAATACATTAATTCGCAAACTTAAAAGGAGGAACAAAGAAAACATTAGCAGAAGAATGAATGTTCAGCTAAACCAAAAAAGCAGGGCCAGGGCAGCCAGGGCGATAATCTTGATAAAGAATTCGAATTTGTAAATATCTACATAATACTAAAACGACCCGACCCTCCACCAGAGCTAGAGAAAATCCAATCAATCACAGAACGTCCTTTTCGCCGTACAATTTCAACGTAGCTGAATATTTTATTAGTATACTACTTAGTCGTGCAGAAAGTTTTATAATGGTTCTGGAGCTCTGCCAGATATGAAGCGAGCTTGCTATTATATTGTATAACGTTCCCGTTTTAACCCAGTCTCGTATTGTAAGCAAACTTGGTGCTCTCGTCGTGTGATAGTTGTGTGACTGTTATAAGACCTATTTGGAGAATTTCATACAAAAGTTTTTGGACGGATTGAAGATAATTAAAAACTTTTTCTTTATTCTTAGATCGTAATTTGTATACACTACTGTTGTTTTAACGGTTATGTAGAACAGTTAAAATTTATTTGAGAGTTCATTCCATAATAAGTAGGTAACTGTTTTTGTTGTCTTGTCATGGACATGATTAAATTATCACAGAACATGAATATGCTCTAGAGTCTTATTAACACAGTCAAAGTATTGTTCCATTATCATCATCTAGTTTTTATTTTTAAAATATTGTGGACGACGCACGCCTCAATATCCATATAGATTGTTATAGATAGTTTTTTAAATAAATTATATCTTAAGTTACGAACTCTTAATGCCATTTGTCGGCAATGCGTGAAGGTTATTTTGAAAATAAATTAAATGTTGCAAGGTGCGAGAGGACCGGCCTAAAGTAATTTTTTGTTGTTGGCAATCTTAACTTTTGCTCTGTGAACGTCGCTTGCAAAGTTGAATCGTAAAATATCTAAAAGAAGCTAGTTGTTGAAGCCCTGCAACAACCGCACCATCCGATTTGATTCCAAACTAAAACGGCATTTTATTTCACCTCCATCCATAACAAATATGTTTGACGTGTAAAAGTGTTTGTACAAACCTACTTTCAGAAAATAAATCATTTATCATTTATCATAATGATAAGCAATATCGATGGTGAGACCGAATCAAAACTTAAAAGATGTTGTGAAATAAAATGAAACAATTCACAGTCGATGTTATGCCATCAAACCAAATCAGTATCAATGCAATGTAGCGTAGTAATAATAGCCGAGCTAAAATTGGAGAGATCAAAACACAAATGAACGTCGACGGATTCACGATACAAATACGGATTGGAGTTGAAGCAATATTCAGTCACACTGTTTTGCTAGCATCTGATTTTGACTTACGGAATGTAATATTGGGATTAAGCGCTTATGGATAAAATTAATTAATTCACTATGGAATTAGTTCTCTGATCATTTATTTTTTTCTCTTAGGACATCGCCAAGCGGTTGGTCGACTCTTCACGCGACCAGAGGCCTGGCCTATTTTTAGCCCAAAGAATCAGCATTGACATCCAACGTGGCAATGCTGCCAGCCTTTTGGGCACTTTGCCCATTGACAGCGATACGGACTAATTTTTTGATGTCCAATGAGCTCTCCCCCCCCCCTTTGTTTTTTTTTTGTTTAATTTCAAACTAGTTATGAATACACCTCACCCGTCTGCATTAGATTAGCTAAGTCGATATATGGCTCCATTCTAGCAACGAGATATCGTTTGCAAGCTCAGCGGTCTGTGTCCACCGGATGAGCCATGTTACGCATTTTGTAAGACAGAATAAAAGTCGCCTCCAAATCGGCACTACGTATTTTTATTTTTATCCTCAGTAAAATTCCTGAGTAGTTAAGTTAGTATTGGAAAGGTTTCTCACGCCCCGAAACCAAAAGTGTATATACATATCAAAGGCACGGATTCTTTTGGTGATAACAACCTACATGGCAACATTTTTTTAATAATACCTACATAATTATAAAGTTAAGAAATATTTAACTAATAAAAATCAAATGTTATAATTGAATTCTACACATCACTAGACCAAGTCAGCTGATCGGTACGCGTTTTACTCCATTTGTTTGATCCCGCCGCCTATCGTGCCGGCCGCGCCGCCGCGTGTCGGTGCGGCGCCGTGTCGCAGAGCTATGGCAGGTGTGTGTGTTTGTACTAGGCGCACAGACACAGATAATGGATAATTACCCTCGTAGTGCGGTGACACGTTTGTTATGATTTAAATTTAATAAAGTATAGAAATAAAAAAATGTCAAACATTTTCAAAGTTATTCTTTTTGAGCTGAAATTTTGTACCGAGATTCTGCACCAGATGCACTATTCACCCTGTTTGTATGGATATACCCTTTCCGTAACACGCTGTATACTTTAGTGTTACCATGTATATTTTAATTAAGGTAGCAAATAAAATAAAAGTTCTCTAAATAATTAAATGAATAGTGCAGCAATGCATTTTTGTCAACGCAAAAAAAAATGGTTATTAGAAAGTAAGATTCTTAAAACTTTTATGGTTTGTTAGTTGGTAGGTACTTGTATGGTTTTAACTTTTGAATTGTATTCGTAACGTTAAACTATGATGGTATAACTTGAAAATGAGAAGGTTTTGAGTCATAATTTTTACACTAAATGCGTGGGTTTTGCATAAATAACAAATATAGATATTACCTATTTTAATTTATTTAAACATATAGGTACTTTAGATGCGGTATATTGTACACACAGATACCCTGCGGGTTATAACGTCTCTTCCATTTTCTATTTGCTTCTTGGCAAACCTCTCCTGGAACTTGCTGCTTTGAATATATCTGGATCCGCATCACGTCTAATAAGGAGTGCTTGATTAAGTAGTCCTTGGACGCTTCGTCTGTAAGGTGCAGTTCCTCTCCGGTCGTGGTAGTCTTCGTTCTAACATCTGATGTCAGCCAGGCTTACAATGTAGACAAAAAAGACGCATTTTGCGTTTGGCTTCGAATTCCAAAAGCTTACTGAATTTTAAATACAGCCTGTAGATATATTTTTACAAAGGAAATAAGATAAATCAATTAGGTACGCCGACCAAATTCAATTCGTTTCTGTTGTGAATTTTATCAAAATTTGTTAGAACTGTTACAGCAATAAATTTAAACTAATCAATTTTTATCGTTCAGTGTATCCAATTTGACCGTTAAGTCAATTTTATTGGTATGGAGTCTTAATATAGAAAGGATACTGGAAAAAATATTTGTTACTGCAAACAAAAGAACGTACATAATCGGCTTAAAATGTTCCTAGCTCCCACTGTTGGGTCTCAGACTTCTGGGAACAAAAACATGCGTCTAAAAATTCTAAAATCCCAATAGCATTGCACCAGCACTTCAGTGAATGAAATATTCATTTTTGCAACGATAGATGTTTGCAGCGCCTGGCCTGTGCAAATACGGATTAGGCTCAATTTTCATAAATAAATACGACGCCTGAGCCTTCGCCAAACAAAGGCTTTTCGTATTTTTAAAAAAAAACTGTCCATAGAGCCTCTGTGAAGTTTTTGGAACATACAATTTATTTAGTTATGTTGTTACTTATACTCCATTTGAAATAAGATAAGACATTTAAATAAACCTTTTCAACTGATTTTGACTTCTATTGCGTGGGTGGCAAGACAAATGGCAGCTGTAATAAACAGTTGGTATTGTAACCACGTTTTTGCTATTAATGCCAGCATTATGCCTACGGAATAGAAGCCAAAATCGGTTGCACGGACTGTAAACAAGTTTATTTAAATTTCTAATGTTATTTCGAATGGAGTATAGGTTGTACGCAGACTGATTTCGGACTCTCCATTAGACAGGCTATAATTTCACTCCATGAAAACAATGATGACTCGTAACGTAATTTAATCAAGTTTTAGTTGTTGAATACTTTAATAGGTAATAATGATTTTCCTTTTGCTAGTAAAATTTGATTAATTTTTGAAATACATTGCAAGCTATAGTTTTGTATAATTTAGAAGCAATTTTTTTTTTCATTTTTGTTAATGTGAGTACCATGGAGCCGTTTATTATGATAAGATGTATGTTGACTTAAAAAAGCGTGGCAGTTGAGAGTATGTCATGCTCACTTAAATGGCTCGCTGATGGTGGCGCGTGTGTTGGATCATTCGGTTCCCTACAAAATGGTTGAGTTGGATGGTGCTGATCCACGCGTCATGTTCGTGAACGGGCGCCGTCAGTTGAGACTGGTCTTCTCTTAACTGCCAGGGCTTATTTGTAATCTTTTAATCTTATATTTTGAATTGTTTTTTAAATATATATATTTTTTTTTTTTACATTGTTCTCACTTATAGAAGCAACAAGAATAATGTACCCAGGATTTTGTAATATCTTGCTTTAAAAGAGTGTCCTTGGTGTTTCTTGCCTATTCTTCTCCATAGAGATCTACGTTTTGGAATGGGCAAATAGCTTCAACTTTTTGACTAACTGACCGACTCTTTGATAATTCAAAAGTGCCTGTAATAGGTTTAATTGAAATAAATGTTTTGAGTTTGAATTTGAACAAAACAGTTTTATAGTCAAAACTGGTTTTTCTGTAGTTTTTAGGGTTCCCATAAAACGGAACCCTTATAAGATCACTCGTGTGTCTGTCTGGCTGTCCGTCTGTCAAAGCCAATTTGCTCCGAATCTGCTGGACCTGGGTCTAGTTGAAATTAGGTACTGTACTTATATGAACTTCTGTGACCCAAATACGGACGTGTAACATAAATAAATAATTTTGAAAAAGGTTTTGCAAACTATACCGTGTGATAATTATATCAAATTTTCATTTGATATAATTATCACACGGTACAGGACTTGTATTTTCAGATATTTTTTTTTATAATTTAAAATAAATAATTTTAAAATTATTTAGAACAAATTTTTTAGTTTATGTTCTTATGTGCGCGCTGTCTGAAAGTAAAGTGACACCTATCAAAGTATTAGTACAATCGAATAGAGAAACACCGTTTAACAATACCAGCAACCAATAGTGACTCGAAAAACAGAAGCAAGAACTATTTCATCAATGAAATATCAAGACTAAAATTTTGCATGCAACGGAATTGTGTAGAAAATCGCGTGCCAATTGAAAATAATGCTGAATGTACTAAACTATAACTGCATCATACGGATGAAAAAAAGCTAAAAAGCGATTTCAAAATTACCGTCCGGTTGCACAAACAGCGAGGTACTATTTTTATATTCAGTTTTCAGTTGGTAAGGTGCAAACCCCCCCTCTCCTTTTTTTGGGGGAGGCCTATGTCCAGCAGTGGACGTCTTTCGGCTGGAATGACGAAGGTGCAAACATCATGGGGTTAAAAAGAAAAAGGAAAAGAAAGTATTTTTTTGTGTTACCTTTAAATCATTAGAAAACAAAATGAAGACATGTCTCGATTTTATTATTATTTCCAATTTATTTCTGAATTTTTATTTCTTTTTTTTTTTCATTAGGTTAACCGAAAACAACTTGAATAATTTTTAAATTTGTTATTTTATGTATGTCATGTAAACAAAGTCTTCAGTACTTTTCAGTAACATTAAATCTGCAAAAAAGTTAAATAATTTACACAAAAATTGTTAACCCAAAACCGTGCAGTACAGCGTAACCACTAATTAACTATCGTCAGTGGCACCGGGCCGAAATAAATCAAGTGACACTTGTCACGGACGTCCCATAACTTGTAAGTTATGCGGCGATCGCGTGCGTCTGAACCCGCACATTCACGGATACGTTTGACGCGCTGTGAGCGTTGCGCTCATTTGGCTCGATCGATGATTCGGTTTGGTTCATTAAGAATTGTGTTTGAGGACTATATTTTATTCGTAAATAGTTATTTCTGTGTTCGTGGATGTTTGGAAACAATATAGATTACAAACAATTACAGTTGTGTCTTGTCTGCGAGTCCCAGTGAGTTTTACCCAAAGGGTAAAACAGGAACCCTATTACTAAGGCTCCGCCGTCTGTCTGTCTGTCTGCTGTCCGTCTGTCCGTCTGTCACCAGGCTGTATCTCAGGAACCGTGATAGCTAGACAGTTGAAATTTTCACAGATGATGTATTTCTGTTGCCGCTATAACAACAAATAAAAAAAAATTGAATTAAAAAAAATATTTAAGGGGGCTAACAAACGTGATTTTTTTGCTCGTTTTGCTCTATATTGACAACGGCAACAAGTAGACGCTTGAAATATTCACAGAATATGTAGATATATAATGACTTTAAAAATAAATAATTAAATTAAAATAAAACAAATATTTAAGGGGGGCTCCCATACAACAAACGTGTTTTTTTGCCATTTTTATAGATGACGGAACCCTTCGTGTGCGAGTCCGACTCGCACATGGCCGGTTTTTTTTTTGTTTTAGGCATTGTAGGTGCAGCTAAGAATCTCGTTTTCTTGTCTAACCTACTGAAAGTTCTATTAATCTGTCCACTGTAATGTATGCACACAATTTCTGAACAGAAAAAAAAGGCGGACAAAATGTAGATAGACATCTTCCATCATCTTTCTTCTTCTTCTCTTAATTAATTAACGGACACACACTTCTCTAAGTGTTTATTATTCTAGCGTATGGCACTCGTGGGTTGCAGCTGAAAATCAGCGTCAGGTGGTACACCTTGTGTTGTCATCTGACATTATGCTGAGCTGAGGCCCTTTTGGCATTATAATAATTGTTTTCTGTTATTTATAGTTTTTAAGGTGTATTTTTTGCTGTAAAGCCAATAAACGCATTTTTCTTTCTTTTCTTTCTTTCTTTCAAACAAATGTTTGGTATTTTTAATTTAATTAATTCTTCTTCTTCTCTTCTATATCAAAGGCAACCGTGACTGACTGGTCTATCAACCTGTAGCTCAAACTACTGTACGGATTGGGTTGAACTTTGGCACACAGATAGATATTATGCTGTAGGCTCCCGCTAAGGTTTTTTGGAAATTCGACCTTTAAGAGGTTAAAAGGGGGGATTTTGTTTGAATGAAAAATCGTATACCATGAGTTAATAAACAAGAAATTTGGCACGAATACTTAAAGTAAATGATAAAGTTTGGCATGTTTAGTTTTTCTAAAATGCCCCCTAATGGGGATTAGGGGATGTCAAAGTTTGTATGGAAGAATTTTAACGCGCGGTCCGACGAATTGTAACTCGAAACTCAGTATTTGTACTAAAACAGGAGTGTATAATGAAATTTAATGCGTTACAATAAGAGTCAATTTACAAAGCAAGTGTGTTGAAAAGTACTTTGTTGATTTACTGTGCAGAAATAGCACTTTTGTATTTTAACGTAGAGCGTGCCTAGATTGATTATTATCACTACGTCGCAAAATGATACGAGTATTCCGCTGTTCAAACTAAATTCTACGAGTAGAATATTGGTAAACAAAACTATGTCAAATTCAAATATCTATCCAATCAACCGTGGAATGCAATGCAACGATTAATCAGTATGTTGATGTTCTGTGTACCAAATTATTGTGAATCAAACTACGTTTAGGCTGTTCAGTGAATTATAAATACACTAGAATTATGAATTTAGATATTAGGAAGTTATGGTTCGTTCATTAGTTGTTTATAGTATTTACGCCATCCACACATCCGTTGGCAAGCAAGCTTCAAGCTAAATAGAAATGAAAAAAAAACATGATTAATATCAGTTCCAAAAAACCGGTCAAGAGCAAGTCGGACTCGTGCACCGAGGGTTCCGTACGTATATATAATATGATGTTGATGATTTCTGAAAAACTGTGCCATTTAGAGACATCGTTTTATTTTTCCTGTAATCTTTACATACATTTCTATCACAGAATAATTTCAGATTTTTATCAAAATGCAAACTTCATTAATCATCGGTATCGGTATTTTTTTTTTCATTAATCATCAAAAGTCGGAAACTATGCTACCTAAAAAAAAAAATGTTTGAGAATATGCAAACAGCGCTCTTTCATATGATACCCCAAATGCCTTAGTAGCTTTCAGCACTTCAAATTTGTAAGACCCGTTTTCAGTCCCTTTTGCTAAAAATATATATGTTTTTAAATGTCTTTCTTGTTTGAAAAATAGTTGGGCAGACGTCATCTAAAACTATTCTAAATTTCAAGTTGATAGCATTAGCAATTCTTGAGATATCCAGGTGTGACTGACAGGCAGACAGACAGACATAGTCTCACCATAAGCGTTCCTTTTTACCATTCGGGTACGGAACCCTAAAAAAAATAATAATAATAAAACTGAAACTCAAAACATTTATTTCATTTAAACCTTTTATTTTAAATTACAGGCACTTTTGAATTGACAAAGAGTCGGTCAGTTAGTTAGAAAGTTGAAGCTATTTGCCCATTCCAAAACGTAGATCTCTATAGAGAAGAACAGGCAAGAAACTCCAAGGACACTCTTTTAAATCAAGATATTATAAAATCCTGGGTACATTATTCTCATCATTATTATTTCTGGGTAAAAATATTTAAAAACATAATCAATAATGTACGTGTACTTAAGTAATAAATGAAAATAAAAATACTGGCGTGTGCAATGACGTAATGGCAAATAATTTAATTTATGGTTTTGTGTACTTATCGCAATGCTGATTACTTTGCGTACTTACTATTTTATAGAAATAAGTTCTTTTAACTGAACAGACAGGTGTGCTGCTGGGGAGTTTATTGCGCCTTCTTTCCAGCTAAAGCACGAGAAAGTGGAGAATGGTGGCATTTTGGGGGAAAGCCTCATGTAATTATGACGTTGAAAAAGTGCTGATTCTCAGCCTAGTATGAAAATCCTTTTGATTTTGAATTAAAATAATACCAACCTGCATACTCTTAAAGCAGAATTATTTTTCCCTCTCACAGAGAGGAGACATGTGTCCCAGCAGTGGGAACATTATAGGCTAATTATGTATGTTGTGGGGTAGAATAATTTAAAAAGGGCTCATAAAGTGGGTAGCACACTATTGCTCAGTAATTCTAAATCTCAACGACACGCTTTCCCCTGAAAAGCGGTTTTTTTACAAGTTACACTTTACATTTTGTTCTGTATCCGGTTCCGTATTTAAATTACGAGAATAATTTTTTGCAAGTGATATTTTTTTTGTCCCACTCCGTGGAAAGTGCTTTGAGTTTTCTCCTCTGATTTTGTCGGATGTATGTAATGAGGTCTTTGATTACAATATTATGATTATTTCTTTATTATTATTATTCTCGATGTGTTTTGAGGTCCCAATTTGTTAAGGACAAAAAGGAAATCAGAGGAAGAGGATCATAATTATTATACTCTCTTTTCATAATTACATTCTTTATATGTCATGTGAGTTCCTTGTGGTGCCGGACGTAAAGAATAGCACTCCCCTATTTCTTCCCATGGGTGTCGTAAAAGGCGACTAAGGGACTTGCTAGAGAATGGGCAGCAGCGTTCTCTATGCATTTTAACACCATACTGCGATTGCCAACCCGTCTGCCAAGCGTGGCGATTATGGCAACCCGGGTCCTTTGGGGTAAGCCTATGTCCAGCAGTGGACGTCTTTTAGTTGAAATGATGTCATGTAAAGTTAAATGGAAGTTCCAGATTACTCAATGTTCGCTAAGCGATCGAGCTTTAGTGCAAGTCCAGGTTGAGCTGCACGATTACTGACAAATGCTTACACTGATTGGACAGGTCCACTCAAATTTGTGTGGTTCTTTCCTCAAAAGACCATTCCAGACACGGATCCACATGGTCCCCACATGATCTGACCAAGATTATGTCTGGAATTTAAAAGACACCTGAGTTTGTTTCGCCATTTCTTCTCAAGGGTAGTCAGATAGGAAATGTCGGCTACATCTAGATTATTTTTTTATATGACGTGTAAAAGTGATTCTAATATCCTATTTACAGAATAAACGACGCCGGCTTTTTGCTGATATGCACTTACTACACTGTAAATGCATCCGCCTCTTTGCAGTCGGATAATTAATGAAAACTGGCGAGGTTCGTGTGGGACTACCCACAATGAAGGGTTCCGTAGTTATGATGAATATATCTCAGAAACAAACTTAATAAACTCTAGTTGAAAAACATGTTTCCCTATACATTCCAACTGAGCATGTAAATACGCACTATATTTTATTTTATTTTATTTATTTGGGACAAAAAACAGTTATACATTACAGCATTTATAAAAAGTCGTTTTATTACAGTCGAAAAAACGTATAACCCACACTATTGTCCACGAAATGATATCCGTGTATGAAAACGAACGCATGGTTAACCATGTTTTTTTTTACATATATGCAATAAAAACCGACGATCTGAAAGAAGCGGATGACAAGAGCATCCGTCTTATAGGCGACTTGCAAGAGATTGTGGGTACTTAGTCTGAACGGCCCAAATCGAATGGCACGCGGGCCATTCGACCGTAAACAAAAATTGTCTACGTTCGAATGGCCCGGTGGTCAAATGAATTTAAAAATAATTCAAAAGTACAGTCGCAAACATTCTATTAATCACATAGTTTATGAATTTTAACTAAATAAATATTTAATTATTTGAAATCGTCTAAATAAACGGAATACATCTTCATAACCGGTCGGCACGATTTCAGGTAGCTAGATAAACAATGACCCTTCTTGTCATCCAATCACAAGTAGGATGCTTATCTGTGACGTCAGAGGACTATGGAGAAATATGTTTAATAGTATGCAACTTAGTAACACCACTGTTAATTTTGCAATTGTCCATTAATGTTGTGCATTGAACTTTTACTTTCGAGAGTTTTGTGTTTTGTTTACTGTTGGATCCTGGTAAGTTTTTTTTTAATATATTATAAAGCCAATTGCATATACTTACTGCAATATTTTTCTCAAAATGTTTCTTCAGTTAAAGGCGTTTCATATGTATTCTATCTTTTTGGGTCCAAGAACATAATATGATCGAATTTAATATAAGTACTTACATCTCTTTCAACTCGTATGTAAACAACATCAATATTCGGGCTAAAGACTAAGCTACCATATTTTATTTAGAACATAAATAATATATGACAGGGACTAGATTTTAGACCATACACATACAAATCTGTATTATATACTTTCACACTTCTAAGGCCCATATTGTATTTTCTAGGTTTAAATAATCATAGAAATGGATGACGCACATCCCTCTACATCACAATCTGCAAGTGAGGGTAAATCAAGAAAAGGTGCTCGCCTTCTACGTAAAGGTGGTTATGAATATAATTGGAAAAGGCTGAACAAAGACGGAACAGAACTTTGGCGTTGTGCAAAAAAAAGTACGTGCAGTGCTTCTATTAAAACCAAAAGTAACCCTTTAACAGTTGTACGTGAAACATCACATAATCATGGACCTAAAGACTTAGAAACGAGGGAAATTAAAGAGCAAATGGAAAAATGTATAAACGCTGTTCAACACGACGTATCTATTCCGATTCCTCAAATATTTAATGAGCACATGCAAATACTTACACAAAAAGGAGTACAAATTTTACCTAAGTTTGAAAATATAAGCAAACATCTATACCAAAAACGAAATAGCTCAATTGGAGCCAAGAGACTTTGCTT
The DNA here is from genome assembly GCA_948098905.1 of Tiliacea aurago. Classification (NCBI taxonomy): domain Eukaryota; kingdom Metazoa; phylum Arthropoda; class Insecta; order Lepidoptera; family Noctuidae; genus Tiliacea; species Tiliacea aurago. Next base: position 28,310,056 of record OX402578.1, read on the forward strand.
TAGAAAAGGAGCTGACGTTATTATCCCTCAAAAATATTTATTTATGTTATTTGCGGATTATCAATACAGACAAAAAAGAATATTGATATTTGGACATAAGGATTTCACTGTTTATTTGCGGCAGTCAAGAAGTTTTTTCTTTGATGGGACATTTAAGATCTGCCCGAATGGATTTTATCAAGTTTTTACAGTTCATGCAGATATAGGAAGCACTCAAGAATTTGTTAACGTGATTCCTATTTTGTATGCTTTACTACCTGATAAGAAGCTTGACACATATCAGTTACTATTCCAATTAATAAAAAGCCAAGAACCAGAATGGAAACCAACTTATGCCACTATGGATTTTGAAGCAGCTACCATAGTTGCATTACAAAATATTTTTCCAAATGTTAAAATAACAGGGTGCAATTTTCATTTTAGTCAATGCTTGTGGCGTAAAGCAAATAAATTAAATCTACACAAGACCCATTCAGGCAAGGCACATATAAAATTATGTACAGCATTATCACACATTCCTCCACACTTCGTTGACGATGGTTGGCTTTATATTATGGCAGAAAGTCCGTGCAGTGATAATTTTACAAAATTCAACGATTATTTTGTTAGCACATGGCTAGACGATAAGGTGAATTCAAGTATCTGGTGTACATATAATAAATATCATAAAACAAATAACATTGTAGAGTCATGGAACAATAGAATTAGAAAATTCATAAAAGTCAAACCAAATATTGGTCAACTTCTGCAAGGGTTGCATAACGACTTCAAATATTATTCAAATCAGATAAGGAAACCTGATGGCATCAAAATTTCAAAAAGGAAACCTGAAACTTTATCAAGAAACTGGAAAATTCAAAGTATTGTAGAAGAATTATGACTGGACAGATAAGCGTGGGGCATTGCTTAGAAAAATTAAAGTTTTAATCAATTATATTGTTCAGTCGTATTTTCTTTTTATTTTGTTGGTTTTTTATTTTAAAATAAGCCCGATTGTTACTAAATCTTATTGATTAATATTGTATTTTTATATTTTGTTGATTTGTTTTTCTAGAATAAGACTTATTTTAGGTAAATCTTATAGTAAATTCTCATATTTTGTTGATCTGTTTCCTTACAATTGCTGGTTGGTTTTGACTAAACATTGTTGTATAATAATATTTTTATGTTTGTTCATTTGTTTCTCTAAAATAAGACTGATTTTCACTAAATCTTATTGTGTAATAGTAAATTCCCACGAATTGAGGATTTTTATTCTTTAAAATTAAGCTGCTTTTGACTAACTTTTTAATTTTATTTTTTTTACATTTTGTTGATTGGCTTGTTGTTTTATTTTATCTTATTGTATATTTTGTTGATTGTTTTAATGAAGATAATACAAATCTAAGAAAAAATCATTTTTTATTTAAACTTTTTACTTTTGCACCCGAATGTACATAATGTAGTTCATCCATTGAATTAAGATAGATTGTGTCACCAACGGGCCATTTGTACGTAGACGATTTTTGTTTACGTTCGAATGACCCACGTGCCATTCGATTTGGGCCGTTCAGACTAAGTACCCAGATTGTGAAACAATTTTTTTGAAGTTAGATTGCGACATCGCGAAAATATCAAAATCAATGAAATGTGAGTTATAGGTTTCTAAAAGTCGGCGGAGAGGGGCTCGCACCCCAGCCTTCGTTCTACATCGTGCAGGGTAGAATTAATAGTCGAGGTGAGCGCACCTCCCGCAGAATAACAGTTCTAGGTACTACGTAACACAGCCTATTCGAGAGCTCAGTACAATTAAATTTGTCATTGCTTACCGTACAGCAACACAACCATGACAAAAAAAAAAAAACGTCTGGAATCCAAGCTCAATATCTTATAATGCTTTAGCAAATCAGCATAGGGAAGTAGATTATAAGGAGTGATTTACCGTGGTATTTTAACACCATAGACTTTCTTTTTATTGGTTTTCCTACATCGATACGAGTATACATCAAAGTGAATTCTTCAACTACAAAATGTAAGTTTGTAATCGCGAAAAAAAAATTTTTTTTTTAATTAACGGTTTTCGGACCTTTTCCTTTACTGTGTTGAGAGACCTTGCTACTGCCAAATTTCACGATTCTCGATCAACGGGAAGATGTTTGATTTATTTGCGAGTATCAAAAAATGTCGTATAAATGGCCGTCATTTTTTATTGCGTTGACTTAGCAGCTTGTTTTTTTAAATCACCAAGAAACCGTAGACATACCATATTTGATATTAATGTCAACTTGATATCTGTACGCGTGCCTAAGAAAAAGGGTCTTGATAGACAGACAGACAAACGGACGGGCGGACAACGAAGTGATCCTCCATTTTTTCAAAATTACATATATAAAAAAATTCTTTCAGAAAGGCTGTTTGATAAAACAGAGGCTATATCAAATCGATAAAATCAATTTAGCATCCAATATTCACACCAATCAATTCGATGACAAAACAACAAACGAGTTAACACGGAAAAGGTGTACAAAAAAAAACAATTAAGGTGAAATGCGCTAACAAAAACTAACATTATTATAGTATTGCGTGGCGCACGGCTGTTCAGCTCTAAACTTTAGCCTTTTTCTGTTTCCTAGGAATATGCTCGGGTAATGATTTGTACGATTAACCGGTTTTAGCCGATTCGTTACAACTCTACAAGCCTATGAATGAGGTTATTATAATTTTGTGGAGTTAATGAATGGGGGTTTGTATGTCTGCGTACCAGAACAAAAAAAGTAATTGGTTGTAAAATCTTATTGTTGACATATAAAGCTATAGGTACCAGTTCATATTATTTGTCCCCCTCGAATACCAACTTAAATCACTAAACTTTTAAACATTCTTCAAAATATTTCTATCGCTGCAATACACCATAAAGTGACAAGGACAACATAAGACTTGACGGCGATTAAAAGTTGACTAGTGGTTGCCCACTGGTTGAAATTCGACCCGCTCTAGTTACATTCTTTATAGTACTTACTAATTCCATGAGTGGTACATACTTATTCCATGGTCAAGCTGTCATTTCTGTCACCTATCTATCTTAAAGTCATGAGGCCCTGGTAGTGTGTGTTATTGTAAGTGCATTAATTTAATTTATTTCTAATGTATAATAGATAAAAATATTGGCTTACTGCATTAATCCTCCATATTATAAACCTTAACTGTGCCCAATTTCATACTCCTCCATCCGCGAAATTTTAGTAAATATTAATGAATGATTATTCGGGCGATTGTCTTTTGTTTACTATGAATACAGAGCTTGACGCTTCAATATAACTATAGAAACGATGACCTGGATCAAAATGGCAAATATTTCGCCAGCCATACTAAATTTTAAAAGGGATATTTCCGGATCTCGTACATCAGAGGTCAACGTGACCTAGCATGAATCAAATTTATCATCACAAAGGTATCCTAAAAGATTCATCAAAGAATTTATCTTGAAAAATCGTCACGTACCTTCGATTTTCAGAATATTTTAATTTCCGGCCGGGCGGTCTGTGACATATTGGCTTTCAAACGATAGCCTGAAACCGTTTTCAGGGCGATTCAGGGGTCGTGAACAACTAAACATATGTCCTAAACGGGAATGCGTTGGTGGCTCAAAGTGTTCTGAGAAAATTGTGTCGGATAGCAATAGTTTTTTTTATTTCTACTGAAAATAGTAACTACCTATTTCTCATTAGGAGATTGGTCACTTTCTTTGGCAAAGATAGTAAAAAATTGCTTTCACTTGACAAAGATACTCATCAGGATAGGTTAGGTACAATTTTTATTGGCGTACATATTATCATTTCAGCCAAAAGACGTCCACTGCTGGACATAGACCTCCCCCAAAAAAAAGGAGGAGGGTTGCCATAATCGCCACGCTTGGCTGGCGGGTTGACGATCGCATTATGGTGTTAAAATCTCTCTAATAAATCTCTCTTCTCTAGTAAGTCCCTTAGTCGCTTTTTACAACACCCACGGGAAGAAATACTCGTAGGGTGGTTCTATTCTTTACGTCCGGCACCACATTAAACAACCCCCGCCCGGAACGTCCTCTATTACATGGGACATATACATAACTGACGAAACGTGGGTGTACTATAATAAAAAAAAAAAAAAAATAGAGTACACCTTTACCTAACCCTTTGGAGATTACGAGCGTGATGTTATCTTATGTTGTGTTTATCTTGATTACATCTTCATCATTATCAATACTGACAGGCTTATTTCAACCCCTACTAAATTTAAACCCTCCCCTCCTCTTTTGTGCCTCGCCTTTCGTTTTATTTCATATTTTAGACATAAGCGTCCATTAAACTTCATCCATTCCACTTGTGCAACATTCTTTTACTGAGAAACCTCAGAGAAATTTCTAGATATACAAAAGTCCATACGATCCATTCTTCTGACCACATCTCATAAAACCGTATCGTTTCTACTTCATTTCAGGGTTTCAATAAAAATAAGCCCCTATTGTGAATGGCATTGGGTCTAATATCAATATTTCCTTCTTTACTCCTTTCATCTGTTTCAAACAGTCGCGGGTATCCTGAAGAACGAGATTTAAAATGTTGATGAGTTTAACTTGAAAAACGGTTTAACGATTGAATAATTGCAAAGACAACAACCTACAAGAAGCTTTGATTTCGTTTTAAAGATCCTAATTAGCCATAACATCTTTCATACAATCGTCGTCATAGTTATGGTTTTGATGGTCTTGTACCACTCTTACAGCATCTATATACTAGGTATACTCAATAATTTCCTCACCACATTATTATTCCTCATTCCTCTGCATCACATGCTCAATACCATTTTTTTTTTCTTTTGGATGGGAAATTATCAAATAACTTCTCCCGCTCTGAGCGGTGCGGGAGGGCGTGTCAGACTTTTAGTGACTAAAACCCACCCGTATTCCTTCATTTTCCTGTGTGCCAGGGCCACGATATCCCTTTCAGACAAACTCGCAACCCTGGCAGGACATGCCCAATACCATGACAACCGATTTCCACATAACTTCTTGGTCATTGGCGTTACTAGCTTACGTAGCATATATTTTGGAGCTCATTACAAATATAACGTTGTTTTAATATCGTTCGTCATGATCCGTTTCGCGCTGTAGGTATTTGCAAGGTTCGATGACTGAGAACGCACCGTGATTGGCTCCACTATACCGTTACGGTACAGAAACGGCAATCCTCTCGTAATCAGTGTTGGGCATTGTTTATCAATGTTTTCTTGCTCTTTTTCCAGCTCTTGTTTCCTCTCCTTTTTTATAGAAATAATTGGAACTCTGTTTCAACTGTGTATAAAAGTTATTGTGAATTTGGAAGCCATTGTTTAGCAATATTATTTAAGCCATTGTTTACAAGCCGTGTGCTCGATGCGATTTCTCAGGAGGCGTACGTAGATTTAAAAAAAATAATGCATCAACATACCTACAACAATTTTCACTTATAAACAGAAGTCTAAGTAAGTACCAACTTCTACTTCAAAAATTACGAACTTCTATAAAAACTTTCATCCCCTATTAATTTAACCCCCCTTAAGAGAATGACAGGGGCTTGTAGCTAAGCCAGGGTTGCGAGTTTGTCCGAAAGGGATATCGTGGCCCGGCACACAGGCAACGGAAGGAACACGGGTGGGTTTTGGTCAGTAAAAGTCTGACACGCCCTCCCGCTCAGCCCAGAGCGGGAGAAGTTATTTGATAACTTCCCACCCAAAGAAAAAAGAAAAAAAAAAACTAAGTAATAATAGCCGCAAGGGACGATCGATTAGGTTAAGCTACGCTTACCACGGTTGGTCCGTGAATAGGTGACCATCTTTACATACCAAAACCCCTCCGTGCTTCGGAAAGCACGTTAAGGCGTTGCTCTCGGCTGTCATTCGTAGATCTTTGACAGTTTTTAGGAGTCGTCGGAAGCCCAAAAGTCTGACAACTAGATTGTGTAGATCAGATAAGCAGTCGCTCCATGTAAAATACAGTTGCACCCGGTTAGACTGGAAACCGACCAGAACATAGTTGGGAAAAGGCAAATGATTTAGAGGATGTTTTTTAGGGTTCCGTACCCAAAGGGTAAAACGGGAACCCTATTACTAAGCTCCGCCGTATGTCTGTCTGTCTGTCTGTCCATCTGTCTGTCTGTCCGGCTGTCACCAGGCTGTATCTCATGAACCGTGATAGCTAGACAGTTGAAATTTTCACAGATGATGTATTTCGTTTCCGCTATACAAAAAAAATCTAAAAAATTGAATAAAATAAATATTTAAGGGGGCTCCCACACAACAAACGCGATTTTTTTGCTCATTTTTGCTCTATATTGATAACGGCAACAGGTAGATGCTTGAAATATTCACAGAATATGTAGATATATATTGACTTTAAAAATAAATAATTAAATTAAAACGAAACAAATATTTAAGGGGGGCTCCCATACAACAAACGTGTTTTTTTGCCATTTTTATAGATGCCAGTTTTATAGGTGGTACGGACTCCTTCGTGTGCGAGTCCAACTCGCACCGTGTAGAAATGCATAAGGCCTAAAGAACACGGGGTGGCCGGTGCTACCAGTAGGTACTTGATGAAAATCGTTAAAGCCAAACAGTTCCTTCGTTTTGTGTTATAGATTTGGTATGGTCAGACCGAACCAACCCAGCAGGCTGAAGGCTTTAAAAAAAGTTTAAAGCACTTCCTATTTCTAACTGATGTTTCATTAAACTCATATTGCTAAACAAACAAGGAAAATAAACTACACATAAAATAAAAGGACGGTACGCCTAGCAGAATTAATGTATTCTGTATTTATTTTGCTAATCCTGCCATTTCTGCGAACAGTACTAAATGAAAACAAAATATTGGTTCAGGCCTGAAACCAGGATTGGATTTTAGGAAAACAGGTTTCAATAATTCCGTTGAATACAGAAGGCTTTGCTTCTAATCATGTTCTGAATGACTTTGGAATAGTTTGGTGTCGTTAATGACTAAACGGTCGTCTACATTAACAAGAGTGATTATGATTGTGTTTTTATCAAGGTCGTTTGAAGTTGCTGGAGGAAAAGTAAGGGAATCTTTTTCTTCTCTTGGCACGAATTAGATAATTTTGAAATAATTGCTCATGTCTTTTCATAAAATATTCTCTTTCCATCTACATAATAAACGAATTTTTATTTATATCAGCTTAGAAGCATAGTATGGTATTTTTTTTTTTCATGCTAAATTTGTCTCTGTGGTGCCGGACGTAAAGAATAGCACCACCCTATTTCTTCCCGATTATGGTAAATTCACCCCCTTTTTGGGGGAGGCCTATGTCCAAGGGGCTTACTAGGGATTGGGCAGCAGCGTTCCCTATGCATTTTAACACCATACTACGATCGCCAACCCACCTGCAAAGTGTGGCGATTATGGCAAACCCCTTTTCTCTCTTTTGGGGGAGGCCTATGTCCAACAGTCTTTCGGCTGAAATGATGATGATGATGATGAAATTTGCCTGCTCTTGACCTTAATCTCGTCTGATGAAGGAGGTCTGCGATGGAACGAGCGTGCCCAGAAAATGCCAGTTCACTCTTGCTTTGAAGGAAGAATAGCGAACAAAAAATTAAAATTATATTTTTATAATTACTTTATTAAAGTAGTATATTTTTTATTTGTTTAATCCTTCACATTTTACGTAAGAATATTCTTTTCATTATCAAATAAAATGTTCTTGCCACAACGAGGTAAAATTCTCTGTAACTTTAGAAACGTATTTATTTAGTTTTAAGGGAGACGAGTACTTCAAGACGCTGTACAAAGTTCTCGCCGTAATTGAATTGGTTGTTAATAGGCCAGCAATTTCCCTGAGTGCATCCATTGGCACTAGATGTGACCAAATCTGGCTACTGCAAGATCTTTTGGAAGTTTCCAATAATGTACGTATTGGAGTTTAGGTACTTAAGTCTGTGTATTTTTTGGTGTTCCCTTTAACTTTGAAATGCAATGCGTTATTTTTAGGTTTCCGTACCTCAACATGAATCAATGCGTCAGTCAATGAATGCGGCTTGTTGTAAGCATTTCAGACATATTTTTTATAATTTTAAATAAATGCTTTTAATATTATTTAAGAAAATAGATGAATATTGAACATCGCCATAACTACGAAGCTACTGCGCCTAAATTATTGGAAACAAAGAAGAAAATAGTTCTTTACACTAGCGTGTTATCGCTAGATTTGTCTGGCCAGCAGACCAGGCAGTCTCACGTTAGACGTCATCAAGAAAAACTAAGCCCGTTTTGGCTCCTAAAATAGGATTAGCTGAGTCCCCGTCTCTCTTATACGCGCGAGGTAGATTACAGGAATTAAAAAAAACAATCAAAATTAAAATATTTTATTTCACATCAACCTACATGGGCACTTCAGAAGCTAGGTGCACGGTTCCAATTGGTCGTTTCCTATGGAGAAGAGCTGGCAAGAAACTTCACGGTTACTCTTTTAAAAATAATGGGCTTTTACAATGTTTTCAAATTACAGTGTTAATAGGTATGGAAGGACAGTGTACTCCCGTCAACAAGTACCAGGTACTTAACAAAATAGAAAATAAACGAAATACAAAATATAAAACCTATAAGAAGTCTAAGGTCTTAAAATAACATGGTAAATCTCTCAACATTGTGCGTACAAACTTACCTTTGCAGTTGAAATGTATTATGGAACATTTTTGTCAACCACAATGTTAAGTTTGTTCTTAGGATAAATTCATCCCAACTACGGAACCCTTCATTGTGCGTGGTCCAACACGCACTTGGCAGGTTTTTTTTTTCTGTAAGTTGGATTATTTTTACACATTTTTTTTTAGTCGGATACATATTTCTCGGGTTATATTAACTCTTCTATTAATACTAATGAAGAAATAGACAAAAATACGTTATGGAAAGATAACAATGAATCCTTCTGTGACAACTAAAAATGTGCATTACAAACAAATTAATCACTATGAACTTGTCAGTGGGGGATTTGTGGCTGAGTTATAGTGTTTAGTTAGTTAGTAGTTAGTTAGTTAGTTAGTTAGTTTTACAGCTGCATGGGTCGATTGATCAGGAAGCTACGCTTACGACGGTTAGTCCGTGGATGGGTGACCATCTTTACATACGAAGACCTCTCCGTGCCTCGGAAAGCACGTTAAGCCGTTGGTCCCGCCTGTCATTCGTAGATCTTTGACAGTAGTTACGGGTCGTCAGAAGCGAAAGTCTGACAACCAGTCTTACCAAGTAGTATCGATTAATTATTTAGGATGGATGGATTAGGTTATGAAAATTGGTTGTTGTTGAATTCTTTTTGCACCAATAAAAAAGTCGCAGAAGTCACAATAAAAGTGTTTATACCCTAGAGCGAAAAAGCTTGAAAAGGAAAGTACATACGGATGCGTATGAGATCTGTGAGCAGTTAGTCTATTGTGTAAAAATCTCGCGGTGAAAACTCACTTCACCTTAGTTTCACGGTGAAATTAGAGAATAGATCGGCAGGTGGCCAACGCAAGTAATCTCGATCTTGATGTGTGATGAATAGCGATCGGATATTCGGAAGCATATTCACCCACAGTTTGAGAGTTGACTAGTATGGAGTGCGCTTCGGTACGGGAAAAATTGTCGGTTTCCAGGACTGACAATTTTCTGGTAACTACTCTTTTGTACTGTGTATCCCCGAATAAATATTTATTTCATTTTAGAATAAAGGGTTTAGATGAAATATTAATAGTGTTTTTTAAACGTGATAATAATATATTTTCCACAAAATTCTTCATCATCATCATTCATCATTTCAGCCGAAAGACGTCCACTGCTAGACATAGGCCTCCCCCAAATAGGGGGGGATTTGCCATAATCGCCACGGGTTGGCGATCGCAGTATGGTTTTAAAAATGCATAGAGAACGCTGCTGCCCATTCTCTAGTAAGTCCCTTAGTCGCCTTTTACGACACCCAGGGGAAGAAATGGGATGGAGCTATTCTTTACGTCCGACACCAAACGAAACAAAATTCTTGCCTAGTTCTAAATAGATAAGAAATATTTGTTATACTTAGGAATACAAAATAGTTATGAATGAAACCCCGCGATCCCGGAATATAGATAATTATATTTTAAGAAGCCGTTTCCATACTTTGTATCCTTTGCCGGGAAAAAAACGTACTTTAGGTAAATATGCATCCGAATATCCGATCTCGAGTAATGAATGAATGAATGATTGCTATATGATTTTTATTTCTGTAAGGTTTGTACAAAAACTTTTACACGTCAATCATATTTTAAAAACTATATGAGGTCAGCGTTTCCTATCTGACGACGCTGAGAAGAAAGGCTGAAACAAACTCAGAGGTCACAGTCTGTTTTAAGTCCAGACATAATCTTGGTCAGATCATGTGAAGGCCATGTAAATTGGTGTCTGAAATGGTCTTTTGAGGAAATAACCACACCGATTGAGTGGACCTGACCAGTCAGTGCACGCATTTGTCAGTAATCGTGCGAACGTATGCTCAACGATGCGACGATCAATACCAAAGAAAGGACATTTGTCATTCGGACATTTTTTTTTTCACCGCATGAATGACTCAAACTGCCAGACCATGATTAAAACTAACTGAGAATAAAAGAAAAAGGAAAAAAAAATGAACAGCAATAACCCACATAGTCTTCACATTCACAATAATTAAAATAATATATAATACTTGAGTAGTAAATATTCACGTCATTGTGTATAAAATAATCATTAAATGTCAATGTATATAAAATAATAAAACTTAGCAAAATACAAAAAAAACTAAACCACTTCAGAATGTAAAAAAAATTGGAGCAGCTCAATCCCAAGCCTTTTTATCCTCAATATAATCTTTAACGGTATAAAAGGCTTTCTGGCACAACTTACGTATAATGAATGATTTGAATTTATTAAGGATTAGATCTTGAACGTGGCTTGGAAGTTTATTATAAAAGCATAATACATTGACATCGGAATGAGCCGCTTATTTTCTTGAACCTTGTTGTAGGTACAACAAATGTATGTTTGTTCCTAGTATTTATATTATTATGGATAACACAGTATTTTTTAAATAATTTTATATTTATTGGACATAAAATATTTTCAAAAATATACTGAGAAGGCACATTAATCTCCTTAAATTTATTTCTGAGAATGTCTTGGATTTATAAATTGATCAAACAACTCTTTTCTGCAAAACAAAGATAGTCTGAATGTCGGCGGCATTTCCCCACAACAGAATACCATACGACATTACACTATGAAAATAGCTAAAGTACAGTAAACGGGCTGTGTCTATGGCAGTTAAATTATTACGAATTTTTCTAAAGCTTAAGCTGCGGAGCTTAGCTTTTTTGTCAGTTTATCTATATGTAGGCCCTACTGAAGCTTAGCATTCAAAAATAAGCCAAAGAATACTGTGCTATCTTCAGGATTAAATTCTGCGCCCTATAACAACACATTAGTTTTTAAATAAGAAACGCAGAGCGTCCGTTTAATAGAGATATTTGCAATTAGTATAATAAAATATATTTATAATTATTATGTACGTCAGATGTTTGTTGCTTCTAGGGCGATTTACGATGATGTCCTTTAACACATCCGCTGTTCTCTTATCGATTTCAACTGAAGAGAACACTAATAATCCATTTCCATCCTCTGACATACTTTCGCACCTTATTTCATTCAAAGACCATTACGATAAAAAATCCAGACTGCATTATTCATTGCTCCCCTATCAGTATTTCACAGATATACATCGGAGCACAGTCATCGATGTACACACACCAATGGCGTACAGGAAGTGGGAAGCGATAAATTCGTTGCGAAGTAAAATAAAACCTTTGGCTTCGCCCGTTTCGCTGTCTGCATTTATGATATATCGTCTGTACGATTCTGGTTGGAGTTTTTTATACATTTCAGATGCCAAAATATGGTAGAATTTAACTTAGTTTAAGTGTTAAATATCAGTCTCTAAAAGTATTTTGTTTGGGAAGTTCAGAGAATATAATAATATCCAATACAAATAAAAAGGAATACTCACTCACTGACTGGCTCACCAATACCCAGCCCAAAATCATAGCCCTAGAACGCTAACATTTTGCACAGAGGTTCTCTTTATGATGTAGACTAAGGATTTTTCCAAATTCCCACGGGACAGGGAATAAACGGCGGACGCTGTCTGTTAGTGCCTGACAAAGTGCTGGTCGTCGATAAACTGACAGAAACAACGCTGATCCTGCTCCAAAACCACTCGTGAGCTCGTAGTCAATTATTGACACAGAGACTCGGTTACTAATTCTTTATTAAACCGATAGATATTTGTAGCATATATTTTTAACAGACTTTGCTCAATTCAGAGAGCTCGATTTTGTAGAATTCATCTATTTACTATTTATTTTAAGCTTGAGTACTGGACTGGATTGAAATAGTAGTTAGTAGGTAGTGGAGTTCCATTAATATTCTTTCCAAAGGAGTCTACGCTTTGGATTGACCATGTAATGACAACATTCTGATCAACTTTTGTAGTCCTAGTAGACACTTCAATTGCTGTAAGGAAATGAACTGGATCTAAGGTTATATTATTTGTTTTCCATAAAAATTAAATAAAATAGAGAGTTATAATAAGTATGCTTAGTGTATTGTACCAGAATTGTCAGATTATCAGCTCATTAGTCATCGTTGTATCGGTAATAGCGATATCTCCAGGACGCGTAGTATGATCACTTCTACCTTTCTATGCAAATTATTATTAGACCGCCGGTGAGAGGTCTCGGAGAGTTGGTAAGAGTATGTGAGGCCTATGCTGGTGCACATGGCCGTGTATATAATGTCCATAAAACTGGATATAATAGTCTTTAAGACCGCCGGTGGATGCCCCAAGTATTCACATAATATTACCCTAAATGGCTTGTGCATAAATCGTGTCACGAAATTTAAATACCTGGGACATTTCATTTCTGAGGGTCTTGAAGATGATCTGGATATTGAGAGGGAGCGCAGGACTTTAGCGGTCAGAGGTAACATGCTGGCCCGCAGATTCTCCCGCTGCTCTGAACAAGTAAAATATCTTGGTTTAAGGCTTATTGTCAAAGCTTTTATACGGGAAATCTGTGGGTAAGTCACACCAAAAAATCCCTGGATGTCCTGCGCGTCCAGTATAACAACATCTTTAGGATGATTTTGGGGCTGCCTCGCTTCTGTAGTGCATCGGGGATGTTTTCTCTGTATCGCACTGATGGCTTTCATTGGTATGAAAGCCATCAGTGTGATACAGAGAAAACATCCCGATGCCGTGCGATACGGATGGGTTTTATTCAGTAAAATTCTGACACGCCCGCCCTCCCACTCCGCCCAGGGCGGGAGAAGTTATTTGATAATTTTCCACCCAAAAAAAAAAAAGGAATTAATAAGGGCACTGAGCTGAAGAAAGGCTACTGCACTGCGATGTGACGCGTCAATCAACGTTAATGTCCTTTGTGTTAAGTTTTATTAGTATTTTTCCAATCTGGCCCTTTTTAATGACTGGATATCGCGTGGTGCTAACTGATGTTGCGTGATGCGAACACAGTGGGTTGCAGGCACCAACACTGTTAAAGACACAACGTGATCGACTTCATTTACCCCAGAAGACTTATCCTGGTCTTTCTCGTTCTCTCGTTTTAATTCCTTTGACAGTACCACTGAGCATATTCGTAGCTTCTGTCTGTCTGTCTTTTTTAGGGTTCCGTACCCAAAGGGTAAAACGGGAACCCTATTACTAAGGCTCCGCCGTCTGTCTGTCTGTATGTCTGTCCGTCTGTCACCAGGCTGTACCTCATGAACCGTGATTCATGAAAATTCGTGAAATTTTCACAGATGATGTATTTCTGTTGCCGCTATAACAACAAATACTAAAAAACAGAATAAAATAAATATTTAAGGGGGCTTCCATACAACAAACGTGATGTTTTTGCTTGTTTTTGCTGGATATTAATAACGGCAACAGGTAGACGCTTGAAATATATTCACAGAATCTTTAGTTTTATATACTAACTTTAAAAATAGATAATTAAACTAAAATAAAACAAATATTTATGGGGGGCTCCCATACAACAAACGTGATTTTGAAAAACGAAACGTTGTTTTTTTCCGTTTTTATAGATAATGGTACGGAACCCTTCGTGCGCGAGTCCGACTCGCACTTGGCCGGTTTTTTGTTATTAAATTACAATAATATGTCACATGTGATGGTTAATAAAATAAAATTAGCTTAACGATACAATTGCATACATTGGACGATGTTAAATTGATTATAGCTGACTGCTTTTAACAACTTTCGTGAGTAATGATTATTATTAAAGAAATCGTCATTACTGAAATACCTTCAGATAATTGCAAATATTGACGTAACGAACTGATTTAATTTGAAATGGGTACTGGGATTATATAAATATGCAACACAGCCATCGAGCTGTCAGTGATCTTCAAGAGTCACAAGAATCAATTGAAACGCTGTTAGTAGAAACTGAGAATGTTGAAGTTGCTTGTTCTTCTTATTGTAATAGTCAACATGGGGGCTATCAATTGTCAGGGTTACGGAAGCGATGACCAACCAGACTACATTCCTCACAGACGCACCTTTTTGAAAACAGACTGGTGTCCTCCCGGCACAAAACGAGACGCCGTCACCGGTGAATGTGAGAAAATTTATAGAAGATCTTGGATTTCTGCTGGTTGTCCTCCGGGCACCGTAAGAGTAGGCACTTTTTGCGTTCCTGAGGATAAAAATTAATATTTCTATTTATAGCGTTCCTATTAAAATGGTATTTTCAATTTGATTTTTTTTGGTGAATTATTAAAGAACGATTTAAAAAATATACAGTGTGTTTGCAAGAACAGTTACCGATACTTTAAGGGCAAATTCATTCATCATTCATTTCAGCCGAAAGACGTCCACTGCTGGACATAGGCCTCCCCCAAAGGGGGGGCGGGGGCAGAGGTTGCCATAATCGCCACGCTTGGCAGGCGGGTTGGCGATCGCAGTATGGTGTTAAAATGCATAGAGAACGCTGCTGCCCATTCTCTAATAAGTCCCTTAGACACCCACTGGTAGAAATAGGTGCTATTCTTTACGTCCGGCATCACACAGACAAGGGCATATATTCTCATTTTTATCAACAAAAGCACTTTTATAAATACTCGTAACCCAACACCTCGCGAATGGTGCTTGCACAGGGGATGTCAGTAAGGGGGGGGGGGGTTAAATTTCTGTTATTTTTTGCCTAGGGCGCACCGTTTTCGAGATATTTCAATTTCAATTTTTTTTATTACTAGTACTAAAGAGTTAATTTTAGCTTGGCTACTTTACGATTATCCCTGCGATTCGGGGAATAGCCAAATCTGCCATCTGTAGTACTGTCCTGTTAAACAAATCGTATATTGAGACGCATACTTTGGCATTTTTATACAAAGAGATATCTGTTGTAGGCGATACACCCTCCCATCAGTAGATAGCGTGGGTCGGTATGATTCCTAGATTATTGGGACGTTAAAACCATCGATAGATATATTTTTATATCTCCAGTAGGCCGAAACTGGTGATATATAGGTTATTGGGTTCGGCCGTTAGTAAGACTGGGGGTCTACTCCGAAAATACCTGACTACGGCTGACTATGGCTGACTATGACGGAAGCAAAAAAACGACGGCCGAAGAGATAAGTCAAAGTCAAAAACGTGATTTGAAGTCAGGTAAGGAAATTTTGGAAGTCAAAAAACGACCGACCAATCGCCCGATACTTTGGATTATCGCTTCAGAGTAGGCCCCCTGGTTGTCAGACTTTCGGGCTTCTGACTACCCGTAACGACTGTCAAAGATCCGCCAAATAAATCAATAACATGCTAATATATTTAAATCGAAGAGGCCAATAGACGTGCAAACTTTATTGCTTAAGCAAACGTCGAGGTTATCGAGAATAACTAAATATTTTTTTCTGAATAATAAGCAAAACAGCCAAAAAACAACGAACTTTTACACTTTTTTTTTACATTTTCTACTCTAGTGAATAAATAACCCTTATTGTCGCATATTATGTTTATTCAAAAGTATTTGCAACCTACAAAATGATACCAAAATATTGGCTCTCCGTCAATTATTTTCAGTTATTGTCCCGAACTTTTGGAGGGAGTGAGTAAGAGGCCTTATCACCCGATTATAAGTGAGTAAATAACCTAATTAAAATTTACCGTCTTATAATCCTTACTAAAAAGTGTAAAATAAAAAAAGTGAATAAAAAAAATCAAAAACCCTTAGTAGTTAGTTAGAATGTAGTAGTTAGTTACAATGAAAAAAAACAAGTCAATTAAAAAAATCAAAAAACCCGACTGCGTTAAAAGTGAACTTAAAAAAAGATGGAAACAAGTTTTTTAATAATGAATACTATAAAGAATCTCATGCATTCGGAGGCTATAGGTCGTTATTGTTAAGATGCCTCCTGACTTTTTTTTTGCAATGAAACTAAGCCCATGGGCCTCTTTGTCTTTGAGGAGTGGCTAGAGAGGCGCCACGGCGTCCTCACCTTCCGTTTGACGCAGGTCCTCAACGGACATGGTTGTTTCGAGAGGTTCCTGTTCAGGATAAAGCGGGAGGAAACGCCCGGGTGTCACCACTGTGTGGATCGCCCGGAGGATACGGTGGAGCATACGGTGGAGGTCTGCCTGGCTTGAGCGGAGCACCGCCGTGTCCTCACGGAGGCGATCGGCGGCGGCGATCTCTCGCGTTCGGCCCTGGTTGAGGCCATGGTTCGGAGCGAGAGTGCATGGGAGGCCATCACATCCTTCTGTGAAGCAGTCATGCTCGCGAAGGAAGAGGTGGAACGCGTGAGGGAGAGGCAAGGTTCGCGCCCTCGTGCCCCTAGTCACCACAGGAGACGCCCCGGGCGTCGGGAGTCGCAAGCCGATTTCCGGCCACCGTAGGCGCGGGCCTGCGGACGGTGAGCGATGGGTAGCTCGCCGTCCGATAAGGACCAGGCCCGGGTCGACGGCGCGTTGTGTTCCACGCGCGCCTGAAAGAGATGTCAGCACCAAATGACGGGGTCCGTTAGGACCAATGCCTGCCACGGTTGCGGGTTTGTCCGAAAGGGATATCGTGGCCCAGGCACACAGGTAACGGAAAGAACACGGGTGGGTTTAAGTAAGTAAAAGTCTTACACGCCCTCCCGCTCCGCCCATAGCGGGAGAAGTTATTTGATAATTTCCCACCCAAAAAAAAATAAGACTCACAAATGCGCGTAATGCACCGCAATTGCAATATGCATAATAAGTGAATCCATGTGACACAGCGTAGGACTCACAAACAGCCAACAACTTCCTGAGCGCGCTGATTGGTGGACTCAGCAAGTCCATCTGCGTAGCTGAGATTATTTACCATAGTGCCATCAATCGAGCAACCGACGTTGGTCTCGCTGAGCTCACCAATCAATTGGTTCATGTAAACATTAAACAGGGCTGGGGCGTTAGTCCACTCTGTCTAACACCCACAATCCAGGACGTACGTCTCAGAGTGAGCACCCGCCCATCTAACACTGTTAGTCTGCGAGCTATACCAAAACTTCAGTACATTAATAAGCTCCTCGGGTACCTCTAGAAGTTTAAGCTTCGACCAAAGCTTATCGTAACAAATTCAAAAGCCTTGGAGAGGTCGAGAAAAGCAGCATATATTAGCGTTTACCTATCTGTGTCTCAATTATAGCGCCTTCCTAAAACCAAACTGAGCATCACTCAACTTTAAATAGTCACCAAGCCAGCGCTCAAGGAGATGGACCTGTAGTTGGTTTTGTCTGCTGCTTGTTATGCCACCTGTTTTATATTATACACTACCGTGTTTGGCTTCTTCCGAGAACGGACGTCTATCATTCGCGCGCAGGTGCTCTACTTTAGAGTAATTCGCTGGCGCATCACAATAACACCGTCGTTGCCGAGTCGCGAAATCGGTTTATCAAGGTCGCCGTGATGACCCAGTTATTAATTATAGTGTAAACAGTGCAATTAAATAATTGTGAATGTGAAGTTTCTACTAACCGTAAAATGTCGACAACAAAGGTAAAAAATTTAAACTAACCTGGTAAAGCTGTTGTATGACAATTACATGCAAGAACAATCAAAGAGAGAAAAGCTGGAACTTCTTGTTAATGATCTGAAGGTCCAAATAGAAGGCCACCAGCGCCAACTTCAAAACCGCCAAAAAGAAAATCCCAGCTCCAAGGGACAAGGAAATAATGACTCTAAGGAGTTGGAAGCTAAGAGCAATATACAATTTTCTGAATCTGTAAAAGAAAACGTCAAGTACTGTATAGATGAGGAAGAACTCGCTAAAGAGACTGAGTGGATTAGACACATATTTAATAAATATGAACAAAACTAAGATGGTATTCATATGCCATATAATTATATGCTTCGTAAAGTGGTAAACCAAACTGCACTTCTATCTGCTTACCACGCTTACGTTGATTCGATACTAAGATATGGTATAATTTACTGAGAGAGAAACTGTCATCAAAGCCCAAAAGAAATGTGTTCGGGCAATATGTGTATTAAAGCCTACAGGTACTTGTAAACCACATTTTATAAATTTAAAGATATTGACATTGCCATCACACATATATCTATGAACTAGCATTAGAAATTAGAAATAATAAATAAAGAAATATGAAACGTTATAGAGTACCAGGCTTAATAATAATATTTATTGATTCATAAACAAGTGTTACAATATTTACTCTCTCTCGCACTAGGATGGGCGCTGCTTGCCAGTACACTTTGTGCAATACGCCATAGAACTTCTAGAATATAATAATGAATTACCTAATAATAAAAGAAGCAAAGAATTTTACGTCATTTAAAAATTAAATTAAAGACATATCTGATCAATAAAGCCTATTAAAAAGTTATTGGTTATTTAAATGTAATAATTTATTTAAGGTAAATAATAAAATTATAATAAATTTCATAAACAATTTAATATTAATATTTGTAAATGAATTAATAATAAATTATTTCTATTATAGAAGATATTTGCACACATGTTTAGGTAGGATATGGTTTAAAGAACTTGTTTGTATGTATCACCTCATGCTCATATTCAAGCAAATAAATGATTTGATTTGACTTGATTTGACCAGTTGTTTGTTATCAACGTACACATTGATAATTTTAGTAAAAGCAGCAAGGCAAATTAATGTTACTTCGCGTCAATTCCAAAACTCTTTGTTCAGATATAACATTATTTGTATTATTTGGTAACATATTTTATTTGGCCTAATAATATAACAAGGACTATTAATTAAAACATTGTGAATAACTTTTACAATTTTCGGTATTCGAATTGAATTAAAATCTTGAGTGGAGGCTATTGTGAAGTAACTAAAATTAAGGCATATATATAATTTTAAGTTGTTTAATTGATTTAATTTTGTAAATCATTAAAAACAAATCAATTTGACACATAAAGGAAGCCGTCCAATCGGTAGCAATAAAATAAATAATTAAGCTAAGGTTTTTTTATGGCTATCTCCCAGATAATATTTATTTATTAAAACATGGAAGACTTACAGCTTAAAAACGTAAAAAAAATAAAAAAATAGTCAACAGGAAGCTAATTACAAGTCTTCGCGTATAGAATTAGACTAGAAATTTATATATGAGCATACAACAGCAATACGTCATACATTTTGTTGTTTAAGAAGTTAGATATTTGACTAAAACTATTTGGTTTACATAGGGAGAAAAAATTAATTAAAAAAAGTTATTAAGAAGGTAATAATCGAAACTTACGGTTAAGTGGTTATTTGAAAAAATCATAAAAATAGAAAAACCTTATATAAAATAATTGTATATTTTTTTTTATTGATTAACGTAGAAACGATACATTTACTAACGTAGAAACGATACATTTACTAACGTAGAAACGATACATTTACTAACGTAGAAACGATACATTTACTGGTATTAAAGCTAAATTGCGTCGCGGTTTCGATTCCCGCACGGAACAAATATTTGTATGACCTACAAGTAGTTGTTCCGGGTCTGGCTGTTTGTGTATGTGAGTTTAAATGTTTATAAACGCACCCACGATACAGGAGAAATTCCTACTATGGGGCAAAGTTTAAAAAAAAAAGTAAAAGTAAAGTAAAGTAAATTTATTAAACTTTAATACCAGTAAATGTATCGTTAACGGTTTACCGTTATTTTCAAACCGGTTCCGAGTTGTAATCATAATGCGATAATTATGAAATTGATTCAGCGAGGCACTTAAATACATTTGACATGAATAAATTGATTTTCGCTCCAACATCCAATTTATGAGCATGAATAATTTAAATATAACATAACGAACGAAGCAAATCCATAGTGAAAATACGTGAAGAATTAATTTTACCCTTATTAATTTGCGTTTCTAATAAATACGATACGTAGTATCTAAATATTTGGCAGTGATCGTTTAAAACCTCAACAAACAACATACGAAATCAAATCAGAAACTGAAAATGTTGAAGCTACTTGTCCTGTTTGTCTTGATGATCACCGTGGCCAAGATCCAGTGTCAAGATGATGTAGAGAACCTCGGTCATTTATCTGCTCGACGACAGTACGACGTACTTGATAATCTCCCTGACGGTCGCCGACAGATCGACGATCTGCCTATTGGTTGGCGACGGCTCGGACCAATCGGTAAATGTGTGTGGGACGAAGAGCTTCATATTTGCGTGCCTGTGGAATAACAAACCAAAATATAAAAAATAAAAACATGATGAAATACATGGAAATGTTGTTTTTATTAACTCAGAGCTTGGTATTATAGCACCAAAAAGTGTTGGTTTATAATCTTCTGTATACTAGTGAGTGACTGTCAAAAACTCGCCATTTGCATAATCGACTCTGTTCCTTAAACCCAGTTTCTGAAATGAAATTATTTAAAATATTGCGTGTCTAGGTAAACAAACGCCGCAATAATTTCAACTAAAGTTTTAAACATCAGGCCTTTTGACTTGTAAAAAACATATTTTTCTAATTATCACATATTAATAAAATTAACAAACAAAAATACATATTTTTATGGTACCAACCAGAAGTGCAGTAGGAAGGCGTAACTATTGCTAATTCATAAAATAAAATAAAATAGAATGTATTTTCTTGCATTTAAAAATAAATTATACAAAAAACAAAAACCTGACTGCAAAAAAAATTACTAAAATGATGGAAACAAGATGAAAAGAAAACGAGTATCCTTTAAGAGACCAGCGATGGATGCGTAGTTCATACAAACGTAATACCAAAATAATTTGTAAATCAAACATAATTATATTCTTAAAGTAGTCTTTTTTTTTGCTTTTTTTATTCCGATTGGAATACAGAATATCTAGGTTCCTAAATATATATTTTGAATGGACACTAATTTAAACAAGAGTTATGAGAAAAATAAGTTTTCTATAGAAATTTTAAGTTCCTCATATCTCGTCTCATTGTCCTTTCAAAATATATATTTGGGAACATAGATATTCTGTAATCCAATCGAAATAAATACACACTACCTTAAGAATATGTTTGATTTGCAAATTATTTTGGTATTACGTTTGTATGAACTACGCATGCTACGCGCCCATAAGTACCAAAAATAAATAAATGCAGTCGGAAGCATTTAGGATGTTACGAACGCTTTAAAAATTGTTATCTAGTCAAAGGCATCTCGGATGTTACGAACTCCTTAAAATTTGGCTCCGACTGCATTTTTTTTATTTTTGGTACATACAGGATATTCGTTTTCTTTTCATCTTGTTTCCATCTTTTCAGTAAAATTTTTTGTAGTCGGGTTTTTTGTTTCTTTTCCCAATTTATTTTATTTTAAGCTTTTTAGTGTTATTATTGAACAAATTGTAAAAATCAAAATTTAAAATGGCGTTACCGAAAATTTGTGATTTTTTTGTCATAGGTGTCGTTTTCATGGTTTTCGAGGGCGCTGACGACGATAATTGAGTCAAAATCAAAACGCAAGATGTTGCCGAAGAAAAAACGGAATCCTTCAAGGATCACTTCGTTGTCCGTCCGTCTGTCCGTCTGTCTGTCTGTCAAGACCCTTTTGGCATTGGCAAGCAATGGGGAATTGCCACTGAAGACTGCGGAGTCGACCTCAGGATTAAAAGTGTTTCTCACACGGACCACTGTACGTCACTTACTTACGTCTTGAGTCTCATGGCTGCTGAGTATTTTGGCTGCTGAGATCAAAACTACAAACGTAGTATACAAGGATTTTTTATAAAAAATAACATAACATCACGCCTGTATAAGGGTTAGGCAGAAGTGTACCGTATAGTACATCCACATTTCGCCAGTTACGTTTAGGTCCCATGTAATAGAGGGCGAGCCACTAACCGGGCACAAACTCAGACTTCGGACTGTTTCTGAGGAATTTCAGATGAAAAACCCAATAACACTTTGCCTGACCCGGGAATCGAACCCAGGACGGCCTCGTTGGACTAGTGGCCGTTTGTCTATAAAAATGTGGCTATTCTACTACTTCCACGCCAAGTCGCGGGCAGAAGATAGCTTTTCTAAAACCTATCCTATCTTATCTTGCTAAATCGGATAGCTATTTAACTTACCAATACTTAACTAAACAATATGTTAATTAATGACACTAAAAAGCTTTAAATACTTAAAACAAATTATTAAAAAAAAAATAACCCGACTGCAAAAAAATGAACTGAAAAGATGGAAACAAGATGAAAAGAAAACCAGTATCCTTTAAGTATCAAAAATAAATAAATGCAGTCGGAGGCATCTAGGAATTTACGAACGTCTTAAAATTTGCCTCCGACTGCGTCGGGTTATTTTTTTTTAAATCATTTGTTTTATTAGTATCTCCGTAACCAGAAGATTCCCTTCCAGGTATATATTATAGTCCGAGTAGGTAGGTAGAAGTTTATTTGATTTTTTGTTGGTTTAGCAAACTGGTAAGTGGCTGTCAAAAACTCCTCATTTGCATAACCCGCTCAGCCTTACACCGAATTTCCGAAATTAAATCTATACTAATATTATAAAGCTGAAGAGTTTGTTTGGTTGAATGAGCTTATTTGAGGACGGGAACTTCTGATTCGAATTGAAAAAAATATTTTTGTGTTGGATAGTCCGTTTATCGAGGAAGGCTATTAACATCACGCTACGACCAAGAGGAGTGGAGCATCAATGAAAAATGTTGCAAAAACGGGATAAAAATCCTTTTGAGAACTTCCGTTGCGAACGCTGCTTATCTATACTAATTGATACTAATTATCTTCTTCTATCTTCTATCTATTTATATATAAAATGAAAGCGTGACTGACTGGTCTATCAACCCAGAGCTCAAACCCCTGAACGGATTGGAACGGATTGGGCTGAAATTTGGCACGCAGATAGTTAGACGTAGGCATCCGATAAGAAGGGGTTTCTGGAAATTCGACCTTTAAAGGGGTGAAAAGGGGGATTTTGTTTGCATGAAAAATCTTATTCCTTGAGTTAATAAACTTGAAACTTGGCACGAATACTTACCTAAGTAAATGATAAAGTTTGTCATTTTTAGTTTTTTCAAAGTTCCTCCGGAAGGGGGATTGGGGGATGTCAAAGTTTGTATAGAAGAGTTTTAACGCGCAGTTGGATTAACTCGAAACTCAGTCCCCCTTATTACAAAACAAGGTTTATCGTCAGACCCAGGTTTAAAACATAGAGCCATTATTGAATTTCGAACTTTATTCCGACTGCGGTAAAGTTCCTAAACACAAAACTGACAACTTAGTACCGAACTAAGTTTTCAGTTTTGTATAAAGAACGGTATTTCAATCACTGTTACGTTCTTATTACAAAAACTGGCTCCATGGTTTAAGCCATGTCAAAAATAAATCTTGTTTTGTAATAAGGCGGAGTATGTATACTTAAAACCAAAAATATAGAATAACGAGTATCAAGGTTTTTCAAAGACCCTGACGGGGTGAAAAGGAGAGGGGTAGTCAATTTTACAAGGGAGGATTTTACTGCATGGCTTGATTAACTCTTGGCTAAAGTCTTATCTCGAAAATCGTTTCTTCTTTGTTGCAGTTAATGGTTGCCAATCTGTAACCTACAGGACTTCATCAGGGGTTCCCCAGGGTTCACATGTTGGACCGGTTCTGTTTTATGTTTTCTGATACCATTGTTGAGTAGCCTGTCGAGAATATCCAACAAAACCACATTCAAGTTAAAGTAGCACACGTCATCATAGTTGATGATACGGAAAATCAATGTCTGCACAAGCATAGTCGTCGTCTTAGCAAAAAGTTTCTTAGGCGATACAGGATCGCATAGTACCATTGACCCTGTGACTAACACTAGAAACCTAGTGTTGCCAGTAAAAAGTGAAAAAATAACCTTTTTTTTTGTAGTTTAATAAACTACGTATATATTTTAATTATTTCTATCAATCTTTACTTTGACAGTCGTAGGTAGACTATTTCCATATTCTATTATTCATGTACCTACACAAAATATTACTGAATACTACTAATTTAGTAGATTAGCAACGAACATTACCAATCATTGTTGTTCCTTTCGCACGTCTTTTGGCTATGCAAAATAAACTTTGTGTGACGTATAAAGTTTTTTTCTATTTCCAATTTAAAACTGTAATCAAAAACGTTCATAAACTAGTTGCAATTTCAACTAAGCGACAATCAATGTCAAAATCTTGTCAATAATGTAAGGAAAAAGATTTTTTTTAAATTACGGGAATTTACCTTCAAATTAGCATTAGATTCTATATGACCAATGTTTTTATTTTTACGCAAATAATAATAAAATAATTTACAAAATTATGTAGTTTTTTTTAAATATTTTTAGCTCACAACCATTTTACAATACAACATTCATAAGGTATTTTTTTTTCTTAATGTCAACTAGCCAATTGCACAAAGTGTCTGGGTGTAGTGATTAATGAAGAACTGAAACAATTCATATTATTGATTTTAATCTCCGGGACGCAGGCTGTTAATTACATGTGATGCACTTTTTCTACCCCAGAAGTCTTTCTCTTTCGATTTTCGTTCTTTCGTTTTCCCTGAACATATTATTCGTATCACTATAAAAGTTTTATTTTTAACAGTTTTTAAGTACTTAACAGGAATATTATTTTCAACTGTGATGGTTAATAAAATTGGCGCAACGAAACAATTGCATACATTGGACGATGATACATTGATTAGAGCCTATTGCTTTAACAAGGGTATTATTTGAGTGAATAACTATAATCATTATTTAAAAAATGTCCTTGACATAATATTGTCTCGGTACCCCAGGGTCCCGGACCTTTGGAAGGCCTAAGAAGGGCCGAAGCTAACTCGCAGAGGGCCTTAAGACAATTTTATGTGATGAGGCACCGACCGACGATTACCCCTGTATCCACAATGTAAGTGCACCCAATAACAACCCCCAGTTGGTGCAGGACTATTGCAGAACATGGAAACAAAACATATTGGGTTATGGGTTTGGGTGGCTATAGTGGATTGGTTATTTGGAATTATGGAAGGACTGTCCCCTGCTTGACCTATGATATCATACACGGTAAAAAAGCGTAGGAGGTGACTTACACACTCTATAATGGGCCCCCGAAAACGGTCGCTAGCACATAGTGACGTAGCGACAAAGGGGCAACACTTTCTGAGGTTCTTGAGAAGTGGAGAGGTATTCCACGGCTATCAAAATAATCCCAGAGCCCGGAAGATGGTCGAGATCCCTGCCCGCATTTTACTAGAATATTTCCTTCCTCTTTTGCGTTCGTTAGTGTTCACTCCGGCCTATCCATAAAGGCAGGCCAAAGATGAGGAACAAGACTTATCCCAGAAAATAGGGTCCGTGGGGTCCCTACTGCCAAAAAGTTAACCACTCGGTGCCCTGGGGATTTATTTTTCTCTTTTGGTCTGATTCCTCACCCTAGCCCTGTTTCGGCAAAGTAAATTCTACCGGGACAGACCTAGAGTCGATAGGAGCGCGCGCGCGCCACCTCGACAGTGGGGTAATAACAATAATAATTATTATAGAAATCACCAATATCGAAATAAAATCAAATACTTGTAAATTATAATGTAACGAACTGATTTAATTTGAAATGGGTACTGGAATTATATAAAAATACAACACAGCGCGTTAACGCGCGTAAATAAGTTTTCACTTCAAAACCACGTTTCTTGTATGTACATACAAGAAAGGTTTTATTCGGCGTTTCTTGCAATTTTTGTTTTAATAAAGTATTAAAAAATTATATAGTGTTAATTATTATACGATGGTACGGAACCCTTCGTGTGCAAGTCTGACTCGCACTTGGCTGCTTTATTTATTATTATTCAAGGTTTTCCCTCGACTTCACCCGCATGTTGGTCGGAAATTCTGCCACGGGCTTGTACGTGTGTACAAGCCCGTGGCAGAATTTCCGACACATCAAGCTATACATTTCCAGTATAAGCTGGCCTCTCATCGTACGAAAATTCTATACAATGCGACATCAGCCTAAACTGGATATGTATAGCTTGATGTGTAGCCGTGTGTACTACCGGGATAAAAGGCATCCTATGTCCTAATCCGCACCCGCAATGTGTTAAGATATGGGACTACATTAGTAGCGAAGAATTTTTAAATTACTGTGTCCCACAAGGAAGCCTCGTTAGTCCTCTTCTTTTTCAGATATACGTGACTGACCCTTTCACTACCCTAAACCCACAAACTGTCATACGCAGACGACAGGGTCATTCTGACTTATGGCAATGATTGGGCCACGGCAAGTAAGAATGCAGAAAAATCACTGCCGGAGACAATGTTCTGATTGGCTAACAACAGTCTTACATTAAATGTTAGCAAAACTCACTTTGTCACCTTTGTCCAGCCACCAGTAAACTCAATGGTACTCAACGCGCAGTCGCGCATGTATGCGCGTTCAGTGACTAACCAACCAATTCGGGGCATCCGTGTCCCGAGCCCCGGCCGTTAATTATCTCAGGGTTACGAGCCAGTCCGAAAGGGATATCGTGGCCCTGATACACAGGCATTTGAAGGAACACGGTGGGTTTCAGTTTCGTTTCAAAAAAAAAGGCCCACAGGTTGATGCCTGACGTTCCAAGACTCTGGCCGCGCCGAATAGAAAATTGATTTATGTCTTCAGAAAAATTAGACTGTCAGCTCCTAAAGAAGTTCTAAATATGGCTTACTATGTTCTTTTAACGAACTGTATTACAGCCTGGGGAGGAGCAGGGAAGACTGCTTATAAACAGGTGGAGCGGGCGCAAAGAGCAGTAATTAAAGTGCTTCTTAGAAAACCTTTTAGATTTGCCCCACTCAACGACTGTGTATGGAGTACAAGGTTTTAACAGTTCGATATCTTTTATCTACCGCGCACTTATCCGCAAACACTCAAACGACTGTGTATGGAGTACAAGATTTTAACAGTTCGATATCTTTTATCTACCGCGCACTTATCCGCAAACACTCAAACTTGCCATTAAATGTGAGTATATATATTCATAGTTTAAATACCAGGAATAAACACAATCTTGCTGTACATCGCACTCGCCTCCACAGAGTAGGCAACTCGTTCATGGGTCAATGTATACGCTTTTACAACCAACGTCCTACTGACATTCGGAACTTACCCATTAAACGATTTAAAATCTGTATTAAAACTAAACTTTGTAAAAAAGGGTACTATAAGATTTCTGATTATTTAGAGGACAAAAAAGCTTGGGATTGAGCTGCTCGCTCTGCTAGCCTTGTGATAAAACTTGACATTTTAATTATTATGCATGATTTTATATACATATTGACATTGCAGAATATTGTATACAATTTTACATGAATGTTTACTTTGAAAAGTATTATATTTACTGCTTTAATTTATTGTGAATGTAAGCACTATGTGGGTATTTTTTTTTTCTTTAAATGTTTTCCTTTCTTTTCTCAGTTAAGTTTTAATGATGGTCTGACATTTTGAGCGCTTTATGCGGCCTACCCAAATGTCCTTTTTTTGGTACTGTTCGTCGAGTCGTTGAGCTCCTTAAGTTTTGAGTTGAGCTGCACGATTACTGACAAATGCTTACACTGATTGGACAGGTCCGCTCAAATTTGCGTGGTTCTTTCCTCAAAAGACCATTTCAGACACGGATCTACATGGTCCTCACATGATCTGACCAAGATTATGTCTGGACTTTAAAAGAGACTTTGACCCTGAGTTTGTTTCGCCATTTCTTCTCAGGGGTAGTCAGATAGGAAATGTCGGCTACATCTAGATTTTTTTTTTTTTTATATGACGTGTAAAAGTGATTTTAATATCCTATTTACAGAATAAACGATTTCATTTCATTTCATTTCAGTAATCCTTAAACAAAAAGGAGAAGACCAGAACCCCCAGGTCCTACAAAAAGCACGCACACGACTTTTGCTAAATGACACTACCCATTTCTAAGCCTAAAGAACTTTCGATTTGATTTATTTGGTGATATAATAAAGAACTTTAAAAAGTATTTATGTACTGTTTTATTCTTAATATTTATTCTAATCTTTTAAAGTAAGACACATACACACACACATATATCAACACATACGTTATCCCTCTCCTCTCCTCTCGGGGCCCTGCTGTGCCTACGACGCAGCTGTACATTTCACGTCTGCACCACTCCACGACGATCGAGGAAGTCGTGCAGTATGTGAAAGTGAAGACCAACTGGATTCTGAGGGTCGAAAGGTTGGAATCGTGCCACAACATCAACTTTAAGTCATTTGTGGTACGAATCCCAACCAACCATCTACAGACCTGCTTGAAAGAGGACTTTTGGCCGAAAGGTGTCGTTTATCGACGTTTCCGAGGACGGTTACGCGACACCACGCAGCGAAACACGACGCCGACAACGTGTGTTTAGTTATAGTTTAATTTCGTTTTAGAATATGTATTAGTTTATTATTGTTGCAAAATCTAATTTTGTGTATTTTATCTATGGGCCTTAGATGCCTGACAATAAAATGATTATTATTATTATTATAACTCAAGTTATACGATGAAACGTGGCAAATACGGCTCTATCCATCAACTAATATCAGAGTGACTACACTCGTATACGTTCGGCATCGTCTCATTGTGCACGCTATACCGAGTGCATGTGGTAGTCGCTCATGCAAGGTTTTCATAGTTTGCCAAGATGACATCACACCTGTAGTAAGACCGATGACTTTGTGAAGGCCACGAATCGAGACGAGAAGCACAGAACCGGTCGATGCGGCGATGCATAGGGGAGGCCTATATGCCTATATACAACAGTGGACGTTTTTCGGCTAAAATGATGATGATGAGGATGATGATGATCCACAGTTTGCCAGTTACTTTCTCTCTACGATTTACCATGCCCTTCTCCCTTGATACCATTGGAGACACAACTGACCAGTAGGAAACTCTCTAGTCAGTGATCCGGGAACATTTTTGACTAGGCTTGCCTGGGATTGGAACTGGGACTTCAAGGCTTGTGCACTCCTAAATCCTCATTCATCATAATTTCAACCCAAAGACGTCCATTATTGGACAAGGAGAAAGGTTCACTTACTTACCACCCAACCCAATTTGGTGTCTTCGAGACTCTCCGATCGTAGTTCTAGCTGTCAGTCGAGTACAGTGGTACCCAATTGATAAGGCGCGTCGTGAATCTTCGTTTGCACAGAAAAGAAAGTATGGCCCCGAAGATTAACGAAAGAATGCTTAAAACTTAGAATCAACCTTAGGTCACTATTATAAGGTTCATAATACACTGGAGCTGCTAGCGTGCACTCGATCAGAAGTATGGCGGCTGACAAACATGCCACGTGGCGCGCGCTAACATGGCGGCAGCTGCCGACCAATAGCGGTACAGGAAAAAGAACCACGGTGCGTGGAGCGTGCCGATTGGTCAATAGCATTTCCCGCACTTTTAAAATTCAACTTCTGCGCAGGTACATCGGTAAGCCATATCAATTGGGTACTACTGTAGTAACATTTGCTTAATAGAAAGTTAAATACTTTACATTTAAATGTTCTGAGGCTGAGAGTTTTGAAGCCATCAGATAATTTGTTATAAACAGTAATGGACATGCAGTATACTCGTACATTATTAGAAAACAATTTAATTCTATGCCTAGGAACATTAAGCATATATAATTATGCACTTTGTGACATCATTATACAAGTCAAATTCATGTCTGTTTAAGTGTACAAAGATAAGTTTTTACCTTTATAGTAACAGTAACAGTTATAACATATTATACTATATATTTATAGTAACAATTATAGTTTTTATCAATTATTATATCAATGTTTATATCAATTTGCGTAATCGACCTCTTCTATCGTCTCATTTCCATAATGTATTTGAAGTCGTGGACGGGTACTGCTACATGTCTGGAATTGTATCATTTTTTGTTTTGTTAATATTAATAATAATAATATGAAGATTATTGTGTTCAAGCCATGTAATAATTTTATTTAATGTCATGTTTATTTCATTTTGGTAGTCAACAATGTCGTCATTTTCGTTTAAAATACTGAGGGTCATATCGTCAGCGTATAGTATGCAATTGTGGGAAGTTACACTAGGCAAGTCATTAATATATAGCAAGAATAAAGGCGGCCCTAGTATGGTCCCTTGGGGAACACCGCAGTTATTTTCACGATACTGAGACCTATATAGGAGCTTTTGATTTTCTGTTTGTCTCGAAATCTCAACACATTGCTGTCGATGTGTAAGGTCAAGAGATTCACAGTTATGGATAACCTTTTTAGTTCTCTTCATCTTCTGGCCAGCAACTATAGCCAACTCTCGCAGTACCTGGCAATTTAACGTTGTGAGGGGTCCTAACGGTGAATAGTCGATTGTTACAAAAAAAAACTCAATTAGTAAGTTGCTAAGCACACCACTAAAATCATGGAACAAAACCATTTTTCTAAGAGTACTCGGCCATTTTCGATAGTGCTTGCTTAGCTAGCACAAGCTATTCCCTGGCTCTCAGAATTATGTGTGCCCCAACCTAAAGGTTCAATGACCAGGCTGAGGGTAGGAAGATTACCCACTGCATGCTGTTCCAAACTGTACGCTGCTCAGAACTACACTCTACACGAACCTGCAAACTGTGCTGAATCCGCACGCTACCTGCGGTCCTACGAAGGCCTGATCGGCCACTTGCTGACCCTGTGCTGATAAGCTACCCCGTCTGCCACGTGCTGCCAAGGACGGTATCTTTCATAATTTATTGTATGCAAGTGCTCAGAACACTGTGACCCTTTTGCGGGTAAGGGTCACACTGTACCCTCAGACACAGCGCCACCGGTGATTGTGAAGAAGATTATAGAAGATCTGGTTTATCTGCCAGTTTTCTTCCAGGTACTGTGAGAGTTGGCGACGAGTGCTGCCCAGAAGATAAATCAATAGGCTCTCCATTGAATCTTGTAACTATATTCATGCAATTGAAGAATAAAACACGTTGTTTTTTTTAAAATGTTTTATTTTATTTTATTGTTATTAGTAGAGTACTTAAATAGTTTATTATTCCATGTGGTGTCGGACTTAAAGAATAGCACCATCCTATTTCTTCTCGTGGATGTCGTGCGAGTTGGCGTTTGGGTTGGCGATTAAGGGACTTACTAGAGAATGGGCGGCATTTCGCTATACACTTTAACACCATACTGCGATCACCAACCCGCCTGCCAAGCGTGGCGATTATGGAAACTCCACTCCCCTTTTGGGGAGGCCTATGTTCAGCAGTGTACGTATTTTGGCTGAAATGATGATGATGATGAACTAAAATAGACTAGCTTCACGGTATCTACATCAGTAAAATGGCGGATTTTTCTCACAGTATATGCTGTTGAACTTACCGTCCCGCAAGGGTTGTTAAATGAGGCACATTTGAAGCCATGAGTCAAGCGTGATTCCCAGGCGGCAAGGAGCCAGGAACGTGATTTCAAAATAATTATTTTTCACATTTGGTAAAGAAAATCTGTACTAAATGTTTTTTTGTCATTTAATACTAAATTATTAGCAGTGAACCAATTTTGGACCTGCAATAGGACGTTATTTACGTCGTCAAGATTTGATGCACGCCTAATTACTTTAAAACTTAAGCAAGTATCGTCAGCAAATAACATCATTTATGGTTGGATTCTTAACTAATAGGGTTCAAATCAAATTCAAACATTCTTATCATTATACATACTAAAAAGAGGAAAGAATCCAATATCGAAGCTTAATGTACACCCATTTTTACTTTTAAGCCTAGTGAATTGACTCCGAATATTTGAGTTTGCTGCTGACTATCATTTAAATAAGATTTTACTAAACTGAGCGCAAGTTTTCCAAGTCCGTAATGCTCAAGTTTCAAGCGTAATGTTTCGTGGTCGACGCAATCAAATGCCTTGAAGAG
Source organism: Tiliacea aurago (assembly GCA_948098905.1). Lineage (NCBI taxonomy): Eukaryota > Metazoa > Arthropoda > Insecta > Lepidoptera > Noctuidae > Tiliacea > Tiliacea aurago. The sequence goes on from OX402578.1 coordinate 28,342,533, forward strand.
GTCATGAAAGATTACTTGGAGTCTTGGGCCTCTTTCCAAGCCGTAAATATGTATTTAAAATACGTCACTTGGTGAAACCATAGTGTTGATGGTGAAGATTTTATTGGTGTTAAATTGATTGAGCATTTGAATAAACATTACCTTTTCAAACACCTTGCTGAAAACTGCATATTTATATAAGTCGAGTACCCATTTAAAATTAAATCAGTTTGTTACATTTTGTTTAGCAATTATTTGAACTTATTTCAGTAATGCCTATTTGTATAATATTTATTATTATTATTATTCACGCCAAAAATGCCCTCGTTAGAACAGTTAGCGCAAATCAATTGATCACATTTTATTGTATGAAATTGTATATTTAATCCAATTTCATTGTATCAACCATTGCAGGTAAAAAAAAATAGTTCAAAAACTAAAACCCGACTACTGCAAAATCACGCTCTAAAAAGTATGAAACAAGAAAATACTCTCATCTGAAATTATTTTGTACAAACTATTTAATATTTATCGTCTATTAAATAAACAACTTACACGTAATATATTTTAATGTATTTAATACATATTCATAGTGATGTTCAGAAGACAGCCGTGGTCGTATGCCACTTTGCCCTAAAGATTATGATCGCTTACTACTGTTAGAATGTGTTGTTTTGCTAAGTTAGGTTTTTTAAGAATTATTATATATTTTCCTGTAATCTGTAAGTAGAACTATTTTCTGTATTTTTTCAAAACTTTTGGCTCAGTAATTTCGGAGATAGGAGGGAATGCCGACCTCATCTAGTTTTTAAAATATGATTGACGTGTAAAAGTGTTTGTACAAACCTACTTACAGAAATAAAATCATTTATCATTTATTTATCATTTAATGGTCAATTTTTATATATTTTCTTAAATAACTTTAAAGGTATTTATTTTAAAATTATAAAAAAATATAATATATTCAAAATTCATTTATTTACGTTACACGTCCGTGTTTGGGTCACGGAAATTCATTGTAACTTAATAGGTTCAGTAGATTCCGAGTAAATTGACTGGGACAGACAGAAAGACTGACAGACAGCCAGCCAGACAGACAGACACACGAGTGATTCTATAAGGGTTTCGTTTTTTTCTTTTGAGGTACGGGACCCTAAAAATGATTAAAAACACAAGAAAAAGAAAAACGAATTTAAGCCACAGACAAACAAGTGGCCAGGAATAATCAAATAATATAATGATCATGTAGTTTGTACTGAACAATAATATGGCGAACGGATTTAATTTAAAATGGCACCATTCAAAATTAAATCAGTTCGTTAAATTATTTACTCCAGTCATATAAATAAGCCACCGTTAAATCTTTAGTGATCTTGAAAATCACAAGGAACATTGTTAGTAGAAACCGAGCATGTTGAAGTTACTTGTCCTGCTTGTTTCAGTAGTCAACATGGGGCGTATTTACTGTCAGGATCACGCAAGCGATGACCAGGAAGATGTCATTGCTCACAGACGCGCGGACCAAAAAGCAGACTGGTGTCCTCCTGACACTTTAAGAGACGGCGTCACTGGTGGATGTAAGAAAACTGTAAGAAGATCGAAAAGTCTAGACAAGATCCAATCGCTTAAAAGCATTTCGATGGCTTTTCGTATATCTACAGCGCTTGACTCTCTTGCCTTGGATTTATCTATGGCTATTCGTCTGTTAGAAAAAAAACTGATTTTATGGTCTGTGATCTAATAAAACAGCAACGCAATGCACTGATATTGACCGGTACGATAATTTTCCCGTGCCTGCATGAGCTAGTGGGACCACGGCGGCGGCGACCGTTGGTGGCGGCAGCAAATATTACAAAAGAGTTTTACCTATATTTTGACGTTCTATGTCGTGGAACCATGACTCATGGTTCCACAACCGCATTCGGGCGCGGATGAATAATATGATTGCTGCTTCAGCTCATTATGGCACTTTATAAAATATTTTAGTTAGCAGCAACACCCACGCGTCTGCAGCATGAAAACAACAATCATCTTTTGGAGAGATACAAAGTGTAACTAAGAATTAAACAAAATCTTAGTCGTGGGCAGAAGCTAATCACACTAATATTATAAAGGCGAAACTTTGTGAGTGTGTGTATGTTTGTTACTTCTTCACGCTCAAACGGCTGGACCAATTTTGATAAAGTTTTGTATGGAGGTAGCTGACACCCTGGATTAAGACATAGGCTACTTTTAATCCCGATATTCCCACGGGATCGAGACTTACGCGGGTGAAAAAAGTGGGTGCGGGGGGTGGCGGGTGATAAAGGTATGCAACAATTTTCTTTATTTAACTAATATTTAATATTTTAGAGCAATAGTGGCCCAGTGGTAACGGCTCCGACGTATGAGTTGTAGGTCGTAGGTTCGAACCTAGGCAGGCGCTTTACTTTGTGTAAATAATTTCATCACCGTTTGGCATGTCCTAGAACCAAAAAATTCGAAAACATGTGACATCTTCCAATCCGCACTGGGCCCACTCCTTTTCAAAGAGAGGAGGCCTGTGTCCCAGCAGTGGGCATGTTATTCGGCTGATTATTATTTATTTTATTATTCATATTATAAGCCGACATTTTTTTTTCCAGTAAAGTATCACAACTGGTGATATTTTATTCACATTACAATCTAGCCTATTAGCTAATAAGTAATTTAAATATAACTTATACTGCTAAGTAACTATAAGCCGACATGACTTATTATTGTTTTTGCACTAACCAACGCAAGTTTGAAAACTCGACATGAAAACGGCAATGTGACTGTAATATTGGTTTACAACAGGTGAACGCCCCGATTGTCCGGTGTATACACGGAGTAACGGTTTAAGCCCGTGTCTAGTTCGTCACATTGTGAAAAATAGTTGCAGTTATTTTGTATTCAATTATGTACGTGATTTATATTAGTAAAAGTTTTGAATTAAACAAAAAAAAAATTCTATGGAAGAATTATTGTCAGTGGAATTATGTAAAATAGTGATGTTGACTCTTTGTACGTAGAACCTCTTCCTTTATTAAAATCAGTTAAAAAGTGTAACTCTATTGATTACTGTTAAATGAGACAATGTCTTTAGTTGGATCATTTAGCTCCCTTGAAAATGGTTGAGCTGAATGGTGCTGATCCATGTGTCATGTTCGTGAACGGGCGCTGTCAGTTGGGACTGGTCATCTATTTGCTGCCACGGCTTATTTTAATTATTATAGTTTTGAATTGTTTTTTTTTAAATCCTAAATCACGGACGCTTCTGACGTTATGCATCGTTCTCACAAATGTATAATTTATGAATGATGTAACCAATACTTTGTATCAATATTTTAATTTAAAAGAGTGTCCGTGAATTTTCTTGCCCATTCTTCTCTATAGGAACCTACTACTCTTTGGAATGGGCAACTAGCTTCATATTTCTAACTGACCGACTTCTTGACAATTCAAAAGTGCCTGTAAATGGTTTAATTAAAATAAATGCTTTGAGTTTGAGTTTCTGTAAATGATGTAGACGGTACAGTTTATAAACAAACTTTTATTTTTACAATATACATGAAACAAATTACAACAAAAGAGTGACTTTGACACTATTACATTATTGAATATCTATTTCTACAACGTCATCTGCCTAGCCTTTTCCTAACCATATTGGGGTTGGCGTCCAGTCTAACGATGCAGGCAGGATGCAGCTGAATACCAGTATTTTATATGGAGCCACAGAGGAGTACATCACTCACCTTCGGTTTGCCAACTATATAGTCGTCATGGCTGAGACTTTGGAAAACCTCAGTGCAATGCTCGATGACCTCAGTAGAACATTCGAAAGAGTGGGTCTTAAAATTAACATGGATAGGACAAAGGTCATGTCAAATACCTATGTAACACCCACTCTCATGAAGATCGGCGGCGCTACACTCGAAGTTGTGGACGAGTATATTTACCTCGGACAAACTGTCCAGTTAGGTAGGTCCAACTTCGAGAAAGAGGTCAATTGTCGAATCCGACTCGGCTGGGCAGCATTCGGGAAGCTACGCAATATCATCTCGTCCCACATACCGCAGTGTCTCAAGACGAAAGTCTTTGACCAGTGCGTGTTGCCAGTGATGACTTATGGCACTGAAACGTGGTCGCTTACAATGGGCCTTATCAGAAGGCTAAAAGTCACCCAAAGGGCATTGGAGAGGGCTATGCTTGGAGTTTCCTTATGTGATCGAATCAGAAATGAAGAGATTCACAGGCGAACCAAGGTAACCGACATTGGGCAGTGGGCAGGGCACATTGCTCGCAGAACTGATGGCCGAAAGGTTCTGGAGTGGCGACCGTGCACCGGCAGACGTAGCGTTGGAAGGCCTCCTACAAGGCGGACCGATGACCTTGTGAAGGCCGCAGGTATCCGCTGGATGCGGGAAGCACATAACCGGTCGAAGTGGCGGTGCTTGGGGGAGACCTATGTCCAGCAGTGGACGTCTTTCGGCTGAAATGATGAATGAATGATATGGAGCCACTACCTGTCTGACCTTCACAATCCAATGACTGTATAACACAAACCCCTCGGTGAGACTGGTTGTCAAACTTTCGGGGTTCCGTCAAAGATCTACGAATGAATATTTTTTTTATAATTTATTCATTTAAGTGCTTTGGAAGCCTTTTATGTAAACAAAACAGAATTAAAATATTAGGTGTAACTGTCACAGAGGCGGCAACGGCGCAAGAAGCGAAGCGCCGCGGCTAGGCTCCGCGCCCCGAAGTCCACAGCTGTAGTGATCACACTACAGCCGGAAGCGGAGAAGAAGGGCGTGACCTACCGCGAGGTGCTCGCCAAGGCGTGGGCGGCAGTGGACTTGGAGGAGATCGGCGTCGCTGATGGCTTCCGAATGAAAGTCACTGCGACGGGGGCTCGGATGCTGGAGATCCCCGGTGCGGCCAGCGGCCCGACCGCTGACGCCCTGGCCGAAAGGCTCAGGGCGTCCCTCAATGCGGAGGAGGCCCGAGTCTCCAGGCCCACCAAGTGCGCTGACATGCGCATCCTGGGCCTGGACGACTGCGTGACGGCGGAAGATGTTGTGGCCGCCGTGGCTAGGACTGGAGAGTGCTCTGCCGAGCAGGTGAGGGCAGGCACCCTCCGTCCTGACAAATCGGGGATGCAAACCATAACGGTGAGCTGCCCCGTGTCGGCGGCCCAAAAAATATCCGGAGAGGGCCAAAGGCTCCGGGTGGGCTGGGTATCCGCGCAAGTGAAACTGCTGGAACCCAGACCTCTGAGGTGCTTCCGCTGCCGCGTGGGAAGCCACGTGGGAGCTTGCTGCACCTCGGAGGTGGACCGCAGCAATCACTGCTTCCGCTGTGGTCAGCCCGGTCACAAGGCGGTCTCTTGCGATGCCACGCCGCACTGTTTTGCATGTGCGGCGGCTGGCAAGCCTTGCGATCACCGGGCTGGGGGCAAGGCCTGTGTTCCCCCCCCCAAAGCCAGGGGCAGAGGCAAGCCCTCCGCCACCGCCGTCACCACCGCAGCCGCCACTATTGCCGCCGCCGCTGCCGCCTCCACCGTCGTCGTCGCCGCCGCTACCACCGTGGCAGGGCCATCCCAGAGGGCCCGGGAGGAGGCTGATATGGAATGCCAATAAATGGCCCCATTACGCCTCCTCCAGGCGAACATCAACCACTGCGCCTGCGCTCAGGATCTGTTGCTCCAGAGCATGGCGCAGTGGTCGATTAACATCGCTGTGGTCGCTGAGCCGTACTTTGTCCCGCCCAGGGATGACTGGGTGGAGGACCTGAGCAGCTCAGTGACCCTAATTTCGTCGGCCGCCGCCGGTACTCCGTCCCTCGAGTCCGTCAAGAGGGGATCGGGTTGTGTGGCAGCACGGTTCGGGGATATTGCCGTAGTAGGTGTTTACTTCTCCCCGAACCGAACTCTCGCCGAGTTCCACAACTCCCTTGCGGAGTTAAGAGTCGTCGTCGTCGGGTTCCATCGCCTCCCTGTGTTCGTCCTCGGGGACTTCAATGCCAAGAACGTGGCTTGGGGTTCCCGGTATACGGACGCACGAGGCAGGATGGTGGAGGACTGGGCTCTGGAGACAGGCCTGGTCATCCTAAACCGGGGTTCTGTCCCCACGTGTGTGCGGATGCGGGGTGAATCAGTGGTGGACATCTCGTTCGCCAGCCCCGCTCTGTCGCCGCGTGTCATTGACTGGCGCGTCATGGAGGGGGTGGAGACCTATTCCGATCACCGGTACATCCGGTTTGACGTCTCCGCCCAGACCTCAGGTGCGCTGGTCCGACAGGCCCCGAGTGGTCCGCGGTGGGCGCTGAAGCAGCTGGACCGGGAGCTCCTCCTGGAAGCCTCGATCGTGCAGGCCTGGGTGTCATCACCGGACAGGCCTGCCGACATCAACGACGAGGCGGAGTGGTTCCGGGAGGCCATGTCCGAGATATGTGACGTGGCAATGCCCCGGGTCCAGCCCGGACGTGCTCGGCGCCAGGTGTGCTGGTGGTCGCGTGAGCTGACCGCTTTACGCGAGGCATGCGTTGCTGCGCGCCACCGGTACTCCAGGCACCGCAGGCTCCGTATCCGCCCTCCGGATACGGAAGCCATTCAGGCGGAGCTGTACGAGGGGTACAGAGCGGCGAAGACCGCCCTCCGAGCGGAGATCCAGCGGGCCAGAGGACTGTCCCGCGAGGAGTCGCTGGAGACTCTGAACAGAGACCCGTGGGGACGCCCCTACAAAGGGGTGAGAGATAAACTCCGCCCATGGGCTCCCCCGCTGACGCAGAGTCTCCGGCCCCAGCTCGTGGAGGACGTGGTGAGCGCTTTGTTCCCTTCGCGAGGGGAACAGACTCCCCCGCCCATGGCTCCGCCTCCTGCGGTGCCCAATGCGGACCACACCAATGATGACGACGACGTTACTCCGGAGGTGACCGAGGTAGATTTGAGAGTGGCGGTACGTAGGCTTAATGCCAAGAATACCGCCCCAGGACCCGACGGCTTACCTGGAAAAGCCTGGGTTCTGGCCTTGGAGGCTCTCGGGCCTCGACTAAGGGGGCTCCTAAGCGCATGCTTGGAGAGGGGCCAGTTCCCACTTCGTTGGAAGACTGGGAAACTGGTCCTCATTAAGAAGCCAGGGCGCCCGGCGGACTCTCCGTCCGCTTACCGGCCCATCGTGCTGCTCGACGAGGTGGGCAAGCTCTTTGAAAGAGTTATTGCAGACCGCCTTGTCGGGCGGCTGGTGCGGGTAGGGCCGGATTTGGCGGACAGCCAGTTTGGTTTCCGCAAGGGGCGCTCTACGGTGGATGCCATCATGCGCGTTCGAGCCCTCACGACGGGGGATGCTATTGCCCGGGGTGGGGTCGTCTTGGCGGTGTCTCTTGACATCGCCAATGCTTTCAATACCCTGCCCTGGAGTTGCATTAGGGAGGCACTCCGGTATCACCGGATGCCGACCTACCTCTGTCGAGTGGTCGAGGCCTATTTGACGGACAGGGCCGTCATCTACCCCGGTCACCACGGAGAGTGGAACCGGCGAGAGATGTCGTGCGGTGTCCCACAGGGATCGGTCCTGGGGCCGCATCTGTGGGACATCGGCTACGACTGGGTGCTGCGTGCTGACCTCCCTAACGGCGTCAGCGTGGTCTGCTACGCTGACGACACGCTGGTCCTGGCGCAGGGGAGGTCGCATCAGGCGGCAGCCGAACTGGCGGCACGTGGGGTTGCGACAATCGTCAACAGGATCCGGCAATTGGGACTCGAGGTGGCTTTGCACAAGTCTGAGGCCATGTGTTTTTATGGTCCTCGGAATGCGCCACTGTCGGGTTCCCAGATAACGGCAGGAGGGGTTCACATCGGTGTCGAGTCGACGATGAAGTACCTGGGACTCGTCCTCGACAGCCGTTGGAACTTCGTGGAGCATTTTCGACGTTTGGCTCCCAGACTGGAACGGGCCGGGGCTGCCTTAAAGCGGCTCCTACCCAATCTAGGGGGTCCAAACGCCTCCTGCCGGAGGCTCTACGCGGGGATCGTGCGGTCCATGGCCCTTTACGGGGCACCGGTGTGGGCGCGTTCCTTAAGGCTGCGACCAGCCCGCCAATTGAACGCGTCCCAAAGGGTCATGGCCATCAGGCTGGTACGGGGTTACCGCACGGTCTCCCGTGAGGCGGCGGGCCTCCTTGCCGGACTACCGCCATGGGATCTGGAGGCAAAAGTCCTCGCGCACATCTGGGAGTGGCGCGAGGAGGCGAAACGCCGGGGTGAAACTCCGCTGCCGCGAGAAATCACGGCACAGCGGACAGAGCTCCGGCGGGATCTCATGGCGGCATGGAGAGTGCGATTGTCGCAACCCAGCGCTGGGCACGCCACAATTGTGGCGATAAGTCCCCTCTTTGAGGAGTGGCTAGAGAGGCGCCACGGCGTCCTCACCTTCCGCCTGACGCAGGTCCTCACTGGACATGGTTGTTTCGGGAGGTTCCTGTTCAGGATAAAGCGGGAGGAAACGCCCGGGTGTCACCACTGTGTGGATCGCCCGGAGGACACGGTGGAGCATACGGTGGAGGTCTGCCCGGCTTGGGTGGAGCACCGCCGTGTCCTCACGGAGGCGATCGGCGGCGGCGATCTCTCGCGTCCGGCCCTGGTTCGGGCCATGGTTCGGAGCGAGAGTGCATGGGAGGCCGTCACCTCCTTCTGCGAAGCAGTAATGCTTGCGAAGGAGGAGGCGGAACGCGTGAGGGAGAGGCAAGGTTCGCGCCCTCGCGCCCCTAGTCGCCGCAGGAGACGCCCCGGGCGTCGGGAGTCGCAAGCCGATTTCCGGCCACCGTAGGCGCGGGCTTGCGGACGGTGAGCGATGGGTAGTTCACCGTCCGATAAGGACCAGGCCCGGGTCGACGGCGCGTTGTATTCCACGCGCGCCTCAAAGAGTTGTCAGCAGCAACTGACGGGGTCCGTTAGGGCCAATGCCTGCCAGGGTTGCGAGTTTGTCCGAAAGGGATATCGTGGCCCTGGCACACAGGCAAATGAAGGAATACGGGTGGGTTTTAGTCAGTAAAAGTCTGACACGCCCTCCCGCTCCGCCCAGAGCGGGAGAAGTTATTTGATAATTTCCCACCCAAAAAAAAAAAAAAAAAAAAAAAAGGTGTAACTGTCAGCCAATTACAAGTCTTCATTTTTTAAAACAGAACAGTGAACGCATCCACATCTACCCACGAATAAAAACAGAAAATTACTAATTTAATTTATAGGTAGGTGTTTTAATTTGTTATTGAAGCCACCTAATGGTGACGTCGTAAATATTCTAAGTTATCATTTAAAATAAAAATAGTTTCTTTGTTGCTGTTGTTGTTTATTGGTTCTTGCTGAAAGATAGCAAGATCCTAAGTTATATATTACCAATATTTAATTTTCTCTACGTAAAATACTAACACTTAATGTCCCTCACAAGGCATTCTCTGTTCATAACGTAGTTTCCTTAACTCGAACCTAACGGAACAATTAGATTCACCAGACTCAGATAAATTGATTTGAGCTGATTTATTGCTGTCAATAGGAAAATAATAATTAATTGGTGATGAAATCATTAGGTACCTACTATTGAAACAAATAAAATAAAAAATGATTGGTGTAGCTAACTGATTTATCGCACTTACTTTGTATAAATATGCAAACATTAATCAGCAGTCATTCAGTAAACTTCAAAACAAGCTCGAGAACGCAAGAAAAATGTTTAAATTACTCGTATTGGTTTTCACGATTACCATAATCGTGACGGAAATCAAATGTCAGAACATTGAATACCGTGACAATGGGGTTGCACCTCACCGGCGGAGCAACGGCAACGGAGTCCTCTATGATGTTCTCCTGCCATTAAGTAGACGGGAACATGCTTATATAGTACATTTGCGGCGTATGAACGGGGTTGGGCCGGGGGGCCTTATACCTATCGGGAAATAATCGCTGGAGACGCAATCTGTAGAGTGTATTGTGTGTATAAGAAACTACATTCGTAAAATATACTCCTTGCGAATTTAAATTACCTTTATAATTTTTAACTCAGACCTTTTAACCCAAAAATATTTCCCAACAAACACATTTATAAACGTAAAATAAGTCGGTGTCTTTGGTACTTTCGTACTTTCGTACTTTGCCACCAACTTTTGAAATTATAGTTATTTTTCACTATGTAGTGTTTTTTCTTTGTTGTTTTTCTTTTTGTAAAAAGTTTTTTTTATTTTTTATTTGTGGTACTTGCCCCACCAATTTGCATAGTACTAAGAGTTGAGCTACAGACAGACAGATACTCGTAGACCGACTTGGCGTAACTATAAGGGTTCCTTGTTGACAACGGAACCCTAAAGTTCCTTCAAACTCAAACTCAAAACATTTATTTCAATTAAACCTATTACAGGCACTTTGAATTGTCAAAGAGTCGGTCAGTTAGTCAGAAAGTTGATTGCCCATTCCAAAACGTAGATCTCTATGGAGAAGAATAGGCAAGAAACTCCAAGGACACTCTTTTAAAGCAAGATATTACAAAATCCTGGGTACATTGTTGCTTCTATATGTGAGAACAATGTAAAAAAAAAATTGTTTATTTAAAAAACAATTCAATAAAAATATAAGATTAAAAGATTACAAATAAGCCCTGGCAGTTAAGAGAAGACCAGTCTCAACTGACGGCGCCCATTCACGAACATGACGTGTGGATCAGCACCATCCAACTCAACCATTTTGTAGGGAACCGAATGGTCCAACACACACGCCACCATGAGCGAGCCATTTAAGTGAGCATGACATACTCTCAACTGCCACGCTTTTTTAAGTCAACATACATCTTATCATAATAAACGGCTCCATGGTACTCACATTAACAAAAATGAAAAAAAAAATTGCTTCTAAATTATACAAAACTATAGCTTGCAATGTATTTCAAAAATTAATAAAATTGTTACATCTATGCTGACCCGCTAAGACGCTGGCAACACTGTCGGCGTGCCCTCACCCCTGTCAAGCCCCTCCACGCACTTCAAGATGCCATGACGGGAAACGGTGCATAAATAAGCTTGCACGTCTCATTCTCGCTCTCTTTTCACAAGGACAACTGACCAGGGCGAACCTATGTCAAATTACTATTTCATTTTACTTTGTATCGCTGTTTGTGCTGACAATTAAAACCCGATAAGTATACCTAATCCCTTGATTTATATTTGACCTATTATAATGATGGTAGTTCAATATTTATGTTTAACTAGTAATTATTGATTGTTAGTTTGCTTTTCATGTGACTTAATTATAACGGATTTTAGTTCAAATAAGTACCTGTGATTTCCCTGAATAACTAATTAAAATAAGTTGCTAAGGTTGTTTGAATTTCATTTATTATAAACCCTGTGTTTAATCAGTTGTTACAGTTTCAGAAGTGGGATAACTCCACTCATCATGAAGAGGTACCGGGCTAGATGCAGTAGCAGTGAATCTGATGATTCTGATGTGCAAGCCGCAGCAAAGCGGGCAGTACCGTCTACCCACGGTGAATCATCGAGCAGTAAGCTAGAACAGTTGGTAAACGAAAAATTTGAAGGTATGATGAACAAATTCTTTAGCAGAACGCGTGAAAATAGAAGTGACAGTGTTAAAGGCGACATAATAATTCCGTTATTTGACCCGGATGATAAATATAATAACGTGTTTGATTGGCTGAAGAAAATCAACCAGTTGGGTGATATTTATGGCTGGGATGAGGCAAAGCGCTCATATTTCATGCAGACTAGATTAGATGGTCCAGCTAGACGTTGGTATAATAGGCTAGATAATTACGATCTTACGTGGTGCGAGTGGCAGGAACTTTTGAAACGTACGTTTCCAAGGATGTTTGAATTTGCGGAATTAATTGAGGAGTTAGTTGGTCGTAAGAAAGAACCAAAAGAGACTATGAGTAAATACTTTTACGATAAATTTGCAATGTTACGTAGATGTAAGTTCGATGATAGTGCTGCGGTCTCATGTATTATTCGCGGCCTACCCTCTGAATTACAAGTTAGCCCTAAAGCTTTGAAAAGTACAAATCCAGAAGAATTGTATTGTCAGTTTTTGGTATCAATGGAAAATTATCAGTCGCATTCATCGCGATTTCGTGAGAATGATCAACGTGGTTTGAGACATTCTTCTAATGCTACCAATACTTCGAAGACGACTGAAAAAAAAAACATACCATTCTCCTTCCAGTCCAATTAAATGCTACGGCTGTAATACGGAAGGCTGACACTCGGTTATGTTAAAACTGTGGGAAGACCGGGCATATTGCAAGATTTTGTAGGCAGAATGTTCATACTGACTCGAATACAATAAAAGAAGTGAAAGTTATACAAAGTTTTAACGATTTATACTTTAAAGATGTAACGGTTAATGGGTTAAAGGCTATTGCATACTTAGACACTGGAGCACAAAGTAATGTCATAAGTTATAGTTTTGCAAAATTATTACAGTGTGTTATCGAACCAAGTGATAAAATTTTAAAAGGTTTTACTGGCAGTCCAATACCCGCACTGGGCGAAATAGAAATCAATGTTTCCTTGGACGGTTTATCTGTAAAAACGAGTGCTTTAGTTACTCATGTCGACCTGGGAAAAATCGATATATTGTTAGGGCAGCCTGTCATTAATAGACATGATGTATCCCTTATAATAAATGGTAATTCTGTGATCCTTTCTCAACATCACAATAATATCCAAGGCATAGTCATCATATAGTAGAGTTTGCAGCTGGCCAGGTTGTGGCTAAAGGGCAATGCTGTGCCGAAATATTGCAAGAAGCTGAAGCTGGCTTGGTGAGTCAAATCTTTCTTTGTTGTTGGTCCAATTCTGATGCTGGGCTTCAAAGCCGAAATAATATAGCTGTTGGTGGTTTCGTACCGAATTTTGCTGATGCAGATGTGACAAAATTGGACCAAAAGGATATACTTTTAGTTGATGATGGTTTATATGCTGATATGTGTATTGGTGGTGTTAATTTGGCAAACATAAACGTGGGTAATATAAGCGATGGCGATAAGCTACGTTTGTTTACTATTTTGTCTCAATATAGTTCTTGTTTTGCGTCTAAAACGTCGGAATTAGGACTCACAGGCTTAGCAGAGATGGAGATCAAATTATTCTGATAAGCCTGTGTATCATCGCCCGTATAGACTTTCATTACCAGAACTTTCAACTGTTCGTGATAAAGTTAAAGATCTTTTAGAAGCCGGCATTATTCGGGAATCGAATTCAGATTATGCATCACCCGTTGTATTAGTCAAAAAGAAAAATGGAGAGGTAAGGCTATGCGTAGATTATCGGGCCTTGAATGCGGTTCAGATAAAAGATAGATTTCCTTTGCCTATAATTGATGACGAAATTTCTAAATTAACAGGAAAAAACTTCTTCACTCGCTTAGATTTGTCACAATCTTATCATCAATTACCGGTTTCCGAAAATTCGATTCACAAAACTGCCTTCATTACACCGGACGGGCAATTTGAATACGTTCGGGTTCCATTCGGTTTAGCTAATTCACCTGCGGTTTTTCAACGTTTAATGAATACAATTATTAATAAGGTTAACAAAATGGGTGATGGTGATTATATTCTGGCATTCATAGATGATATTTTGTTACCAAGCAGTGATATTTCACGAGGCTTAGAGCTACTAGAACTTCTCTTGAAAGTATTACGCGAGGCTAATCTTAAACTTGATATGAAGAAGTGTTCTTTTCTTCAAACTGAATTAAATTATCTGGGTCATAACGTTTCTCAAGATGGTATTAAACCAGGTGATCACAAAATAAAATCTGTACGTGATTATCCTACCCCGTCTAATGTTCATCAAGTCAGGCAATTCGTTGGTCTTTGTTCATTCTTTAGAAAGTTTGTACGTAATTTTTCCCTTATTGCTAAACCCCTTACAGACCTAACAAAGAAAAATATATCCTGGTCATGGGGAGAAGCCCAAAATACAGGTTTTAAAGATCTTAAGTCTAGGTTAGTCTCGCAACCAGTTTTAGCAATCTATGATAGAAATTTGCACACGGAACTCCATACGGATGCAAGTAAGTTCGGTGTTGCAGGAATTTTGCTTCAGCGTCAAGTAGATAACTCCTTAAAACCTGTAATATACTTTAGTCGCACAACTACCCGTGAAGAACAGAATTATCACAGTTATGAATTGGAGACACTAGCAGTTGTTGAGCCGTTAAAAAGGTTCAAAGTTTATTTGTTAGGTATTAAGGTAAAAATATTAACAGATTGTGTTGCTATTCGTCACACATTTGTCAAAAAAGATTTAGTTCCGAGAATTGCACGCTGGTGGCTGCCAATTCAAGTGTTCGATTTGGAAATAGAATATAAGGCTGGAGACAAAATGAGGCACGTTGATGCGCTGAGCCGTAATCCAGTAGATACCCACGTTTATGCTCTGTCTGCTGATGATTGGTTTCTTACTGTTCAAATGCAGGATCCTAAGATATGTAACATTATCCACCAATTGCGTGGACCTAATGCCAATCCAGACATATTGAATAACTACAAAATATGTAATGAACGTTTGTATAAGAAAACTTTATATGGGGATCGTTTGTTAGTCCCTTGTAATGCTCGTTGGAAGCTTTTGCAAAACTATCACAATAATATGGGGCATAGTGGATTAAAGAAATGTGATAGCGCTATAAAAGAAAAATTTTGGTTCCCTAAAATGACTAAGTTCATTAAAAAATAAAACTATGTGTCTGGATTGCGCTTTTCGGAAAGGAAATTATGGAAAACTGGAAGGAAAATTAAATCCTATCCCAAAACCTACCAAAGGTGCCAATGGATACTCTACATATTGACCACCTAGGGCCTTTTCCGAAGTCTAGTAAACACAATCAATATATTTTAGTAATTACATGTTCCTTTTCAAAATTTGTTATTGCCAGAGCAACACGCACCTTAAGTTCAGTTGAAACTATTCATATTTTACATGATGTCTTTTCATTATTTGGTTTCCCTTCTACCATAGTGTCCGATAGAGGTCTTGCGTTTTGTAGCCGTTATTTTAAAGACTTTGCAGTTAAACACCTTATGCGAAACATGTACTGACATCAGTTGCAACACCGAGAGCTAACGGTCAGGTTGAGAGAGTCAATAGAACAATTTTAAATGGCTTAAGAACTAGCAGTGAGGAAAGTAACTGGGACTGTTGTCTGCCTGATGTAGTTTTCGGTGTTAACAACACGTGCCATGAAACCACAGGTCAAGCCCCCTTTAATTTAAGGTTCAAACATAAGAGTAAAGTATCGAACTTGGAAAATAGCGAAAGTAATTTAAATATAGACGATAGAAGAGCAAAGGCCACTGCTAACATTAAACGTAAACAACAATGAATGAAACGTCAATTTGATAAGAGACGTAAAGAGGGTCGTATCTACAAAAAAGGGGACTTGGTCTTATGGCGTAATCCAAAAGGCTGTGGTCAGTCTGGAGTAAATACGAAGCTTGATGCTGCGTATGCTGGGCCGTATAGAATAACTAAGTCGCTTGGTCATGACCGGTATATGATACACAGCGTAAAAGGGTTTAGAGGGTACAAGAAATTTAGTACAGTGGTGGCTGTAGATTCTTTGAGGCCGTATGTAGCTGTTGTTGGTTCTGATAGTGATGATGATGCTGGCAGTCAATTAGGTACAGAAGATCTTATAGACCTATTAGAAAGTTAACTAATGCACATCGTGTGGACACTTTGTTTCAGGATGGCCGAGCTGTTACATCTATGCTGACCCGCTAAGACGCTGGCAACACTGTCGGCGTGCCCTCACCCCTGTCAAGCCCCTCCACGCACTTCAAGATGCCATGACGGGAAACGGTGCATAAATAAGCTTGCACTTCTCATTCTCGCTCTCTTTTCACAAGGACAACTGACCAGGGCGAACCTATGTCAAATTACTATTTCATTTTACTTTGTATCGCTGTTTGTGCTGACAATTAAAACCCGATAAGTATACCTAATCCCTTGATTTATATTTGACCTATTATAATGATGGTAGTTCAATATTTATGTTTAACTAGTAATTATTGATTGTTAGTTTGCTTTTCATGTGACTTAATTATAACGGATTTTAGTTCAAATAAGTACCTGTGATTTCCATGAATAACTAATTAAAATAAGTTGCTAAGGTTGTTTGAATTTCATTTATTATAAACCCTGTGTTTAATCAGTTGTTACAAAATTTTACTAGCAAAAGAAAAATCATTATTACCTATTAAAGTATTCACCAACTAAAATTTAAACTCAAACTTCAATTACAGGAGACCACAGCATGCACATTATAACTAGGTTTCATTAGGATAAATTTAAAATACAGAAAATTTATGACGAAATTTGAAGAAATAAAATAAAATGAACATGTCAAGATTGAGCTGAATGCTATTACAAATTGTTTAGTATAAATAATTCATATATATTTATTGACTATTGGAAGAAACATAGTTACATACTTAGTTATTTTGCAATGGTTAAATTATTTTTGTACTTTGGAATAGGGAGGGTTATGTCCAGGTCACAACGCTTTGACAATTCATTGTATTGGCTACACAGTCTTAGGAGGGCGACGAAGTGTTCCAGATTAGTTTTAGATCCTGAGACGTAAAATAAATTGTAGCTGCTTTTCCGTGGCAGACGAGATGGCACCGTTCATATGCAGTTTGCCTAGTAGTTCGCTGCAGTCTATGACTCCGTCAAATACTTTGTGCAGTAGTATCAGGGCTACCGTTTTCCGTCTGTCTGCAAGTGAGACCATTTTGTAGTGCCTTTTATGTATTTGTAGCTGATGACTTTTTTAGTTGTTTATTACGTTTGTTGAGAGCAGTTGTGGCCTAGTGATAACGGCCCTGACATAGTCGTGGATTCGAACCCAGACAGGCGCTTTACTTTGTGTAAATAATTTCATCAGCACTGCTCTCAAAAAACGTAATAAACAACTAAAAAAGTCATCAGCAAAAAACTAAGTGCATAAGATTTTCGTTACCAAATGTCAAAAGTAGTAATTGTGAGATAATATTGAATCAAGAGAAACTAGAATTCGTCGATAAACTGTTTTCCTGGGGATCACGCTCGACTCTAGGCTTCAATGGGGTCCTCATATAATATCCCTTGCAGGACGGCTAAGTTCGGCGGCTTATGCTGTGAGAAAAATCCGTCAATTTACTGATGTAGATACCGCGAGGCTGGTCTATTTTAGTTACTTTCATAGTATTATGTCATACGGTATTTTACTATGGGGACGGGCTGCAGACATCGAGTCTATTTTTATTCTGCAGAAAAGAGCCATCAGAGCCATATATAATCTCCGCAGGCGCGATTCTCTTAGGGAACTGTTTAAGGATATTAACATCATGACGGTGCCTTGTCAATATATCTATGAAAACATCATGTACGTAAGAAAAAATTTACATCTTTTTAGTAAAAGAGGCGAAAGACATAATTATAGTACTAGAAGTAGGGATTTATTAGCTCAACCAGGTTTCAGACTGGCAAAAGTAGACTCATCTTTCATGGGGTACTGTTTAAAATGTTATAATATAATTCCTCCCCACATACTTCAACTGAATGAGACGAAATTCAAATCTTGTATAAAACGCACACTATGCAAGCAGGCATACTATAATTTGGGGGATTACATCGCTGATAAAAATGCTTGGCTCAATGCTGGTCCAGCTCCACAACCTCAACTAATTGATTAACGTTTGAAAATACTGTTGGAGCTGCTGAAGATTTCAAAAACTATCTTTGCTTTGTATAAATTCAATCTCTTAGTATTATATAATTGCATAGCACATGTGTGAGCACTATGTACTTACTATAAAGCTACCATTTACTGAGTACTTCTTTCATTGACTTGAATGTGCCCTGGCGGCTGAGAGTATGTCATGCTCACTGTAATGTCTCGCTGATGGTGGCGGGTGTGTTGGATCATTTAGCTCCCTTCAAAATGGTTGAGTTGAATGGTGCTAATCCATGTGTCATGTTCGTGAACGGGCGCCATCAGTAGGGACTGGTCATCTCTTAGCGGCCTTGGCTTATTTTAATTTAAGTTTTGAATTGTTTTTTTTTTATCTTTTTTTTACGGACGCCTTTGACGTTTTGCATCGTTCTCACATGTTTAATTTCAACACGAATGATATAACCAATATTTTGTAACCATATGTTAATTTAAAAGAGTTTCCGTGGAGTTTCTTGCCCGTTCTTCTCCATAGGTACCTACTAAGCTTTGGAATGGGCAACTAGCTTCATCTTCATGACTGACCGACCCCCTTGACAATTCAAAAGTGCCTGTAATTGGTTTATTAGAAATAAATGCTTTGAGTTTGAGTTTGAGTTTTTTTCTGTAAATAGGATATTATAATCACTTTTACACGTCATAAAAAAATAAGCTAGATGTAGTCGACATTTCCTATCTGACTACCCCTGAGAAGAAATGGCAAAACAAACTCAGGGGTCAAAGTCTCTTTTAAAGTCCAGACATAATCTTGGTCAGATCATGTGAGGACCATGTAGATCCGTGTCTGAAATGGTCTTTTGAGGAAAGAACCACACAAATTTGAGTGGACCTGTCCAATCAGTGCAAGCATTTGTCAGTAATCGTGCAGCTGATAATGTTATTAAAATGCCAAAGAACCTCGGCGTTTCGCTTTGTCAAACTATAATTATCATTAAGAATCGAATAAAAGATCCCTAACCAGGGATTAAACACTTCAGAGGCATTAAAGTTTTAACTTGTATAGACAGGAGGCCATCCGATGTCCGTCGTTTATTTTGACGCTAATTCGCAACGACAATCTTATCAATATACTTCTGAAAACTCTTAATTTGAATGGAGTAAATGCGAAATTTCTTTGGCATTTTTGTCGTTTATGTTTGTAGCGAGTCAGTGCGACTACGACCCGTTGGGATACATACAGCAGGCTTGTGGCGGATCTGTGCGGATTACTGGTCTGGCTTATCCGTTTCCTTACGCTCAATCAATGTAACCTCTAGACTGTGATGCATGGATGGGCTGCTTTTGTTTTGGACGCTATATGGGTAGACTAGACGAGAATTTCTTTTGATAAATAATTTATTCAATATTCAATTGTTTTATTCCCAAGCACCCAAACTGGAACACAACAATGCTGCTTAGTAATTTAGAACTTATCCTGAGTCGATGGCATTATTACGACCAACAAACATTATTTTTTAATTAGAATAGAAGAAAAACAGTAGAAGTTGGCTGAAGGGCTGAAAATGTGTACGTTATGATGTAAAAACGTAAAACAATTCCAAAATAATAAATTTATTTTATTTGAAAGATTACGTTTGTTGGAGTACCTCTCCAATCATACGTACGTTGGCAAATCTTTCACAGAAGCTCTGTTGTTAGTACCCAAGTATCAATATAGTTATTTATGATACTAGTGTGGTAAGTTGGTTTTTACAAACGAGTAGAAGAATGTATACTATAGTTCTGAGTTTGTAAATACCTTTACAAACCATTTGTAGTACATTTTTAGCGCACATTCCGTTGTATTGTGCTCAATTTTTAACTTTCTAACAATGTATACAGGCTTCGTAAATAAATTTTTGAGCGAATGTGTTGAAAATGTGTTTTACGAACAGACTTTCATCATAGTTCTACTAATAACATTAGAGGACCTCCACAAATTCCTATCAGCTACCAAACTCAAAATTACAAAGGTAACATAAACGCTTAGCAAAGCGACTCGTTAAACGTTAAAGCCGAGAGCAGACCAGCGCGTCGCTCGCAAACATCGCGTTTGTTTCGTTGGCATAATTAACAATTAGGTAATTCGAGCTCAAAGTGGGCTGTAGTGTAGTTGTCGCGAGCATGCCTGCGCCTAGCTCGGCCGAGGACACATTGTTCTACGTGATTTCCCACGGGAAACTTATACTTATGCTAAAGCGATTAAATTTTCAAGTTATGTGATGAGATGATGTAATGTAATGTGATGAGATCATTTTATAATAGGTGAATTTTAAACAGTGTACGTGTTTTTAAAATATTAGTATGTATAGAACTAGATATGTTTGACAACCCTTAAAAAAAATACAAAGTAATACACCTATTACACAAAAACCAAAGGACATAATCATTTGTTTTATTAAGAAACATAAATAAAACACCCTTTTTGTGTCACAAAAATGTTTTATTATAATCCTAAAAAGCCTACAATTTAAGTTTATCTCCAAGAACCACAGTTTAATAGTTTTTTTAACCTAAAATATGACTTCTTGGCGGGAAAGTGAAGCGTCATGTTCAGCAGTTTGTTTAATTTTCCAAAATTAGTGTTTAGCCGAATATTAATGTGTAATAATGGTGGATTATTAACCATTAAGTGTTTGTGAACGTGCATTAGTGTAAGCAAATGAAACAAAACAGTGCAACTTCGCTTCAAGTTCTCCCAAGAAGTCCGCGTGAGGACTCAGTAAAGTGCCACATCTTTACTGAAACTCAAGGGGAGTGGGCGGGGATATCATCATCATGCATTTATAATTAATTTAATCAATACACAAGAACTAAAACTTGACATTGGCTAAATGCACAAACCGTGCGAAGCCAGAAGGAAAAAAAAAAAAAAAAAAAACCTAAAATATTTACAGGATAAGCCAAAACTGGCATTCGACTCCAGACCGATTCTCGATAATGTCATGAGTTCAAACTGTAGTAAACCCACTTCCTAAACAAGCGCATGGTTAACACACTTTTACATAGTTTACCAATAAGATTAACGGTAACTAGTATTTCCCAAAAGAGCTTCTTCACGAAGAAATCTACTATTAGAGAGAATCATTGGAGAATCAGGAATAGTAGATTACATTTCCTAAATGTGTTTGGACACGGTCATTCCATTCGCATAAATAAACACGAGCGTCTTCAATGAAACTATCGCTCAGTTCAATTAGCATAATGTATGTACCTACTAACCTACATAATATACAGTGTGTGTTGTTACATAAAAGCGTAATAATTTATGCAAAACTATATTACTAACACCGCAGTACACGTGCCCCTTTTTTACACGTGTACACGCGTGGTTTACTGAAGCCACTTTAAAAGGTCAATAAATATTACTAGTTATTTGATTAAAACAATAAGTGGAATTGCAAAGTTATTTATTTTACTTATTTTTACAACCTTTGTTTTCAGATAAATTATTAAGGAAATGTGACAAATTTGGTAATAAACATCTAAGAAAATTTAACAAAAATTTGCGTATTTTTTATTACATAAAACTAATCTTAGCGATATCTTTATTTTTGTAGCATTCAGAGCAAACTACAGCCTAGTGATCGGGACAAATCCATTTATTACTTTACTTTGTTTTTATTTTCTTTTTGTTTACTTTGTTTTATTTTTGGTTTTGTTCTTTTTTTTGTTTCTATGAGTGTGTTTTATTTAATTTGTGATCTGTGCGAGTCCCAATAAATGTTTTTTCTTTCTTTCTTTCTTTCTTTCTATTGCAAGTCATGCACCACTTTTATTGATTTTCACAAAAGTGTGAAAGTGAGTGAGGTTGTCGTCCGATTTCGACCCACTTGTCCTTTTTTGAAGCCAATCGTGTTGAACTTAAAAATTCAAATTTTAATATATTTTTTAAACACTTAGGTATAATGTTGGTACACACGGCTACACATCAAGCTATACTTTTCCAGTATACACTGACCTCTCATTGTACATAAATCCTATACCATGCGAGATCAGCTTATACTGGAAATATACAGCTTGATGTGTAGCTGTACATGATATAATAAAATAAAATATTGTGTTACTATGTTCTGCCCTGTAAGGTATACAAATATTTCTTACACAGTAGGCAATAGATGTATAGCCTATAAAATTATAAAATACTGATAAGTAACAGTCTTGAAACTTTAGCAATAAACATAAACAAACAAAATAATAATAAAAAACTAAGGTAAACAATAGTTATTAACTAAAGTAAGTAGGTAATAAATACATCTGAGAAAAACTTTAGATTCTTGAGCTGTGCTGCAGCCCAAAAACGCCCCTATTCTGAATTTCAGCTGTCAGGAAAGTATTTCAACAGATGCCCTGCGAATCAGAAGCGGTATTATCAATGAAGCACAATTCGTGCAAAAAGTTACGCCTTAATTTTTTTTGGCAGTGGCGTTCGTTTGGTTGGTCTGGCGTGGTGGTCTTATCGTAATATTTTAGACTCTAGTTCGTGTTACTGACGATACATTTTTATGCCAAACTATTCCATCGTCGATTTATAGACTGGACCTCGCCTTTCCATTGCTAATGGCGAAAGTGGAGCGTTAGCAGAATCTGTTTTTTCTGTTTGTGTTGATAATTTAATTTAATGTTTTGTGTTGCGCGATCATTATATTAATACGTGAAGCGTAAAACTTTGTACCCTTTTTTACGAAAATTACGTGAATGGAGGAGTATGACATTTGGCACAGTTACAGTTTATATGGAGGAGGAGTGCAAAAAGCTTATATTTTGTTAAAGGTAATAATATGCATTCGGTATAAATTAAAAACTAAAAATGGGCAGGGCTACTAGAGAATGGGCAGCAGCGTTCTCTATGCATTTTAACACCATACTGCGATCGCCAACCCACCTGCCAAGCGTTGCGATTATGGCAACCCCCCCCCCCCCTTTTGGGGGAGGCCTATGTGCAGCAGTGGGCGTCTTTATGTTGAAATGATGATGATGATGATAAATTAAAAAAACATTACACCCACTACCATGCATTTGACACACAAACCCATAGTACCAGGGCCTCAAGACTTGTTGAAGATAGATAGGTGACCGAAGTGACAGCTTGACCATAGAATAAGTAAATACTACTCATGGAATTAGTAAGTACTACCCATATCAATTGTATGTAGTCGAAGTTCGACCAGTGGGCGACCACTATCGTAAATTATTTTGCATAATAATTGTACAGCATCAAGTTCTTCTAACTGAACAGACAGCTGTGCTGCTCCAGTTTCAATTAAAGTGAATCAAACTGTTTCATTTAATTGAAAGGTGCGGTAAAAAAAGTACAGTCCTTTTACAGTTATTTTACTTCATACAGCAGCAACCCAACGACAACCTTATTGAAAACAAAATAAAGACCACTGTGCTTTTGATAGGCATGTCAGAATCAGAAACCCGATAGCAACCTTATTGTGACCACAATAAATTCAATTCAATTTATTTATTTTGGAAAAACATACTTATTGTATTGGTATTAAAACTTAGAAAAATATGTTAGTAGCATTAAAATCAAAAACAATTGTTATTCCAATCAAAACAAAAAATCTAATTAAAACCGGGCAAGTGCATTTCGGACCACGCACAGTGAAGGGTTCCCTAGTTGGGATGAATTTATCCAAACAAACTTAACATTGTAGTTGAAAAACATGATCCCATCCATTCCAACTGCAAATGTAAGTTTGTACGCAAATTATTGAGTGATTTACCATGTTATTTTTAAGATCACAGACTTCTTATAGGTTTTCCTGTTATCTATAAGTAAAGAACTATTTTCTGTATTTTTATCAAAATTTTAGGCTCAGTAGTTTTGGAGATAAGGGGGGGGGGTAATTTTTCATCTATTTTCTTAAATAATTTCAAAAGAATGTATTTTAAAATTTAAAAAAATATATATATAAAATTCTTAAAACAAGCCCTTTCATTAGATATGTCACACGGTACAGTCAGCAAAACTTTTTTTTTAATTTTCTATTTTGCCCCCCAAAAGTGACCTCCATATTCAAAATTAATTTATTTACATAACATGTCCGTGTTTGGGTCATAGAAGTTCATATGTGTACCAAATTTCAACTTAATCGGTCAAGTAGATTCGGAACAAATCAGCTGTGACAGACGGACAGACAGACAGACACACGAGTGATCCTATAACGGTTCCTTTTTTCCTTTTGAGGTACGGAACCCTAAAAAAAATTAAAAATCAAATTGCAAATCAAAATTTAAATTAAAATAAAAACAAAATCGAAATTATAATCAAAATGAAAATTTAAGTCAATATTACATTATAATTAAACCAAAAATTAAAACCAATTACAAACAATCAAAATTAAAGAATACCAAATCAAAATTAAATCAAATAAAGATCACTGTGATTTTCACAGTGATCTTAAAGATAGATCTTAGAAAGAATTGTGCAAGAACTGTAGGGCAGACATTGAATGCAACACTGACATGTTAACACTTTTCAATTTTGATTGCTTTAGGGCTATCATCCACGACGCTACTCAAAAGTAACCAGTTACATACTCAAATCACCCCAGTATCACGTCGATTTAAGATATTGTCGAAGTACAGCATGCCGGAGTACGGTATGTCGAAATTGAGTAAGTCAGACTAGCATAGTTGTCGAAGAAATATGTGGTCGAAGTTGCATCGTTTCCTAGAAGTCATGTCGAAGAAACGCCTTGTCGGAGTACAGTAGTATCGGACTTAAGGTATTTCAAACTTAAGTATTTTCGAAACTAAGACATATAGAACCTAAGTATTGTCGAAATTAAAACTTACTGGAGTTCAATATTGTCGAAATTAATAATCTTGTCCTATTACAGTTTGTCGAAATTGAGTTTGGTAGTCCCTTCTATGAGCACATAAGGGCGGCTCGTTCGCGCGCCTTCTTCACTTCCATCCTTCGCCTTCAGTGGCGCTGTTCCACAAACGATAGGACACTTAATTAATATACCAATATCCTGCGTGTTCTGTCAGCTGCACGTTACAGGAACTAATGGACGCTAGTGATGGCACCAAACACGAACGATGGGACGCTTAATATCATGTTCTGCGTCTCCTGTCAGCTGCAAGTTACAGGAACTGATGGATGCTAGTTATGGCGCGAAACACGTAGCTGAATTCTCGGCCGAGTCCATTTAGATTGCCATTGACATGCTAAGAAGAAAGGCTCCACTTCATATTGACCGCACGCAGCAAATTGTCACTCAAGTTCAAATTGCGTATCTACACCGCGGTCATCCGTCCCATCATGACTTATGCTTGCGTCGTCTTCACACATGCTTAGCTTCTCCATAGGATGCAGACCTTCCAGAATCGTAACGTAAGAAAGGTCACGGGATTCCCCTTCTATGTTCGCAATATGGATATACACTTAGCCCTCAAAATGTCCACCATACAGCAGTTCATGAAACACCACTCAAAGCGTTTTTTCGACTCTGCTATAAAGCACCCCAATCCCCGGAGTGCGACAGCCGCCCGATACAATCCCTCCCGCATAAGTATGATTCGCCAACCGAGGTATACCCTCAATATTTCTGATGACGTCACACCCACAACTCTTCTCCAGGAGAGTAGTTGGGCCAATAGTACTGTTCGCAAGTACAAAATCCGACCACCATCCTTCTGTCCTCGCTGCCAAGGCTCACCGCGCTGCCTCAGTCCATGACCGCCCCGACCCTAGCTCGAGCCAGCCCGCACCGCTGAGTCTATAGCGTCGTTCGTCCCAAATGAATCTTAACCCGATTCAGCCTAACCCTTGCTGCCCTCCCCTAGCGTAAGCCGAGGTCCGTACCCCACAGGTGCTCTTAGCGAGTAGTCGCTTAGTTTTTAAGTTTTATGCCCTGGCTTAATTATTGAGGCACCCACAGGCAAGCACGGTTAAGCATCCATGACGTAAGCAGAGATGACATTTATAAAAAATAAACTCAAATAACCAATGAGTAGCCGGAATGCCACAGCACTATTATTTCAATGGCGATCGTACACGATGCAACCAATCACAAACTAATTAACTAGTTTGTAATTTGTATATAAAGTTAGCAACTTGCTCTCAATTGGAGAACTTTATGTTTTAAACGTGTCCTTAACCCTGCATAAGGGTCTTCCTTTTGACTCAGCAACTCAGAGCAGAAGGTGCAGAGACATAGTGGCCCACTCCCCAGGTATTCGAACTGTCTTTGCTAGACATCAATATGCTACAAAATCCACCTACATCTATAATAAATTGAACCGTAAATTAGATATGTATCCCCTATTGTTATACGATTGTAAAAAAACAATAATTGAATGGCTGAGATCCCTAACATATATGAGGAAACAGAAAACATTCTGAAAAGATTAAGCTAAAACAAGAAAAGACAAAAACGTTACACACACACAACCATATAACACACAGTACACACATACACACCTCATACACCTAGAGCTGCTAAATTAATGTTTTTATTTTATAGTATAAGCTGATCTCGCATTGTATAGAATTTCCATATAATGTCAGCTTAGACTGGAAATGTATAGCTTGATGTGTAGTCGTGTGTACACTTTTTAATTCATTTTTTTAAGCCCATAATTATTTTAATTGAATTATTTTTTAAATTCGCGACACATGCGTTAATGTGTATAATATTTAATATAATTTATGTATATATATATATATAATAATAAAATATTTATTTTTAATTTAATTTGCTACTTCTAAATAAAACATATTTTGATTCTTTCAGTATTTTGTATTTATTGTTTGACGTAAGTATTAAAAAAGCGCTTTGATGAGTTATTGAACAAAATTTACCACATTCTCAAATATTGGACATTTTGGGAGTTGGACATTTTGGGAATTGGACGTTTTGAGAATTGGACATTTTAAGAATTGGACATTTTGGGAATTGGACGTTTTGTGAATTGGACATTTTGGGAATTGGACGTTTTGAAACCTTTGGACATTTTGAGAATTGGACATTTTGAACCTGAACGAATTAATGAAAGTAAGATTTTTATTAAGTAGATTTTATTTACCTTTTTTTTGGGTTGGAAATTATCTAATAAATTCTCCCGCTCTGGGCGAAGCGTGTCAGACTTTTGCTGACTAAAACCCTTCCGTGTTTCTTCAGTTGCCTGTGTATCAGGGCCACGATATCCCTTTCAGACAAACTCGCAACCCTAGCAGGACCATTTACCTAAATGATAACAATCCTGACAATAATATTCGCTGTCAATATCTGTGGCGTACAGCCTCATTTGCTGCTGGGTTGGTGGGAATAAAAACCACTGGAGGATTCTTTCTTCTTTATTTGTAGTGTTCTTCAAGATAGCTCGCCGCCGACTGGTGTCGAACAGATAAAATGTTCCTATTTTTATACAATTTTGGGCTCGAGGTTCAGAACTAGTCGACCAATCACAATCAGAGCGAGGCAGAATATTTGTACATTTGGTTTAGTACAGCGAAACTTTACTGTAATGAGAGCCGCGTGACAATATTTACGTTTTTCACTAACTTTGACCACTTTTACATATGCAAAACTATATATATTTAGTATCTATGTATCAAGGACTATCTAAGAAAATTATAAAATCAATAAAACATAACGTAAAACTTGAACGTGAAAAATAACATGAACACTTCCTACTGCCTAAACCTAACACTAAGACGTCTATTATCTATACAATATTATATGGCACTATTTACTAAAAACTATTCACTGAAAGTTTCTTGTAATCACTTATGTACTGTGAAAATGAAATTGAGTTCCTTAGTGTCCTTGAAAAAAATAGCAAGTTAAAAACAGAAATGGCTCAGTTATATATTCAACACACTGATGCTATAACAGCCCGGGATAGGCTCCAAGTTGTTGTGGACGGGTTCAGCCAGTGTAGCACTGAGTATGAACAAGCTCTGAGTCACAAATATTTACTACAACAGCAGCTACATGAGGCTCAAAGTCAGATTGAACAACTTGAGACTACAAATCATAACATCACAGCCTCGTTGAATCAAAGTCTATTCAATGAATTGGTGCCTATAGCCCCATCAATGGTTTCTACAATAAACCCCTCATATACAATAGATTTAACAGGTCATGAGGATTTAAAATCAAGTAAATCAGTGAGGATAGTTACAAGTAAAAATAAACTTAAAAAATACATAAAAGTTAATAAATACATAGTTAAAACTAAGAAAATGGTCAAAAAACAAAAGTTCTTCATCAAAAATGTAAAACTTAATAGAGAAAGGTTACACCTACTGAAACAATTGGATATGTATTCATTTAACTTGGAAAAAAGTACTAGGAAATATCAAATTGACACGGAACACTTGCGGTATGAACTTGACCAACTACAGGAGAAACTTACTTCTATGACAATTAAATATACAGCCTCTGAAAACCAAATGAGGGAATATGTATTGGCAATGAATGAGCTGGTAAGCTCACATACAAACAAATGTGAACATTGTAAACCACCATCTATTGAACACACACCAGACCATTCGTTGACAATATGTGATACCACCATACCGCTGTCTTGTGCTAGTTTGCCAGTTTCAATTACTAACTGTTTCCCTAAACAGAGTGTAAATAAAGAAATAGTTTTATTTTGTGATGAAATTGGAAAGGATCTAGGCCACTTGTTGACAAATAAATATCCGGGTCACTCTATAATGAACTACTGTATGCCTGGTTGTTCTTTATATGACATAATGAAAAAAGGTAAAAAATGTAATTTTAACCAGGATACTATAATATTAATATTTGTTGGTAATAGGGGTAATGTGAACAAAGGAGAATTACTCCAATATTATAGATCATTGTGTAACCTAAGTTTAAGAAAAATTGTGTTGTTCACATTCCCATACAGCCAAAGTTTGCCACAGGAAGAAAACAACCTTAGATCAGAAATTAATGTGACATTGCATAATTTGACGTATAATAATAATTTATTCCAATTAATTGACATTAACAATTATGTTGGTAATCATTTTTATTTGACAAAAGATAGATTTTTTATGGATAGGTACAATCTTTCTAAATATGGTAAAAGACAGATAGCTGTGTCGCTATCATATTATTTTTCTATTACAGCCAAGAATTTGGCTAAACAAATTGCTTCTATTGAGCAATGCAATGACATGTTAAATAATTCACCCAATAAATTGGTAACAAAAATTGACATTCAAAATAATTTAAATTAGAAATTAGGACAATAGAGGCAACCTCTAGCTATAATGTACATAATTGCAAAAATAAATCAAATAAAAGTTTAAACTCAGTCAATAGTATCAACCTGGTGCATCAAAATATTCAAGGATTTCTAAACAAAGATTTAGAAGTAGAATTATTTATGAATTTTAACAGTATTGATATTCTTTGTATAACAGAACATTGGCTTAAAAGCCACCAGTTCTTGTTCAATTTTAATAATCACCAGGTTGGTAGTTCGTTCAGCAGAGTAAATGCTATACACGGGGGCTCATTAATTTTAGTAAGTAACCAGCTTAAATTTAAAGACCGTAAGGATATTGTGAGCCTATCTGTTGAGCGGACAGTTGAAATAGCCTGTATAGAATTGGAGCAGTTTATTGTATTAAGTGTGTACAGACCCCCTTCAGGATTGTATGACTGCTTTGAAAGGGTAATGGATGAAGTGTTGCACAAGATTTGTAACTCGAACAAGTCCATTATCACTTGTGGTGATTTTAATGTTAATTTGTTAGAAAACTCGGGTTCTTGTAGTAAAATAATAAGTCTGTTTCAGTCATATAATCTTGTAAACCTGTTTTTGGAGCCCACAAGAATAACCCCTACTAGTGCCACATGCCTAGATAATATTTATACAGATATTATACCAAGCCACAAAGAAATTATAAATTTACTAGATTCTGATCACTGTGGGCAAAGGATTACTATCCAAAACCAAAACAACAAAGTGGCTAAAAAGGATATCACTGTTAACCCCAAAACTGCAAGGCGCTTGGAAGCTTTTAAAGGTAAACTCAGTAACAAATTACCAGTTTCATTTATGCATACTGATCATAATAATCTATATAATGATTTTTTTTATATTTACTGTCAACAATTTAATTCCACGTTTATTCCCAAGACTATCTCGGTTAATAGTAACGCATCTTTCAGTGATTGGGCTACCATTGGTATTCATAAAAGTAGAACACGGCTTTATGAGCTGTACAATGAAAGGTATTATGTAAACACTGATGAATTCAATTTGTATGTTAGAAATTATTCAAAATTATTTAAAAAAGTTTGTTGTATGGCAAAGTCGCGTTATTTGAGTTCGAAGATTAAAAACAGTAGTAACGTAATTAAAACGACTTGGAATATTATTAATAGTGAAACGGGAAGGTCTAGTAACCGAAATACTGACTATAGCCTGTCAATTAATGACAACATAATAAAATCAGACTCACAAGTCGCCGTGGCCTTTGAAAATTTCTTTTCAGATATTCCCGTTTCAACTACTAAATCCCTAAACTCATCACCTTCTGTTGCTGAGTCTTTGCTTAAGGAAAATGTTAATGTTTGCGAGTCGGAATTTCATTTTGAACATATTACCTGTAGAGATATAATTAAAACCTTTCACACTTTAAATGTAAAAAAGACTGCTGATCTGTGGGGTAATTCTGTAGAAGTTGCTAAGTCTATTATAGACATTGTAGCACCTACTTTAGCTCTTATCTTTAATAATTGTATTGACTGTGGGGAGTTTCCTGACCTTATGAAAAATAGTAAAATAATACCGTTGTTAAATCAGGTAGTACATCAGACCCCTCAAATTATAGACCTATTTCAGTACTACCTACCTTTAGTAAAATTTTTGAGAAATTAATTTTAGACCAATTGCAAAGATTTTTTAATAAACATAAATTACTACATAGCAAACAGTTCGGTTTTACAAGGGGCCGTTCGACTACTGATGCCGGTGTTGAACTGTTAGGACATATTTATAATGCATGGGAAGATAAATGCGATGCCTTGGGCATTTTTTGTGATTTGTCCAAGGCATTCGATTGCGTTTTTCATGAAACGTTAATCAGGAAACTCCGCCACTACGGGATCCGGAACACCGCTCTGGATCTTCTTATTTCATACTTGAGTAATAGGATTCAGAGCGTTGACGTCAATGGGAAAAGATCTCCCGGATCTATAGTAAGAATGGGAGTCCCACAGGGCTCAATTCTTGGTCCTTTCTTGTTTCTTATTTATATTAATGACTTGCCTTACCTCATAAAGGATAATCATGATATAGTGTTGTTTGCAGATGACACTTCACTTTTGTTTAAACTTAAACGTCAGCAGCTGGTTACTGACGATGTAAATAGCGCGATCTCAAAAGTAGTTCACTGGTTTAATGTTAATAATTTACTTCTAAATGAAAAAAAAACCAAATGCATTAAGTTTACGCTACCTCACGTTAGGCTGGTGAAAACTAATGTGTTAATAAAGGGCGAAGAATTGAATCCTGAAGATAGCACTGTATTCTTGGGCTTGACTTTGGATGCTAAGCTTCAGTGGGGCCCACATGTAGATAAACTGTCAAAAAAGCTAAGCTCCGCAGCATATGCTGTTAGAAAAATTCGTAATTTAACTGACATAGAGACAGCCCGTTTAGTGTACTTTAGCTATTTTCATAGTGTAATGTCGTACGGTATTCTGTTATGGGGAAATGCTGCCGACATTCAGACTATCTTTGTTTTGCAGAAAAGAGCTGTTCGATCAATTTATAAATTAAGTCCAAGACACTCTCTCAGAGAGAAATTTAAGGAGATTAATGTAATGACTGTGCCTTCTCAGTATATTTTTGAAAATCTATTATATGCCCATAAAAATATAAAATTATTTAAAAAATACAGTGATATCCATAATATAAATACTAGGAACAAACACAAATTTGTTGTACCTACAACAAGGCTCAAGAAAATAGGTGGCTCGTTTCGATGTCAATGTATACGCTTTTATAATAAACTTCCAAGCCACGTTCAAGATCTAAGCCTTAATAAATTCAAATCATTCATTAAACGTAAGTTGTGCCAGAAAGCCTTTTATACTGTTAAAGATTATATTGAGGACAAAAAGGCTTGGGATTGAGCTGCTCCAATTTTTGTACATATTGAGGTAGTTTATTTTTATTGTTTTTTTTTTTTTTGTTTTTGCTAACTTTATTATTTTATAAACAGTGACATTTAATTATTATTTTATACACAATGACAGGAATATTTACTTGTAAAGTATTATATTATTTTAATTATTGTGAATGTGAAGACTATGTGGGTTATTGCATAATATTTTTTTTTCCCTTTCTTTTATTCTCAGTTAGTGTTAATCATGGTCTGGCAGTTTGAGTCATATAAGTGGCCTACCCAAATGGCCTTTCTTTGGTATTGATAGTCGCATCGTTGAGCTCCTTATATTCTGAGTAGAGCTGCACGATTACTGACAAATGCGTGCACTGACTGGTCAGGTCCACTCAACCTGTGTGGTTCTTTCCTCAAAAGACCATTTCAGACACCAATCTACATGGTCTTCACATGATCTGACCAAGATTATGTCTGGACTTTAAAAGAGACTATGACCTCTGAGTTTGTTTCGGCCTTTCTTCTCAGAGTAGTCAGATAGGAAACGCCGACCTCATCTAGTTTTTAAAATATGATTGACGTGTAAAAGTGTTTGTACAAACCTACTTACAGAAATAAAATCATTTATCATTTATCATTTATCATTTACTGTTTTATGCACTATCACTGTTCACTATATAGTCCCGCACAATATCAATCAATCTGCCTTTTCCTTCCAGGTCGGATTCCAGTCTAATCGAATACAGACAAATACCAGTATTTTAAATGGAGTAACTACCTATCTGAAATCCACAACCATATCACCTGGGTAACACAATACCTCTTGGTAAGCCTGTTTTGTCAGACTTTTTGGGACTACCCGTAATAACTGTCAAAGATCTACGAATGACAACCGGGACCAACGGCTTAACGTGATTTTTGCGGCACAGAGGAGCCTCGATATATTATGGATGTCCACCCATCCACGGAACGACCTCGGCAAGCGTAGCTTAGCCTTCGATCGCTCGGAATGTCTTCTTATTTCTTTCTTCTTCTTCTTTAAAAAAAAAACGTTTCCCCACACTAGGAATTTCTACTGTATCGTGGGTGCGTTTACAAACATTTAAACTCACATACACAAACAGCCAGACCCGGAACAACTACTTGTAGGTCATACAAATATTTGTTCCGTGCGGAAATCAAACCCGCGACACGCAGCGCAGCAGTCAATCGCTTAACCACTGTGCTAACCGTGCCGTCTGTTATAATTTAGCCACGTCTGTCAATATATAACTCATAATAATAATAAAGCCCTTTTATTTCCTTCATACCTACAAATTAACATTAGATATATTTACATTTTTTTTTTTTTAGTTAAGGCCCCTGTCAAGTATAGGTCTCCTCCAACATTTTCCAGGTTCTCCTTGTCTTCACTTTCTTTGTTCAGTCTTTTCCAGGAATTTTATTTATTTTATCTATCCATCGTTCTCTAGAGCGACCTCTGGCTCTCTTGCCTCTTGGACCTAAGCAATTAGTGACCAATTCTATCTACCATCCATTCTATCTTGTCACGTGACCTGCTCACTTCCATTTCAGTCATATAAACCTCATACTTAATGTAAAAGTAACCTATATAATATGAAAACGAAATGCAGCAATTACCAATGTTGACGTGCGGTACGTAAACACTGGGACACAAATATTACCATCATGTGACGTAGATTTCATACACAACAGTCACGTCAACGTCATGTCATCGATCAGTCACGTCAATTTCAGGGACAAAAATGTGTGTGAACACATAGTCAGTGATAGCAACGACTCGGTTACAAATCGTCTCTGTCACAATGCCACGTTTCGTTCGTAGCAATACAAATTTTGACATGCCGGTGACGTGACATCGACTGAGACGCGCCGGTAGTAACGTGACTGATGTGTGTAGCCAACATTCTAAAACTTCTACGTTACTATATTTTTTGACGTAACTGATCGAAGACCTGAGTTTAACGTGACTGACGTGTGTGCATGAACCTTTATACGGCGATATTGTCACGCCGCAACTTTGCTTGTTACTTTCAATGTTTAATTTTGATTAATAGAACTTTGTCTGTTACAATTTATTTTGATTGGTAAGCAATTTAAAACTCATATTAAAAGTTTACTTTGTAAACAAGGATATTACAAATTAGAGGATTATATCCAAGATAGGAATGCTTGGAAACATGCTGGTCCAGCTCCATAAGACAATCTATAATCTAGACAAAATCAAACAGGTTGCTATTTCAATTGTATAATTTATTATCTTTATGACATTTATTTTAATCTCTGTGATTACCTTAACTCACACTGATACTCGTATTGTAATTTTTTAGGATAACGTTATTTTTTTTTATACAAATTTTGTAAATGTGTGAACACCATGTATCTATCACATAAGTAATCTATCTGTCATTGCTTCTTTCTTAACTTTTTTTTATTACACTATTGTATTATAGTAATTTTATTCTAGGTGCATCGTCTTCATAAATAAATATATAATTAATGTACCTATAAAAAATATTGTACAAGATTTTAAAAGAGTAACGGTGGAGTTTCTTGTCCATTCTAAATCCTTCTTCTCCATACTAAAACTACTTTTTGGAAGGGGCGACTAGAATCAATTCTATTTTTTTGTAAATATTGACGTTCAAAAGTGCCTTATATGTGCCTATTTGAAATAAACAATTTGACTTTGACTTTGAATATGAACATTGTAATTTTAAGCCCTTTGTTGTTTTTGCAATTTGTTTTTTTATTCGGTGTAGCTTATGAGTTTGCTGGGCTTCAGAATATAATAGTATCATCAGTGGCAGTTGTTTTTGTACAATCGTCATAGGCCTTTTATTTACTGAATTAATTATTTCATTTCGCATCATCATCTGCCCAGCCTTTTCCCAACTATGTTAGGGACGGCTTCTAGTCCCACCACCATTTTCTATTTTTCTATTTTGTTAAGTACCTGGTACTTTTGACGGGCCTACGCTGTCCTCTCATACCTAATAACACTGTTATTTTAAAATCATTGTAAAATCCATTTTTTTTTTTTTTAGGTAACCGTGGAGTTTCTTGCCGGCTCTTTTCCATAGCAAACGACCAATTGCAACTGTGCACCTAGCTTCTGACGTTTCATAAGTGCCCATGTAGGCTTAGGTGAAATAAAAATATTATTGATTTTGAGTCTAACCGGATGCAGCTGAATACCAGTATTTTACAAGAAGTGACTGCCTATCTGACCTCCACAACCCAGTTACTGGGTAACACGATATCCCTTGGCAAGACTGGTTGTCAGACTTTCGGGCTTCTGACGACCCGTAACAACTGTCAAAGATCTACAAATGATAGCCGGGACCATGGCTTAACGTGCTTTCCGAGGCACGGAGGGGTCTTGGTATGTAATGATGGTCACCCATCCACGGACCAACCCCGTTATCAATTAGCCACAAGCCGTTAGCATTTCGCATGAAGTAATTTTATTCGTTGGAGTGGGCAATGTGGACTTTCAGTAAATGAGGTTTTAATCATCATTTCAGCCGAAAGACGTCCACTGCTGGAGATAGACCTCCCCAAGCACCGCCACTTTGACCGGTTCTGTGCTTCCCGCATCCAGCGGATACCTGTAGCCTTCACAATGTCATTGGTCCACCTTGTAGGAGGCCTTCCAACGCTACGTCTTCCGGTAAGCGGTCGCCACTCCAGAGCCTTTCGGTCCCATCAGCCATCAGTTCTGCGAGCAATGTGCCCTGCTCACTGCCACTTAAGCTTGGCAATTCTTCGGGCTATGTCGGTTACCTTGGTTCATCTGCGGATCTCTTCATTTCTGATTCGATAACGTAGGGAAACTCCAAGCATAGCCCTCTCCATTGCCCTTTGGGTGACTTTTAGCCTTCTGATAACTCCTATTGTGAGCGACCACGATTCAGTGCCGTAGGTTAGGGGTGTTTTAGAAATGAAATAACTGAAATTATTATATTTGTTGAATACGGAGCTTTTAGTTAGTCTAGTTTGCATTAGTAGTGTGTGTGTTTGTCGAGATCCTTTTTCTCAGGAAAGCGTGGAGGTGTCAAGTTGAAATTAATATAAAATACTTAGGTTTACCACGGTCCCTTGGAGTTCAAAAAAATGCAAGCTGAAGCAATAAAAAAATACGGTGATATAAGCGACATATTTTGATACTAAGCAAATAAATAAAAACCTATAGGGTACTTCCCGTTGACCTAGAATCATGAAATTTGGCAAGAAGCAAGGTGTCACAGCGCAAGTAAAGGAAAAAGTCCAAAAATCGTTAATTTGTAGTTTCATCACTTATAAAATATTTTTGTGCGATTACAAACAATACAGTCGGAAAATTGACCGTGGCGTATAACGACATAAGGGAAAACATGTTTTTCAACAACAATGTTAAGTTTGTTTTTGGGATAAATTCATGCAAACCACGAAACCCTTCATTGTGCGTGGTCCGACACGCACTTGGCCGGTTTTTTTATTGTAATGTGCGTCTTGTTTGTGGTGAATTAACAATTTTTCTTTCTTTCTTCTTTTTTAGCTTTATATAATATTTACATACATAACACTTAATCATGTGACGTAATTTATTTGATATCAAGCTGTTAATCACATCACCTTCTTCCCTCCCATCCAAAATGTTCCAACACGAATAAACGGCAATAATATCTTCCTAAAGGCTTACGTATTTCCAGGAAAATATGAACGATTACACATCAAACGAGGCGCGCTTCCCTCAGATAGAATTACCAAACGGGCACATACTTGCTGTTTCAGGAAAAAAGGTAATGACAGGAAAAACTTGGAAATTCAACAGGTAAAAATTCATAGTGAAAAAGAAAATGCCGCAGCTATAACGAGAAAATTACGAAAACTCTATTTGCATCCGGCGGGTGATTCAGGCAGGAAGTGAGTGCCGTACCGTCTCGCTCGCTCATTTCCGATTTTGTTGCCTCTTCGCGCCGGTAGATGGCGTTGTGCTTACAAAATTAAAAATCGTAATTAAGCTTAGGCACCTGTCGAATAGCTAGCGCCCAGGAATCCAGTAGAGTTCATTTCAGCTGAAAGACGTCCACTGCTGGACATAAGCCTCCCCCAAAAAGGGTGGATTTGCCATAATCGGCAAGCTTGGCAGGCGGGTTGGCGATCGCAGAATGGTTTTAAAAATGCATAGAGAACGCTGCTGCCCATTCTCTAGTAAGTCCCTTAGTCGTCTTTTACGACACCCACGGGAAGAAATGGGATGGTGCTATTCTTTACGTCCGGCACCAAACAGAACAAGTAGAGTTAGCAACTAAAAACAAGTTAGCGAGAAAATATCAGCGAGTTAGCGATGGCGATGCGCGATTACTCGCTAGTATGTGTGTGTACGAGGCGTGAGTCTCTCAGCGAAATTGTCGCAGCGATAAGAGCTATCAAAGAGATTACTGAGAGTACCTCAGTAATCTCTTTGATAGCTCTTATCGCTGCGACAAACGAGTACTCGCCAACCGGTGTGAACGGTCAGCATAATGCATAATCAACCTACAATGTTCCCTCTGCTGGGACACAGGCCTCCTCTCGGTGAATGGTAATGAGTCTTTTTCCACCACGTGGGCCCAGTATGTGTTAGGAGATGTCACATGTCTTCGAATTTTTCATTCTAGGACATGCCGGTTTCATCACGATTTATTCTTTCACCGTTTTAAGAGTAGTGGTGATGAAATAATTTTCACAAAGTAAAGCGCCTGTCTGGATTCGTACCTACGGCCTATAACTCGTAAGTCACCACCGTTACCACTGGGCCACCACTGCTCCCGACAGAACAGTCAATCAATCAATCAACTCAGCCTATCGCAGTCCACTGCTGGACATAGGCCTCTCCCAGGCTGCGCCACAACACCCTGTCCAGAACAGTCAGCGATCAACTATTAATATAATGTATCTCTATTACTTCCTCGGGAAAAAAATCGTTGATAGCTCTTCTCGTCAGCACGCAGTGGTTAGACAGAGGTGCCTTGGGAGTGTGCGTGCTATAGAATACAATAGAATTATCTCATCATAATCATCATCATTTCATCCGAAAGACGTCCACTGCTGGACATAGGCCTCCCCCAAAGGGGGGTTTGCCATAATCGCCACGCTTGGCAGGCGGGTTGGCGTTCAATAGAATTATCTATAATCAGGTATTATACAGGGTGGAAGGGACATCGACGCGAATCCGTTTACCATGGATTCAGTACATCATACTTGACCCCGCTGCGTTAAAATTTTTCGTCGGTTATTTAAAAAAAATTTCGCTGTTCCATACATTTTGACCGAGTAGGTATTGCACTTCTGTAGAGAAACAGTAGTTTTTTAACTCAAAAATGATTAGAAAGACTTACAACTATACAGGGTGCAAGGGACAGCCCTCCGCAGACTGATGGGGTAAATACAGTATATCGTACTAAGATGACCGGTACATGAAATTATTTCAGGAACGTTATGGGAATCCAATGATCCTGATTTGTCGCGGCGGGGTGGACGGCCGCGCTCGCTGATTTCAGGCGTCGTTCGTTAGAGAATTTCAACATCCATCGCCGTTTTTTGTTATTTTAGCTTATTTATATTAATAGAGTACTGCGTACAGAGAATGTAATTTTACATTGAAATAAAGGAATAGTAACTGAAATTACGACGACAAAAATTTTAATTTTCCTGAGAAAATTTTCAAATATGATTCAAAATAAGGAGCTAAATGCACCCTGTTAATTTGCGGAGGGCTGTCCCTTACATCCTGTATTAGTAAGAAATTACACTTAACAAAAATAAACATTTAGTAGTGGATCATCGTTGTGGCAACTCCTGTGAGATGGCACAACAGCGACCCACGAACACAATCTAAGGGACTTGAAATCATGCTTAGGATACTGTTCGAGCTGCCCCACACCCTGCGCACCATGGAACGTAAATAAATAAATTTTGAATACGGGGTCACATTTGGGGGGCAAATGAAAAAAAAAGTGTTGATAACTGTACCGTGTGACATATGAAATAAAAGGGCTTGATGTAAGGATTACAAATATATTTTTATTATAATTTTAAATAAATACTTTTAATATTATTTAAGAAAATAGATGAAAATTGACCATTCCCTTAGCTCCGAAACTACAGAGCCTAATATTTTGAAAAAAATAAAAATATTGTTCTTTGAGATTACAGTAAAACCTATAAAAAGTATATGGTCTTAAAATAACACGGTAAATCTCTCAATATTATGCGTACTAACTTACATTTGCAGTTGGAACGTATCAGGGTACATGTATTTCAACTACAATGTTAAATTTGTTTTTAGGATAAATTAGCCCCCACTACGGAATCCTTCATTGTGCGTGGTCCGACAAGCACTAACTATGATTTTTTACATTTTTGGATTCCGTGCCCAAAGGGTGCCAGCGGGTATTACTAAAGCTCCGCTGTCCATCTGCCGGCTGTCACAGGGTCTGTATCTTTTGAACCGTAATAGATGAAATTTGAAATTTTAACAGTGTGTACTATTATGAGCGCTATAACAACAAATGAAAAAAAATAAAAAAAGTTAAAAATTAAAGGTTAATGTCTCGTACAAGAAGCGTGCTTTTTTAATATGCTGTGTTTAATATTTACTGTACGGTGGTACGGAACCCTTCGTATTCGAGTGCGACGCGCACTTGTTTGTAATTATTAAATTAAATTAAAATACTGTCTTTTTTAGGGTTCCGTACCAAAATGGTAAAAAGGAACCCTTATGGTGAGACTAAATCTATCTGTCTGCCTGTCTGTCACACCTGGATATCTCAAGAACTACTAATGCTATCAACTTGAAATTTAGAATAGTTTTAGATGACGTTTGCCCAACTATTTTGCAAACAAGAAAGAAAAAAAAATAACTTTTTTGCCAAAAGGGACTGAAAAGGGGTCTTAAAAATTTGAAGTGGGGCTACTAGGGCATGTGGGGTATCATATGAACGAACGCTGTTTGCACATTATCAAACGTATTTTTTTTTTAGGCAGCATAGTTTCCGACTTTTGATGAAAAATGTAAAAAAAATACTGTCCCTACGTGTTATCTCCGAAGTTTGCATAGATTAAAATCTGAAATTATTCTATGTGATAGAAGTTTATGTAAAGATTACAGGAAAAATACAAATAGCAGTTTTTCAGAAATCATCAACATCTATAATACGTACGGGACCGTCACCGTCGGTGCGTGAGTCCGACTTGCTCTTGACCGGTTTTTTTAAGTAGAAGATACATCTGAGGGTTTACTCCCTCAGATTTATCTTCTGATAACTTATATTCTAAATCAAACAGAACTTGACCCATAGTTGTGCGTCAAGTTCTCAAGGTTGGTTTACGCAAAAAAAAAATTGTTGCTCAAAGCCTTGTATCATGATTTATGTTAACGTCGCCATGCCCGCAACGTAGATTCATCATTTTCATACGATAAAAACTGTGTTATTTCTCGCGCTGTTATTCAAACGGATGAGTAATAGTCTTGTGACTGACGAAAGAACGTTTTCCGGGTTTCAGTTGTTTTCTGTTATCTAAGGCGTTGGTTAAATTACGATTACTGTTAGCTATATGAACGTAGGAATTTCTTGTACGTTCTTCTCCATAGGTACCTACTACCCTTTGGAATGGGCAACTAGCTCTATATTTATCACTGAGGCACTTTTAAATTGTCAAGGAGTCGGTCCTTGACAATTTAAAAGTGCCTGTATTTATTTATTTATTTTATTATTTATGTACACACAGTAAAATACAGAGAGATACGACATAATTATAATTTTTGTATAAAGGTACTGCTTATTTCTTAAGAAATTAATTAATAAGAAAAGGAGAAATGACAAAGAAATGTAGACAATAGTATTTGAAAACAAGAAGAGAAAAATATGAATATGCGAAGACTTAAACTAAACTGTTAAATATACCTACCTAAACTGAACAGCTGATTTTTTTTTCACGATTTCAGGTTTGGTGCCATAGTAAAAGTTGTTCATAATGATGAGTACAATGACCCCTTAAGAGGTTATTGACGTTTTAAAAATAACCTTGTAACAAAAATACACACGTATAAGTACACACGTGCAAAAACTTATATAAACTTAAAACCTGCATGTAATTGGTTTAATTGAAATATCCTACTATTATTATTATTATCGGTATTTAATTTTTTTTTGTATAGTGCGTCTTGTTTGAGCAGAATAAACAATTTTATTTTATATTTCTTTGAGTTTGAGTTTGAACGTACACTTGTAGCCAGAGGTCATAGCATCACGCCAGCTCAGTATCATCTAAAGGTAGACTTTGCGCTGTACTTGTTGACAGGCCGTACACTGTCCTCCCATACCCATTAATACTGTAGGTAATTTGAAAACATTGTAAAAGCCAATTATTTTTTAAATAGTAACCGTGGAGTTTGTTGCCGGCTCTTCTCCATAGGAAACGATCAATTGGAACCGTGCACCTTTTTACCCAGGCTTATGTGAAATAAAATATATTGGTTTTGATTTTGATTTTGATAGCAGGCGTTGTTCTGGTTTTGTTATCTTACCATACGCGAATTTAATTAAGACCGGAGTTTTGGTTGGGGAGTCTGTTTGGATCGTTTTTATTTTGTTTCTTTACTTAGCAACATAGTTTCCCATCGTGGACATTAATTTAAGTGTGGAAATAATCCATAATCTCAACGTTTTTGGCCCAAAAATACTAAGAACTTTCCACGCAAGAAAACAAGGAAATTGTTTATGAACATTTAAACTAAAACTGCAAAAGGAGTATGTAAGGAGCGTAGCAGGTGGCGTTCTATAGTTTCTGCCTACCCCCGTGGGGAGAAGGCGTGAGTTTATGTATGTATGTGTACACTAAAACTGTCCGTATATTCAAAGCACATCTGTCAGTCTTTGAAGTAGTATGAAATGGCTATAATACGGCAAATAGACTTTGTGTGTCAACTTGATAGACAATAACCGCCTTATTTCAAAACAAGATTTATATTTTGACATGGCTTAAACCATGGAGCCAGTTTTTGTAATAAGAACGTAACAGTGATTGAAATACCGTTCTTTATACAAAACTGAAAACTTAGTTCGGTACTAAGTTGTCAGTTTTGTGTTTAGGAACTTTACCATAGTCGTAATAAAGTTCGAAATTCAATAATAGCTCCATGTTTTAAACCTGGGTATGAATATAAACCTTGTTTTGTAATAAGGGGGTTTGTGTCAACTTGATAGACAATAAGAGGTTTATTATCCGACGGCGGAGAAGCCAAAAAACGAGGGTTATGAGTTTGACCTGTATGTATATAATGTATGTATGTATGTCTGTCTCTATGTTCCCTTGTAACTACTAAACACCGGAATCGATTTTGATGAATGATAATTATGTCGTTCGTTAGATTCGCTTTTATCGCGCGAGTGTCACATCTTAAAATGATTAAAAATCAAA
Organism: Tiliacea aurago; assembly: GCA_948098905.1. Lineage (NCBI taxonomy): Eukaryota > Metazoa > Arthropoda > Insecta > Lepidoptera > Noctuidae > Tiliacea > Tiliacea aurago. The sequence continues at coordinate 28,384,868 of OX402578.1, forward strand.
ATGGCGGATTTTTGGCGCCAAAAGGTGTGTTTTTGAATAAAAAAATCTCCCAAGCTTATCTAAATGAAGGGTTTTAAAAGGTATTTAAAAAAACATATACAAATTATATGTTTATATTTAATTTAAATGAGAAATTATAAAAAAAACCTATCCCGAACTTTTGGAGTGAATGAGTAAGAGGCCATTATCATCTGATTTTATGTGAGTAATTATACTAATTTACCGTCTTATAATTCTAACTAAAACGTGTTAAATAAAAAAAGTAAATTAAAAAAATCTGAACTGCGTAAAAAGTGAACTAAAAAAAAGATGCAGTCGGAGGCATCTAGACATTTGGGTAGGCCGCATGAATAACACACCTATCATCACGCCAGTCTTCCCAAAATAGTTAGGCAGAGGTGTTCACGTAGTATACACCCACATTTCACCAGTTTCATTTTTATAACTAATAAAAACGATCAAATTCTTAAAAATACCGCATAAATTATAGAAACACGGCTAAGGCCTGGGGCACACGATGCGTTGCGGCGCTGCACCGCAATGACTTTACCGTATCGGCGGGCACACGAGCGGTGCGGCGCCGCAACGTTGTTTTGTCGCAGCAGCGCCGCCGGCACCCCAGCAGCGTCGGACAGTCTGTTAATAAAAATGGATCGCAATCGATTCCTTGTGACGCATAAACAACTCAGCGGTGCCACTCCGACGTCGCAACGCATTCACCCCTCCCCGCCTCGTCTCGGTGGTTGCAAGTCCGGTGCGGCGCCGCCGCCGCAGCGCATCGTGTGACATGCCACAGATATTTCTATGTAAGTATGACGCAGCGACACCGCTCCGGCGCCGCACCGCCGCCACAACGCATCGTGTGCCTTGGCTCTAACGGTATCTTTGGAGCAATAGCAAAAATGTCAGCACACATAATGCATGTTTTATGAACGGAGGGAGACTGAACCAGACGCCTCCAGGCACAGACCTGAACGAAAGGACACAATTGTTGGCGCTCCTACGCGGAAATGTGGTGTTTTTGTGTATTTTGTGCTTTTATGAGAATGAAAAGGACGAAGAAGATAGATTCTAAACAAGTATTACAGCTTTTAGAAAAATACCGTTGAACCATTATATTTAAAACAGGAAAAAAATACATGTAAGTACTGATTTACTGTAATACGCATTCTATCACATTAATTAGTACGTGAAGCGACAACTTTGTACCCCTTTTTACGAAAATTACGCGGACAGAGGAGTATGAAATTTGGTACAGTTAAAGTTTATATGGAGAAGGAGTGCAGAAAGCTAATATTTTGACATAATATGCATTAAAGCTCGTACAGACTGATGCGATATCGCGGGCGCGACAGACAGCAACAAAGAAATTGTGCTACTAAAGTCGCGTCGCGCTCGCGATATCGCGCTAGTCTGCAGAAGCCTTTAGAAATCAATTTAAATAATAAACAAAACACACACACGCACACCGCAATCGTGGTTTAGTAACTGTTCAGGTAGAAGACCTCGAGACAGACAGTCACTAGGATTTTCCTTTCCGTTAAGGAAAAAAAATAAAAATGTTTAGGATCAAGATTTTCTTGACCTTTAGCGACGCGGTTACTAACAATTTTTTTTTTTTTTTGTAAAGGCGAAACACATGATTGAAGATTTTTCAAAAATCAACTCCTTTCGGGGTGAAAAGCCAGCAACAGTTCATATTACAATCATCAAACATTTACCTTTGATCAAAAAATAAAATAATAAGTCTCTAAATTATTTAATAATATTATGTAAAAAGGTCATATAATCATTCTAAAACTACCGGTTAAAAGAGATGGAGTGGATTTTAAATTTTGTAGGAGAAAATACGTTTTGTACGAAATTAAAAGCACGAAGTCGCAGGGAAAGTGCTAGTAGTAGCGTATAATATGTGTATGGGTGGAGTTCATCATAAATAAAGTTAGTCAACATCAAACGGGTTGCTATTTATTTGATAATTTTTATATTTTTTCGAGATAATTATTTCCTTAAATCATTGTACGGCGTCAAAACTTAGCCTTTTTAGGGTTCCGTAGTAAACAAGGAACCCTTATAGTTTCGCCATATCCGTCCGTCTGTCTGTCTGTCTGTCTATCTGTCTGTCTGTCTGTCTGTCCGTCCGTCCGTCTGTCCCCCCAGCTTAGCTCAGACACTAAGTCCTAGAAGGCTGTAATTTGGCATGGGTGTACATATTAATCACGTCGTGAAAGTCGTGAAATAAAACCATGAAAAACATTTTTTTTTAGGGTACCTCCCTTGCACGTAAAACGGGGATGATATTTTTTTTCTGATCTAATACATAGTGTGGGGTATCGTTGGATAGGCCGTTCAAAAATATTGTGGGTCTGTGAAAGTCATTTTTAAATTCTGAGATCCGTTTGCGTAATATTAAGCTTTAAAGTGCTATTTTTTGTTAGAGTCAAGTGTCCCCCCCCCCTGCCAGCTAAATGGTTGGTTTTGGATATGTGAAAAAATTCATGGCAGTAGTATATATAATGAAATTAAAAGGAAAACTATCACAGCTAAGTAGGGTTTACAAGTTAACGAGTAATCGTCGACCAACTTAAATTTGCAGTTGAAGAATTGACCGTAACGTATATATATGTATGGGAGAGCATGTTTTTCAACTACAATGTTAAGTTTGTTTTTGGGATGAATTCATCCTAACTACGGAACCCTTCATTGTGCGTGGTCCGACACGTACGTGGCCGGTTTTTTAAACATATTTCATTATTCAAGGGATGTCCATCCAGTCCAATCCATAGAATGTACGTCCTGACTGCAGGAAAAATCAGTTTCAAGTGATTTTTTAACGCTCGTTCGTACACTCTGTTGTAGGCGGAAAAAATCGCGCTAGGCGATTTTACTCAGCCGTGATTTTATTGCACCCGGAACCGTGGCACCGGCATTTAAAAATAAAAAAAACTAATCCATAGATAATTTCGGGTAGCCATTGTTGTTTACATTTTTGATGAATTTGGAAAAGCTTCACTGTATAAATATCTAGCCTAATTTAATAAATTCAATTAAAAATCATAGTAAGAATAGGTGTAATGTAAAAATAACTGATTTATATCTGACATACAATAGAGTTGTTCAATTAAGGATTAAATGAAAGACCATAGTAAGGATTGGTAGTTATTTATACAAAATTAGTTTTTGTTTATACTAAACCCGAAAAGGGGTCATTGTACGCAGCATAAAAATCTGCTGTTCCATACATTTTTTCGATTTAAGTGAACACAAAATGTAGGCAACAGCTGATTCTTTTTTCGTAATTTTAAGGTTATTCCCATAGAAAAAAAAATTCAAAATTATGAGTACAATGACCCCCTTTCGGGTTTAGTATAAACAAAAACGAATGTCGTATATTACATAGTTTATAGTTGTTTAATTTGGAATCCATCGTCAGACTGAGTACTCTGTTGAGTCCATCCAAAGGTTGACTTTAAAAGATCGCTTTTAGCGATAATTTGCCCATTGTGTCACCCTATGTAAAATTTCTACATTTATATCAGTAATTTTTATGGTGTACATAATAAAGAGTATTCTGTTCTATTATATTCTGTTGAGTAACAGACGCAGGGGACTGTAGAGGGACAGGGACAGCATATTCCCCGGATAAGGTTGAGGTGGCCAAGTAGATTTGCGTGTTTGAGATTGTTGGAAAGATGGCATAAAATATCCTGACTGATGTTCTGAACTTGGTTTATATCTTTTTAAGACCGTCAGTAATTCCGATTGAGCATCAAGCTTGTCTTCTTCTGGAATCTGTATTATATGCGGTAACAAAGACATAACAAAGTTTCGGTTGGCGTCCTCTAGATAACTTTGAGGTGTATTGATTTTCAACTGCTGAGATATGATAGTTGGTAGCTCCTGTTCCTGTTCAATGCTCTAAGTTTTAGGAGGCGTTTTCATCTTTTTTGACGTATTTGCTTCAACAGCAGTAAATTCTTCTTCTTGCTCCAATGAACTAGTCCCGAGTCTTGTTTCTGGTCTTGTTTCCGCTACGTTAATCAGGAAATATAATTGTTGGTAATATAAATATGGTTTTAGAGTTGTTGCTCCTGAACCGCTACTGCGTTACTCTTGGCCTGCATGCGATGCTCTCTATTGAAGCAGTCGCGGAGACTTCTCCACTTTTTTTGCAACAGGAGACTTAAAAATTTTAGGAAAAAATTGTACATTTATATGTAAGGTTGATACGTGTAAATTTATGTAATGTTGTACGAAATCTAAATTACTAATTTATTTTACAATTTTTTGTTTCAGGTATCTTGCTAACGCATGGTTATTTAATGATTTTGAGTTCACCTACAGATGCGGTTCTTCGACTGCAAGAATTATTGTTAAAGAAACATGCAAAATAGTTTATCGCAAATTAAAAGGAATCTGTATGCCACCGCCAACTGAGGAAGGATGGAATGATATAAATAGCCAAGGGATTTGAAGAGCACGCCAACTTTCCAAACTGGGACCTAGGCAGCTTGGAAAGGTCAACATTAAATAAAAACACTTATCAAAGATCCACACTTCACGACTCGGAATCGGCTAGAATCGGTCAGAAAGAGCTTCATGTCTTTGCAATAAAAGTGAAAAAGTCGCTAATTGCTTCTTATGCAAGCTTTTAATTTAATTCCATTCCTAGACAATGTATTTTTTTTTTAATTAAAGTATACACGCACTATAAAACTAATTTACATCCGTCAGACGTCCTTGTACATAATATGGTCCATTGAAACCAGCGTGAGGCATTAGTTGTGGGCCATTTATGCAGAACTGGGCCTACTTTCCGCAGCCGTGACGCACACAATACTGTTGTAACTAAGTTTTTTCTGTTTATTTTTGTATTTAGGTATAATGTGTTGTATGTCAGAAAAAATTGAGCCGTCACGGGACGTCTGGCAGATGTGAAACATCGCACTACACACATTTACACACTACTTCATATAAGACTGTATAAGTGTATAATGGCCGATCACCACGCGGCATGCGTCGCCCCGCCAGCAATCGGTTTTACGTGCGACTATAGTAAGAGAGATGTTTTTAGTAGTGACGAATATTTATATTTACATAACTAAATTACAAATTTATATTAATATTAGATACGTTTTCGCAATTTTGGAAGTTTATTGTAAGTAACTGTTTTGTTGGGAACAGAAAAAGTCGTTGACTTATTTATCACTTGGGTATTCATAATAACTTCAGACTCTATAAGAAGTTCCTTTTTTTGTTTATTTGGTTTACCAATGCCGCTTCAGGCCCCTTCGGTAGGCGCGTTTTTTTATTACTGGCCAGGACTTTATCGAAGCGAATTGCGTTCAAACCTTTTAATTAAGGCGACGATAACGGACTTTTAATGATTTTATACTGAAGATCACGTATAAACGGGTAGTTTTAATGATTTGGAAAAAATATATGATAAAATAGAGCGTTTTTTCAATAACTTAATAAATATGGTGAATATTTTAGATTATGTTTATATTACATAGTAAAATTAATTTGTAAAGTTATGTCTAACGCGGATAAAAAACTGAGAACGGCGCAAAATCTGCCAAGCGTATTTTTCTGAAACTTTCACCAATTTAAAAATAATTTAATTATTGATCTTTTAATATACGCGTTTTATTAAAATACCTTTTGGTTTGTGTATAATAAATTAATAATGCGTCAAATTGGGGACATCGCTCCTTGGTGGGCGAGTCCTATTACTGGCTGAACGTACGACGCGTTGCATGTGCTCAGTACAGAACACGTAAGCTAATCACTCAAGGTCACTGGCATATATCTCCGCCTTAAATAGTGTTCCAAATTCAAAAGTAATTTTGTCACTGTTATTAAGTGCACCGGAATGACCCTTTTTGCTCGCACTTATCGAGGATGGGATGAAAAATACTTTTCATCCCATCTATTCGAAAAAGACGACTTGGTTCGCCTTTAAGTGCACCCATAGGTGGTGTTCTTTTTTTTTTCTTTTTACTTCTGGCTTCGCACGGTTTGTGCATTTAGCCAATGTCACGTTTTAGTTCTTGTATAATATTGATGAAATGAATTATAAATGCATGATGATGATATCCCCGCCCACTCCCCTTGAGTTTCAGTTAAGATGTGGCACTTTACTGAGACCTCACGCGGACTTCTTGAGAGAACTTGAAGCGAAGTTGCACTGTTTTGTTTCATTTGCCTACACTAATGCACGTTCACAAACACTTAATGGTTAATAATCCACCATTATTACACATTAATATTCGGCTAAACACAAATTTTGGAAAATTAAACAAATTGCTGAACATGACGCTTCACTTTCCCGCCAAGAAGTCTAGGTGGTGTTTTCTACAATAAACTTTTAGCGGGCAGTAATGAGTTTTTAATCCTCTTTATAAGTGCGCCGCAATTGTCTTTGCCGCGCACTTTTTGAATTTGGAACACCTTAGTGTTCAACGCCAAAGAAATCGAACGCAAATATTGTTTGAATAAAGACTGGCTGGTACTACGGCTCATAGTCGCACCGCCGCCGGCTGAATAAAAAAAAATCAATTTAAAAACGCGTGAACTACAACCCGCGTTTTCATCAATTTTCACGGATTGTTAGAAATTCATGACTTTGTTTAAAAAATTAGTTCTTCATGTTTCAACATTAAATTGCAACCTTTAGTTAATCCATCCATGCCACTGTCGCCGCGCCCATCTACATCCAAACAACGAGATTCACCGTCACATTTTCTTCAAAATGAGCCAGTTTCGGACATTATTTCAAACACGCAGAATATAAAATCTACAACAATCTCTATTCCTAATTAACCTGTAACAATAAATTTTCATAATAGCGAAAATGTCTCAAATGTAAATATAAGTTTTTAGTTGTTTTATTATTAGATACTATTTAATTTCAATTTAGTTGTTACTCAATGTTTTATTAAATAATAATATTTCAATAAAATATGAAGCGCCTTTTATTTTCTCATAGTGTTCTTTTACTTTGAATCCCTCGCTACGTTCAGGATTCTACTAAAGAATCCCTCGCTACGGTCGGGATTCTACTATAGAATCCCTCACTTCGCTCTGGATTCAAAAAAGCGCCCTCGCCGTAAAAATATTATTTTGCTCTCATAAGATACAATCTACTATTTTGTCCATCTAAGCATTAAAGACTGGTCTCTCTGTAATTTTGATTCTTTGGAACAACTCAAAGACGCAAACTTGATTTATCAATTTAGGTCAACGCTACAGAGCGACACTAATTCGTTCCGTAATTATAATATCGAAATTACGCTGATGACTATATTTGTTGTAGCGGAATTTAATATGGGAGCTCGTCATTATTTGAAGATAAAATTACACGTTAAATAATGTATTACGTGGAACCAGTATTAAATTATGCGTGTTGGTTTTAAATATATAATTGCATACAGCTGACATGAAATTGGTAAGAGGCACGTGTGGATTACGTAGAGAAGTAAAATTAAAAATAAGTTAGTTATATGGGGGAGTAAGTTCAAAAATTGGGAGAGTAAAAAGTGGGGGAGGTCTATATCCAGCAGTGGACGTCTTTCGGCTGAAATTATGAATGATAAGTTTGGGGGTTTCGGGAGTTACCGACATAGCTTGCCGAGTTAGCAAACTGAAGTGGCAGTGGGCTGGCCGTGTTTGTCGAAGGACCGATGGCCGGTGGAGCAGACGAGTCCTGGAGTGGAGACCGTGTATCGGCAAGCGTAGTGTGGGACGCCCCCCAGCTAGATGGACCGACGATCTTAAGAAGATGGCTGGGTCAGACTGGATGCGGAAAGCGGAGGACAGGGTGTTGTGGCGCAGCCTGGGAGAGGCCTATGTCCAGCAGTGGACTGCGATAGGCTGAGTTGATTGATTGAAGTTTGGGGAGGCCTATGTCCAGCAGTGGACGTCTTTCGGCTGAAATGATGATGAATGAAGTTAGATATGTTATACAAGAGGCACGTGGGTAAATGATAAATGGTAAATGCTACGCTTACCGCGGTGGGTTCTTGGATGGCTGACCGTTCATTACATATAAGGACCCCCGTGTCTCGGAAAGCACGTTAAGCCGTTGATCACTGCTGTCATTCGAAAATCTTTGACAGTCCTTACGGGTAGTCATAAGCCCAAAAGTTTGACAACCAGTCTTACCAAGGGGTATTTCTACACCAGCAATGGTAGTATGTGTGAAACAATGTTTAATGTAAGATCTAAATGTACCATATACTCAGAAATCAATAAATCTAATCTAATCTATCGTATTACCCAGTAACTGGGTTGTGGAAGTCAGATAGGCAGTTGGACTGCTACTTAGTGTTAATCCGCCTTATTATAAAACTAGGTTTATCTTCAGACCCAGGTTTAAAACACGGAGCCATTATTGAATTTCGAACTTTATTCCGACTATGGTAAAGTTCCTAAACACAAAACTGACAACTTAGTACCGAACTAAGTTTTCAGTTTTGTATAAAGAACGGTATTTCAATCACCGTTACGTTTTTATTACAAAAACTGGCTCCATGGTTTAAGCCAAGTCAAAATATAAATCTTGTTTTTTAATAAGGCGGTACTAATTTAAGTACAGAAACACCAAATTAATTTTTAGACTCGACATTTGATAATTAATTCATCCCAGGGTTGAATGATTGATAGGTGGACCCTTTTAAACTAGCAAATGAAGTAGTTTCACTTAGGTACTGTTGTAGTAAATACAGGGTATAACAAGGCCCGTCACATAGCTGTCAACTACGCATTTTGTACATCAAACTAAGTAACATTGTACAAATATTATTTCTGTTTTTTGGTGTGAAAAACCGCTACTTTTTAGGGCAGCATGCAATTAAGTAGACGCATAACATAGTACTTTTGGCAGCATACAGCAGTGCAGGATTTTTGGGGGTATTTATGTTTTAACATTTAAAACATACAGCACAAAACTTTGGAACTTTGTCCTTCAGTATTTCCGTAACCAGAAGGTTCTATGGTACAGTCTGATACAGAAAAAATATCACAATGAAGGGGAGTGCCAGTGACTATTGGCCTCGTTAAGCGTCTTTTTAGTCCCGTTATTTAAAATGAAATACCTAATAGAATTGTTTCAAATTCAAACTCTTTATTGTACACTATTCGATGTCATTGTGTATTTACTTTTCAATTACAATATCATTCTTCTTACAATTTCCACACATGTTGCGTCGTCAGCTCTATCAGTACCTGGGGGACACCAGTCTGCAGAGATAACTCCGCGTCGAGGATTATAGTCCGGCTGTTCATCGCTGTCGTTATCCTGGCAGTTGATACTACCCATGTTGACTATCAAAACAAGAAGAACAAGTAAATTCAACAGTCTCATTTTCCCCTTTTCTTCTTTTATTCTCCTCAATAGATTCTTGTAACTCTTGAAGCTCACTGACGACTTGATAGTTGTACAAGTTTATTTATATAAATCCATTATAATTATATAATACTAAATCAATTGTTTACAATTTATGCAATTTGAATTTATTTTTAACTAGCGATGGTCGGGTGACCCTGCTTTGCACGGTGTTTACGACTCGACAAAACACCGGTATTTCTTTCTTATATGTAAGTTTATTAGTAATCTATACTAATATTATAAAAAGGTAAAATTTGTTTGTATTTTTGTATGTAGCGGGTAATCTCCGAAACAAAAGATACAATAAAAAAAACACTGTTAAAAAGCTACATTATTCTTGAATGCTATAAGCTATAAATTATATTTATATCATGCATATTAGCCGTGATAAAATATTTTTTGTCTAGAAAGTCATCTTAAAGTAAAATTATTTACATGCTCTGCCTTTTTTTTTTTTTTTTGTTTTTTTTTTTGGGTGGGAAATTATCAAATAACTTCTCCCGCTCTGGGCGGAGCGGGAGGGCGTGTCAGACTTTTACTGACTAAAACCCACCCGTATTCCTTCATTTGCCTGTGTGCCAGGGCCACGATATCCCTTTCGGACAAACTCGCAACCCTGGCAGGCATTGGTCCTAACGGACCCCGTCAGTTGCTGCTGACAACTCTTTGAGGCGCGCGTGGAATACAACGCGCCGTCGACCCGGGCCTGGTCCTTATCGGACGGTGAACTACCCATCGCTCACCGTCCGCAAGCCCGCGCCTACGGTGGCCGGAAATCGGCTTGCGACTCCCGACGCCCGGGGCGTCTCCTGCGGCGACTAGGGGCACGAGGGCGCGAACCTTGCCTCTCCCTCACGCGTTCCGCCTCCTCCTTCGCAAACATTACTGCTTCGCAGAAGGAGGTGACGGCCTCCCATGCACTCTCGCTCCGAACCATGGCCCGAACCAGGGCCGGATGCGAGAGATCGCCGCCACCGATCGCCTCCGTGAGGGCACGGCGGTGCTCCACCCAAGCCGGGCAGAACTTCAACGGATGCTCCACCGTGTCCTCCGGGCGATCCACACAGTGGTGACACCCGGGCGTTTCCTCCCGCTTTATACTGAACAGGAACCTCCCGAAAAAACCATGTCCGGGGAGGACCTGCGTCAGGCGGAAGGCGAGGACGCCGTGGCGCCTCTCTAGCCACTCCTCAAAGAGGGGACTTATCGCCACAATTGTGGCGTGCCCAATACATGCGCTGCCTTAACTGTTCTATATAATGGAAAACAATTTATGGCAACGTAATAATTCTAAAATAAGGTCCGTGACACCATATTTCTGTCTTTTAGTTTTATGACTTTTTATGTTTTAAAAATTGTTTTTGACATGATTACTTTTGGTTATAAAATAAATATTCCCTATCAAAACTAAATATTTTATGATCACTAGGAGATCATAGAGATCAGATTTGAATAGTGAATGTGAGCACATAGTCATGTGGGTCATTGTTTATTTTTTTTTTCTGTTAGCTCTAATGATAGTCTGGCAGTTTGTGTACTTTTTGCGGCTTACCCAAATGTAATTTCTTTGGTTTGTTTGTTGAATCGTTGAGCTCCTGAAGTTTTGAGTTGAGTTGCACGATAATTATTGACAAATGTGTGCAATGACTGGACAGATCCACACAAATCTGTGTGGTTCTTTCCTCAAACGACCATTTCAGACACCAATCTTCATGGACCTCAAATGATCTGGCCAAGATTATACCCATATTTTTATCCACACATTGACATTGATGATTTTATTTATTTAAAATGACATGAATATTTACGTTGTAAAAGATTCAACGAAAAATAGCAAAGAAATGACATTTGGGTAGGCCCCATAAATTACTCAAACTGCCAGACGATGATAAAAACTAACTGAGAAAAAAAAATTAAATGAATGAAATGTGTGTGTACTATATGTACACCTCTGCCTAACCCTTCAGGGATTACAGGCGTGATGTTAGTTATGTTGAGAAAAAAAAAATGACCCTAATAGTCTTCACATTTACAATAATTCAACAATATAATGTTTACAATAATTAAACAATATAATGTTTACAATAATTAAACATTATAATGTTTACAATAATTAAACAATATAATGTTTACAATAATTTATCAATATAATGTTCCGGAATACTTTATTTAAATGATGGTGAAAACCGCATAAAAATCCGTTACGTAGTTTAGAAGAACAACGCTGTCACAAAGACAGACATAAAGAGTGGCTTTAATTTATAATATGTATTTAGAGTTACAGAACAGCTAATATTTCTTTAGCGATCATTTGAGCAAATAATTTGCTTCTAGTACGAATCAATTTATGAACGTTTCATGTATGTAATTGGATCGTTAGGTTATTTTTTTCAAGTATTGGAGCATTCGCCCTTCATTGCTCAACATCAGGTAAGGTACTGGTCAAATGCAAGGCTATATTTTGCGATACATTTAAAAGATATGATTTTGCAGAAACTGTGCATTTTTGGCATCAAAAGTAGTTTTAGTCACTTTCCAGTACATTAGAGAATTCCAAATGCTGTTATTGCACAATAAAATCCCCATAGTATGCATTAGACAAGTTAAGAACATAGGTTATTATATAAGGAAATATTTTTAGTTTAAGTTAAATAATAATAAATTAGACAGAATTGTTTTACAATTTTTCAAATCCCAACACTACTATGGTGGTATGGTTCAGTCCCACCCTACCCCCAGGGGTATGACCAGGGTATGGTGGGTCCGGAGTGACATAAAATCATAAACTATACCTATACGTAGATGCTTGTGAAAAAACATGTAAAAACCTGTGAAAGAAAGAAGAATGAAGACACACATTTTCGAATTTATAAATAATTAGCTATTGCCCGCGGCTTCGCCCGCATGGAAGTCGGGAATTATCCAACGGAAACGTACTACCGTACCTAATTCTACCCATGTGCCAAATTTCATCCAAATCCATTCAGCCGTTTTAGCATGAAAGCGTAAGGCACAAATTAACTCATTCCAGCCGAAAGACGTCTACTGCTGGACATTGGCCTCCCCAAAGGGGGGGGTTTGCCATAATCGCCACGCTTGGCAGGCGGGTTTGCGATCGCAGTATGGTGTTAAAATGCATAGAGAACGCTTCTGCCCACTCTGTAGTACGTCCCTTAGTCGACACCGACGGGAAGAAATGGAATGATGCTATTCTTTACGTCCGACACCACACGGAGCAAAGAAACTCACTTTCGCATAAATGATATTAGTTCGGATTAAAATTGGGAATACAGTTATTGATTATTATCAAAGTTCAATTCATTTATTAGATATTTTCCGTAAACTATTAGAGATAGAAAATCTTATAGGAATACAATTTTGCCCCGTAGAGCAGCAGTGGCAGTGGCAAGAAGACACTTAGGTTCATAAGCTCTAAGATCTACATTCAAGTAAATAAGAGCATCGACATTTATCGCTTACCTCGTAATGTCTTGAGAGTAAAGTTGACCGACTGTTTGAAAACCCTATCAAATGATGCAATTGAAAAAATTGTGGGAACTTAAAACTTAGCTAGTCCAAACACGAATGAATTTGTAAACTTAATAAAATCAGCTATCTCAAAACACTCAAAGCAAGTCAAAGTTCCTAGGCTTAAAATAACCATTAAACCATGGATGACTCCTGGTCTCCTGAGATGCATTCAAAATCGTGACAAAATGCACATGAATTCAAACAAGGACCCTCACAATGAAGTTCTTAAAATAACCTACACTCGCTACCGAAACTTCTGTAATGAATTACTTAGAAAGTTAAGAACTTCTTATGAAACAAATGAGCTTGAAAAAGGCAGGAATAACACTAAAAAGCTGTGGACAACAATTAAAAAAATAACCAACACACAGAAAATACATTCCTCCGCCTCTGAACTCCTAAAAATTCACGATAATCCAAAAGCCGCCTTAAATAAAGTTTCTCAGTTTTTTTGTAACGTGGGAAAAAATCTGGCGGAAAATATTACTTCTCGGAACCCTGCTCCAGCAATCTTCTACAATCCTTCCACCCCCTTACATTTCACGCATACTCCCCCAGTCAACTCACTTGCTCTACTGGATGTGGACGAAGCTGAAGTAGAGTCACTTATCCTTCAACTACGCAGTGACTGCTCAGTCGGTTGGGATGGGATATCATCCTTCTTATTGAAAAGCTGCCGTCACATCCTGGTCCCGGTCATTACATATCTCTGCAATCGGTGTTTAGACACAGGTACCTTTCCGGATGCTCTCAAAAGGGCTGTGGTTACATCCCATTTACAAGAGCGGGGACAGGAACTGTGTCAACAATTACAGACCGATAGCAGTTCTGCCTGCTCTCTCGAAAATCCTTGAAAGGATTCTCAATAATGGTCTTAAGAGCTTTCTTAATAAACATCACATTATTGCTCCGAATCAGTATGGCTTCCGCTCGGGGGTGTCGACTGAGGATGCAATACTTGACTTCACACAACAAGTGGCAATGGATCTTGATAATAAAACCAAATGCTTGGGTATCTTTTTAGACCTTTCCAAGACATTTGACACAGTTTCTGTTCCCAAACTTATCCTTAAGTTAGAGTCAATAGGCGTACGTGGTAAACCTCTTCAAATTTTCACTGACTACTTAAATAATCGCTCTCAATGTGTTAAAATTCATAAGTACATTAGCGATGAGACAACTATCACTTATGGCGTTCCACAAGGGAGCATATTGGGCCCCACGCTGTTTCAGATTTACGTCAATGAACTGTGTAAGTTGCAACTACCAAAATGCAAGATATATGCCTATGCGGATGACACAGCGGTTTTAGTCAGTGGGTCCACATGGGATGTTGTTAAAACAAAAGCGGAGGCAGCTCTGTCTGAAATAATGCAATGGCTTAACTCAAATTTGCTCACTCTCAACTTGCAAAAAACTAATTACATTTCATTCGCAATCCGTCGTAACACTACACCGCCTCAAGACTTCTCTATAACAGCTCACTCTTGCTTGAACTCAGCCGGACCCTGCGACTGTCCCACACTTATCAGAACCAATAGTGTGAAATATTTGGGTGTACTAATAGATGATGGGCTAAAATGGGACAGGCAGATTGATGCCCTCACCACCAGAACTCTACGACTCATACACATCTTCAAGTCACTCAGGGAGTCAGCTAATGCGGATACGATTAAGATGGTCTACTACGCTCTCTGTCAATCCGTTCTTGGGTATTGTATTACTGCTTGGGGTGGTGCATGGAAAACTAACTTTCTTAGAGTAGAGAGAGCGCAAAGAGCGATTCTCAAAGTAATGTCGAGTAAGCCCTACAGATACCCAACAACGGATATCTACTCCGACTGTATGGTTCTAACGGTCCGGCAGCTCTTTGTGCTACGATCGGTCCTAAGGAAACATGCCTGCCTACCACTCTATGATCGCAATAAACGAACACTTCGTCTCCCACGCATTCAGCACAAAACCAGTTTTGCTAAGCACCAATACTACATCCTAAGCACTCACTTATATCAAAAAATTCACCAAGTGCTGGGTATCTTAGACCTAAATACACAAATGGTAAAATCAAAAGTAACGGAGTGGCTTCTACAGAAGGACCATGCTTTTACAGAGTCCTTAGTCTCCTTCATCGCCTAATGTTCATTTATACTTTACACGCATTACGCTCACACTTACATAACATAAATACATTCACTCAACAAACATAACCCTCACAACACATTCATATATTCATAAACACTTACACACATACAACACACTCACGCAGACACAACCTACACTTCCCTAATATATAACAACTGCGCATCGCTCATCAACTTTATCATTTTATCACTATTATTAATTAAGCTAGTTTTATTTTTTATTTTTATTAATTTATTATTATTAGTTTTTATTAGTTTTGTTTTTCCGTTTCCATTAAATACTAAGATTTAATTCAAAGGGATGAATCGACACATCTATTTTTGTCATTAACTATGTTTAAGACCCTCGTGGCTGATCACTGTCTCTTAAGATACAGGTTTACCTAGTTTAAGAGGCAGGGGGGCATTCTTGAGTACAGATTTTAATGTACAACCAAATGTATACAATGTACACCTTCCCATCTGTATTTTTATGGAAAATAAATTTATCATTTATCATTTATTATTATCAAAGTTCAATTCATTTATTAGATATTTTCGGTAAACTATTAGAGATAGAAAATCTTATAGGAATACAATTTTGCCCCGTAGAGCAGCAGTGGCAGTGGCAAGAAGACACTTAGGTTCATAAGCTCTAAGATCTACATTCAAGTAAATAAGAGCATCGACATTTATCGCTTACCTCCGACCGACTGTTTGAAAACCCTATCAAATGATGCAATTGAAAAAATTGTGGGAACTTAAAACTTAGCTAGTCCAAACACTCACACACATCCTCACTCACACACACACCCTCACTCACACTACCACTCCAGACTGCGCCACACCTACCAACATACATGTTTTTAGGGTTCCGTACCCAAAGTGTAAAACGGGAACCCTATTACTAAGGCTCCACCTTCTGACTGTCTGTCTGTCCGTCTGTCTCCAGGCTGTATCTCATGAACCGTAATAGTTAGACAGTTGAAATTTTCACAGATGATGTATTTCTGTTGCCGTTATAACAAAAAATACTAAAAAGCAGAATAAAATAAATATTTAAGGGGGCTCGCATACAACAAACGTGATTTTTTTTCCGTCTAAAAATAAGTGTTTAGGCTGGCATTGATAGCTGCGACACAGTTTTTAACGTTCAATTGTCAATTCTTCTCAATTCTCAATTCTTTATTCCGTACCGTAATGTATATAGTTGGTAGGGAAATAATTATATTAGACACAATTATGGACCCTGTCGGGCACAGCATAGATCAAGTAGGAGAGAGGAGGAAGAACCTTGGGTGTTTAATGTGATAATTTGTATTATTAGTTAAGTAGTAAGTTAGACTTTTTATAATTATTGTTTTATAAATATATAAAATTATTTATTTATTTAGCAACATTTTAAAAACTCTCTATTTTTTAAATTAATCATTATTGTTTTATTTATTTATTATTATTTTTATTTAGTACTTAATTAATATTTATTATCCCTAGGGTAAGTTATTGGTTGCTCCATTTTTGTTTAAAAAATCATTTTTCTTATTACTAGTAGGTAGGCGTATCTTTAATAGTGATTATTTTTGTAGATACAAATAAATAGTTATGAAGTTACTTATAATTTATCATTACATTATTCGTTTGTACTACAAACTGTTTATTCGTTTGTGCATTTGCTTAAAAGGAAAAGCTTCAATTTTATCTATAAAGATATTATATTTATTCAAATTCCTTATTATTTCGGGTAATTTACTATACATTTTTAAGGACATGACAAAGGTAGTATTGGAGTATATTTTTAGTCGCGATATTGGTATGTTTAGTCTATTTTTATGTCTTAAAATAATTTTCGTTTGTATGTCCTCTTTTTTTGTAAAGAACTCTGGGTCTTACTTACTTAAAATGTTAAGTTTGTTCTTGGGATAAATTTATCCCAACTACGGAACCCTTCATTGTGCGTGGTCACACGCGACACGCACTCGACCGGATTTTGTATCTTCCTCAGATTTCACGAGATTCTCGTCTGTACTAATTGTTATTAGATAAGTAATATACTCGAATTTATTTATCATTATTATTATTAATTTAAGGATGATCGAATTGGCCCATAAAAAATATCTCGTAGCACGTAAAGTTTGTCGTTTAAATATGAGGTATTCCACTCAGAGCACTGATCTCAACAGCACTTGACCAAACCGCACCTGAGCACTTCCACTAACCGCACTGAAACAAAATTTTGATAAGTGCGATTCGGTGGAACAGTTTATTAATATTATTTTCAGTTTCCGAACGGCACCTATGTAAAATATTTTTTTAGTGATGGGGTGTATATTTTTGTTCAAGGCATTTAACATCAAACAAAACATATCGATTTCGTTCACAATATAGTGTAGTAAGTATTCCCGTCCCTAGACATAGCTACTTTATAACACATACCTACACACACAATTACACTCGATTAAAACCGTTTAAAACCGGATTTACCCGGAGCCGGCAATAAAACTTCTGGGTAAGACACCAGTTCCGCCCATCTCTCATTTTGTCCTAGAAACCATTTAGATGGGAGGAGTTTGGGGAGCCGTAATTTTTGGCTCCCTGTTAATTTGGTCAGCTGAAATTATGGGCTGTGGAGACTATTGTATAAATTAGTCATTACCTATTGCATTATATTACATTATATTTAAAAAAGTTGACATAGATACTAATGATATTATAAATTAATTTTATTTATTTAATTTGCAGAAGCCTTCCATAAAATATGTATATTTGTACGCCAAATGGCAAAACATAAAGAAACTATATCTGCAACATCAATTGTAACAACATATAACAAATGTGCCACCATTGACTTCATGTAACGTAAATAATAGCACCGCCCTATTTTTTCCCATGGGTGTCGTAAAAGGCGACTAAGGGACTTACTAGAGAATGGGCAGCAGCGTTCTCTATTCATTTTCACACTATACTATAGCCAACCTGCCTGCCAATTTATTTAATTAAAACAATTATTTTGCATCCTACTTTTAACGAATTGTTCTAGAAACCGACCAACTGTAATATTAGGGTGCGCCAAAGTTCACCTAAATTTTCAACTCCGATAATTGGAAATCCGAAAATGTTCTTCCTAACATTTTTTATCCTAACAATCACAATTCCTAACTACTCTGTCTCTAATGTTCATAATTCCGAAGCATTTAACTTCATAATGTCAGTAGCAATAAACATCTAATAGACTTTTATTTGTTTTCCTATATTTTCTCAACATAACCATCTTTTACAATATTATTCAAAGTCATATTTTAATTTTATTTATAGCGGTGTGTACCTGCAAAGATATCCATAGGTTAGGTTAGGTTAGAACTGTGACCAACTACGCGCGAGCCGAGCGAGCGAAGCGAGCGGTGCCGCGGCAGCGGCCGGCGAGCGCTACCTCGAAATTTGTCGCGAAATTTTTATAAGTATTTTTTATAGTGCCCCCAAAACGACATTCTGACCTGAATTTCATTCATTTAAGACAAAAATCTGTGAAACGACCTTAAATCATTCTAAACAGTTGGTTTTTTAGACATAATTATCTCATGTATAGTTATAGTTTTAGGGATAAAAGCGTTATGATAAAAAACAGTAGGAGTTTAAATATATTTACATCGCCATCGCCATTTTTTATGAACATCGCCGGTAGCACTACAAATAGTATGAATGAAAACTTTAGGATGAAAAATTTTAGGAAGAGTGATCATTCGGATTACAAATCGTTAGGAAGAACAATTTCGGGTAAAGAACTTTAGTTGAGCCAATATGGACCCGTAATATTATACTACAATTCTTGCAAATTTTCATTTCATTTCTAGGTACATCTTGCACACTGTTGTAACATAAGTGTTTTTATAAAGACAGATTGATTCATTGATTGATTGAGTAAGAAAAGTTTTAATTGATTAAAAGGAAGTAATAGAGTTATATTCCAGGCCAGACCAAAATTCTAAAGTCCCGAAGAACTGACTACTTGTAATTTTAGTTACTCTTAAGTAGTTAATTATTATGTTTTCTCAATCATGCTTGGAAATTCGAGCATTATTTTGACAACCTTCTTCGAGATAAATCGAAATTGTGTACTGGTCAAATACATGCGAGCAGCGGCCACCAAAAGTTGTATGAAAATCCTTAGGTATCGTCTTTTATCTCTTTAATTTAAATATTAAACTCATTTCTATCGTGTAATTTAAAAATGGAATGATCTTTTACTCCGAAACATGGCAACCAAGAAGGTACTTATCAAAGGTTTTATTTAAATTTCGAACTGTCTTGCAAATAGCCAAATAAGCTGTTTATTGAAAAAAAAACAAACAAACACATTGGCGCTTGAAAAATTATCGTTGTTCGTCATTGAATCTGGAATTTATAAATAATTTAATTAGTTTGAATTTCCGCGCAATAATTGAGAAAAGCACTATACAAGCCTTGGCCGCAACTAGGCATTGATGGACTTGGCTTCGCCTCGGCCCACATTTACACGTTCGTCCATCAATGCCTCTTTTGCTGCAGTAATGTACTATTTGTGTCTCATTCTTTTAATAATTACTGTTTTATCGTTAAGATGTTTCTGAATGTATGTTTTAAGGTATACTGTGCCAACATTTCAAGTCTCTCAAGTTTTTATTATTTTTAACCGATTTCGAAAAAAAGAAGAGGTTACGTATTCGGTAAGTTTTTTTTTTCACTTAATAGCCATGATTACTAGGCCGATGTACGTGATTATTCATCATTTAGTAGAGGAAGCTCGTGCTTTGGTACCATTTCAATTTGATTAACTCTAGTAGGTTTTGAGATACCTTCAATAATTAATAGGTTTTAATCCAGTTCGTCTATACAGTTTGTCTGTTGTTATCTTCACATAATAAGTAGTTTCACATCAATTTGTATGGAACCACAACGAAAAAGTAAAAAATAATTTTAATATCGGAAGTTGGTGGTAATTACAAAAAAGTCAAACTAAAGCCAGCGACTTCAGAAACTGTCTACATTATTTTTCACTACAGAGTCGCTTTGTTGACGTCGGTGGTTTTTATTTGTATAGTAGATTGTTATTCAAGGGGCTAAAATGGCCCATTATATACGAAGTAGATTTACTCCCAAGCTTTAGCGAGGGAGTAAATAGAAACCAAGTTATAATGAGTTTTTAGCGCCGCGTGTTTCACTACACGTTTCACTACGATTGCGAGAAAATAAAATAATCCAATACACCTTGTCGGCAACAGGTTGAAAATTATTTCTTTTCTTTTCTCTTCCATCTGCAAAAATCGGTCTCCATTCTCACTAGATGATGACATTTTCACTGTTATAAAATAAATTACGGTCACCAATTCAATTTGTAATTAGATAAAAAAAAGTCTAAAGATACGCGGCAATGCCATTTTTTTTTTTTTTCTGTAGCCGCAATCAAGGAACATTTATACTCACCTACGGCGAGGCCGCAACGCAATGCACGCATTCTACCGAAGAAATCGCTGCTTTTAGTTCCATTTTCAAAAATAAAATGTTCTTTTTTATGAAAGAGTAAGTCGAGTCTTTCTTCATGGTTATTTTAAGGTGAATCTGCAGCTGTAGCCCGCGAAATTCATATGTTCTTACGTTTTTGCTATTTGCAGGTCAGTGTCAGGTTGTATCTTAATCACAATGTTTGATTCGCGAGTATAACAGATATGTATTTAGATAATTATAATAATTAAAATCAATAATAAAGCTACAGCTACAGCTGCAGATTCACCTTAAAAATAAATACCTTTTTGTTTTTGCAGGCTAAATAAATACTTTTTTGCAAAAAAATAGAACTTTTTCCCCTAGGGTAAGTTATGCTACTTTAGCCCCGCTCTGGTACGCTAAAATGACCAATGACGTATTATAAATAGAAGCGTCATACACGAACATTAGTGCACTCAAAAACAGCGTAAGCCATGATTGTAACTA
Organism: Tiliacea aurago; assembly: GCA_948098905.1. Lineage (NCBI taxonomy): Eukaryota > Metazoa > Arthropoda > Insecta > Lepidoptera > Noctuidae > Tiliacea > Tiliacea aurago. The sequence continues at coordinate 28,405,874 of OX402578.1, forward strand.
CATACTTGCATACAATCATACAGCGCGTGAAGGAAAGGAAAGACCTATACCGATATCTGTTGTTAGAAAGAGAAGAAGATACATATTTAGTTACGTCACTAGCTGCTGCATGTTCATTGGCGCGTACGTAATAATAATAATTACGATTGTAAATGTCAGGCAATTGCCTGGTATTTACTTTGCCATTATTGAGCGCAGGTAACGCATCATTGAAAATGACGGACTTTTTTAGCAAGAGTAGCGATTTTTTTTTTTATGTTTCTTTTCACTATATTTATAGTCGATTGATCAGGTAGGTTTGAGGCCATTTGTAGGCATATCCATAAATTATGCATACAATCACAACAAGAATCTTTATGAAATTTCACCTCTGGCTCATAAGTTTCCGATATTACTAATTAAACTCCACTAGCTACAGACCCACTTATATTGGCTGTAATATCCTTCTCCAAAGGAGTAATTAGCACGGCAGCCGGTAAACTAATGCATCTGCTGAAGCCCAGCATGGCAATAACGTGTTAGATTATAGACTAGGTAATATTGCTTAAGTGATATTAGCTTGCTCACTCGAATGTACCTATATAATGTTAACGCGTCGACAGTTGAAGCAATTACGGTTCAAGTAAGTTTCTGTTTGGTTGAAACTACGATACCCACATGACTGTGACGACTTTGTTCGACTCACTTTGTTCTGTGTGGTGCTGAATGTAAAGAATAGCACCATCGAGAGGTAGTTACTGAAAATCAGCGCTGTTGACAATAAGTTCGTCCGAAGTCACAGCATTTTGCTGAGTAACGACCTGTTCTTGCACAGATGCGACACACGGCTATTCTTACTTGTAATTGTTACAAGGGTAAAACATTTCCACTCGGCAATGCGCATTTTGTTTTGTTTTGTTTGGATTTTGTTTGTTGTCATTTACTAATACCGAAATCGCAACTATTGTCTTTTGTCTTTGGCCTGCCTTGACAAGCCCTGACACTGACATCAAGCAATTGACAACATTGTCAAACTTTTAACTTTTAAGGTTTTGAATACTAGGCTTTTAGCAATTATTATTTATTATTTTTCTTATTTTTATTTCTGGTTATTCATAGTCTTAAATATGATTGCAATTTGGCTACTTGTATTAGAGTGTGTTTTTCTTTTTCGTCAATTTGTATTTTATTTTTGTAATGTGTGTTTTGTTTGTGCAGAATAAACAATTTTTCTTTCTTTCTTTCTTTCTTCTTCATCGTATTTCTTCCCGTGGATGTCGTAAAAGACAACTAAGGGATTTACTAGAGCATGGGCACCAGCGTTCTCTATGCATTTTATCACCATACTGCGATCGCCAACCCGCCTGCCACAAGGGTGGAGATTATGGCACACACCCTTTTTTTTTTGGGTGGGAAATTATCAAATAACTTCTCTCGCTCTGGGCAGAGCGGGAGACTTTTACTAACTAAAACCCACCCGTGTTCCTTCCGTTGCCTAAATTAGGGACGCCTATGTCCAGCAGTGGACGTTTGAAATGATGATGATGATGATTTTGTTTTGTGTCGAGGCGTTATTTTGAGTGTCTTTACGATTTAATCTTTGGGTTAACTTTATTACTATTCTCATGAGAATTATAGCTATTCATGAAAATCATGAAAGCATGACTCTAACTTTTCAATTAACGCATAAATAAATAACTCACGATATTCGAAGTCATCACTTTGTTTTTTTTTTCACATGTATGTTAGCACTACATAGTACACAAGGTCGCTTCCCGCTTAGATCTTAAAATTACGCAACGGATTTTGATGCGGTTTTTTTTAATAGAGTGTGTCAAGAAGAAGTTACATTTGTTTAGAAAATGCCACGCGGGTAGTGTTGGGTAACTCAGCACATGTGCTAGCACAGTTGTAGCTACTCACTTGGGTAGAAAGAGTCACTCACTATTTTTATTTTGATGTGCTAGCACGCACCACAGGGCACAGATTGGCTAAACAGAACATTTGTAACTTTTATCTCTTTCCCTCATCATCACTCGTGCAAGCTGTGTGACGCGCTTAACCGACTAGTCACCGTGTGTGCCTACTCGACGAGTATGTGTGCCGTATCGCGTTGTCGTCATTACACACCACACTCGCGACTCGTGAGTGTGGTGTGTAGTGACGACACTCACGTCACGGGACTCACTGACACACTCCCAGCACGTACGTACTCACAGTTTTTTGTTTGATAGGGTGTGCTCCCGAGGTGGTCCCATTGCCACCAAATCAGAATCTGATTAAGGGATCTCATGGAAATCGAGGGAAACCCTCGAATTTTATAGGCAAACCTATAGCGATTTGGGTATTTTTTATAGTAACTCGTGCATTTTCTCCCGAAAATCACCATTTGATGAAGTGGAACTGATGATGGAGACCACAGATGGCCACCGGAACAACATAATAATAAGTATTTAACGGGTTGCGATTCGATTATTGCTCGGTGGCAAAAAACTTAAATACAGATCCAAAGACACCGAAATTAAAGTTATTTTTCACTTTGTAGTGTTTTTTTGGAAGTCGATTATTTTTTTTTTACAAAAAGATTTTTATAAAAGAGTGTGCTACCCATCTCTACACGTGGGCGAAGCCACGGGCAGCAGCTAGTTGAAAGCCACCTGCTACGAGATCGTAGCAGGTGGCTTTCTGTACTTTCTGCCTACCCCAATGGGAAGGCGCGAGTTTATGTTTACATAACTTACAGATTTCAATAAAGCTAGAAAGCCCGTCTACATTTTATTTCATCTCTCCAACCTCAGCATTTGTTATGAAAACAATGAAATTCAAAAGCCGAACCCTGATCATCTAAAACCAAAACATAAATTAGGCCAAGAATTTCCGATCCCGAAATTATTTCCTGTAACTCCGGCAAAACAAAGAAACACTTTGGGCTCATACTTCACGAACGATAACTTATTTACGATAAGACCTTAGCCAACAGCGCTATTTCTACAGAATGCAAAGAAAATTATATAAAGAAAAATCGAAGGATACTGAACAAGACTATTCCATTTGGAACAGAGTTGTAAGTCGTTCTTCATTACTTCAGATCCTTGGCCGCAAATCTTTGGAAATTTAAACCGTCTTATTAAGAGAAAGCAAATTATTGGTCGTTAGTGCCTTTTGCCATTTACGGGGGCTTAGGAGTTCTCGGAGAATTAGTATGTTTGAGAGATCTTCTACTTAATTTTTTCAAACTGTTTTTGAGTCTATTTAAAATGTCTCTCAGATTAAATTAATGAGCTGAAACAACATAGATTAATGAATTTTGATAAAATTCTGAGTACACAATTATTATTAATGGTATAACAAGTTGTCATACAATAGAATTTTAGTTAGTTACTACCTTTATTGATAAATAAATATGCATAATATGTATATTTTTGACGTAAGTAATATCTTAGGAAACGAATCAATGAGATGTTGACAGGATATAAAGAAAAGGAGTATGTAAGGATGGTAGATGGTAGCGTTATATAGTGTCTTCCTACTCTCTTATGAAAAAGGTACGACTTTATGTACATAATTTTTTCCTTAACAAAGCTTTCTTTAATTTTCCTTTACAAAGCGCGGTCCGATTATTGCATGGAGTAGCCACCTTTGGGATGGCTCAGCAAAATACCCACTTGCCGCGTTTGACTCGGTGGAACGCAGAGCTAAGAGGCTCATTGGCGACGTAAAACTGGTAGATGCCAATCTTCACAGCTTGGCCCAACGCCGCAAGGTTGCCTGCTTGTCGGTCTTCTACAGATTGTACTTCGGTGAGTGTGCCCAAGAACTCCACGACCTCATTCCACCGGCCCCCTTCTATTATCGGACATCTAGACGCACTGCAGGTTACCATCCGTTCCTTGTTGCTATTCCACCAATTCGCACTAAGCGTTTCCAAATGACTTTTATTATGCGCACAGCAAAAGAGTGGAACTCTCTACTTGCGTCTGTGTTTTCGAACGCATACAACCCTAATCTCTTCAAAATTAGAGTAAACAGGCATCTTCTGGATAAGCTCACTCCATCGTCGACTTTGTCTGTGTCACCTCTGCCCTAGACTAAGGTCAAGAGCAAACCCATCCTAAATAAAAAAAAATATATGTTTTATTTTATTTTACCTAATTTCCGTTTCTGCCAAAAAAATATCTTTTTTGTTTCTTTAATTACTAGCTACTCCCCATGACTCCCTCCGCGTAAAGTTACTCGTTTTAACATAAAACCTATCCTATGACACTCGGGAATAGTGTAGCTTCTCATTAGTGAAAGAGTTTTCGGGATCGGATCTATAGCTCCGAAGATTTACCCCCTACATATAACCTCACAAACACCTCATTAAAATATACATAATTAGAAACTCACGCATTCTTCCCATGGGGGTAGGCAGAAACTATAGAACGCCACTTGCTACGCTCCTTACATACTGCTTTTGCTTCGCCTACGTTCATTCACTAGTCATACACGCACGCCGGTTGCGAGTACTACGCACCTGACCTTTCTGAAGAACATCACCAATTTGGTCACTATATGTCCTTCTAGGGCGTCCCCTCCCGGCGTTTCCACAAAATACACTCCTAAAAATAAAAAAAATACAACATAAATATACATTAAAATATTAGTATAAATAAGTAAGTAAGTAATCATTAATTTATCAATAACTTAGCCTAGGTAACATCAGTTTTGTTTTATTAAGGGATGGGTATGACTATTACTAATGAGTAAGACCCCTGCCCTTCAAACTAGAACAACCCTGTATCTTAAAGGACAGTATAGATAATGCAAACAAACACAGCGTTAAGTTAGTTACGATAAACATTGACTTTCAAGAAACTAGCCACAGGAGAAGATTGCTCCACAACCCGCAACGCGCTCCGGGTTATTTTGAAGATTAAACTCTCTATTGACTTTTCTGCTTGATACAACTTCAAAATTTGATTCATAGTAAATCGGTAAATAACAAACAAAGGTCAATTTTGGGATTATCCGCTGCGAAATTGGGTGGAAGTTACTTTGAAGGAAATTGGGGTAGGCAGAATCCCCGTCGTCATCGTAATTTTCTATTTTCTGAATGCTGTGTTGTATTGTCTGATTGATATAATGATTGTTTTTAGGTTTAAATTTATATAATTGGTATTTCAACCATTTATTTAGTAAGTAGTATTTTTCGCTATTTTATTTTTGAATTTATTTCCAGAATGCTACCTGCGTTATGGAAATAAATTCAGTACATAAACAGGACATCAGGTCATACAAAAGCACTGCCATTTTGATTTCAACTCAAATGGCGCAGTATGAACGTTACAATAACGTATACCGTTCCGTTTGGTGCCGGACGTAAAGAATAGCACCATCCCATTTCTTCCCGTGGGTGTCGTAAAAGGCGACTAAGGGACTAACTAGAGAATGTGCAGCAGCGTTCTCAATGCATTTTTAAAACCATACTGCGATCGCCAACCCGCCTGCCAAGCGTGGCGATTATGGCAACCCTCCCCCCCCTTTTTTTGGGGGTGGCCTATGTCCAGCAGTGGACGTCTTACGGCTGAAATGATGATGATGATGATGAATAACGTACAAAATGAATTAACATTATAAAACTACTTCTAGTGTTAGTTAACTTTTATATCTTCCGTACATTTTTCACCACTCAAGACTATTAGAAGCCGTATAAAATGATTAGTTCAGCAAATAATATGAGCAAAAGTAGTTCCACAGCAGTTAGGAGAACCTAGGATAATGAATGTTCGACACGCATTTGGCCGGTTTTTCGCTATAGCTACGTAACATAAAAAGGTAATTTCGAGGCATTAAGGAGTTTGTTTACCCCAGAAAAATGTGAAAGAAACCTTTTCCAAATTTTTTTTTATTTTAATCAATTTACGTAGGTCCATTCTCTTTCTCGGTAGAGTGAGGCGACTATCTATTGAATCTTAACGTGGCAATTTGCCCGATAGATTTTGTAAGAAAATTGTAGATAAAGAAAGCTGTTTAGGAAATAAAATTATAAGTAAACTAGTCCAAATTGTTTTGCCTTTCGACATAAAATTAGTAAAGGCGAAATAAATAACTTCTTTCCGCTTCAAATGAATATCTTATGGAAAATGGTTGGTAATTACGTATACTTCAATTGCTGTAGTAAAATGAATTGAACCTCACTGTATTGTATTATCAACTGTACGTCCATGGTCCCAACTTGACTTTGACAGCTGGATTAACTGATACGAAACGGCTTCTATTTCGTATCGGTCCGGTTTGCGTATTTCAGGTATAATTGCTGGCATGCGTATGACCTAGCAAAGTAATTATAAACAATGTGTAACTGAAATAATGCAGATTATGAAAAAAGTTTGTTCAGAATCATTTACCGAATCGATTTTAAATGTCATTTTTAATATACCTAGGTAATTTTTTATCCCAAAAATAATTGAAACTACGTAATTTACAGTTACACTTCTGTTGTACAGCCAAAACAAACCAAAGTGGACGAAGTACTTACTTACTACGCCTATAGACGTGTGCGACTGTGTGCATGCGTAGATTTGTAATGTGAACACATTTTTTTCCCACAGTCAATATAACTAATTCAATTAATTAATAAATAATGTTTTAAACATAACTGTAAAAATCCAGTGTATGTATTATGATTATACTTAACATATTATTATTCTAATTGGAGTATTTGGTGGTATGCGTTAATTCCGGGACATGTTGTTTAATTATGAATTTAAGTAATATTGTTACCTCGCTCTGCCACCTAATGGTTCACCGTTTTTATAACTAGACAAGTGTCAGGAGATATCAGTTCTGACTGTGCATACCTGATCAACTGATTTCAACCAATGAGTTATAAATGTTTCAATTCTTTTTGCACGCCTCACAACGCTTCAGCTCCTGAGAGTGCTCTACTCTCGATATGTCGCCTTGTCAAATTTTTCCAACATGAAATCGTTTCTATACTCTCAATTATACATGGAATTCATATTAGCAGGGGAGTTTTAAAACTAGAGACTTGACATCATAATAATAATTAATATATTTTTAGATAGATATACTTTGATTTAAAATAAAAAATGTAGTTACAAAAAATTACGTGTAGTGCTTTCCTTTGGGAAATGTGTCTGTTTGTCGTCACGATTCCCGTCGTCATACACAATGGATTAATCTAAATCTTCTTCTATAAGTTTTTTTTATTGATTCGTTATCAAACTCATAGCTATTCAAAAGATATTGACATAAATCGATAAGATTTCGTAGATTTTTTTCCGTAAAATTTATCATCAACATCTGTCAGCTGTCTGTGAAGCGTGCACTTTTGGATTTTCCAAATTTTTAATCTTGCTTATACGCCATCTTGCCAATCAGTCCATCAACATCACACCGAAATCCCTTAAGAACGAAACGGTATAGCGTGCACAAAAGTCAGTCCTCACGACCTTTCCGTCTGTCAGTTTGTCCTACTACTTCATGAGGTACAAAAACCCTGGCAGGTCATTAGGTAGTTTTTCTTGCACCGTTTGCGACGACAATGATGAATTAGCTGGTTTCCAGCTAACTGAACACTCTTAGGTACTTTTTATTGGACTTTGATGTTCGTTGCAAAGCTGATATCTATAATATCTTAGTATGAAATAAAGTCGCTTTTCATGTTTGTGTGAGCAATTAGTTCTTCTAAACTAAATGGATTTTATGCGGTTTTAAAATATTTGAGAATTTATTCCGGAAATTTTATGTGTCATTAAGACGCTGACAAAATTTAAACCGCTGTCACTGTCAGACTGCATACAAAAGAAAGAGAAGCGCGATGACACAACGCTTGTAATTAATTGCAAAATATTAAGCAATTATATATTTACTAAAAAAATTGTTGAGTATTTGAAAATAAAAACAACCAAGTTCTGCATACAAATAAGACGTTCTTGTTATTAATTAAATACCAACCGTACGTTGATATTTAGTACAGATATTTTGGATTGAAACTCAAAGTAAAGGGTTAGTTTACCGTTAATTTGTATCGAGATTTTTTTCTAAACGTATTTTGGTAACAACCAAGTTCTGAGAAATATGTTCAAGAATAACATATATTTTCCGCTACCACAAACTATATAGATTTGGCAATTTTTTTGTTTAAGACAAGCCTAGTTTTATCATTTGCCTCTTGCCAGCGTCTTAATGTTTAACTCAGGTGTAGCAGAAATCGATAGCATAGGTCATAGTAGCTGGCGTTTAATAGTTTCTGCTTACAGAAACCCTATGGGAAAAAGGCGTGAGTTTATGAATATATAATATATAAATCGCGATGTTCTGACATGTCGTCACATTAGTAGATCGAATCCGTGCGAAACTGGGGCGTGTCGCTAGTATGTAGGTGTATAATGCGAAGTGCGACTCCAGTTGTATAAAGTTTTGAACAGAATAATCGAAGTTTCCGAATCAGGAATGAAGTGATTGATTCGTCTTTGGAATGAAGGTGAATTATTTGGATTTCGAATTCATTTGGAGCTGAAAGTTTGTGGGTTTTGTTCGTAAGTTGTGTTTTATATCGTTCTTGTTTTATATCGTCCCTTGTAAGGATTTTAAAGAACATTTAGATCTTCATTACTATCAGTTTCACATAGTTTATTACCATAATAATTATTTCCTGTTTTTATAAGTTACAAACGGAATTATGCAATTGTTATTATTCCCTTAGCTAGGTACCCACTCATAAGATTTTTTTAAACAAAAATTGTTTGCCACTTAACCTCAACGTTAATTCTCGTACCTGCTTACAGAAGTAAAGTCAGGGAAATTTATTGTTAAGCAAATTGACTACCAACTTAAATTCTCCTTATATTCAAATACACAACTGTCAATCTTTGACAGTTTTATGAAATGCCTTTGACACGGCAAATTGATGTTGGGTGTAAAGTTTAACAATTAATATCCCTGACTGTGCGTACAAGAGCACCGTAAATTCCACTTCATCCCGATCGATACAAGCGAAAGTGAAGCATGTCCTAAATATTTCATATAGTAATAAGTGCCAACATTAACTACTTCTTGCGTAGCACATTAATCAAACACAGCCACTTCCATACGGTAATGGAACAGGTAATAGAGGAGTAAAAGCTGCTGATGAATTTACGAAGAACGTACGACCTACATAAATATAATTACACTGCCTAGCACTTCATACATTTTGCTGGTAGATGTAGTTTCTAGCTGAAAACGACCTAAAACCCTAATTGCGACATAAACATTCAATCAAAATCCATAGAATGTTGAAGAAAATTGCTAAGGCGATTAACACACGGCACCGCGCACCGCCGCGGTAGGCGGTGAAGCGGATCTCAATGTCGCTTTGGCCTCTAATAAATCCGTTGATGCCTAACACACGTACACCGCCCGACCGCGCGGTTGAGCGGTGCTCTCACCATATGAAACCGCGGCGGTACGCGGGCCGTGTGTTAATCGCCTTATCCATTTGCTTCATATGTTTGAAAAAATTGTCTGCAGCACAGCAACGTTAATAACGGAATGAATGTTGCTGAACTGTCCAAATGACAGGCATTGTCATTGTTGCGTGTTACACAAATACATTCTACATTAAAATCACGAGCACAAAAATAACAAATAGTCGGCAACTGCACGTCATGACTGGAACAAAAAGGCTTGCACTCAGCATGATGCTGTGCTATGGGGGACCCACAACACAGCGCTGATTTTCAGTGGTTACCCGAAAAATATGTACGGAACTCAAGTCAGGTTTAATGATTTGAACAACAAAATAAAATAAAATAAACAGTACTTATAATATAATGCTTATACAACCAATTATAAGAATAAATATGATTAAATTACATAAAAAATTATCCGCATGCATAAATAAAGTAGGTAGGTACCTACATAAAACATTTTTATTACACGGGAATATCAAGTGTTTTGTCTCGCTTCCACCCTGATTTCCGCGTCCTGCGCGCCCGCACACAATAGAAATAAATAAAGTACAGACAGACTACAGTTGCATTTCCCATTTGCGTCTATGAGCGTGATGACGTACTGTGTGTGACTGTAGTCATAGAGCCGGGCGCCCGCTCGCTACCTACAGCTGTGGCGCGGCGGCGCGCGCGGCGCACGAGTCCAGTGAACACACACAGAGTATAACATGGTGTAAAAATTATTGAAATCGATTCAGTTCCTTATTCTGAACAAACTATATTCAGATTTCGCTTATACTAAAAATAATGTATAAATAAAATATAAATGTTTATTTATTTTATTATTTATGTACACACAGTAAAATACAAAGCGATCTGCGAGCGAAGCGAGCCGTTCTTTGATAAGCGTATCACTTGAGAATGGCTAGACCGATTTCGCTATTTGTATTTAAAAAAGTTCGAAATAGTCAGAACTAGGTTCATATGGAAAGAAAAATTGGAAATGTTTCCCAGAAAAATTTGGTCAAATTCGGGAAAAACTCAACGTTCTTTTTATGGGATTTTTATATAAACCACTGTTTGGAAAGTACAACGTCTGTCGGGTCAGTTAGTTAAACTACAGAAATGCATAGTCACAAATACATAATCCGTTACTAATATTATTTTCCTTGTTTTAAAGCAGCCTAATGTATAATATCATATCTAGTTATTATTATTAAATTATTTATTAAAGTAACAAGGACTCAATGTGTTAGTAAACTTACGAACTATGTTAGTTTATTTTATTTATATTTACATTTATTTCATCCCATGGGAGACGGCACTGCAGTGATTGACGTACAAGCAATCGAGCCTGCTAGCGATCATTTTCAGGATATTGTTGGAGCTGGCCCACACTCTGCGCACCAGGGATGCACACCTCATTCGCATAGTTGCGTAAAAGCAATTTATATGTGCGTCCGCGAACATTCCTGATGCGCTACAGAAACGGGGCAGCCCCACCAATACCCTGAAAGCGTTGTTGTATTGGACTCGAAGGGCGTTGTACAGTCATGAGCACGGATATGTAAACGCTTAGCAGAATTCAAAACCGATTTTCTCGTGGAATAACGATTATAACTTTGAGAAAAGATCTATTTCATAATAGCTTGGGTTCAAAAATATTATGTTCTGGGTAAAATAAAATTTCAATCAATACAGTTGCAGGAAATCACTTTTAAAAGTTGCTGAGTGTATACATATTGGTGCTCGTGACTGTACGACCGTTGCGTATATCTAGCCCACAGGCTGCATGTGTAAAACGTTGTGCAATAAGCTCGAAACAGAGTATTTTTCGGTTGTACGTTGTTTTATAGAAAATAGTTCCATAGAATTTCGTTTCACATAATTTTTTTCTCATATTTATCATTTCATTGAATAATCAATACGCAGAATACTTACTTCGAAGAAATTTAAATCAATAATTTTTGTTGCAAATAAAATTTTATGTTTTAATATTCATTTCATATAATAACAAATCAATTATTCTCTATCCTCATATTGCTTAGTTAATACCAAACTTATTATCAAGAAAAAAAAAATATTGACTGACAGTTTCTAAACGTTTCAGTTCGTATCTTTGACAAAATGCATACCCACCCTCATATAAAATTACAACACTGCGTTCACAAAAACAATGCGGGTTGCAGGAAAACAATTTTGTTATTTTCATTAATAGTGACTTCATTGCACGTATTAACTGTTTCGACGAAATAACATTTCTTCGAAATATTATGTTTCCGATTATTCATTATACCACTGTTTTAATTACCGTATTTTCATTTTATCAAACGCCTAAACAATAGAGGGGATCTGGCGCTCGGCGGCCGCTGCCGCGGCACGCTCGCTGCGCTCGCTCGCCTTCACGCGTTAATGGTCACTGTTCTAACCTAACCTAACCCAAATTATTCAATAACAGTAGTTGGTGTCTGACGCAGTTATGAACATTCAATAAACCACAGTTTTAATTAAGTACCATAATTTTCATTTCACCAAACGCCTAAACAATAGAGGGGATCTGGCGCTCGCTAATTAAAACACTGATTCTTTTATTATTTTACTTAATATTAGAATAGAATAGAATAGAATACTCTTTATTATGTACACCATAAAAGTTCATAAAGGTCATTATATATTTCTTAAACGCTTAATAATTCTTACTAAATATGTATAAGATATTTATTTATAAAATTATGGATAGCATAATGTCTATTTTTACATTTTCGTTGAAATAAAATACCATGACAAAATACACCGAACAAACAATATTCGTTAAAAATAATTCTACTATTTCATGTTTGTTCTAAAAAAAAAATGTTACTATAAAATTCATTGAATTGTGTTTCTGTGAAATATGTTTCATTCAACTAAATAGTCATTGAAACAATACTATTCGAAATCAAAATACAAGGACCAAATATTATATGAAACATTTTCTACGAAACAAAATTCTATGAAATTTCTGTCTGCAAAGCAAGGGAACACCGTATTTTTCACTTTAAGTGAGCAGCGTGCAAACCTGCGAGCTAGCATGTTCGCCCGTACCAACAACGTCCTCCGCTCTCGCTCAATATCGAGTCCGTCAATGAGGTCCGGGGTCAATATATGACCAACATATTTAAATTTAAATACTCTTTGTAGTGGAGTACCATTAAGTAATACAGGTGGTACGTAACCCGGACTACCCCCAGCCTCAAAGACCATAATCTCCGATTTATTGGAGTTATACATTAAGCCATATTGTGTTTTGGCATATTCCTCACATTTGGCGACCAACTTTCTGAGACCACAGATTGACGCGCTCAAAAGCACCATATCGTCTGCATAGCTAATATTATTTACACAGATACCATCTATATAGCAACCCAATCTGGTGCTGCTGAGCTCGCCAATTAGCTCGTTCACATACAGGTTGAAAAGCGTGGGTCAGCTCAACCCTCTCTGCCTCACCCCGCATTCCAACCTGTATGGTCTGGAAAAAGTTCCAGCCCATCGTACATTTATCATCATCTGCCTGTCTTTCCCCAACTATGTTGGGATCGGCACCAGTATTTTTTTTTTAACTTGGTCAACTGCCCATTTGTTCTCAAAAACCCATTTACTGGGTAACATGTTACTATTTACTATAGGTACCTGTTTACCACCCCTTTTTGCGTCAACAAATAAAGAATAATTTCTTTTTTTCAGTATCAGAATTTATTAGAATCAGAATTATTTATTTGTACAACATAGGTTCAAGGTCAAGTCTTATACACTAATCATAATATTTCGATTGTTTAAACAAATTTCTCAGGCTCTGTTACAGTTCGTGGAGGACGTGGTGGGCGCTCTATTCCCTTCACGAGGGGAACATACTCCCCCACCCATGTGACGGTACGTAGGGTGAATGCCAAAAATACCGCCCCAGGACCCGACGGCTTACCTGGGAAAGCCTGGGTTCTGGCCTAGGAGGCTCTCGGGCCTCGACTAAGGAGGCTTCTAAGCGCATGCTTGGAGAGGGGCGAGTTCCCACTTCGTTGGAAGAAGGGAAAACTGATCCTCATTAAGACCACCTGCTGCTCGACGTGATGGGCAAGCTCTTTGAAAGAGTCATTCCAGACCGCCTTGTTGGGTGGCTAGTGCGGGTGGGACCGGATTTGGCGGAGAGCCAGTTTAGTTTCCGCAGGGGGCGCTTTACGGTAGATTCCATCATGCGTGTTCAAACCCACATGACGGGGGATACTGGGATGCTAAGACCCGGGGTGGGGTCGTCTTGGCGGTGTCCTTGACATTGCTAATGCCTATAATACCCTGCCCCGGAGTTATATCAGGGAGGAACTCCGGTATCATCGGATGCCGCTGACCTACCTCTGTCGCGTGGTCGAGGCCTATTTGACGGGCAGGTCTGTCATCTACCCTGGTCACCAGGGAGAGTGGAACTGGCGAGATGTCGTGCGGTGTCCCACAGGGATCGGTCCTGGGGCCGCATCTGTAGGATATCGGGTACGACTGGGTGCTGCGTGCCGACTTCCCTAGCGGTGTCAGCGTGGTTTGAGGTCGCACCAGGTGGCGGCCGAATTAGCGACTTGTGGGGTTGTGACAATTGTCGAGAGGATCCGGCAAATGGGACTCTAGGTGGCCTTGTACAAGTCCGAGGCCATGGTCCTCGGAATGCGCCACTGTTTGGTTCCCAAATAACGGTAGGAAGGGTTCATATTGGCGTCGAGGCGACGATAAAGTACCTGGGATGATAAAATTCTGATGTGGCGATGCTATTGGTTGATAAGCGTAGGTAAGTAAGCGTTACTATAGTGGCCAAGCACTGCAAGTAGGCAAAGTCCCTACGGTGATTCGAAGCACGCAGCCGTGATAGTAAAGGCTTCTACATACCGGGGCGACTTGTCGCGCGACGCGACGCAAAGGCACCGCTCGTACCGTGACGCGCGGGGCCTTTGTGCCGTGTCGCGTCGCGCGACAAGTCGCGCTGGTATGTAGAAGCCTTAAATACGTACAATAAAAAAAAAACTCATATCACAATAATCCTACCTTAAGAAGTCAGCAAAATTGGAACACGAACCATTATAAAATAAAATTATAAAAAGTCAAGGTAATAAAAACCATACGCCATTATGCTGAATTTCGATAAAATACACTCAAAAGCATTGAAGAGCTCGTTAAACGTATATTTTATATGAAAACTCGAAACGAATTTGTTGCAATCAGCAAAATAAGTGTATGGTTCTTGAAAATAACGGGTCGGGGGAAACGTGATGGTTGATATACTTCGGTATGTACCTATTGATATACACACGTCATACTTGAGTGGATCAATGCCTTGAATAATTGAAACTCAGCTCTTTGATGTGTCGACAGGAAATATTTCTCAAATCTCGTTTTACCATACAGAATGATTACTGTTTATGAGTCAGTGATGATTTAGTATACAATCAAAATTGTGCATAGTAAGGATGTAGAGCAATATAGATCAGTTACGTAAGTAAAATAGTTACTGTTATTTATATTAGTTATTTTGATAATAAATGTCCCAATAATCGGAAGAGACAAATAATACATCTGATTCTAAAAAGCAAAAAAGACGAGAAAAAGATTCACAATTGTCTCTGAAAAACTACCTCTTATACAGTATGTAACAAAAACACTGTTGTTCCTTTTAAGGACGTATTCATTGACCTACAAGCACAACATTGGTGGAATTATAATTTAAAAAAATTAAGCATTGGCTAGTCGAGAAGTCAAAATCAAAGAATTAAAAAAAACCGGCCAAGTGCATGTCGGACCACGCACAATGAAGGGTTCCGTAGTTGGGATGAATTTATCCCAAAAACAAACTTAACATTGTAGTTGAAAAACATGCTCTCCCATACATACGTTACGGTCAATTCTCCAACTGCAAATTTAAGTTGGTCGACTATTACTCGTTAGCTTGTGAAGCCTACTTAGCTGTGATAGTTTTCCTTTTAATTTCGCTATATATACTATTGCCATGTTTTTTCACATATCCAAAACCAACCATTTAGCTGGCAGGGGGGGGGGACACTTGACTCTAACAAAAAATAGCATTTTAAAGCTTAATATTAAGCAAACAGATCCCTTAATTGAAAAATGGTTTCGCCAAACCCACAATATTTTTGAACGGCCTATCCAACGATACCCCACACCATGGAATAGACGAGAAAAAAAAATATCATCACCATTTCACGTGTAAGGTACCCTAATAAAAAATGATTTTCATAATTTTATATATTTTTCAGCATGATTAATATGTATACCCATGCCAAATTACAGTTTTCTAGAAGTAAGCGTCTCTGAGATAAGCTGGGGACAGACGGACGGACGGACAGACAGACAGACAGACAGACAGACAGACAGACAGACGGACATGGCGAAACTATAAGGGTTCCTTGTTTACTACGGAACCCTAAAAAGGTTAGAAATCAGTTAAACATTACAAATATGAATAATTAAATATTTATTTTTATTTAGCAGTTTTTATAAATGACTTGCTTTATTACGTATGTATACCGATTCTTAAAACGTAGGTAGAAGGAACAACAGGGTTTTTGTACCTACCTACTTTTGCACAAATACTGAAACCAGTTTTTTTTAGCTGTAAGCACCCATAAATAAATATAAATATCATAAAGAAATTAATACAAAATATTGTTTTATTCAAAGTATCTAGTCGCTTAACAACATAGAAAGCTTATAATGGACCTGTCAACTTCAATTCCTTAACAATTGCCTTAGAAGCGGCGGAAAACGTTTTACCCGTGGAACCGGGGCTGACGGCATCGGTAATAGTGGACGTTATAGGAAATCATTTCTCCTTTTTAGTTAATGATACAATTTTTATGACAGGGCAACACAAGGTCAAGGTCAGATATTGTTGGAAGCTGTTTATTTGAAATCGTGTGGAAACGTTAGTGTTGTATATTTCTTTATGAAGCTTTCCTTATAAACCTTGCCTTTTTTAGTGAACCAACATGGTAGTGGCAGGTACATAGGTATAAGAAAAATTAAAAGGAAAACTATCACAGCTAAGTAGGCTTTAAAAGTTAACGAGTACCTAATAGTCGACCAACTTATATTAGCAACTTGTATTTGCAAATCGCGAAAAAAAAACCAGCTGTTCTCTACATTTATGTACGAATAATTCGTTAAAATGTAGGGAACAGCAGATTTCTTTTTTTCGCGATTTCAGGTTTGGTCCCATAGTAAAATTTGTTCATAATGATGAGTACAATGACCCCTTAAGAGGTTATTGACGTTTTAAAAATAACCCTGTATATAAGCGCTCACTCCTGGCCAAGCGTAACAAGTCATACTCATAGTTACACATTAGCAAGTCGTTGATGTGAACCCATAAGATATCCTACCCAAAATCGCTCAACGCACCAGAACTTTCAACCAGAACGCTTTCACTTCAAAAATGCTGATGATGGAAGTGACCAAGCTGTAGCTGGATGAATGACAAATGTATACTTCTGTCTATCGTCTTCATCTATGTAGGTATAATTATCATCGTCTTGCAGATTACCTACATCAAAATATTTTGATATTTTTTATTTATTGTATTTGGGTGGCATACAGCTATCAATACAGAGGTAATAGTGAGGTAATTAATGACAAGCCATTGACGAGCCTCCACAGTTAGCAATAGAGTATTTTTGTACAAATTTTATTGATTAAGCATAACACTAACTAAGTATAACATTAAATTAAATATTAATTACCTGCATATTAAAGGCAAAAATTCTTGCGCAACCACTATTAGAGTGTATCAGAAACAATAATAATAGATAAAACAGTAGTGATGGACGCTAAGCTGCTTGTAAACAAATCGATTGAGGGATGTTCATTCTTAACAATTTGATTAAATGCTTTGACTGAGCGAATCATATAAGAATTGCTACTATAAACCGTGCGAGCGTAAGGAGTATGAAGAAGAGGAATATCCAGCTATCTAGCCTAATCTACTAATGGTTCTCGAGGGTTTTCGGTTATGTTTACAAAACTTAAAAAAAAGAAAAAACCGACTTAAAAAAAAACCATTACTAAGTAAAAAATAACATTAATTTTGGAATTCGGTATCTTTGAATCTGCATTTACGTTTTTGCCACTGACTTCCGAAATTAAAGTAATTTTTCACTTTGTAGTGTTTTTTTTTTTTGAAAACGGTTATTTTCTTTTTTTATAAAGTTTTTTATTCTTCACTTTTTAGTGGATCCTCTTGTAATTTATCTAAGTTATAATAGCCTAATGTCAACTGCTCATCACCTTTTACAAAATATTGCTTTTCCCGATGCAGGGACGTTAATTGTTGTGGAGTTCTGCTAGTAAGAACTGCCGCTCACCACATTCATTATGACGAGCATAAATTGCTTAGCAACCATATTAAAGTACCTAATCGAATCGAAATCCGTTAATTACTTATTATTAAGTAGTTCCGGTGGCCATCTGTGGTCGTCATCATCAGATTCACCTCACCAAATGGTGCTTTCCGAAAGAAAATGCACGATATACTATAAAAAATACCCAAATCGCTATAGGTATGCCTATCAAATTTGAGGATTTCCGTGAATTTCCATGGGATCCCTCATAAGATTCTGACTTGGTGACAATGGAACCACCTCGGGAGCATACCCTTGCAAACAAAAAAAAATAATTCTAAATCGGTCCACAATTGACGGAGAAATTGGTGAAAATACATTAAAAAAACATACAAACCTACAGATGACCATAATTATAACCTTTTTGGAAGTCGGTTAAAAATAGTAAGTATTTTAGTTAGACACCGAGATAACATTGCCAGTAGGACAATTGACGGAGAAATCGGTGAAAATACATTAAAAAAAACATACAAACCTACAAATGACCAGAATTATAACCTCCTCCTTTTTGGAAGTCGGTTAAAATAGTAAATATTCTAGTTAGACACGGAGATAACATTGCCAGTAGGACAATTGATGGAAAAATCGGTGAAAATACATTAAACAAAACATATATACCTACAGATGACCATAATTATAACCTCCTCCTTTTTGAAAGTTGGTTAAAAATAGTAAATATTCTAGTTAGACACCGAGATAACATTGCCAGTAGGATATTTTAAAAAACATTATAAAACCTTTTCGGACCCGATGTGCGCAATAAAACTTCAGAATTCTCAGACACAAAGAAAAAGTGAATTATCTCTTCATGATTTTTTCTTTAGAATTGTCCAACAGCTTTTAAAAACTTCAAAAACTTGACGTTAAATAGAACATTCGGTTTAAGGTCGGGCCATACGAGTCATGACATGACCTTTGCCTAATAAATTACTGTTTTTGCACGACATTAATTAATGATAGTAAGACCGCAGGTGCAATCATCCTCGGCTAGACTTGGATGACCGACCTTAACTTTTTGACCGTCACCTTGAACAAACGATTTTGTCTTACCACACTTTAATAATAAGTCAAACTCAAAGCATTTATTTCAAATAAACCAATTACAGGCACTTTTGAATTGTCAAGGGGGTCGGTCAGTCATCAAGATGAAGCTAGTTGCCCATTCCAAAGCTTAGTAGGTACCTATGGAGAAGAACGGGCAAGAAACTCCACGGACACTCTTTTAAATTAACATATGGTTACAAAATATTGGTTACATCATTCGTGTTGAAATTAAACATGTGAGAACGATGCAAAACGTCAAAGGCGTCCGTAACAAAAATATTAAAAAAAAACAATTCAAAACTTAAATTAAAATAAGCCAAGGCCGCTAAGAGATGGCCAGTCCCTACTGATGGCGCCCGTTCACGAACTTGACTTGAAGTTTGAATTTAATCTGAATGTGTAACTAATGAAAAATGCAGAGTTTTCTTTACCTTTTTTATTTAATTTTATCGCATTTTCTGCCATTTTCCGGAATCTACTACAATTACTTTATCAGTGGCTTATATTTTTTTTTTCACAGCTTCGCAAAGATTATTTAGACAGAAAAAGAACAAGCAATAATAACCACGCTTGTTCAGTACAGGTTGGTATTATCAGGTACTGTAATGAGTCAAGTTATCCTCACGACTCAAATAAGTTTAAAATCTCATGATATTGAAAAAGGTCTCATTGTTCTTGCTAGGTTTGAACCCACAACACCGTGCTTGAGAAACGTATCCCACAATATCTGAGCAATCACAACATCCATATCCTAGCGGTATAATTTTATATCAGGCTAATAATTCTGATGCATGCAGAGGGTTTGCGCGTGACACCGCAACTTTACCCACGACATTAGCTCATCATGGTGTTGAGTCTGTTGAGCAGCAAAATATTTTGTTTTGTTTATTATTTTGAAGAGGCACTTTCGTTGAGAATCTGTTGGTATTTTAGTGTTAGAAAAATGAGGCTGAATAAATAGGTAAGGTTTAGCAGTGGTGGCCAAGTGGTTACGGCCGCGTTGTAGTTTCGTTTGTAGTTAGTTGTAGATTGTAGTTTCAGAATCAGCATGCTTTATTTGTAAACATAGGTCAAATTACAACAGTGTGCGAGATGCTACAGATTGGTAGATCTTCTATGTATGCCCAGACGCGTAAAAATATTTAATTAACATTGTCGAATTTTTTACTTTTAACTCAAATTTATTTTTTAAGTAATCGGTGGTAGAATTATGTAAACTTTCATATTAGTAATAAAGTCAATATTAAAATAGGTACATACATGCATAACAATACAAATTTAAAATAAAATCAGTTTCAATAAATGTCAAATAGATTCAAGTTATATTAATGCTAATGTCAAACAAAATTCATAATCTTCAAAATAGGTGATAGGTGATGTAGTACAGTTTTCTGAAGCAGTAATTATAGAATTATCGCCCAAATATTCCTATAGTGAGTAATAGCATTTATTTATCAAAATTCTTAATAGTTCTGTTTTGAAATTGTCCTGATTCAACGTGTTTTATTTTTTCAGGTAGTTTGTGTTTGTTTCGAACCCAAAACCCCTGGCTTTACATTGTTTGTGTAAATTATTTAATCACCACTGCTATCAAAAATGAAGAAAAACATCGTGAGGAAACGTCCTATAACCAAAAATTCGAAGACGTGATAATATCTACCAACCCGCACCGGGCCTGCGTGGTGGATAACACGATAAAACGTCCACTCCCTTTCACCAAGAGGAGGCCTGTGTCCCAGCAGTGGGAACATTATAGGCTGTTTATGTTCGTATATCTCAGTCGCCATCTTGTTTTCTTTATTCTAATATTATTAAATCTATGCTTTATTTTTCATATTTACTTGAAAACGCCTTCCGCATCCAGTCTGTCCCAGCCACATTTTTAAGGTCGTCGGTCCATCTAGCTGGGGGGCGTCCCACACTACGCTTGCCGATACGCGGTCTCCACTCCAGGACTCGTCCAGGGTGTTTTGGCGCAGCCTGGGAGAGGCCTATGTCCAGCAGCGGACTGCTATGTTGGCTAGGTGAGTTGAGTTGATTGATTGACTTGAAAACGAGGACTTGAGAACAACTTTTGTTAATTAACGGTGTTAGGTTATCAGATCAGATCAACCTTTTAAGAAACTCTTAAGCTATCAATATCTAAACTAAACCGAACAAAGTCGCGGTAAAAGCCAGTGTAGGATCAAAATTAAGATATTTATCGAGGCGGAGGCGTGGTGGTTCATGTAGAAAATTACTAGTCTCAACACTAAGTTGAAGGTTTAAGTTACACGCCACGGAGGGTGACTGGTAACTTAAATCTATGTTACTTGTCGACACCTTCGTGAAGTCAGATTACGTCGTTATTTTAGAGTATGCTTCGAGTAAGTAATTTATTTAATGAATAAGTAATGTTAGCACGTTGTACTTTAGTGTAATTTTCGGTACCGAGTGTAGTTACTGTTTTTTGTAAATGGGTGTTAAAAGCTTTATTTAGTTAAATAACAAAATTAACTTTCATTTTAGGTACATACTTACCGCAATGTAGCATGTACAGAGGTTGAAGGGCATACTTTCTGTGCATAATGTCATCATTTTAATAATTATGGAAGAAATACTAAGCAAACTTTTAAAAGATAATAAATTCATCTTGTTTGTGGTGACCTAAATATTGATCTATTAACTAATTATCCAGATACATTTAGGCTTATATCATTGTTTAAATAATTATTTTTTAAATTTATGTTTATTAAAGTACCTACTATGACTAGAATAACAGCAACCTCAGCTTCATGCATAGACAATGTATTTATATAATGTTCTTAGCAATCTTTCAACAGCTAGTTTTGATTCACAAGATCCTTACCTACCTACCGTACCTTATTTTATACAGTATGCCAAGAATTCAATAAAGCGTGTCCTAAAAAAACTTACAATCAATACTTAAACAAAATTTACTGATGGATCACTGCTGGAATTAGGAAAAGCAGATATATTTTATATTATAATTTGTACTACAAGAAATCATTTCAGCCCTTCATAATTATGTCAGAAATTATTCTAAGATATTCAAAAGAGTCTGCGCTCAGGCTTAATCTAAATATAATAATAAGTAATAAAATTAGTATTTCTAATAATAAAATAAAAGCTGTGTGGCAGGTTTAACAAACTGGATACAGAAAACAGCGAGATCAGAATGTGTATTTAAAAATTCATAATGAAACCATCTTCGATAAGTTAAAAGTTGCTAAATTTATTTACCAACATTCCGATAGATGTTACGAAATCTCTCCCCTCATCATCTATATTAACTGAATCTCCTCTGAAAGAAAACTTCTCTAAGGACATTCGAAGTTTTGAACTTAAGCTCATTTCTATTGTCACAGTTAAAAAGGTATTAAGAAATCACACTAATAATATAAAGGCAAAAGTTTGTGAGTGTGTTCTTCATGCTCAAACGGCTAGACTAATTTTGATAAACTTTTGTATGGAGGTAGCTTACACCCTGTATTAACAAATAGGCTACTTTTTATCCCGTTATTCCCACGGGATCGAGACTTACGCGGATGAAACCGCAGGGCGCAGCTAGTCTTAACATAAAGAGCACTGCACGGAGATATCATTGACACAAAAGCCCCTGTAGCAGGCATATTTAATCAATGTTTAGACAGCGGCGATACGTTTCCTGATTTAAATAAATAAATAAATAAAATAAATAAACGTAGTAAAGTAGTAACAATTTTCAAATCGGGTAGTAAGAGTGATCCCTCTAATTATAGACTTATATTTCTGTAATTCCAGAATTCCGTAAAATATATGAAAAAATAATTCTTAACCAGATGTCACATTTTAATTCAAATGGGATTTTACATAGTCGCCAGTTTGGTTTCATGAAAGGTAGATCGACGACTGACGCAGGAGTAAAACTCATCTGTCACATTTTGGAATCTTGGGAGAAATCATAGGGTGCCATTGGCATTTTCTATGACCTCTCAAAAGCGTTTGAATGCGTTGACAACAATACACTGATCTGTAAATTACACCCTATGGACTTCGTGAACAAGCTGCTGATCTTGTTAATTCATATCTATCAAATAGACAGCAAAATGTAAACGTTAACGGGGAAACGTCCTTGGGGTCTCGAGTAAAGATAGGCGTGCCTCAAGGTTCAATTCTTGGCCCGTTCCTATTTCTAGTTTTTATTAATGATCTTCCATTATATAACTAACTTATCGAATACAATTCTATTCGTTGATGACACTTCTCTTATTTTTAAAATACACTGCCCGTCAAAAAACTTAGTAACCTGTAAGTACGAACAAGTATAGTAAGAACTAAGTAAATTGACCTTATTTGTATGAAAATGTTGCTCTAGGCAACATTTTCATGCAAATGAGGTCAATTCGAAGCCTCGGTTCTCCGTCAAGTAACGATTCGGATGAGATCTGATAGCAGCTTTCCAGAGTACGGATGGAGGAGGTCTAGAGCACCACCGTCGCCCAACAAATCTGTCTGTCTGCAATGTTCTTGTCTATCGGTTACAATAGGTTTGCGACTGTGATCACACTGATCACAGATGTGTGAGTTTTGGTGCATGTAGTCGTGCGTCGAGCCCAGGTTTACTGATTGCGATATTAGCGCGTAACATATGTTCCTCCTTTTAATTTATTAATGGGTGTAGCAATAATTCCTGGAAATCAAAATTTGTTCATTAATTCAATTATTATTAAGAGTCATTACTACGTTACTCGTGTTTAGTGAGTATTGCTTTATTTTTTAAAGTATCTATGCTACGAGTACGCTACACACGGCTACTTACCAAGCTATAAAAAAAAAAAAAACGAAATGCAAATGAAAGTACTTAAATGATACATTTCCAGTATAAGCTGACTTCTCATTGTACGGAAATACTATACAATGCGAGATCACGAGATCAGCTTATACTGGAAATGTATAGCTTGATAAAATAGCCTCCAGAGTTCGTATGAATTACATGATTGTTGAATGATGCACTTTAGTCATTGATAAAATTATTAACGTGATATTAGGGTTCTTACCTGTGCAAGTGTGGTCAGGATGAAGTTTGATAAACACAACTGCTAATTTTGTCGTCTTAGAACAACCGTGGGTTAGGCGCCAACACAAAGACGAGGTCTCACAATATGTCTTTCGGTGATAAACTTCTTCACAAAATGTTTAAGACACCCATATTGCTTGAAATGAAATTAAATGATTTTATTTCTGTAAGTAGGTTTGAAGTCCTTTTTTCTCGGTTTGGGGAAAAAATAAATATTGACGTCATTTTGTCAACTACCGAAATTACAACATACACTTACATAGCACTTGTGGGACATACTTCAAGTAGTTATTACATAATTGTAATAACAACTTGAAGTATGTCCCACAAGTGCTATTAAATTACACAACCCACTTTTCTCAACTCACTTTAGACATTGGCAGAATAATCGACACCGGCTTTGCTTGCCATTTAACAAAAAATAGAATAGAATACAATTCGAGATTAATTGCATGCAATTTTTTTATGCATTAATTATGCATAAAATATGTGCATTAATTCAGTGCATTATAAAAATAATAATAAACAATTAGTTGTCAAAAAACAAATAAAACTCTTTGATTGATACAGTTGAATACAATGTAGATCTTATTGGATTAGTACGGGACTGAAACAAACAACAAAAAAAAAAAATATAATTGTTAAAACATAAAATATACGCAAACCAAATAAATTGTAAAGTATCAATAACATTGCAATTTATTGTAGTCTGTGATGGCGGCTGTAGACAACCACAGACTTACAACAAACAAAAATGGCGACGATTTCACAGGCGACAAAGGGGAAAGGGACTAGGGGCGGTTGTCATTTCGGAAGCAATCGCCCATAGACAAATACATCTATGAATGCCAGGATTTTGTGGTCCGAGATTACCAGCCGTGGTCATACTACTCGCGGCCTCGCGCAGAGCGCGCATGCTTGTCTCAAAACTGGGCGGAAACACCGCGTATTCAAATGAATACAGTCTTATTGCTTAGTTAGTTCAATAAAACTTACAGTGCTAAAATGCTTATCAATTAATTATTTTATAATTAAACAATGCTAATACTCACAAATACAAAGGTATTTTCAGAATAAGTGTTAAATTAGAAGCTTCATTACTTTCTACAACTTCATCATTACTATTAATTTGACAACACTTTGTAACGTTACGATTGGCCGGAGGGCCAGTCGTAGGTCACAAGATAAAATTAAAACTACAAAAATATTCAAAAAAAGGAATTCCAGTCTTCAGCAGCTCGGGATGTCCGGAAACAGGAACGGGAACAGTATCATCAGCCGGTATCAACAAAGGAACGAGGATGGGGCTGCAGCGTCTTGGGATGAACGGGCACAGAAGGAGGCAATTCTGTTCAAGAGACGAAATGATCTGACGTAAGTTTAAGGCTTTAGAAGCTAGGTGATGTCTGGGAGCGAGATAAGAAGAGGGTCTTGAGTCACGCAGCAGTTGCAGAAAAGCGGAAACACTACCTCACGCTCAGCAGGAGGAGAATCCTCACCTCCCTACGAATCACGGTTGCCAAAATGTGTTCAGCATCCAGCAAAGATCAGCTGCGATAACTAGATCAGCAGCCAGCGTGCCGCTGACATCAGAGGCCACTCAGAGGCGCAGGCGAGAGGAGGCAGCAGTAAGGGAGGAGGAAAGGTCTTGATTCAAACACAGTCGATTTTTTATAACAGTTATATTTGGATAATAACACAAACTGTCATAAAATTAGAAATCTAATATAATTAATTACAGCAAAGATAGCTTAAATTGAACACAGACTCTACTAAAGTAAATGGAACTGATCTAAGATTCAAACTGAAGTCAAACTGAGATAAAACTCAAAACCGAAGGTAAACTAAACCTTTGTCAGGTCTGACGGCCGCTTTTATAGATTCTGGGCTGACGTTCTAGAATTTTCTAAACAACCAAACAAATTAAAATTATTCCGTGTTTGATTGTCGGCCAGAATAAATAGGAACGGCTTACAATGAGAACCTAGCCTAACAGCACTAATTATATAGTGTAGACCTGAAGGCCAATTCTCGTAATTTAAAACGTTCAAAATCTAGTCGCAATCTCATCTTGGCGACAAACAAACGTCAAAATGTTTTCAAAATGTAGGGAAATAAGAGGAGGTATTTTTGACAGATTGAGACTGAGATCAGACTGTGAACGTTCTTAAAATTAGTAGAATTGCCCCTCTGGTCTACTCAAGAAAGCTATAAAGTTTAGAAAATAAAAAACAGATGGGTGACAATTTATAATGAATTATTCAAGTCACAAAATATAAATTATAAGATTTTTGACATTATGAGAATAATTAATACTATAAAATACAGTATGTGTATGCAAAAACAGTTAAAAGTGACTAAAGGTTCTGTTTTTCAGCGTTAGTACTGTTCAATAGTAATTTGTAAAAAGTACGATAATATAAAATGTGATAGTCATAATAATGATTTCATGTTTGAAAACAAAGAATAGATTTATCAAGAATTGTTGGACACAGCAGCTCTTTAAAAGGTATAAATATAATAAATATGTAGGTTTGTACAAAACTTTCTGTAATTTAAGTAATAAAAAAAAAATCAGGTATTAAATTTCTTTGTCAAATATTCTTTTATCTTTATATTTTGTATTCTATTATTGAAACTTATTTAGTTCTCATATTAAATTAAATATTCAGTTATTGATGATAAAATTCGCAATCCGCGCCATTTTTGGCACATTAGGTAGCGCCGTATCAAAAACAAAACTGTATCAAATGACCAACTTTTAATATGACTATAAACCCAGACTATAAAATAAAAATGTTCCCTTAAATTTTAATTATAGTTGTAACTAAAACATCGAAATTAGATTATTAGTTACACTTCCAGCAATATTCTATAAGTTCGATTTCAGAACCTGGCCAACAGATGGCGTTGATCTCAAAGAAATCAATATTCACTGCAGATGCTTGCAAATGGTTGTGACAGTATCCCATAGAGTATCCCAGGATAGTCTACTTTATGGTGAAATAACATTTATAATAAATAGTTAAGGATAAGATTATGTTATAATCTTTACAAGTAGTCGCTTTTGCGGCGATATACCTTATTGGTAATTAAGTAGGTATTCATTAGAATATAATATTTACAATATCAATTTACAATACACATACCAATATCTATTTATATATATGTAGCAAACGTAAAATTTATAACTGTTCCAAATTGTACCTACTATTAATATTTTAACTTTGTTATCTTAGTTGGTAACTTTATTGTGCATCATGTAGTCTCCTATAAGTGAAAGAGTACACCTTCTGAATACTTTATAATTCCCTTTATTTACGTGGTATGTATTGTGTTCATCTTTTGTTGGAGATCCTAAAACAAATAAATAAATAATAATATTTACACCGTTATTACATTCAGTTGTTGATCACGAAAATTCATACATAATATTAAAATACACCGATAAATACGCTCGATTCATGACTAATTGTATATAAACTGGCACTTACTAATTGTTCATGTTGCGGTACATAGCCGTTATGATGTATCGCTTTACCGTAGTCCAGTAAAAACCGTTTGCAGAAACTGCTTTGAACGAGTAACCGAAATGGTCCCTGGTCAAATACAACTTATGAGCAGGTAATAAAACTAGCAGATTATATAGATAACAGTAATGCTTAAGATTACGCCCAAGCATTATTGTCATCTATGTAATCTTGTACTGTATCATATGCATTTTTGCAAAGTTGTTGCTTTATATGAGTTTTAAATTTTGTTAAATCTAATTTTTGAATATTGCTAGGAATTTTATTATAGAAATGAACACATTGGCACCGAAATAATTTCTGGGTTCTTATCAACCTTGACCGTGGTATCACAAGTTTGTCCTTATTCCTAGTATTGACGCTATGGGTGTCACTGTTCTTAAGAAAGAGCTGAATATTCTTCTTAACATAAATAAGGTTTTCATAAATATATTGACATGCGACTGTCAGTATAATAAGTTCTTTAAAATTCTCTAATCCTCTCTGCCCAGCTGCCTCTCTGCCAGGATCAAGGTGATAAATTGCTTTAACCGCTCTTTTTTGCAATTCAAAAATAGTTCTAATGTCAGCTGCAACGTGTCCCCACACCAAAATGCAGTATGCCATAACACTATGAAAACGATTGAAATATATTGATTTGGCAGTTTCTAAATCAGTAGACTGGCGTACCTTATAGATCATGCAAACTGCAACGTTAAGTTTGTTCGACAAATTGATGAAATGCGGACCCCACAGAAGTTTAGAATCTAGCGTTAAGTCCAAAAAGTTTACTGTGCCTTTAGCAATCACCTTTTCTGTATTAATTAGCACACTAGATTCCTCTTGCAAATTTGTCACAAATCGAATACATTTAATATTATTTCTGTTGAACTTAAAGTTATTATCATTAAACCAGTCCACTACTTGAGAGAGAGTAGTATTCATTCCGGCAGTAAGTTGCATCTTCCTTTCTAGTTTAAATAAGAGGCAGATTTCATCCGCGTATAACACTATCTCACGATTATTTTTCTTTTTTACTTTTTCGATGAGACAAGCTAAGTCGTTAATATACACACGGTATAAGAATGAGCCAAGAATAAAATTAAAAATCTTGCCGTTCGCGTCCACTATCTGGTTGTTTTTACCCAAATAAGAAACAAGTAGATCCAGGGCATTGTCAATAATGCCATAGTGACGCAATTTTATAGCCAATGTATCGTGATCAACCCAATCAGCCGCCTTTGAAAAGTTACAAAACATACCTAAAGCATCATGATTATCCTCCCAGGCATCGAGTATATTATTCAGTAACAGCCTGACACTAGCTTCAGCAGTAGATCGACCCATAGTGAGTAACAATTCATTTTTGCTAAAGTACGATTGCAGCTGATTAAGGATTAGTGTTTCAAATAAAATAAATAAGGGTAGCACAACAACAGGCTTAAACTTGGTGGAGTCAGACGTGCTTTTTGATTTAAATAACGTTTGAATCGTTTCCCATTTCATTAAGTCAGGAAATATACCACAGTCAATACACTCATTGTAAAATAAAGCTAATGTAGGTGCTACTGTGCCAATAATAGGTTCTAGGATAGAACCAGCCCAATGATTTGAGTTCATTGTATTGTGAAGGTTATTAAAAGTTATTATAATATCTTTGGCAGTTACATGACTGAAATTTAATTGTTTATTACAAATCTTTACATTTTTCTTCAAAAAAACCTCTGCATTCGGAGACAGGTTCGAGCAATTTGTGCGTGAAATTGGAAAGTCTGCATAAAAATGTTCCAATGCTGTGGAAATATCTGATTTAGACGTAATTATTTTACTGTCAATAGAAAAACGGTGAATACTACCTGAAATTCCTGTAAGTCGTTTTATAATTTTAGTATTCCATATCTTATCATTGAGCGTTTCAATATAATTTAATGAGCTAGAGATTTCACTTGAATTTAATTCGGTACAAAACATATAGAAAAAGCAATGATAAAACTTGTTAGAGTCATTACTAGTACACACATAAGGGAATTGACTTTTAAGTTTTATTTGGAAGCTTTCATTCTTCCAGTAATCCATACTATTCTTTATATTTACAGACTTATATTTTTTTACCACATTTTTGCGTTCGTTCAGAAATGTTATCAACTGTCCGAAGTGGTCCGAATCCAGTTCTCTTACCATATGTTTACTTTCGGGTACAATGTTCGTATATATATTATCTATGCAAGTAGCTGCGACGTTCTTAGCTATTCTCGTAGGCTCTAAAAACAGATAGTGAAGATTATATGATTTAAATAAGTTTTTAATTTTATGACACGTTGGAGTATCTGCAAACAAATTAACATTGAAATCGCCACATACAATCACATTTTTATTTAGTATGCAAATCTTTTGCAGAACTTTATCCATAACAGGTTCAAACTCATCATAATTTAATTGCCGATACACACACAATATAACAATCTCCGTCAACTCCACACAGGCTATTTCAACTGTACGTTCAACAGAGAGGCTAACAATATCCGTGCGTTCTTCAAAATTAATATTTTTTTTAATTACTATCAAAGATCCCCCAAGAGTAGTTTTTAATTTACCTTTTCTTCGGAACGAACTACCTAGTTCGTAATTATTGAAATTAAATATGGGTGGTTGGTGTTCTAACCAGTGATGTTCTGTAACACATAAAATATCAACGTTGTTATTATTAATAAATTGTTCAATTTCTTTAACTTTTTTTACCATTCCTTTAATATTTTGATGAACAAGGGTCCTAGTACTTAAGTCTGGGTTTCTCTTTGGTACGGTAGAAATGCTACAAACACAATGGACATTATGTGATAAATTGGAGATGAGACAAACGGGTTTTGCTTTTCGCGCTATGAATCTCCTAATTTTATTATAATGTTTTGAATCTTCTTGGTCTTTTCCGAAACACAGCGTTAATTTATCTTGCTGTACTCGTGCGACCTCTGGTGTCAGATATTGGTTCCGAGGAACAGCTAATAAGGTCACTTCAGAAAGCTTTTTTGTGATACTATCACGTTCCATTATAACTCTCAATTCCATAAAAATAAATGTTTCTATCCACGGATTAGGACTCATTTTTTTATTTTATAGTTTTGACTTTCCTTAAACCATTGAATGACCCGAAACCAATGTTATAGATAAACGTATATTTTATTTATTGTGATATGAGCCAATAAAACAGAAATTATCAAGAATACTAATTTTTTTTTGCAAGACGTTATTTTATTATATTTAGTTATATTTTTGATTATAAGCTAGTTATCCAAGTTATCCCATTGTTTGTTTTATTTATTTAAGTATATTTGTTTATGTTAGTGCTTATATTTAAATTGGGTATACATATTGTAGAATGTTGTAATAAGTCTAAGAGTATCTTTATATTTAAACAAATATTTATTCCTAAATTTTTCGTAATTCCACCTACTACTGTTTGTCTCTGCATCACCCAAAGGTTGACTGGTAGAAAATGCCTATGGCATTAAGTCCGCCTCTGTACATTTGTGTGCTTGAAGTAAATTTTTTTTTAATAATTTCTATTATTAGAAAAATAAACAACGTTATTGTGAAAAAAATATTTGGTGAAAAAATGGTTTTTAACTGGATTTTTGTGTGTACAAAATATGTTATGGAGACTTAAGAGCATTAAAATAAGTTTTCTCGTATTTCATCAGCCAATATGTTACAAGAATCCCGTAGTAATATGATGAATGTTTTCCCTAGGTGCTCAGCTCAGGGGAGAGGTATTTTTGCTGCGTGCTGCCAATTAAATCATTAACAGCCCTTTTGAAGCCTGAAAATAATAAGAATAAAACAAGAAATTAATATTTTGACATTTTTTGGTTGATATATTCTTTCGTTATTGCCCATGTGAGTGCACTTACGCTGAGAAAATCGAATTCAATACAGTATTGTGTCGTTTGAGGCGTAATAGTCAATAGGCAAATAATTTCTGGAATGCGGATTATTTCAAGCGAAATCCCAAGTGGATAAAAATTTGGTGTAATCGGATGATAAAAAAAAACGTAATTTATTTAAAACTAGCTAATGCCTTTGCTAATTCGTTGCAAAGCCTTTTTTTGTTAGGATCCTTTTTGCGATACTAACGCACGGCAATTGATCTAAAAGAAATACATTAATTATGTACTAAATTAGCCTAATCGGCTGTTGAAGTGTGAATATGGAATGGAATTTTACAGATTTACAATAAATGTGTAATCGAGTTCCGTGAGTCACGAACGGCTAGCTCAGCTCGCCTTTTCGCCTTATAATAAAATTATTGAGTGCTTAATTGGCGATTCCCCATACAGCTGCGCGTAACAAGTTTTATATTTTTCCAATTTTTATCAAATTTTATATAAATAAATTCATTGACCGAGCGAGCGAAGCGGCTCTGCTTCAAGTCACAAAATTTGCTTTCGTCTGTCAGTTTGTTGATCTCTACAGGTAGTATCTTACAACTGAACTGAACGAAACTTGGTGTAAAGGTTTTACGACATTATAATATTTTTTTTTAGTCGGGAATTTTTTATTGGAGGGGTACTGCCTCCATAACGGGGCAAAAAGGGGGCCACCGGATATCTCCGCCTAATGAGATCCGATTTCGATGGTTCTTTTTTTATTTGAAAGGTAATAACTTAAAGTTGGTTTCATAGATATTTGGTTAAGATTTGATGAGGATCTTCGGAGTGATAAGCAGAATAGCTCCTCTAAATGCAGTAAAATGCTATTTTAGATTTCCACCAGTGGAATCGATCCTTTTTTTTTTTCCTTATTTTTAAAAACGTTTCCCCACACTAGGAATTTCTCCTGTATTGTGGGTGCGTTTAACTACTAGGTAGGGATTGATGGAGCACCTTGGACCACCTTCTCATCACAAAACTAGTCTGCAGCGTTACCTCTGCCAGTTAAAACCAATTAGTAATTTTTTCTAGCGGGCCTACAAATTACTCATCATTTTTATTACCATGTTCTTTGTTTTTAAAACATGGTAAAAAAAAATTTATAGAAAATTGTTGCAAAAAAGTTTGTAATAATTATTATATAAATAGTTTACCTTAGAACTTGTTGCCAACGTTATCGGCAATCGATGCGAAAATGCTCAACATTACGTCACACTCAGTGTTAACCTTGTCCGGAGTTACGTGATAATCAATATTTTTATTAACACTCACTAATAACAAGTCATAAAACTGATTCCAAATAGCACCAACACTTTGGAAGAGAATATTCTAGTCCTCGATCATGTCGTCACTGTCACTTCGATGAGTCGTGTCTGATATAAGTCACTATAGTGCACTGTGCATGGCTAATAAATACTATGTGGCCGATGAGCGAACGCCGCGACGCGTCGCTGTGAGCGAGATAGATTATTATTCAATTCGCGCTCGCAATGCTACTATAATATTATTATAATATAGTAGTATCGCTGGCGCGAATTGAGATGCAAACACTATTTGTTATTGTTGAATTACATTTATCTAGCGACGGGGTACTTAACACGGCCTTTACCACTTAGCAAAACATCTAGATTTCTTTTTATTATTATTATGATGAAAAAGGTCGTGTCCCATTTTCAAGGCATATGCCTTCCTATGTCCTTCTTTCCATTTTTAGGGTTCTGTAGTCAACAAGGAACCCTTATAGTTTCGCCATGTCCGTCTGTCTGTCTGTCCCCAGCTTAGCTTAGAGACTCTTAGTACTAAAAAGCTGTAATTTGGCATGGGTGTACATATTAATCACGCCGACAAATTAGTCAAATAAAATCTTGAAAATATTTATTTTTAGGTGCAAGGCATACCTCCCTTGCACGTAAAGTGGGGAATTTTTTTCTCATCTATCGCATGGTGTGGGGGTATCGTTGGATAGGCCGTTCATAAATATTGTGGGTTAGAAAAACCATTTTTCGATTCAGGGATTCGTTTGCGTAAAATTAAGCTTTAAACTGCTAATTTTTGTTAGAATCAAGTGTCCCCCCTGCCAGCTAAATGGTTGTTACTGTATCTGTACAAAGTTCATGGCAGTAGTACATATATAACGAAATTAAAAGGAAAACTATCACAGCTTCTTCTTCTTTACTCTGTGTTGTTATATTATACAGAACTCGAATAAAGATAGGAACCAAGTACGATCATCACAGCTTCTATATAATTATGTTTCTATATCACAGCTATGTATGTCCGTCCATGTGTTCCCTCGTAACTATTAAACGGCTGAACAGATTTTGATGAATGATAAGTCGTTTGATTCGTCTTTATTGCACGAGTGTCACTGGGCATATTAAAATTATTAAAAATCAAAATGGCGGATTTCTGGCGTCGAAAGGTGTGTTTTCGAAAACAAAATATCTCCTAAGCTTATCGAGTGGAGTATCAAACTGAAGGGTTTTAAATGGTGATTACAAAAATATTATACGTTTAAATGTAATTTTAATGAGAATGGTAAAAAAACTATCTCGAACTATTGAAGTGAATGAGTAACCAACCGTTATCATCTGAGTAGAAGTGAGTAAATAACCTAATTTACCGTCTTATAATCCTAACTAAAAAGTGTAAAATAGAAAAAACAAAAAACGCGACTACGTTAAAAGTGAACTTAAAAAAAATGGAAACATGATTTACCTTTTATAAATTAATACTATAAACAATCTCATGCAGTCGGAGGCCTCTTCTTAACAATAACGACCTATTGCCTCCGACTGCATGAGATTATTTAAAGGAAGTATTCATTTACTTATATAAATCTTGTTTCCATTTTTTTTCACGCAGTCGGGTTTTTAGATTATTATTTTTTTCAATGTATTTACGTAAATATTATGTGAAAGAAACACAGTGTTTAAATTTTCAGTAAGGAATAGGAAGGAGGTCGTATCATAGGAATGTTGAACTTTTGTATCATTTTGTACTGTCCTCGTTGAGAAAAAAATATATATTTTGACGAAGATTGCAGTTTCAGTCCGTAAAAATTGAGAAGTGTTCTTACAAAACCTGCATACGTATAATATCATTACATACATAATATCATACCCTATAATAGCGAAATTATAATAATACCTTCAACCTACTCCATTTTTGATCGTGATCTTTCACTACCGTCCCTCAAAAAGTCCCTTAAATCAAGCACGAATACTAAAATTAAAGCTTTTCACACACAAATCTGTGAGGAGAGCGCTCTTCAGAAAGGTACTCGTACCCACTTCTACGGTTCTTTTGAGCTCTCACAAAGGCCCGATTAATTATTTAATTCGTTTTGGGGACACATTCTGACCTAGGATCGTAGAAATTAAGGATAGGAAAAGGAGATAATTCTACTATATGCCCGAACCAGCATGGTTATGTTTGGTCTAACTCTCTCCGTTTAGTCACGCTTTAGACAAACTTGCAAGGCAGACCTTTTGTGCATCATCAACGTTCAGTCGATTGGCGTGTACTGCTAGATATAGAACCCCTCATAATTATGTCCATTGTCACAATGTTTAGGCTATTTAAAGCATTATATCAACGAACTGTCTTTGCGAACGATCTGTATTTTTATACAACAAGTTGCTTATAGAATTCAAAATCTTAAACAGTGTTAACTTATATAAAAACAAATTGAGGACCTATTTATTGGGGAAAGGCTATTACAGTATCAATGAATTTTATTACAGTATGAATGAATGACATAATTATGACATTGTAACAGAAATTATTGATTTTATTACTTTGACATTTATTATTATTAGATTTGTCGTACTTGAATTCTTAATTGACCGTTATTGTTTTTATAGTTTTCGCGTACTGGAGATTCATCATTTCCCAATAATCTATCAGAGATTAAGGATCTTACCGGCCTACGCTATTCATTTGATGAGAGGGTCTATCGCTTACTACGGTTGTATGAAAAAGCCAAAGTATGCGTCCCAATAACGCGTTGACAGTTATTTGTTTGACAGGACAGCTACTAAAGATGACAGATTGGTCTATCCCCTGAATCGCAGGGATAAACGTATCTATATAAGCATTGTTTATTTAAAAAAATAACAGTTTTAACCGACTTCCAAAAGGAGGAGGTTATCGATTTGGATGTTTATTTTTTGATGTGTTATTTACGTTCGGGCATAACTCCGTCATAATTCTATAGACGGATTTGCAAAATTCTTTTTGGTTTGAGAGGGTCCTCGAGGTGGTCCCATTGTCACCAAGTCAGATTTTGATGAGGGGATCTCATGGAAATCGTGGGAATTTTTCCATTTTTATAGGCACACAATAAATATAGTGGTTTGGGTACTTTTATCATCACTCATGCATTTGCACTCGGAAAAAACCATTTGGTGAAGTGGAACTGATGATGAAGACCACAGATGGCAACCGGAACTACTTAATAATAAGTATTTCACGGTTGCGATTCGACTAGGGACTTAAATATAGTTGCTAAGCAATTTATGCTCGTCACAATGCATATGGTGAAGTCACAATCAGTTCCAATTTTCTGGTTCTTACCGGGAGAACTCCTCAACAATTAACGCCCCTGTATCGGGAAAAGCAATATTTTGTAAAAAGATGATGAGCATTTAACATTAGGCTATTGTAACTTAGATTAATTAAAAACTGACCCACTAAAACTGAAAAAAAAATACAAAAATAACCCACCAAAAAAAAAATTTACAAAAAAAAAAACAACGGACTTCCAAAAAAAAACTACAAAGTGAAAAATAACTTTTAATTTCGAAAGTCGCTGTCTTTAGACCGACTTTTGAAATTAAAAGTTATTTTTTACTTTGTTGTGTTTTTTTTGTAAAAGATTTTTTTAAATAATCTGGAAAAACTAGTCCGATTCAATTGAAAGTACGTTAACCGGTAGTGATTTTGAAATGGTCTCAGAAGTTATCGACTCGGAAAGTGATTTTGGGGTCCAATCACATACAAAGTTCACAGAAAACTTACCTATAAATGCCGCAATAACCATATGAGCAAATTAAGTAGTTATTAATTTAAATAAAACAGCAGTGAGTAATTTAATCACCGACATATAATCATAATAGAAAAGTAACCGTAACAAGGTTTGGTGTTTCTTATGTCAAACTGTCAAAATTATTTAGAATGAAGAAATAAAGAAGTCTTTTTTAATACTTCAGGCTAAATATACACGTTTTTCTTTAAAGTGATGTTGGTTGTTACGGAACGCATGGGACGGCCAAATATAGAACCCTTTCTATTGTTTTCGTTAGATAGATAGCCTTTATCGATGATTGTGAGACGTCAAACAAGGATAGATAGAAATATACTGTCTATCATTAATAGCAATCTATCTTTCACTGAAAATACATAGGTTATTGGGTTCGGCCGTAAGAGGTCTTTCTCAGTAACAGCCCGGAGTCTGGATCTGTCCTCGGTTGATGGCAATAGACTCGCCCCCTATAACGTGGACTTTAAGTTATGTTTAATTCCTACGTGAAATGGTGAAATTATGGTGTAGATACATACGAAGGTACACCTCTGTTATTAATAAACCTATACAAAATATTGTAAAACATTTTAAAAGAGTAACGGTGGAGTTTCTTACCCATTCTTCTCCATACGAAACTACCTTTAGGAAGGGGCGACTCCAATCAATACTCGTACAAGTTTTGTGTAAATTTTGACGTTCAAAGTGCCTTTTTATGTGCATATTTGAAATAAATAATTTGACTTTTGACTTTGCCTACCCTTCGGGGAACTACAGGCGTAATGTTATGTAGTCAGCATTTTCAAATGCTACCCAAAACCAGAGCAGTCGTTAATATTTACCGTCTAAATAGTACTAGTTGATACAGCAAGTCTCTAAGGCGCTCAGGCTCGAATACTAACTGGCTATTATAAGCACTAACTGTACTGTTTATTTGGGGTTCTGTGTTTGCCAACAAAATAGGTTCCTTTGCTTGTGCCGTCAGATTTCTTGAGGTTACGAGTTTATTTTTGTTTTCATTTCAAGCAAAGTGATGTAAAATTCACTCATTTGTAGAAATTTTAGGTACATGAAATTGTTTTACTGCATTTTTTATGGGATTTAATTTAGCAGGACAAAAATATTTCAGTGAGTTTTTTATACATTTTTTTCTTCTGTTTATATGCCTTAGTGCTAGACTGAGGAGAAAAAAAATATAAAAACCTGTTTTGTTTATAGGTAATTATTATCCTCACATTTTTAATTTATTTAATAAATAAAAACCGGAGATATATATATATTTATATGTATAAACAAGGAGTTCAGAGGTGTATATTTAAAAAATAAAATTAGTTTGTAAGGGGGCTTAAAAAATCCTATTCCAAATATAAATAAACGAGTAGTGTAAAGCAATAAAAAAGTTCAGTTGAAACAGAACACTATAAAATTCACATTTTAGTCGATGTTAAATACCGAACACCATTGACTGGTACTCAGTACTTAAATTTTGACCTTATGTGTATACTAGTAGGGTTGAAGGTTTAAATAAAACAACCAAACTGTATACTGTACTAAAGTTGGTAATATATTTGCTAAAATTCGCAAGACCCTAACAATATCGTTGTAACGAAACCATAGCGACTTCTAATTCGACGCCAACGCCATCTAGTTGCGTCGTGTACAACTTTGGAATAAAATACAATATTTGATTGACCTGAGTGGCTTTTGATCATGCATGATCATGAACATACCGCCCACCAAGGACATTACTGACGGAATGTCCTTTCTGAACTACATTATAGGTCCGAGTTTGTAACAAACAATTTGATCTTCTAGTTTTGATCTAAAATCATAAAACATTTAAACATGATAAACTTACGTTCTGTAAACTTAAATTAACTTAACTTAACTTGCCGAAAAAAATAAATAAAAAGTGTAAAAGTCCAACAGTTGTAAAAATAAAGTTAAAAAAAATATACAATTTCATTGTGTAAATGCATCTAAAAATATCTTAACAATAACAATAGTACAAATTATTATGTAAAATTCAAACAATGTTATACTTAAAAAGTTTGTAAAAGTTGATCTAAAGTTAAAATATAATAAATTCATTGATCTGTAATTGGTAAAATACAAAGTTTGGCCTCTTGATAATAGAGGTCTTAGTGCGCAATGTGACTACACGGGTGATATTATCATCACCGGGATGCTTCTCTATTACGCGACCTAACAACCAACGCCTTGGCGGCAAATCGTCTTCTTTAATTAAAACAATGTCTCCAATTTTTGGCTCAGGAACCTTTGAAGACCATTTGTACTGGTTCATAAGGTTGGACACATATTCTTGGGAACAACGCTTCCAAAATGACTGTAGCACCCTGTAAATGAATTGCCACCGCGACAAATAACTGTCATTTGTGCTCTCATATTTATCATCTGGTACATTTACTATCGGTTTTCCGATCAGGAAATGTCCAAGAGTTAAAAGTAACAGTTCACCAGGATCAGTAGCGTTAATGTCTCTCATCGGACGTGAGTTCAAACAACGTTCTACTTGATTGAGGAGTGTGCTCATTTCCTGGTACGTCAAGGTAGCATCACCAATGACCCGTTTGAGGTGAAACTTTGTAGACTTCTCCTGTCTACCTCGAACTCTGATTATGCCCTTCTCGTCAAGATATGAACAGAGTGACTTTAGCTTACTGGATTCTAATTGTAAATAGCCTTTGTCCTGTAATTGTAAATATTCTATTGTAAATATTTCTCTTTGTGTTTGTCCTATACAACATTCTAAAGCTGCTTCTATTTCTAAATTCTGTAAATAACTTTGCTTAAATGTGTTAATTTTTAAAAATTGTCTGCAATATGCAACAATTGTAACGAGTTTTTGTAATGAGGAATAACGTTCGAACATGGAGCACCATGGAAGTAATGCAATGTGAGCTTTTGTTGTTTCCTCAAAGTCAGTATTCAACTCAATTGGCCTTTTGTATCCTATAGATTTAGCGGTGAGAAAAGGTGGTCCGAAAATCCTTAAACTATTGTTTATGAGTGCACTTGGTAATATGCTTCTAGAGGCGCAGTCTGCTGGGTTGTCCTGTGTTTTTACATGAAACCATTGAGCTGCCTTCATGTTAGTCAATATTTCAGAGGTGTGGTTGGTTAGAAAAGTCTTCCATCTGCTTGGATGGCTGTTGACCCAAGCTAACACCAAGGTGGAATCTGTCCAAGCCTTGATTCTGTCCCTCGAAATATTGAAGACATCTGTTGTTTCTGTCAGAAGATTTGACAGCAGAACTGCTCCACACAACTCTAAACGAGGAATGCTAATTTGTTTGACGGGAGCTACTCTGGTTTTTGCAACCAACAACGAAAAATGGATTTTGCCAACAACATCTACTATCCGCAAGTAAATAACGGCTGAGAATGCTGTTTTGGAGGCGTCAATGAAGCCATGCACCTCCAGATCTTCGTTTGACTTGGTGCCAAGCCAACGAGGTATCCGTACTTTCCTAAGTTGTGCTAACTCTTCACGGTAAGTATCCCATTCCTTCACTGATTGAGTACTTAGTTCTTCATCCCAACTAACACCTGCAAGCCATAATTTTTGGATGAATATTTTTGATAAAACCACACTAGGCGCTAACCAGCCTAGTGGGTCAAACAATCGAGGTAAGTCCGAAATAATTGATCTTTTAGTTACAGGTGCAGTCGTCAGCGGAGGAAGCTTCACCGAGGATTGGAATGTATCTTCGTTGCGGTTCCAGGTAAGTCCTAATATGTTTATTGTGCTATCTAACTTGATTTCTAACCCTTTCTCTTCTTTGTACTCTTTTTTCTCTAATTCATTATTTTGTATAATATCCCTTTGTCCTATTGTGTTGTCCTTGTTTTCAGTTGTTCTAGTTTGATCTGTTTGTTCTTTATTTCTTTCAACTTCTCCGAAGTTTCTTAAAATATCCTCTACCTTGCAATGCATTACATTTATGTTTTTAAGTTTACTATTTGCACTAGCAGTGCTTTCAGGACCAACAGCACCCGACAGGACCCACCCTAATGTAGT
This sequence comes from Tiliacea aurago, assembly GCA_948098905.1. Classification (NCBI taxonomy): domain Eukaryota; kingdom Metazoa; phylum Arthropoda; class Insecta; order Lepidoptera; family Noctuidae; genus Tiliacea; species Tiliacea aurago. The sequence goes on from OX402578.1 coordinate 28,446,325, forward strand.
ACTCTGTGCGATCAGCGTGCCAGAAGGACTCTTCACTAAACCTTCCTTAATGATGCAGCTATAAACATCAGCACCCAACAGAATATCGATTTTGTTGGGTGTGTTGAACTCCGGATCTGCTAAACGTAGGTTGTTAATACCTAACCAGTCGAAGGTGTCTGAGTTAAGACTGCTCTCAGGTAGGTAAGAGGTGATCTTATTAATTACATAAGCATTTATAGGAAACATAAAGCTAGGATCGACACGAGATATAACCGTTAATTGTACCATGTACTTTGTCACGGTTGACCTATTATCTCCTAATCCTGACACGAACCCTTGAATTGGGATCTTTTTCAGGCTAAGACACTGCACTGTGGCCTCTGTTATGAAACAAGCCTGTGAACCCTGATCGAGCAAGGCTCGGACCGTCTGGAATTCACCTGACTTTGACGAGGCTTTTATCAGCGCTGTGGCTAATAAAACCTGTCGTGGCCTGACGTATCGTTCCTGTCGACAAGCAAGAAACTATCTGAGTAGCACTAGTTGAAGGACTAGCACTATCAGTAGTTGGTTTTGCTTCAGGGTCTTGATCTTTGTCTAAATGAAGCAAGGAATGGTGGCGCTTCTGGAAAACTCTGCAACTAGTATTTTTTTTGCAGTTGTAAACAGTATGGTTACTGCCCAAACAGTTGAAGCAAATATTGTTCTTTCGAACGAAATCCCGTCTAACTTCGAGAGATTGTTTGGCAAACCCTTTGCAGAAACAAAGCTTGTGAACCTCTGAGCAGTATTCGCATTTCATTGGCGATGAGGAGTCTGTGGCTAACAATGTTTTAGGCGTATGATTGTTATTGACCTGGTGACCTGAACCCTTTTTTGGTTCTATGCATTCAAACGCGCGGAAACGTTGCTCTAAAAATACTTTAAAGTGATCAAAGGTAGGAAAATCATAGCTGGAATCGCTACTACTGACACTTAATTCCCATTGCTTACGCGTTTCAGGATCTAATTTAAATGTCACTATATGTATGATAATAACATCCCATGTACTCACATTTATACCTAAGTTTGTTAACGCATATAAACAGTCACTGGTGGTGTCTGAAAGCTCTTTTAATGATGTCGCCGACTCAACTTGCATACGTTTTATACCAAATAACCGTTTCAAAATACAATTGGCGAGATATCTTTTATTACTGTACCGCTTGTCTAACAGATCCCAGCACTGACTGTAATTGGCATCAGTAATTGGAGTATTCCGTAGGTATCAATTGTTCAGCTTCACCAGTTAGATGACCTTTTAAATAATGCAGCTTTTGCACATTATCCAACGAACTATTTTTTAACTAATGATACAAAAAGATCATGAAATGTCGTCCATTCTTCATATTTGCCAGAAAACATTGGAATAGCAATCTTGGGCAATTTGACCAGTGAATGGGCAGACTTAATTGCACTACTAGAAGAACCATCCCCTTGTGGTACTGGTTCACTTACAACTCTAAGCGTATTGAGCGTTTTTTTCATTAAACTTTTATATGTAATGTAAGTGTCCTCGGTTGTATCATAGATATCAACAACTTTTTGATCAATATCATCTAATTTAAAGTTCTGATAAAGTTTAGTATTGGTATTTTTAAACGATTCCCAATCCTTTTCTAATAATTCTTGTCTAGTTTCAATATACTCGATAGTCAATCTTTCGTTAGGACTCTTTTTAAAATTTGCTAATCCTTTAATAATAACAGTTTGAAACCCCCTCAATACGTTGATTAATCCCTCCATGTTTGAAACAATTAAAAATTATAAACCAATACAAGTAAATTAAAACCACTTTAAAAAGTGTATAAGTTCACTTAAAATCTGTGTGACACTTAGTGAAAATATAATAAATAAATTTAAAAGTTCATAAAGAAAACTAATGTAAACAATTCAACAAGTGTATAAAAACAAAGTTTGTTCTAAAATAAAGCAAAACTAATTCAAAATAAAATAAAAGTCCGATAAGACCAAAATATTCTAAGTTCAAATTCGTTACTCAAAATTTTACTAGTGTTTGGAAATAACTTATAATCTGCCGGAAATCGGGCATAGGTTCCCCGTTCCGTCGTTTTTCGAGAAACTATTCTAAGTTCTAAACTACCATGCACAAATTAATACAAGTCTCTAATATCTAAAGATACATTTTCTAAGTCTAAAAATCTACATAGAATAATTCTACAAGTCCAAAATTCTTCAAAGTTTTTATCTCTGAATAAATAAACACCAAAATTGCTTGTCACTATTGCCTTCGTATAAAAGTAAAATGTACTCACAATTTGCACTTCACTCACACTTGCAACATGATGATTTGGTGTATGTGGCGCACCCTGGTGGCGACACGTTGAACTAGGGATGTGACATGACGTCAGTCTTCTGATGTCACGTTGAACTGGGTGTGACGTCCTTATTATGACGACACGTTGAACTACGAGGGTGACGCAGTCACCTCACGTTTGAACTAGCTGTAAGTGGCGCCCTCTATAACGTCACTTTTCCGCCGCTGCTGTCAGGACCCCGTCCACAATAATGGACGAAGCTGGTGCTGCCGATGCGGGGAACCGTGTACTTTATCCGCAGCGATCCACTGCGAGTACTACGGGCGAACTCAAAAAAACCGAATAGTTATCCGGGTCGATGGACCAATGTTAAATACCGAACACCATTGACTGGTACTCAGTACTTAAATTTTGACCTTATGTGTATACTAGTAGGGTTGAAGGTTTAAATAAAACAACCAAACTGTATACTGTACTAAAGCTGGTAATATATTTGCTAAAATTGGCAAGACCCTAACAATATCGTTGTAACGAAACCATAGCGACTTCTAATTCGACGCCAACGCCATCTAGTTGCGTCGTGTACAACTTTGGAATAAAATACAATATTTGATTGACCTGATGAGTGGCTTTTGATCATGCATGATCATGAACAGTCGAGTTTCAATGAGATTTTGATCCTATGGGATTTGCAGTTTTAGCCGAGGTTAAAACTTTATTACCTGCTATCAAGATTGGCTTTGGATGGTCCAATGTAAAGCGGGATAACGAGCAGGGACCTGTATAATAAATGTTACACAATCCTACAATTTTGTAAAAAAGTGACATTTATTTTAAATAAAAAAAAGAGAGATCCACCAACGCCACGCCACGCCACGTACTGAATTGTATAATAATACTGTTTAATAAACATTAACATAATATATCTAGATACGCACTTTCCATTGAACATTTTAGTCCTGAATTTATCACCAGACTCAGACTTTGATAATAAGTTACACAAGGCTTGGTAGTTCTCGACGCCGTCTACTACAACAGGCGGAGGTGGGGAACTCTTTTTGATGTTCACTTTCTCAGATTGAACAGTCTAGGTGTTCAATGTTGGCAGTGTGAGTGGGCGATGTGTTTAATTTTCGTTTTCTTTGTGCTCTTTTCAGGATCCACTGAGTTTCTCTGGCTAGCTGCTCCTCCTCGTCCACACAGGACACTGTGTTGGACCTTTCATTGGTTCAGCTGGCTTACTGGTTGCAGCTATACTTTGAAATAAATACCTCACTTGTTGTTGGAGGCTTTCTATTTGTTTTTCCATATGCTGCTGGGGAGTTTCTTGCGCCACTTCTTCTTCCCAGCTAAAGCACTAGGAAGTGGTGAAGGGCTGGCGTTTTTGGGGGACTTTCTTATGTAGTCTTGACGTTCGAAAAGGGCTGATTCTTAGCCTAGATTGAATAATTATGACTTTTGAATAACATTTCGCAGTTGTTCATTATCTGTTCTCTCTGCTCTGTAGTATTTGTACAGGAGTTGTTTATTTGCAGAGAGAGCAGAATGGGCAAGAAACCGTTACTTTTAAAATCTAGTACAATATTTTTTATAGGTATATTAATTACATAATTATATGTGAAGACGATGCACCTAGAATAAAATTACTATAGGTACCACAATAGGTAATAAGAAGAGTAAAGAATGAAGCAGTGACAGATAAATTAATTATGTGACAGATACATGGTGCTCACACTTAAAAAAAAAAACGTTTTCCTAAAAAATAACAATATCAGTGTGAGAGGTAATCACGGAATTTAAAACAAATGTCATAAAAATAATAAATTATACAATTAAAATCCCAATAGCAGCCCGGAGTTAGGAACAACACCGCGTTACTCCGCGCCTCGTTTTCTGTAGATGCTCTCCTGTTTCTAATTTATTTTCACGTCGTGTCAGATTGCTATTCCGTCGGACTATCAAAATGAGGAAAAAAGGAAGTCACCTGAGTTTGAGCACACACTTGTCTACTAGCATCCCCTTTGTAATTAGCAAGTCTCCGTTGAGAGTTGACCGTTGTGAGTTGTGTCCAAAATTGAGTTAGGAAGATTAAGTATATACATGTTATATACTGAATCCGCTTTTCGTGTCTGTCTGTATGACCGCGGTGTTCTTCTAAACTAAGCAACGGTTTTCACCATCATTAAGAGAATTTATTCCGAAAGGTTTATGTGTATAAAACATTACTATAATATTTTCACGTATCATACGTATACGTACGTACGCGTGGTGTCGGACGTAAAGAATAGCACCACCCCATTTCTTCCCGTGGGTGCCGTAAAAGGCGACTAACGGACTTACTAGAGAATAGCAGCAGCGTTCTCTATGCATTTTAACACCATTCTGCAATCGCCAACCCGCCTGCCTAGCGTGGCGATTAATTTACCCCCCCCCCCCCTTTACCCCCCCCACCCTTTGGTCGGTCTTTGTACAGCAGTGGATGCCTTTCGGCTGAAATGATGATGACGATGATTTTATAATAAAGTATATTATATAATATAATATTTATATATAATAAATATACTCGAAGCAAAGTTGTAAAAATCGTGTGAGGCCGGGGCGGGTCGCTACTTGTTGATATTACTTTTACTGCCCGCCTCAGTATAAGTTTATGCCTTGCACCAAGACTTATAAAGCCTCGAGGCAGCAGGATATGCAGCCGGGCCACAGTGTATCGTCTCTATTCCAGCGCTTGGGGAACCCGACCAGCTACGGTTACATGTTATTGACTGAGAGAATTGATAATCTTGAGGTTTCTGTTAGAGAGAAATACAATACAAACATGTATAAAAAAATCTGATACACAATTTAGCAAACAATAATAATAATATAGCATTTTGTACAGTATATGTAACAAAAACCCTGTCCAATCCGAAAGGGGCACATAGGTACTGCAATAACTAAAAACGTGAATTTTCAAATAGCAATAACTTTTTATTTTAAGAAGAATAAGATTTTTTATTACTTTTTAGCAAAAAGTAATAAAAAAAAATCTTATTCTTGTTAATAAAAAGTTAATGCTATTTTAAAATTCACGTTTTTAGTATCAAAATTACCCCAATTTCATTATAAATTAGCAACTTTTTTTTTAACAGAGGTCATAAGTTATGACTTGAAGACACCGCTACAAGGAGGCCGCTCGCGCCCCATGTTTACCAAGGTAAAATTCACCATAAAAAATTAAGAGTTTTTTTTTTTGTCTTACTTATTATTTCCCCCTCGCTTTCTGTGGTAGTGATGTCGTTAAAAGGGACGGAAGTGTGTAACAGGACGTTACAGCTTGAGTATGGAATAAGGAAGTACATTTTAATAGCATGGAATTAGTAAGTACTTTATAATAGCATGGAATTAGTGTACTCATGGAAGTCATCATCATCATCATTTCAGCCAAAAGACGTCCACTGCTGGACATAGGCCTCCCCCAAATAGGGGTGGATTTGCCATAATCGCCTCGCTTTGCAGGCGGGTTAGCGATCGCAGTATGGTTTTAAAAATGCATAGAGAACGCTGCTGCCCATTCTCTAGTAAGTCCCTTAGTCGCCTTTTACGACACCCACGGGAAGAAATGGGGTGGAGCTTTACGTCCGGCACCTAACGGAACTCATAGAAGTAGTAATTACTATATAGATTGTAAGTAGAGGTGGTCAAATTTTGACCAGTGGGTCTCTCACACAACACACTTGGTTATACTGCCAGTCTATTGATAACATCAGTGCAGCGTACAGGTATCCTTTGTGTTGACAGATATCAAATCTCTGAAGTTGATGTCATCGGTCCGGCTTCTGACTGATGTTTTGTGTACAGATAAACCTCGACATCATCATTTCAGCCGAAAGACGTCCACTGCTGGACATAGGCCTCCCCCAAATAGGGGTGGATTTGCCATAATCGCCTCGCTTTGCAGGCGGGTTGGCGATCGCAGATTGGTTTTAAAAATGCATAGAGAACGCTGCTGCCCATTCTCTAGTAAGAGACCCAAGGGAAGAAATGGGATGGTGCTATTCTTGACGTCCGGCACCAAACCTCGACATACGGGTAAGTATATTTCTAGATGGAATCTAACAAGTTGCTATCATACTTAAACAGTGACCCCAATGTCATTTGCATAAATTGCACAAGATATATAATAGATTTTTAGATTTTTTTGATTTTTTTGATAGATTTTCTGTTCTCCATTCAATCTTGAACATTTTGAAGTGGAACTTCCTAGGCGGCGATTCGATAATTGGACGAGAATTGAGAATGAAATTTCAAGGATGCCTCACGTTTAGACCCATTTCGTTACATGAGAGAGAAAAAATATATGTATAACTACTCTCTTTGTCTTTTACATAAATCTCTCATATTCTTTATTTTTAAAGAAGTTTCAGTTTTATCACGTATACGAGGCTGCACGCGCATTTTTAGGGTTCCGTACCTCAAAAGGAAAAAAAGGAACCCTTATAGGATCACTTCGTTGTCCGTCCGTCTGTCTCTCTGTCAGTCTGTCAAGACCCTTTTTCTCAGGAACGCGTGTAGATATCAAGTTGAAATTAATATCAAATACGTAGGTAAGTAGGTATACGGTCCTTTGAAGCTCTAAAAAATGAAGCTTCTAAAGTCAACGCAATTAAAAAAAATATGGCGATTTATGCTGTATAATTATTTTGATACTCGCAAATAAATGAAAGCCTATAGGGTACTTCCCGTTGACCTTGGCAAGAAGCAAGGTATCAGCACAAGTAAAGGAAAAAATCCAAAAATCGTTAATTTGTAGTTTAATCACATAAAAAAAATACTATTACTAACTTAGATACATTTGCAGTTGGAAAATTGACCGTGGCGTATAACGATGTATGGGAAAATATGTTTTTCAACCACAATGTTAAGTTTGTTTTAGGGATTAATTCATCACAACTACGGAACCTTTAATTGTGCATAGTCTGACACGCATTAGGCCGGTTTTTTGTGTACTGGAACTTCTGAAATAAGTACATCATTACCTATTTCCATAGATTTTATAAATCAAGTGCCACTTCGTAGAATGCACCACGTGTGTTATAATGCCATAAATACGAACGAAACAAGCCAACAGTTCGCAGTTACAATAGTAACGTATTTGCAAAATAAATCATAAGTCAAGCAGTGCATGAAAGCTGTGCTAAGGGGCATAGAGTAAGCCAGTAAGTAGATAGTGCAAGTCTATTTACCTACTAGCTTCTTCTAAAGTCTGGTAGTAGATGAGACATCTATTATCAACTATCATTCACAGAAGGCTCAAGGAATTAATACTCGATACTCAATAATTATATTTATATAGATCATATTTTGTAAAAACCTACCACTTCCACACAATTACCTTTAGATGCGTTACCTGCGCTCAATAATGGACAAGTAAATGCCAGGCAATTGCCTGACATTTATAATCATAATAATTATTATTACGTACGTGCCAATGAAAATGCAGCAGCTAGTGACGTAACTAAATATGTATGTTCATCTTTTTCTAACAACAGATATCGGTATCGGTCTTTCCTTTTCTTCAGGCGCTGTATGATTGTATGCAAGTATGTAGCTACATTCATGGCTTACGCTGTTTTTGACTGCACTAATGTTCGTGTATGACGCGTCTATTTATAATACGTCATTGCTTCCACATGTGAACTTCACCTAGGTTCACATGTGGAAGAGGTAGGTTTTACAAAATAATTATGATCATTGTGTTGTCGGGCACAGCAAAAGTAGGAGAGAGGGAGGGGCTTTTATTGGACTACTTAGTTTTTAAACATGGACGTGTAACGTAAATAAATGAATTTTTAATATGGAGGTCACTTTTGGGGGCAAATTATAAAATAAAATAAAATAAAGTTTTGCAAACAGTACCGTGTGGATACCTCAAATGAAAGGGCTTGTTGTAACGATTTCAAATGATTTCAACGTGTTGCGTAATGCAAATTATTTTACATTGTATTGTATAGATTCAAGTTTTATATGCGAACAGACACTGTGCTGCTGGGGAGTTTGTTGCGCCACTTCTTCTTCCCAGCTAAAGCACTAGGAAGTGGTGAAGGGTGGTTTTGGGGGACTGTCTCATGTAAAAGTGAAAGTGACCGACCGCCCCCCCCCCCCTTATCTCCGAAACTAACTGAGCCTATAATTTAAATCTAATACGGAAAATAGTTCTTTACTTATAGATTACAGAAAAACTTAACATGGTTAATCCTTCGATCAATGGGTTAATCTCTCAATATTGTGCGTACAAACTAATATTTGCAGTTGGAATGTATGGAAGACCATGTTTTTCAACTACAATGTTAAGTTTGTTCTTGGCTAAATTCATCCCAAATACGGAACCCTTCATTGCAGTGCGTGGTCCGACACGCTCTTGGCCGGTTTTTTTATGTCAAGTTAGCACCTCTGTCCATTATATTATATATATATACGTTGGAATTTATAGGAATTTATCCTGTATTGTGGGTGCGTTTACAAACATTTAAATTCACATACATACACAAACAGCCAGACCCGGAACAACTACTTGTAGGTCATACAAATATTTGTCCCGTGCGGGAATCGGACCCGCGCAGCAGTCAATCGCTTAAATACTGTACCAACCGTGCCGTCTACGACTTTATACTCTGTGTCCACTGCTGCAAGCTGGAAATTGGGTCAAACGTTCCAGAAATTAACAATTTACTTACGCCCCTTACTGCGTAGCCAACATAACGCTTAACAAATGTCTTGGTTCAGTAAATGTGGTTGTGTAGACTAAGGATAAGAGGTCTTGTCTTTAACATTTAAGTTTAGAGCTTACCTGTGTGCAGTTACTTCTGGCATTTGCTTTTTGACGCTGACAACAATCAAAGCGCGGTCACTTTCAGACTGCATACAAAAGTAAGAGAAGCGGGATGACACAACGCTTGTAATTTATTGCAAACTATGAAGCAATTATCCATTTACTCAAAAATTATTTGAGTAAAAAATAACCATCGAGTTCTGCATTCAAATAAGACGTTCTTGTTATTAATTAAATACCAACCGTACGTTTTTAAAATTCAGATATTTTGGATTGGAATTAAAGTACTTATTTATATTTTATTCTTAATTTGTATCGAGTTTTTTTTTTCTAAACGTGTTTTGGTAACCACCAAGTTCTAAGAAATATGTTCAAGAATAACATAATTAAATTTTTTGTCGCTACCTAAAACTATACAACATGTCCCAGACTTAACGAACAACCTCTTAAAGGGTCATTGTACTCATCATTATGAACAACTTTTAAAAATCTGCTGTTCCCTACATTTTGACGAGTTATGAGAACATAAATGTAGGGAAAAGCTGTTTTTTTTCGCGATTTCAGGTTTGGTTCCTTAATAAAAGTTGTTCCTAATGATGAGTAAAATGACCTCTTAAGAGGTTGTGCGTTAATTCTGGGAAATCGTGTATAGTTTAGGCAAATTTTTTTTTAAGACCAGGCTACTTAGATCCTTTGCCTCTTGTCAGCTTTTTAGTTCCATACTCTTATGTTCTTTGTAAAAGCCTGTTTGGAAATGTGCTGGCCTTTTCTGTAAAAAATTCGCCGTGAAAACTTAGGTGAAGTGAAATTGACGTGAGCTGTCATTCCAATTTATGCTAGGGATCATTGAGGTCGGAATACTATGGAGATGGCATATTCTACTATATAATAATAATAATAAGAATAGTTATACAAATATCTATCATATCGACACAGACATGTCATAAAGCGTTTTGTTTCTTTCTAACTAATCAAGAGCTACATATGAAAAAAGAGACATCTAAATGTTTGTCAAGGACTAAAGGCAAGACTTTTGTGTGACGTCAAAATCTGTCTATGCGTTGATGCTGTTTAAGGCGCGGTGTTACCTCAATATTTACAAAAACTGGTTTCTTGGATAGTCGAGTATGACGTAACGCGATGAAAATATCCGACGCAAAAAACACAGTGGACAGAAAAGGGTTTAAAGAAAAATGTTAACCGAATAGAATAGTAAAATATAGTTTGATATACTCAATAAAAAAATTTGAAGTTACTTCACAAAAATAATCTTTGGCGTCGAATATCTCTGTATTTTTAGCGAAAACAACATTTATTTTTTTTGGACTGTAATTGCATTAGCTTTGTTTTAAAACTTTAACCGGACAATTATTTAATATAATGTGTATATTCCGAATAATCTAAATAAAACCCGTAAAATAAATGCCCATTCGCAGCTTAGTCACATCGTCAACACAAATGTTTATTCAATTTTCAACCTTATTTGAAGCGATTGTGTCAGTGCAGTTGCAGCGTTCAAAATCGTTGTCAGTCCGCGCCTTAATGCCTAGTTTTGTGGTACAAAACTCGGCAATGTGCTGTCAAACGGTTGCTTGCTTTCTCTCTCGCACTCGTAGTAACAACCCTACGAAAGGCGGCCATTTTACGTGCTCGATTTTTGTAGGTAGTCACGCTAATTTTGTAGGTATGGCAGTCCATAGGTTTATAAGTCAATGGTAGGGAGTGACACTATTGACAGGTCACTTTGTCACTCACCTCAGCTAATTTATCACGATGAAATTTTTACAAAATATATCAGCAGTACATAGGTACTTTCAAAAGTCTGAAATCGACAACCCGCACTGCATCTCTGTATTCTTTGATTCCTTCTAGGTATGAGAAGAAACCTTTTATAGTACTTATAGAATTCAAGTCTTTTCAAGAGGTCTTACCTACTCACGGTCAGTGGAACCGAACAACATCAGTAGTCCTGGAACTAAAATGAGTACTGACAAGCACAGTAGTTTTACGCACTAAGTACCATAAAATAAAAACTTCTGGTTAATTGTTCGAAGGTACAGTCACAGAATAAATAGCTACAGAAGGCTGGCTCCATACAACGAGCGAAAACAGGCGCACGCATACATAGACGAGTACCTACAGAGACCCAGGACGCGGTGATCGTATGTCAAACGCAAAAAGTATCAAATAAATGTGTAAACTAACCCGCGGGGTAATTGTAAAGTAAAATTGTAAAAATACACAATTGTAACGCCTTTCATTTAGACAATTCAACAAAAGTAACACAGTTTCATTATTGTTGGAATAACATTATTAAATATTGTAATTGCAAACATATGGACGAAAATTGAGGTTATAAAATTAAACTCAATTGTGAAATGAAAAACATCTTAGTGATTTAAAATTAGAATTTCAAAATTTAAGTAGGTATTAAAGTATGAATTCGCGGAAGCCCGTGTTGATGATTTTCGTGCCATTATGAGGAAGAGCAGTTTGCGCGGAAGCCCCAACAGCATCCTAAAACCATTATTAGACAAAGTGGATAGTCCCTTTATAAGGCACTGGGTACGGAGGCACGTGCCAACGTGTGTTGGGCCACGTCATCAGGGTTCCGTAGTAAACAAGGAACCCTTATAGTTTCGCCATGTCCGTCTGTCTGTCTGTCTGTCTGTCTGTCTGTCTGTCTGTCCGTCCGTCCGTCTGTCCCCAGCTTAGCTCAGAGACGCTTAGTCCTAGAAAGCTGTAATTTGGCATGGGTATACATATTAATCATGCTGAAAAAATGGTAAAATAAAATTATGAAAAACATTTTTTTTAGGGTACCTCCCTTACACGTGAAATGGGGATGATATTTTTTTTTCTCGTCTATTCCATGGTGTGGGGTATCGTTGGATAGGCCGTTCAAAAATATTGTGGGTTTGGCAAAACCATTTTTCAATTAAGGGATCCGTTTGCGTAATATTAAGCTTTAAAGTGCTATTTTTTGTTAAGAGTCAAGTGTCCCCCCCCCCCCTGCCAGCTTAATGGTTGGTTTTGGATATGTGAAAAAATTCATGGCAATAGTATATATAACGAAATTAAAAGGAAAACTATCACAGCTAAGTAGGCTTCACAAGTTAACGAGTAATAGTCGACCAACTTAAATTTGCAGTTGGAGAATTGACCGTAACGTATATCGATGTATGGGAGAGCATGTTTTTCAACTACAATGTTAAGTTTGTTTTTGGGATAAATTCATCCCAACTACGGAACCCTTCATTGTGCGTGGTCCGACATGCACTTGGCCGGTTTTTAGTTTATTCGTTTGTAAAAAATGACTAGCATAGTTTTTAAGTCATTGTTACTAATCAGAACAATGCAATGCAGACATCGAGTCCATTTTTATTCTGCAGAAAAGAGCCATCAGACCCACATATGGCCTCCGCAGGCGCGTCTCTCTAAGGAAACTGTTCAAAGATATTAACATCATGACGGTACCTTGTCAATATATCTATGAAAACATCATTTACGTTGGAAAAAATCTGCGGTTGCGAGTACTACGCACCTGACCTTTCTGAAGAACATCACCATTTCGGTCACTATATGTCCTTCTAGGGCGTCCCCTCCCGGCGTTTCCACTCACCTCTGCTTTATAAATACCTTTTGTTAGTCGCCTTTCACTCATCCTCTCCACATGACCAAACCATCTGAGCATACTCTTTTCAATCTTTATCACTGTTTAAAATGTAACAATAAAATACCTCCGCACATACTCCAACTGAATGAATATATTATTAAAATAAGCAAATCAAAACACTCAATTTGTAAGTGGCACTACAAAGTGGTATCCGCAGGTATGTTCTCAATACGTTTCTTGATCCATTTATTTATATTTTCATTAGATTGATTTTCCTTGCACTCGCTGGGCGTGAAGCGTGTGATGTGTGCTTGCGTGTTCGCTCGGCGTATAGAACCGACCTTCTGTTCCTACCTATATTTTGTGGTACAGTCATGTATAGTCGTTAACATAATTGTTAACAATTTTGTGGTATGTTTTTAATTACGTACGGTTTAGTGATGTCTAATAGACAAGCGTTGGATAGTTTGAAGTGTTACCATTAACTTTGTTGGGTGTCTGAGGTCTGCAAATTGAAAGTCTGTTGAGCGGTTTATATAACTAATAGTGTGATTATTTTTAGAAATAGCCATCCCATGCGATTTGATAATTACACCGTTTTATGTGGACTATTATTGTATCTTAATAATGATTGCTAGAATTATTGAATCACAACTTTACAGAGTTAGGCTTCATACAAAAACCACAAAATATAAGTTTATTTCATCATTTTATTTCCCCACATTTTATGAAAAATAGACCATGACGTTCACAGCCATACTACTTTAATCTTGAATGACAATGCTCCTGACAATGTATGTTGAGAATACTACAAACACTGTCCCCCATACTCAATACCCCAAGATACCAAACATCAGATAAACTCCACATCTACACCCCACTGCCCGAGCAGCATACAAATACGCCATAACTACGCATAAATACCGGTCCATTCGAATAATATTTAATCTTCGATCCTCAATCCATATTTAACTTTAAGTTAATAAGATTATCATAAATCCACCTTGAGCTTCCTCCCATGCCGGATCAGACCTTAAAAGGACGGTAACAATAGAATTAATTCTATTCGAGCGAAGTAAAGAAAGATAATTAATTTCTCATATCTCCCATGTTTAAAAAGGTTTTGTGGATCGTTTTATGAATAAAATATACTTACATAAGTCCCTTCTATTTTAAGCGTTGTGTAGATTTTTTAATAAATATTTAGCGATTTCTTTGCTCTTGTTTTAATCGCAAACAGATTTAGGGTCCTGAAGTTATTTAACTTTTCTCAAACATCATCATCATCATTTTCAATGATGAGCAATATTATAGGACTTTAAAAGAGACTGATCTCTGAGTTTGTTTAGATCTTTCTTTTCAGAGTAATCAGGAAACGCCGCCCTCATCTAGTAAGTAAAAATATGATTGACGTGTAAAATAGAAGAAGTGTTACAAACCTACTTACAGAAATAAAATCATTTATACATTTATCAATTCAATCTTTTGTAAGATTACATGACACAATATATACCTAACATTTTGCAATCAGTAAGTATAGTATAATAATTTTATTTCTCTCTTCACAAAGGTTCACATAATTATAGACAGAGACAAGAATTATAACGTTTTGACAAAAAATGCATAAAATATGATCCTTTGTGAGGGACTGGCGTCCATACTAGGATACCCTGTGTAACGGATCACCAGGCTCTCACCCCGAGCTAAATCTAATTAACATTAATGGTCAATTTTAAACTCTAAGTACTAACTGAAAAGAAATTAAGAAATTAATCACAGATAAATTTTTTAGAGCGCTATTACGCAGCGAGATTTTAGAGGCCGCAACGCAATCCACGCATTCTGCCGAAGAGATCGCCGCTCTTAGTTCTATTTTCAAAAATAAAATGTTCTTCTTTGAAACCGTAAGTCGAGTATTTGTTCATGATTATTTTACTGAAGGTGAATCCGCGGCTGTAGCCCGCAAAATCCAAACCAACATTATGTTTTGCACTGCCCTGACAGGGTTCATGTACTAAAGCGACAGTAATTTATTGTAAAATGTGTGATGTGCATGAGAACAAATAAATAAATAAATACATTCAAATTTGCTTACGTTTTTTGCTATTTGCAGATCAGTGTCAGGTTGTTTGTATCTTAATCACAATATGATTCGCGACTTTAACAGATATGTATTTACATAATCATTAAAATCATTAATATAGCTGATTAATGCAGCTGCAGATTCACCTTAAGAATAATGACTTTTTCGTTTTTGTAGGCTTGTTAGTCATTATTTGTGTTGTAACAGACAAAAATTTAAAAAAGTACTTTTTCCCCTAGAGGAAGATACGAGTATGCCATTTTAGCCCCGCTCTGGTGCACTAAAATGACGGACTTTTTGAGCAAGACGAGTGAAAAAGCTTTTTAAAATATTAAATAAATATTTCATAATAATGTGGTCCATTAGTATGATTATCCCTTTGAATATGATTATTCCTATTCTTGTTGCTTTACTTTTTTCATTTTATTATCTCTAAGATATATCCACGTGTTGCCCGTAGTTCATGTTTTAAGTAACAGATGTGTACTCAGGATATTACAGAATTTATTTATATTTTCTTTTGAAGAAGGTGGTTCATAAAATTAGATACAGAGAAAATATCGACGGCCGCAAAGTATATACGCTTATCTACAAAATCACGATTTTACAGGAGAGCGCAAAACTGTGATAATTATTATAAGAAAAAGCTATTTCCTTCTATTTTACAATATTTAATTCATGACATTAGCTGCCTCGATGGTCTAGTAGTCGCAAGCGCTTCTACTGAGCTTGAGGTCCTGGGTTCGATTCTCAGGTCGGGCAAAATTTTATTGAGGTTTTTCATTAGGAATTTCTCAGTAGCAACCCGGAGTCTGGATTTGTGCCCGGTTGATGGCAAACGGGAGCAGTGGTGGCCCAGTGAGCAGTGGTGGCCCAGTGGTAACGGCCGCGACTTACAAGTTGTAGGTCGTAGGTTCGAACCCAGACAGGTGCTTTACTTTGTGTAAATTATTTCACATAACCACCACCACCATCACTGCTCTCAAAACGGTGAAGGAAAACATCGTGAGGAAACCGGCATGTCCTAGAACCAAAAATTCGAAGACATGTGACATCTACCAACCCGCACTGGGTCCGCGTGGTAGATTATGACCGACTCCCTCTCACAGAGAGGACGCCTATGTCCCAACAATGGGAACATTAAAGGCTGATTATGTGTTATGTGTGATGGCAATAGGCTCGCCCCCTATTACATGGGACTTAAACATAACTGGCGAAATGTGGGTGTACAAAGGTACACCTCTGCCTAACCCTTTGGGGATTAAAGGCGCGATAGTATGCTATATTAACTAATTACAAGGAAATGCTTAAGACCAATTAGTGCTTTTTTTTAAACGGTAGATTTACTTCCTACAAAAAAGTAAACTAAATGAGTCAACTGCCATATATTTGCTTCTACGTGAGACTTCCTAATTGCTTATGCTTATATTTTAAATATTAAAACAGTTATTACAACTTTTTTGTATTTTACGTTGTTGATTACTATTAAATAAAAGTATGTAATAATTTTCCGTAGTTAACTATTATTTGTAACGCCAACGTGACTTTTCCATTGTTTTTACAATGGATGGCAATGCAATGGCAATGTGACTTTGTTCTTGATGTTTGTTTACACTAGCTGAATGCACCGTTTGTCCGACGTATACGCGGACTAATGGTATAATATTTCTATGTCTATTTGGTCACTTTGTGAGAAATAGGTGTACTTGTCTTTATTTAAGTGACTTAATATTAGTAAAAGTTACGGATTAAACAGAAAAAATAAAATTCTTTCGTAAAACAAAGAATTCTGAGTCGACTTATGTAAAAAGTGCAGCTGAGTCTTTGTACTGGGCTGCCGTGGATATTTATAATTTTCGAGAATATTAATAAATTGTTTCTTTTACGTCCTTCCATTTCCAGTTGTCAAGCGCTATTTTTATTTTGCATATTTTTAGGGTTCCGTACCTCAAAAGGAAAAAAGGAACCCTTATAGGATCACTCGTGTGTCTGTCTGACTGTCAGTCCGTCTGTATTCATTTTGAATAATTATTTCCTTACCAACTATATACATTATGGTACGCAATAAAGAATTTAGAATTGAATATGGAGGTCACTTTTGGGGGGCAAATTAGAAAATTAAAAAAAAAGTTTTGCTGGATGTACCGTGTGACATATCAAATGAAAGACCTTGTTTTAAGGATTTTACATATATTTTTTTTTAAATGTTAGAATACATACTTTTGAAATTGTTTAAGAAAATAGATGAAAAATGACCATTCCTTCCTTCCTTATCTCCGAAACTACTGAGACTAAAATTTTAATAAAAATACAGAAAATAGTTCTTTACTTTTGATTACAGGAAAATCTATAAGAAGTCTGTGATCTTAAAATAACATGGTAAATCACTCAGTATTGTGCGTACAAATTTACATTTGCAGAATGTATGGGGATCACGGACACGGACACGGTTGGCGCAGTGGTTAAGCGATTGACTGCTGCGCTGTGTGTCGCGGGTTCGATTCCCGCACGGAACAAATATTTGTATGACCTACAAGTAGTTGTTCCGGGTCTGGCTGTTTGTGTATGTGAGTTTAAATGTTTGTAAACGCACCCACGATACAGTAGAAATTCTTAGTGTGGGGCAACGTTTAAAAAAAAACGAGAACGAGAGCACGTGTTTCAACTACAATGTTAAGTTTGTTCTTGGGATAAATTCATCCCAACTACGGAACCCTTCATTGTGCGTGGTCCGACACGCACTTGGCCGGTTTTTTGTATATTTTCTAGCTTGCTAATGTGTAAATCAACAATGACCCTCAAAATAAAAAGTACATCACGCATTTCCATACAAACTTCCAACAAGCGCGGACAAATACATTTTTTTCACAGCACACACATGTTTATCCTTTTACTCAAAGAAAGATAGCCGGAAAAAATTCAGAAAAGGCTATCACGGTCCGATTCTTTGCTCACTCACAACTAGACTTCCTGGAACACAAGTAAAAATCAACCTTGAACGAATCAACATAGAGTCTTACTAAAACGTAAAAATAACGTGGTCTGACCATGTAACTGTGTACTCATAAAAATAGCGCTCCGTTTACGAGCGACCGATGATAACCGAAGACGCCCGAACTTAGCCGAGCAGCTATAGAGTCAACAGCCTCCGGTTTTCGCTGACTTTGGGTTCGAAGCGAAAACTTTTTTAGTAAGGCAATTTGGATGGAACCAAATTTACATATGTGATTAGATAGTAAAATGAAATTTGTCTTCTGTTCGGTCTGGGAACTTGGGATTTGAATAACACGGATTGAATCTTTGATCAGTGACTTTAGTAGTTTGTGTGGTGATTGTGCTGGCCACTTTTCAAATGGTGAAAGGTCTCCAAATAGTTTTTTGAAGTCCTTTTAGGATAAACACGATGATCGATCTTTATAAAATGATTTAAACCATATGAGTAAATATGGAGCTAAGGTAAAGTTTCCAATCTTAAATGTAGTAGGTACTGGTTAGTCTTGAGAGGAGAATCATGCGCCCGCTGTTACGTCGGGAAAATTTCGTCTGAGGAAACTGGCGCGTTTTAATTTACCTCAACGCAAATACGTTACGTCGTGTGTTCTCATAAAATTACACCACGCCATTATAAAGCAATACGTATTCACAATAAGCCAACATACCCATAAATCCGTAACACAATAACAGAATTAACTGCGATTTATCGCCGTACGACGTTACTGAGGTACCGTTAACGAGGGCCGCGTCACGGCAGCTGAGAAATATTCGTCACAATTCGGCGTCCGTTCGCTAACAATCGGCACGCGCCATTTTCATCCCTTTTCAGACGAGGCTGCGCGGGCAGGCATGCGCAGTGCCCAGTCCCTGTCAAACGCCGTCAGTGGAGCGGCGCGCCTTGCCGCACCGCGTTATAGCCGCGCCCTCGATACTACCGATGTAAAAATTAACAATAATATTTTAAATTATAACACGTTCCCCATCCCACGTGAGTGTACCGAAATCGATGTAAAAAAAAACTTACCCAATTTTATTGAAACATTTTTTTGCGCGATCGACTCTTCGCGTAGTGTATACGATAATTCGAATTTGTAGTATAGGTGAGTTACTGTGTATGTTAAAGTGCAATGGAGTATGCCGGTTTAGTGTGTGTGTTTAGACTTTTGACGATTGTGTTTGATTGTACTGGGATTATCTCGATGGTAAGTTTAAAAAAAATATTAAGAGGCTCATAACCCATTGGAACACACAGTTCAGTGTATTTGCTATAGAAAGCTTTTTGTGCCTCGTGTTTCTTATTTTCCGGATTTACGAAGGTTTGACATAGATATAAACTCGCTACTCGGTGATAAAGATTCTACGAAGAATTTTTACGATCCATAAATTTTATCATACCTACTACGAGGTGTTTCGTAGATTTTTTCGATGAAATTGAGTATTTATGGAGCATTTACGTCACGTTTTGATGGAGGTTTATCAATTTTGTTAGTTTTACATTACGTCTGCGAGTATTAAACCATCGTATGTCGGTACAAAAAAAAATATTATTTTGTTTCATGCATGGAACAATATAATCTATTTTCATACACGTTTTTTTGGTAGGTACCTTTATTTACAGCTAGACCACTATTAAAAAGCTAATGTAGGTTACACTTTAATTAAAGCTGTCCAACTTTCGCGACTTTTCCGGGGAGCCCCACAAAATCACCAATTCACACGACAGCTCCACATTTAAGTATGAAAAATTGTTTCCTAAAGCAATCAATCCTTTTAATGTAGTAGGCACAAACTTGTAAAGTAACTTATACCCCATACTTCATAAATAAACATTAATCATTCCTCCTCTGAAAGTTAATCAACCTATTTAAATTTTAAAAGTAATTAAAATGTCGATGGTAAGGTGCGATAACGTTCTTTATTTGAAAGGGGTGACGCCTCATTCTCGTCAGTCGGGTATTAAGTAGGGATATTTATGTTCGTCCACCAACCGATATTGGCCGGTGCGCAAACTAGAAGCAGAACAATTTTACCTATCATCGGCAGATCAGTTTTATCAAAATTTTGACAACTTTGAGTACCGTAAACGCACATTACTTTAGCCCGCGCGCGATTCATTCTAGTTCATCTAGCACGCAACCATTCAACGTAGTCCGCAGAGCATAATTATCTAATACAGGGTCAAATTAAATTAGCTAGCGAAACTTCACAGACATGATGGGTACCGATATCTAAACATAATAAATTAAAAGAAAACCGATTTTCTCAGCTCATACTTCAAGTAACAAAGCTAACAGAGGTCCGTTGACCCCAAAAAAATCATCAAATCTTTTTTATTTTATTTTGTCGTGTTTATATATCGATACCCATCACGTCTGTGGAGTTTCGCTAGCTTATTTAATTTGACCCTGTATGCTGTGCGAACTACGTTGACTGCTTGCTTGCAAGTGTGGGTGCTACCATTGCTTTATAGAGCCATAGTCTGTCTTTTATAGGATCTTTTAACTCAGTCTGTGCACAGCCTTAAGGAGGTGGAACTTAGGACCTTAGGACCTTAGTTCTACCGATCTCATAATGAAAGTACTCCTTTCCATACAGGGGTGTATGAAAAGGTGTGAAAATTGGACCAAAACTGTCAACCTCAAAAAGATCATCAATTCAGCCCATCGCAGTCCACTGCTGGATATAGGCCTCTCCCAGGCTGCGTCACAACACCCTGTTCTCCGCCTTCCGCATCCAGTCTGACCCAGCCACCTTCTTAAGGTCGTCGGTCCATCTAACTGGGGGCGTCCCACACTACGCTTGCCGATACGCGGTCCGAAGCATTAATCCGAAGTATCGGCCGCATGTTCAGCCGTTTTATAACTTCCATAGTTTCCTTATTTGACTTTGAATCCTTACCCGACTTAAATTCACATTTTTGACTTTGACTTATTTTTCTTTGACTGTTGTATTTTTTTTCTTTGGCCGTAGTCAGCCATAGTTAGCCGTAGTCAAGCAACGGCCGAATCATTCGGCCGATACTTCGGATTTATGTTCAGAGCAGACCCCCCTTTTTTTTTTTTTTGTGTGGGAAATTATCAAATAACTTATCCCGCTCTGTGCTGAGCGGGAGGGCGTGTCAGACTTTTACTGACTAAAACCCACCCGTATTCCTTCATTTGCCTGTGTGCCAGGGCCACGATATCCCTTTCGGACAAACTCGCAACCCTGGCAGGCATTGGCCCTGTCGGAGTTGGTGCTGACAACTCTATGAGACGCGCGTGGAAAACAACGACCAAATAGACCCCCAGGACTCGTTTACTACATCGGCCATCGGTCCTTCGACAAACATGGCTAACTCACTGCCACTTCAGTTTGTTTACTCGGCAAGCCATGTCGATAACTCAAAAAGTAGCCAAGTGTAATCGTCACCGTTTTGGCATCAAATGTTTTTACACACCAATGAAATTTGTGAACCCTATCAGATAAAGGCTTCCACGGGAACTTTCTCACGTTCCAGTGTTAGAACATACAACAGAAAAGACTCCACAATCGATGGTACTCAACGTTTGATCGATAGCATCATCATTATCATCATGTCAGCCGAAAGTCGTCCACTACTGGACAGTGGCCTCCCCCAATGCGGGGTTGCCATAATCGCCACGCTTGGTAGGCGGGTTGGCGATCGCAGTATGGTGTTAAAATGCACAGCGAACGCTGCTGCCCATTCTCTAGTAAGTTCCTACATTCTCCTGATCGATGGCACTCCCTGGACATTTGGCCGCACTACCAATTTAAAGTGTGATCCTAATCTATCTAATGAAAGTGTAAACAAACCCTGTCCAGGTTAAATTCTAAAGCAATTGCTCCGTAAAGGGAATTAGTAACACATTCATCGGAATTTAGAAGGTTTCAACTGCATGTCTTACTACTAAATAATTCCTATTTTGGGGTCCTAAAATAGGAATTATTATTAGGGGTTATTATTTGTATTTTTTTGTTTTTAGTTACTTGTAACTAGTGGCCTCTACGAGCGAACGAAGCCAGTGGTGCAGCAGCAGTAGCCGACAAGAGCTACTTCTAAGTAGTGACGAAAGAGAGAGGTATCTTAGTGACAAAGAAGTCACGAAACGATGTTGTTCACTCATGTATCATCACATACTGTGCTGACGAGTTCCGACACAATATAATATATGCTTGTTTGAAGTGTCTATAACTTGTTTGAGTATCGTGGCATAGTTTGAAAACGTTATTACAGTTCAATCTTTAGGGGGGAGCGGCGGCAGCGGTTTGAAGAAGTTTCGGAAGCGTTTCCTGTAATTATGTATGGTTCTAAATTGGAGCGTATTGTAAAGGGTAAACTTTGTCACCTAAGAATACCTTTATACGTGAGACGGAAGGGGTATCAATTATAATTATAGGCTTGTGATTATCAACTTATTCTCTTATCCCAATTTCATTGGGGTAGGCGAAGCATGACATTGAATGACGGCTGATAGAGTTATGAAAGTAGAATATATTCTTTTTTTACCTAAATCTCTTTTAGCAATCACGTCAGCTCCTTTCTGATCATCATCTTTCACAATCTATGTATAGTTTAGTTAGCTTTACGGAAGGACCAGACCTAATTAATAACCGTATACCGTATACCGTATTAATTGTTATTTTTAATTTAATTTCATTGCAATTTGTTATTTTTTATTATTTTCAACACAATGTTTCCATATTGTTATGAAATATATGACTTATGACCTAAATAAATTAGTTATCCACTGTCTGCGTATTAATTATTACATTTTGCTATAAGAACACTCAAGGCACGCCTATGCTATTATCATGTATACACGTGCATCACATAAATTCACACCTTCCTCCCATGGGGTAGACAGAAACTACAGAATGCCACCTGCTACGATCCTTACATACTCTTTCTACTTCGTTAACGTTCACACACGCACGCCGGTTGCTACGCACCTGACCTTTCTGAGGAACATCACTAATAAGGTCACTATAATTATGTGCTTCTAGGACGTCGTTCCCGGCATTTCCACTCACATCAGCCTTGTAAATACCTTTTGTTAATCGCCTTTCATTCATCCTCTCAACATGACCAAACCATCTAAGCATGCTGTTTTAAATTTTTGTCACTACATCTGCTTTTAAACCGAAACCGAAGCCTAATCATTTCTCAGCCAGTCATTCATACTTACCATCACACATGTTTTGTAAAGTACGCATTTCCACAGCATTTACTTTCATGTTTCTTTGGCCACACCTAAAATACACTTCCATACATTATGCGTAGGCATATATCAGCACCTTTATTATAATCTCCTAGTTTTCCAATTAGACCGAAAGTAAAGTAGGTAGGTAATGACGTTGTCATGTACACATCACTTCACTCAAGTTACATGTAAGCTCAAGAGACAATTCCCTATTGGCATTAACTAATTGAATTGTTCATAGGTAATGTTCCAACAACATAACATCACGCCTGTAATCCCCGAAAAGTTAGGCAGAGGTGTACTTTTTGTACACTCACGTTTCGCCAGTTATGTGGTCCCCTAAAGGGGGGTTTGCCATAATCGCCACGCTTGGCAGGCGGGTTGGCGATCGCAGTATGGTGTTAAAATGCATAGAAAACGCTGCTGCCTGTTCTCTATGCATCTAAGTCCCTTAGTCGCCTTTTGCGACATCCACGGGAAGAAATAGGACGGTGCTATTCTTTACGTCCGGCACCACACGGAACTGCCATCTTGCCATGTTGCCATCAACCGGGCACAATTCCAGAATCCGGCCTGCTACTGAGCAATTCCTGGTGGAAAAACCCAATAACACTTTGTCCGACCTGGGAATCGAACCCCGGACCAACAATATTGTCCCCATTAGTATGTTGAAGATCTACTGGTTGCCAGAGACATTAACGTGCAAACTGTTACCATAAATTCAGCACATGATTCTAGCTCCCCAACGCAAAATTGTCGTTGGTAAAAAAATCTGCTGTTCCATACATTTTGACCGCGTAAAACCGCACTTTTGTATGAAACAGTTGACTTTTTAGGGTTCCGTACCTCAAAAGGAAAAAACGGAACCCTTATAGGATCACTCGTGTGTATGTTTGTCCGTCTGTTACAGCCGATTTGCTCGAATCTTGCCGAATTTAGAATATTATATGAAAGTCACTTTTGGGGGGCAAACTAGAAAATTAAAAATAAAAGTTTTCCAAACTGTACTGTGTGGATACATCAAATGGGTCTCAAATATGTTTTATTTATAATTTTAAAATGAATAGTTTTAAAGTTATTTAAGTTACTCATAAACATTTTGCTGAATAAAATATAAACAAAAATAATTGTTAAATGTAATTTCTAGTTTACTTTATAGCATAAAACTCAACATGTGCCAATTGCCCAATACGTATTTCTAAAGGTGTCGATTCGCCCACTAATAAATTAACTTCTTGCGAATCACCTACAGAAAAAATAATATTATATTATATAAGTGTCGATTCGCCCGTTTTGGGCGAGTAAATTCGTGCGAATCGACCAGTAAGCCGTCATTAAACTTACCTATAATCTTTTTCGCTCACGAACAATAATTGCGTTATGTATAATTATGTACTATGAGAAAAGCAGCTCCTATCGTGGTCAAAATAGTAGTCAATCAGCAAGGTGCTAGGTAGTGGGGATGACTGCCCACGTTACGACAATGGCGGAGGCAACGTAGTATGTTTTTGCAATTTAACAAAAGCAGCAACACAAAATTTTGGTTCATATTTCAAACGGAACATAAAACTGCTGATCAAGTACCAACTAGTGACTTTTGGGACACATTTGTGTCGGGCACACGCTAGCTAAGCAACTTTTTTTCAGTGATTTTGATTTCTACGATAATGCATATTAAAGTTCATTTTTGCTTGCTATCCTTATAAAACAGAGATAAGTATGCACGTGTAGGGATTTTCTCTAAAATGTCAAACTGGTCTCTATTTAGACAGGGCTTTAATATTAATTATTTACGTGACAATGGTGGTCAGGACACAAATAGAAATGTATTTTTTTTTAACTTACTTTTCAACCTACTCCTCAACCCACACGCACCACCTTGGCACGACCCGTAAACCCATGTAATAGGGGATGAGCTTAAAGCCACCGGTCACGAAATCAGGCTACGAGATGTTACTGAGAATTTCCTAATGGAAAACTCAATTACACTGTCCGACCCAGGGTTCGAACCTACGACCACACTATCAGCAGTCACGTTTGCGACCGCTAGACCCACGAACCCGTTTTAAATAATGAAACTGATAATTTATTAAAAGGAATAGGGGGTATACTCCGAAGCGTGAATCCGAAGTATCGGCCGAATGTTCGGCCGTTTTATAACTTCCATAGTTTTCTTTTTTGACTTTGAATCCTTACCCGACTAAAGACTTCTATAGACCAGCGCGACACGTGACGCGACACAAAGGCCCCGCGTGTCGTGGGGTGAGCGGTGCCTTTGTGTCGCGTCGCGAGTGGCGCCGGTCTGTAGAAGCTTGAAAAGTCACATTTTTGACTTTAGCTTATCTCTTTGACGCTTTCTTTTTTTTTCTTCGCTTTAGTCAGCCATATTTGGCCGGTGTCAAGCAACGGCCGAACATTCGGCCGATACTTTGGATTTATGCTCAGAGTAGACCCCCAGTTTTCTGTCGAATTTTGTTCCTTTTACAAACGCAATATTTATTGAAATCCTGTAGTGAAAAATACGCAGCAAAGCGAACGGACACCACTTGTTACAAAACGTACAATACCACTACGCAAATATTGACTCGTATCTAACGCGTTACTACTAACAAACAACGACGTTTTACCACTACGCCATACGATCGTACTGAGAGACTATGAACTTAACGAACGTTCTATATTACCTTCAGTTATTATAATTTTATATTAATTTCACTTACCTTCTCGAGTTAACATTCTTTTTCAGTGTTTAGTTAAAAAAGCATATAAATATTAAAAAAAAGAAAATGCTTTTTTAACTTATCACTCAGGTTGTCTTATACAATCTGAGAGATAAAATCATCACTACTTTGAACCTTATAACTAAAAATTATCTTTCCAGTAACTCTAGCAACTAGGTACATATAGGTACACTTCTGGTCAAACCCTTCGAGAAAACAGGCGTAATGATATGTATAGCTCTTGCAATACCAAAACAAAAGTCACCCCGTTTGACTCAGGAAAGTGCGTTTTAAATTCAATACTAAATGCTCATACAAGTCAAAGACGCAAAAAACAAAAACGCACCTAACAACGCACACCCATTCAAAACACAAACAATTACAACATTACTACTCCAAAACTGCAGCCAGCTCTCCTCACCTGTTAGACCAATCGCCATCCGAATTTCTGCCAGCAAAATTCGCGGTCGTAATCGATTCGAGGGCGTCGGTTATTTGCGTTAAAAGCGATACATCCGGCCCCGACGGTCCATTAGCAGGGCGACGATGCGATAAGTGTTCCCATTCTCTGTAAATACAGACAGGTTTGATGCAGGGTTCAATAAATTTCGAATTATTTTTCTCTGTGAAATGTTTTTTTGGGGTCCGTACCTAAAAAGGAAAAAACGAAACGAAGGAACTCGTGTGTCTGTTTGTCCGTCTGTCACAGCTGATTTGCTCCGAATCTACTAGACCGATCAAGTTGAAATTTGTTACACATATCAATTTCCGCAACAATAAAAAAAGAAGAGAAAGTTAACATATTTTTGAAAAAACTTAGAGTATTTTTGCTAAATAAAAGCTACTACTCGATAAACGAGTATCTAAGTGATAGACATATAAAGTCATAACTTAAAATTTTACTTGTTTTTATTAAATAATAGTACCTCTAAAATGCTTCCTCTCTCCTAACTCACTTATTTTGCTGTGCCCGACAGGGTCCATATGATCTAATTATAAGTTTACCACCTAAGAATCTACATGTGGAATGCAATAAAAGTATTGAGTATTGACATAGCATAATCAGCCTATAATGTTCCCACTGCTGGGACACAGGCCTCCTCTCTTCGAGAGGGAGTGGGCTGTAATCTACCACGCGGGCCCAGTGCGGGTTGGTAGATGTCACATGTCTTCGAATTTTATGGTTCTAGGACATGCCGGTTTCCTCACGATGTTTTCCTTCACCGTTATGAGAGCAGTGGTGATTAAATAATTTACACAAAGTAAAGCGCCTGCCTGGGTTCGAACCCACGACCTACAACTCGTAAGTCGGGGCCATTACAACTGGGCCACCACTGCTCTTGAGTATTGACGTGTCACATAAATAAATGCATTTTGAATATGCGGGTCACTTTTGGGGGCAAGTTAGAAGATTAAAAAATAAGTTTTGGAAACTGTACCGTATGACATATCAAATGAAAGGGCTTGTTAAAGGGCTTAAATATATTTTTTTTATAATTTATAAAATGTATAGTTTTAAAGTTATTTACTAAAAAGATTTAAATGAAAATTGACTGATTCTTGGAAAATGTTGGAAATAATACAGAAAATTGTTCTTAGGAAAACCTATACAAGTCTATGGTATCAAAATAACATGGTAAATCACTTAACATTGTGCGTACAAACTTAATTTGCAGTTGGCATAAAGGGAGGAACAAGTTTTTCAACTACAATGTTAAGTTTTTTCTTGGGATAAATTCATCCCAACTACGGAACCTTTCGTTGTGCGTGGTCCGACATGCACTTGGCCAGTTTTTTTGTGGGGTATGATTGAAGGGAACGTAAGTGAAAATGATAGGGTAAGGGTCAATTAAGGATCTCGATTTAAGTGTAGGTGTGAGTAAATATTTGTTTGAAATCTGTGAATCATTCTGTGTTTGAGTTGACAATATTATATCAATCCCATCAAAAACATTTCATGTAAAATATTGCCAAGACGATCACATAAGGTTTGCCCTGTGAAAAAGATATCAGATCTCATGTACAGCCAAGCTTCTGAATCTACACGGCCTTTTTTTTTTCGCTTAGAAATGCATTATGCATCCTCCCGCTCGTGGGGGACGAGTCGGGGTATGTGGGACTCCTGTTAGTCTTACAGTATACCCAGCGGTGTTCCCGCATCGCCGTGATGGGAGGGCATGGGAAGCCGGTGCAGCCTTTACATCCAAAACCCTCCCGGCGCATGCCCGCCTAGTCGGCGGGCCCCGCATGCCCCCCAGATTACAGGGGCTATGGGAATGACCGGGAACACCTGGCCATTCCCATCCGACACTGGTGGAGGCCTGTGCAATACAGGCAGGGGTGCCCCCGCACCCGTTACCTGCTGGCCGCCACCTGGGAGGAGACGAAGATGACTTTCATACTGACGTCTTCTTCGACCCCTCCTCCGCCTGCACAGTGGCACCGCGTGAAGGTCGTCCTCCCGCACGCGCTCCGCGTCCTCCTTCTGTGCCATTACTTCCTCACAGAAGGAGACGACTGTTGCCCAGGCCTCCTCGCTTTCCAGCATCGAGTTGACGACGCTGGGAAGCGAGAGGTCCGGCCCGACCGCTGCGATCAGACTACGGCGCAGCTCGGACCAGGCCAGGCACACCTCGAGGGTGTGCTGTGCCGTGTCCTCCGACGCGCCGCAGTCGTGGCACGACGGGGTGAATCTACACGGCCTAACTCTACCGACCCTATCTTCAAAAATTCTACATATCAGTAAAAATGTATGGCTTCACCGTTTCGCTACCGTCGTGGAGGTGATGCGAATATTTAGTTTCTGAAGTAAGTAACGAAACAGCCAAGCCATACATTTTTACTGATATGTAGAATTTGTGAAATTAGGGTCGGTAGAGTTAGGCCGTGTAGATTCAGAAGCTTGGCTCTACATGAGATCTGATATCTTTTTCACAGGGAAAACCTTATGTGATCGTCTTGGCAACATTTTACATGAAATGTTTTTGGTGGGATTTCAGTTCTTTTTGTAAGTTGCCTGAGACGTACCATGAGACTCTTGATACTTACAGTCGATATGCTCACCTCGTCGTCAAAGGGTGTAAATAACTGAGACCTACCATGAGACTCTTGATTAAGGCGGAGGTTCTTGTAAGTACTTATTATAATAGGTTTTTAGTTACTGTCTACATAACAGTCCCGTGTAAACTTTCATGTCCTAATTCACAAAATTGGTGAAAGTCTCATTCAAACTTCCACCCCCATCCCCCCCTCAATTTTAGGGGATGGGGGCGAAAGTTATAACTTTATCTGGGGGCACGTTAGTGTTTTTTTGTATACTGAACTTTGTTTACATACCAAATTTCGGCTTTCTAGCACTTCAGGAAGTACCCTAACATTTTGAAGTCTCATACAAACTTCCACCCCCCCATTTTAGGGGATGGGAGGTAAAAGTTATAAGTTTATGAATTTTGTTGTTGGTTGTATACTAAACTTAGATTACATACCAAATTTCAGCTTTCTAGCACTTCAGGAAGTAGCCAAACATTTTGATGATCATCAGTGTATCAGTGACGAAATCGGTGTCAAATCAAATCAAATCAAAAATATTTTTATTTCAAATAAGCCTACATGGGCACTTATGAAACGTCAGAAGCTAGGTGTATTTTAGATATCAATAAAATCTAAAGTATTACAGCTATTCAATTGAGACTTTTTTTGTTTAATAAGTTTATTATTGACATCATATCCTGAGAATATGAACTATCTGGTACATCGGAAACCAACTCTATGAGGGTTCAAAAAAACAATGAAACACTTCGAGAAAAGGTAGGTAGTGCCCTTGCGCTTCGCTTGGCTCGTATTGGCGGGGGCACTACCGTGCCCCAGATTGGCATTCCAGATTCAAATTATTATGGCAAATCTATACCAAAAATTTCAACGCTTGACTTTATGCTGACAGTCTCGTGTATGGCTTATTATACCGGTGATAAATATTATGTGTCTTGTAGCGTTAAGTTCGCCTATGTAACGCCATTGAACATGTAGTTTAAATTATAGTAATCTCCTATATTCTTTATTCAAGAATCCAGTAATACACAGCACAAACAGAAAAAAAATAAAGCCAATACCAGTATCTATTTTCCACTAACAGAGAATAATATTTTCGAGATCTACACTAGAATTGTATAAGCCTTATCACTGAATATTGTATTGTAGCTGAAATAAAAGAGCGATTTATAATTCTGAATTCAGTACGCATTTAGAGGCGTTAGTAATAGTTATTTACATTGTTACTTATGCAAAAGACTGTGAACGTAACGTCTGCAAAGTTTTAAACTTCACAAAAATAAATTAAATTTAAAGAAAAAAACAGGAAAATATTTTATTTGAAACGCATGTCTCAAATAAAATATTTACAGGAATTACAAACAGTAAAAAGGGGCATTAAAAACTAAAAAAATAACACTGTAAAAAAAGATACTGTTAATGAACTAGGTGCATAGAATTACCCATTCATAGAATTAAGGTGTTCAATTATAATGAAATAACGAACTCTCTTGATGATTACAACTCAACTTGCTAGAAACATGTATCCGAGTACGACACAATGAAGTGGTGTAGTCAAGCGTAAGTAATAGCCATTGTATTCAGATTATTTTCCACCTTAATTTGGTTGGCGATCGCTGTTTGGTGTTAAAACCCACCTGCCAAGCGTCGCGATTAGCAACCTCCGCCATATTGGGGGAAACCTGTGTCCAGCAGTGGACGACTTTCGGCTGGAATGATGATGATAATGATGATTACTTTGGTTCAGAGACGTTAAGTTGCAAATAACCCATGAGCATAAATTTAAAAATTATTCCCTGTCCACGCAAGATTCTTTGTTGCAACTTGAATGAGTTCATACCATAAACACAATAATTATAAGGATATTTTGCAAAACATAGAAACATGTAGCAGAAAAAAATCTCTTACTGAATATAATAAAATTCTCTAAGGTTTGACTCCCGTCAGTTTGAAACAAAGGGAATTATTCAAAAGTCAAGATCACAAGACCAAGAGGGTAGATCTAATTCATGGAGTTATTATGCTTGCTTCACTTAGCAGACTTGAACAAATGAGGGACCGACAAGCGACAAAACTGACAAGAGGGATACAGTCGTTGAGAGCTTGCCAGGCGACCCGAAATGGTTCCAAGGCCTTAATAGATTTTGGCTTTCTGTTCCAACCTTTACTAAAAATAAATAAAGTGTCTTACTGGTTATATGAAATTCGTCATCGTGGTCATTTATATCTGTAACTTTTATGGTGTACATAGTAAAGAGTATTCTATTCTATTCTATCATAACCATTCTATTTCCATCATCCATCATGGATTAGCATTTTAATTATTTTACTAATCATTTTATGACCATTAGTTTTGATTGGTGACCTGGACCTGCGACCTGGTGATATTTTATACAGTTTTTCTAAAACCTACTTCAGGCACCAGCTCTCATAATGTGAATTGTTATAGTTCAAAACTGTTAAGTGCTACAAAACCATTCTGAACTTTACGTCATCAGAATTTGCTAAGCAGTTTACACAGATTTATAATAATAAAAAAAAAATCATTAGAGTTTAACCCACTTCACACAAATGGGTTGAAAATTTGAAAATAATATCTATAACACTAAAATTACAGTATTTCAGATAGGAAAACAAACTTCGATTTAAAAATTTTGAAACTAACATTAATCACAGTGTTACAGATTTTAGAGTAAGTCAAAGTCAAATCATTTATTTCAAATAGGTACATAAAAAGCACTAAGAAATAGGTCCTTATTAAAAAAACATGGCTTCCACGTATTTTTTTCGTTCAAGTTTTACATTAAAAAGTCTTTAGATACTAACCTAGCAAACTCTCTCAGTCAAACACATTAATTCATACCCATTCCTCTTCGTTCTCTTCCAGATCAACACACAAATCTACATACGTATTGTGAATTATATGAAAAAAAAAACTCACAAAGCATTTTCACGTTTTAACTCGAGTGGTATTCCTAACTTTAAGCGTACTGTAATTGTTTTGAACGAGAAACATGTGTCCCTGGAGGGTTGCGAACACAAACAAAATTGTGTAAAAGCCTACAAAAAATTCGCTGGGGAGTGTTTTAAAGACATGGTCCGCGTCAATAGTCTGCTTCAGTTGGTTGGTTTTGCTTCGTGTTGAATATCGTTTGTGTGTGTGTTATGGGTGAAGGGTTGAGCAGAATAATTACTTAGCTTCAATCTCGTATTAATGCAAGATTTGTAACTACGCTGGCAGTCTGTGGGATGTCTGTGTACCAAATTAAGTACAAAAGATGATGACTTAGATGCCTTTACAGAGGAGATTGGCGGGAAAATCAAAACACCCAAAGAAACTGATAATATAAAAGTTGAATGACGTGATTTTGATTTTTTATTAGATATGCGTACAGAAATAGTTGCTATTAATACATTAAATTAATTTGATAACAAAAACAATAGAGGTAGTAAACTGGAACAAAGTAAAAGGACGGTGGTAAGTTGACATGGGTCAATAGTTGATCCATTTAATAACTTACAGGGAACGCCAATGAAAACAGAAAGCTTTTACTTCAATTAGTTTTTGTTATGTCAGTTCTGAACTGTAGCATTTTTCTAAACATCTTACAATCATTTTAGTGAGTATTTCTTGGTATTTCTTATAAACTTTCAAGGCTGTTAGTATTGATTTGATCATGCTATTTATATGAACGTAATATCCTTCACTCATTCAAAACACTCACGCCACCCACACTCACTCCACATACTCTCTGTCACTCCACTCTTAATTTTCTGTATAAATAACTTATCTGTTATTTATTAACCTAATAAATTAAATGAACGACATAACATACGAATACTTTGACACATAATTTTCATAAAGTAAGTGTTACCAAGAATCTAGAGACAAACTTGGGAGCAGGCGGTAAAATTACACTTTGATACACCTACGAGTTTTTTTACTTTAGCCCTTTGGAAATTATTTCTTTCTTTCTTTATATGTTGGCTTATATTACTACTTTAATTTATAGAATACCAACCATTTTAATATTTTGTACCTATTTAGTATTAACGTACATAAAGTTACCGTAAATTAATTGATAGTAGGTACCTACTATAAATACATTTTATGTTGAAAAGAAGCCTTTACCCTACATATGTGCCACTTACAAGTTGTTAGATAATTACAATATTTATTGTTTATGAGAATCAATTACGATGCTTAAAAGGAGCCACTTATACACAAAATTAAACATTACATAGAATTATTAACATTGGTTATTCTATCATATTACATTATAAATAAATATAGAATATTCATTGACATACAGTTTTCTTTATAGGAGAGAATAATCATGTAAACAAAATAACGGTTTCAAGTGTGGACGGGCCATTCTTAGAATCAAGTTAAATGCTTAATCCAGCATAACAAATGTATGGCCATCTTGAAGCTTCTATTTTGTAGTAAACCTTTACGCGATGCTATGTGGTATATTATTAAACAAAGTTTTATAGTCTAGAAATAAAATACCCGAAAAACTTTAGCAACATCATCAGAATCCAGTCACATAGCTTGTAATTGATTCATCAGCATCTCAGTTGAGAGTGCTTGAGTGCCTGAGGGCCTCCCCAGAGGTCCGTAACAATGACGTTGAATTAATGGTCCCTCACCCCTTGTAATCCGTTTCTTGCGAATAAAAGTCGCAAAGTTGCGGTTTTGATGTCTGTTGGTGAGATTTTAGTCTTTATCTACAATTCTTGCATCGTCTTTAAAGTTAAATTAAATTTTGTCTTTCTTAAAACATTTCTTATCTTAATTTATATAACATGCTTTAGTTTTTAATATAGCAATGTAAATATATTAACTAAATTCATTTTAAATCTGTTAACAGTTATCATTCATACAATAACTATTATGTCATCCAAATAAACCACCTATGCTAATATATCAATGAAGTCCCAGACTACCATGGTTATTGTCCCATAATTATGTTTGTTATTAATGAGTAACAATAATATTCCCCAGATACCTACTAAAATATTTTAGCTCAAATTAACAAACAAAATGTAAATCGTGATTTGACGGTATCCGCCGAACATTGCTATGATATATCTGGTTACACAGCGAAACAGACGTCCGATGCGGGATTAATCTGTTATCAGTACAGCGCATAACGTTCAGCTTTATTAATAAACTACAGATTGGATAGGATTGTCACTAAATAGGTTGGTGTACTGTTAGGTTGGCATAGTTTAGTAATAGTTCGTGTTTGATAAATAAACGTTACGCATTTGACATGATATATATTATAGCTTTTCTTCGATACAGCATATGTCATAGACGTTAACTTTACGGCCACATTATTTATCAAAATGATTAGTTATGTAAGGATATCGGTCAAGTTGAATTCATTACTTAAAACACTATAGACCTCACTGGGTCTTAAAATAGAAGCTATGAATAAACAAGATTTGAATGTCTTACTTTACGACATTCTATTTTAGATGATTAATCCCGTTATGTACGAATAACAAGCTTTATTCAGACCCTTAGGCACTTCACAACAGATAAAGACGGAATTCAATGAATCATTGTTGTGATCTGTGTTGTTCGTCTACTGGCCACTGACAAATCTCTAACTATTTACCATTATAATCTTCCATCATAATATAATACACACAAAATAACAACAACATAATCTACACTATCCTTCAAAGAGAGAAAAATGTGTGGTATTATTACCATTCATTTTATTATCTACCATCTAACCAGCTTACTTACATCCACTGCAGAGTACGTAAATACTACTGAAATATTTATCAGTCGTAAAATTTCAGTATCTCCTAAAAGTAAGAAGGTTGTTGTGCTTATGCAAGTTGGGGTAGCACCTTTATTTTTACACGAGCGTAGTTTTAGTTTGGTCCATTTTCTTGCTATTATACATAGGTTTGCTTTTTGGCAGAAAATTCGACCTTTCAACTCTATGCTAATAATATCTGAAATCTGTATGCGATGGAGTGAATAACAATTATGGTAATCAACTAGATTTCTTAGTATCGTGTAGTAAGCCAGATCACAATATTTGTTTATGGAGTGACTGATGAGATTACGTTGACACTTGTCTTGTAAGCGTTTTTTTGGTACATTTGGTTCATTTGGTTTTTGGTTAATTTAGTACAATATATGACTGAGTATAAAAGATGACGATTATAACACTCTATTTATAATACCATCAAAAACCATTCTACAAATAAAAAGCTGTGCAAATCTACTCCCACACTCAGTCTCCCAATTACAGCCAGCCAACCAAATATTCCTCAGTTGTTAATATTAAGACACGTAATCTGGTTATTGTACCAGCTATTACTGATGAATGGATGAATATGCGGTCCATTTCAACAATTACACGAGTAATAGGATTACATGTCCGTAATTGAAATGTGGGCAACCATAATAAGCAATAGAGCTTAGCATCAGACGAATTTAATTGTGTTATTTGATATTTAAGGCATTATATTTTAGTTATATGAATGAAGGTTTTCGAATTGTTTAGTTAAAGAGTCATTATTTTGGACTTAATTACCATTAGGTTTTAATGATATAGTTACCTATAATTTGAATACAAATGTTTACCGTTACGGTTACACGTGGTATTTCATAAATAGAACTTTAAACATAATATTTAGATTATTTTATAGAATTTCGTTACAAACTGGACTAATTTGTACGACTTTTTACTTTTTATCACAGTGACGAACGGGTTTGGCGTTGAACAGAGAAAGTTTATTTATGACATGAAAAATCTAGATGAATTTCAGTACAAAATGAATTGCTGTTTTACCGTTTAGTTTTCAGTGTAATAAATCTACATTCTATGCTATGAATGAAATAGTGCCTCGCGCAGGAGACATTAAAGTAAACTAAAATGGTCTTTTACCAGTTTACAACAGAATTATACAATTTTTTATGCTTAAAAATCGACTAACACAACGTAATTATTGGTACAATCGACCTTATTTTTGTCAAAAAGACCGTCACATTCTACGTAATACAAAATGATAGATTAATTGTTTGCATCTCGGACAGTTTGCCGACTCATCTTACGCACTGCTTGTACATAAGGGCCTCTCTGGCTATTTGAGTATGGCGGCCGCCCGTCATCTGTATCTACCTATATCTTTATCTGTCTCGAGGGCCACTTATATATTACTGTAATTAATTAGCCCTGTGTTAATTCATTCAGAGTTAATTGCGTATCACTTTGTGGGACTATGCCTAGATATTACTTAATTTTTTGGGCCTGCTAGTCTGTTATGGGTTTATAGTTGGTAAATGTAATGTATAGAGGGATTATACTTGGATCCCTAGAAGACTCCTAGAAGGTCTAAGTTATGTAGTTTGAGATTTCTTTACTAACAAAGCAAAATGTGTAACGGTTACTATTGATTTCAAAGCTAACTGAAATACATGATGCTATAAATTGAAGTACCTATCCACTTTTATGGAATAAATCCAAATAGACATCAGATTCAGTTCAGAATACGAATCTTTTTACAACTCTTCATCAGAGGATCTAATCAAGTGCCTGAATACTAGTCGAAATCGAATTCCAATTGACATTTTCTGTGTCCCTTACGTGAAATGAAACAGGTCTCAATAGGCACTAAAGTTACACGGTATCGACACAAAATAGGCCTGGCGGCCTGGGAGAGGCCTATGTCCAGTAGTGGACTGCGATAGGCTGAGTTGATTGATTGACACAAAATAGATAGTTACAAAACGTCGGCTCCATACAATGACCAAAAAACACATGCATACATAGATACGCGGATAGGAATGAATGGCCATCTCGGTCCAGTTAGAAGTCAGAGTGAACAGGATTCTTCTGGGTAAGCTCACTCCATCGTCGACTTTGTCTCTGTCACTTCTGCCTTAGACTAAGGACAAGAGCAAACCCATACTAAATAAAAAATAAAATAAAAAAAGTCGCCAGTGCCTGACTCACTGTACGTGAAGCATGTCTGTGTGCGTGTTTTCGCTTGTAATATGGAGCCAACCTTCTGTATTCAATTCCGTGGTTTCGCTGTTTGTCGCAGATTGGGTAATATTGTGCTAGGACAAACTTGTTTTGAGACTGAACAAGATGTTAATGAACTAATAACAGAGTTTGTTGGGACTAATTTCGAAAGCAATTGTTTTTGTTCGTAACGTTGAGAACTGAGTGTTTTTACAAAATATCAGTTAAGTACTGACTCTATAAACTGATTTTAAATTGCTAAATCCGTATTCTTCTCTAGTATCATTAACTAATCTCATTCTACAGTTATAAATATTAGCCTATCTGCGTAGATTGTTGGGTTAGTTTTAAAATTTTCTACAAACTGTTAGCATTTCTACTCGATGGCTATGATGAATTGTTTATTATTTGAAGGGATTGGTGCTAATAGCCGAAATAGAAGCGTTTGTTTAGATCGGCTATAAATGTTTAATTAATTTGTAAGGAGTCCCCAAAACGATCAATTGCAATTGATCATTTGCCATCAATTTCTATTGTAGTATTGTCAATCGCTTCAATTGCACTTGGTAGACGATCAATTTGCGCTTCAAAAGAAAATAGGTAAGTATATAAATTGGTACCATTGTTAATACATAAACTCACGCCTTTTTCACAGGGGGGTAGGCAGAAACTATAGAACGCCACCTGCTACGCTCCTTACATACTCCTTTTGCTTCGTTTACGTTCATACATCTGGTCATACACGCACATACCTATAGTGACCTAATTGGTGATGTTCTTCAGAAAGGCCAGGTGCGCAGTAATTATTTAAATAAACTTATTATTATTATTTGTTAGTGAAATTGACGAGAGGTCCTAGACAAGTGACAATCGCTTTCCAAACGTTGCTAATTTCTGCAGCGATTTTCAACAAGATTGACAAGCTTTAATAAGCTTTTCGGTAGCAGTCCCATACATTTGTGACTTTGGCATCATCGTTATCGCTGACTGAAGAACGTCACTTTCTCTTTGCCCTCAAGGTGTGCCAGAGTCAGTTATGTATCAACGCACACTCGGAGGTAAGGAGTGAAAATTGGAATTTGAATAATAAAATTCTTATGTTAAGCCATTCACACTTACTGTCAAAAGGTAAGGATTTAGTTGGAAAGCCACTCTGTCGCATTGGATCATAGATCTGTAATGATAGTGTAGGTAAGATGGTTATAAATAAATAAATAAGTAACCAGAGCAACACTTCCATACAAACGAGGTCATTTCAAAGCCTCGGTTCTCCGTCAAGTAATGATTCCGATAAGATCTGATAGCTGCTCTCCAGAGTAAGGATGGAGGAGGTCCAGCGCGCTTAAGGCACCCAACTGATCATACCGACATTTCACACCGGAGTTGTCCATGAAACAATAAATTTCAAAAATGGCATCAAAATAATACAACCTGTTTTTTTTTATATCCCATAACTCTAGGGTTATATTCTGTAGGTAAAAATAATACTGAAACTGCTAGAATAGGTGGTCCAAAAATGCATCGTTTCGGAGATATCATCAATCATAATTAAATTAGGTCAAAAATTGTCACCATTATGACGAATCTTTACTTTTGCGAGGTTGCCAAACTTCGCAGTAGTGTAGTAAAATAAATAGTAAAATAAAATATGTAGGTATGTGGATATCGGGGCTTCCCGGCGGCAGCTAGTGAATGGAAAGCTACCTTGTCGACATGTACTATTTCACGTAAGGGTGTTTTACATTAATAATCGTGACTTTGCCGAATTATTTTGTATGAAAAATGAAAAAAAAAAAAATAACGAAGGATTGGAACATAACTCATATGCCAGTTGATTCTTTGATATGGCCTCAATCATACCCTAGAGTTATGGGATATAAAAAAAACACGTTGTATAGAAATCCGAACACTCAGAACTCTACACACTCTCTGGTGTAAATGGCTTGTATGATCTGCTAGGTGCCTTAGGCGCTCTAGACTTCCTCCATTCGTACCGTCATCCGTACTCTGGAAAAAATCTGCTATCAGATCTCATCTAAATCGTTAGCTGACGGAGAACCGAAGCTTTGGGATGAGCTCGTTAGTATGAAAATGTTACTCTGGATACTTAGTTGTGACGGTAGTGTATATAGAATTAAACAAATTCAGAGAACACTGGCGTTAGAGCCAAATAATAGTTTCTGTATTGACTAAGTATTTTAGCAATAAAGTTTATTGCCCAATGGCAATAAACGTTTTGCTTAGCTTTTAAGGTCAAGGTGAAAGCAAAAATAAGCGGGAAAATAAAACAAATGCGGGCTAATTTCGTGGTACCTTTAGCGGGGGAAAACTAAGTGGAGTAGAGTACATAGTAGAGAACATTTATATTCATATGGAACAATTAAACTTTTGAAATTCATTTATCTATAAGTACTTAATATCATAGTATAAAAAATTGCATTCACTATTTAAGCCAGCTACATGTACCTGCTAATAGGAACTTAGTTGTTTAAGTCATAATGTTTTTTTTTTGTAAATATTACTAACGTAGCTTTCAAAATTGTTACTAACGTGAATCCATGATACTTGAAAATAAATGTTTTATCATTATTTTAAAAATCTCCTTGACATAATCTCGGGATCCTGGGGTCCCGGACTTTTGGAAAGCGTACGAGGGACCGAAACCAACTAGCAGAGGCCCCCTAGACAATTTTAAATGATGAGGAGGCACCTACCGACTATTATTCCTGTATCCACTATGCAAGTGCACCCAAGGACAACCCTCCATTAATATTAGTTCCGTGAAGTATACCATAATACAGCTACAGTTGCTAGAGAAAATTTTCAAAGATTGACACAAATGATTTCATTTCTACTGACGTGTGTTTCAACCTAACCATACATTCGTTTCGCCAAGCAGTAACATTATTGACACTTTTCAATCAATCTTTAGCGGCATAAACATCGCCACATGCGAACTACGCGTCACTCTGACGTCACGCAAAATCCTGCATCGCGCAAGCAGAGTTTACCGCGCGACTAGCATATATACAACGTCCCGACATTAACCGTCGGGCAGTTGCCCACCAGACACAATACCTGTCTGGTCGGAGGATCCTCCATTTTCTATATCACTCATCCTAGTGAACTTTACACCCTGTTCCTCATGCCTCTAAAAATCAATCAATATCTTAATTGTGGATCATAGGCCTACAGGTATTATTATTTTTTCCATTGGTTAGATCGTCATTTTACCTCCAAACTAATAGAAAAGTTAAAGATACTCGTAAACATCATTCTTTGTTAATCTCTGTTGAAAATAAAATACAATAATAATGTACCTAGCCATGGTAACGTTCTTTTTATTACGAAGGAAGCGAATGGGTGCTTTTCAGAATTTATTGTAAGCAATATATTAAGTTTTGAGAAAGTACCGACCAGTCGTTACGGTAGTTTTCATAATAAAGCTATGAATTTATTTCTAGAAGGTAAAAAACAAGAGGTATATTAAATGATAAAATATCGTTACTTCAAGATCAGTGCTAGTAAAGCATCAGAGATCTAATTTTCTAAGATGCCTCTAGTACTCTAGTACTTTCATTTTATCGTTAGTAATAGCTGACCGCAATTTTCTACGCATTTTATACTCAAGTTTAAGTTCTAACATATCTTATATTAAGTAATCTGTAAGATATACTAAGCAAAAAGTAATTTAACTTTTTTATGAATACCATGACTATTTTGTTTTCAAACAAAGGGACCACATGACACAGAATACACAAACCAACAGTAATCACAGAAAAAATCTATAATTAAATCACTGTATGAGACTATATATTTAGAGGTTAACTTTTTCATTTTAAGCGACTAATTTGAGACTAATTATGCTGCTTAAAACTGATCCCCAGCCAGTACAGAGATGTAACTTAGTGAATACGCAGAAATTGCACCGAGAATTGCAGTTGCTCGACTCATTATTTGGCTTCAGTTCAAAATGGGGATGGCAAGCTAGAACAAACTTTCTTTTGTAGATTATTCTCTTACAAAAATTAAGTTAAACTTCAATTGTTTTAAAAATAATTAATAATACTCAAGACTGTTTTTAACGAACCGCATCTTTATACCCAACAGATAGACCTACGATTTTAAAGTTCATGAATTTGGTATGGTTACCTGCCTTTTCAATCCCAGGTGATGTAGGTTCATGCGCTTAGAAATGCCCTTGCCCATCTAACCACAGACTTTCATACGACATTTAACTTTAAAATGTTCTCAAAAGTATTTCTGTCACTACAACACACCTTTTTTTTTTTTTTGACGCTGGGAAAAATGCATTACGCATGCCCACCCATCGGGGGATGGGAGGGGTATGTGGGACTCCCCGGAAAATCCGGTATACCCACTAAACGACCCAGCGGCGCTCCTACCTCGTCTGCAAGGAGGAGGACTGGGAATCCGGCAGAGCCATAACATCCAGTCCCCCGCTGACGACCGCCCGCCTTGCAGGCGGGCCTGACACGCCCCCCCCGTCGGGGAGGGGCCCAGGAATGACCGCGAGCGCTCTGTCATTCCCGCCCGACGTGGATGGTGAACTGTGCAATGCAGGAGAAGGCGCCCCCGCACCCGTCTCCCGCTGTTCACCACTAGGGGGCATAAGACTACGATCGTACAATCGCCTTCTCATGCCCCGTCTTCGCCTGCGGAGCGGCGCTGCGAGAGGGTCGTCCTCCCGCGCGCGCTCCGCGTCCTCCTTCTGCGACATTACGTCCTCGCAGAAGGAGGCGACCGCTGTCCAGGCCCCCTCGCTCTCCAGCATCGAGTTGACGACGCTGGGAAGCGAGAGGTCCTGCCCGACCGCTGCGCTCAGACCGCGGCGCAGCTCGGACCAGGCTGGGCACACCTCAAGGGTGTGCTGAGCCGTGTCCTCCGCCGCGCCACAGTCGTGGCACGACGGGGTCTCCTCCCTTTGGATCCGGTGCAGGTACGATCCGAACCACCCATGGCCGGACAACACCTGCACCAGACGGAAAGAGAGGAAACCGTGGGACCGCTCGAGCCAATCCTTCAGGACTGGCCCGAGCGCGTCCAGAGTTCGGCGGCCGAAAACGGCAGTGGCGAGGTCCTCCGTCCAGTGATGGACGATTGCGTCCCTCGCCTCTTGCCGCACGGCCTCCCGCTCTTCTGCGGCGGGGGGCTCCCCGAGCGCCTTACGCCGCGCCGTCCATTCGTACACTCTGGTCAGCACCCACGCCTCGAGCTCCCAAGGAGGGGTGCCGGCCAGAGCGCATGCCGCCGAGAAGCCCACCGAGTCGCTACAACACACCTTGAAGTAACTGAGACAGCATGAGGTTTAGCGGAGATAAAAAATTGGGTTGCGTTTGAGAATTTGACCAACAGACTAGGGTTGGGCAAATTTTTTTTTTTTTTTAGTTCACGGGGTTGAAAATCCTCATGGATGTCCTCCGCCCTGGGGTGGGCGGAGGGGTCTATCAGACTCTTACTGACTAAAAACCACCCCAGTGTTCCCCTCCCACACTTGCACCGGGGATCTTGGGATCTGTTATTCCTTCCACAATCCCCGGCTAGTGCCGGCCCGCCTCTGCAGGCCACCTCAAGTCTGGGGGGGGTGAGGTGTCTGACCCCCCCCGCGACGTCTGATAGGGGCGCGCGTGGAACACTACGCGCCGCCACCTCGGGTCCAATGTGATAGGGGACGGCGGACGTCCCCAAGTCCGCCGTCACTGGACCCATTTATGGGGGCTGGAAGAGGGCGTTATCGGCTCTGAGGGTTGGGCACCTTTTTTTTTTTTTTGTTCACGGGGTGGAAAATCCTCATGGATGTCCTACTCCCCGACGATGCGGCGGAGGTAGGAAGGCACCCGATGGTACCGCAGTGCCTCCCGAATACAGCTCCAGGGCAGGGTGTTGAAGGCGTTGGAAATGTCCAAGGACACCGCCAACATCACCCCGCCCCGGGACACCGCTTCCTCCGCCAGGACTCTCACCCGCGATATCGCGTGGATGGTGGAGCGCCCGTGCCAAAAGCCGAACTGGCTCTCGGCCAGGTCAGGCCCCTCTCCGCACAAGTGGCCGACGAGGCGGGCAGTGATTATACGCTCAAACATCTTACCCACCTCGTCTAGCAGCACTATGGGCCTGTACGCGGACGGTGAGTCCGCAGGGCGCCCCGCCTTCCTGAGCAGGACCAGACGGCCAGATTTCCACAAAGTGGGAAACTGGCCCTGCTCAAGGCACGCTGTGTAGAGTCCTCTCAAGTGGGACTCTAGCTCCTTCAGAGCGAGGGCAAGCGCCGTGGATCCCGTAGGGTTGGGCACCTGCCCTAACGCCAACGAGGAAGCGACTAGTTATCAACTATTATTTCGCTTAAAACACGTACAAAAAAAATTCTAAGTCCCGTGGACGTAAAAGAGATACATATTTTAATAGTTGATCGCTGACTGTTTACACCGCCGGCGAGTAGGTACTCGTTTGCCGCAGTGACAAGAACTATCGAAGAGAGGACTCACTCAGTGACGTTATCTTGGCGGGCAGAACACTCACAGAGAGACTAAAGGCTCATACGGACGGTGCGTTATCGCGGGCGCGACGCGACACTAGAAGCACAATTTACCTGTCGGTGCCTGTCGCGCCCGCGATATCGCGTCTGTAAGAGCCTTCACGCTTGGTACGTACGCACTCGCTGCTCGCCAAACCGTTTTTAAATGCTAGCTCTACTTGATTCTTGTTAATCGCCGGCGGGTG
This sequence comes from Tiliacea aurago, assembly GCA_948098905.1. Classification (NCBI taxonomy): domain Eukaryota; kingdom Metazoa; phylum Arthropoda; class Insecta; order Lepidoptera; family Noctuidae; genus Tiliacea; species Tiliacea aurago. The sequence continues at coordinate 28,489,845 of OX402578.1, forward strand.
GGACAAGTGCCATAGGCCTTCTGTCGCTTTCCTTGAGGCCAATTAAAGTTGTCATTAGAATGCCCTTTCCAAGCAAAATCGATTCTACAAGAAACCAATTTAATCCTGACCTCTATCGATTAGTTGAAGTTGTAGCATATTCAAATTACGTTGATATCTGTACCGTCCTCTGGGCCAAGCAATAAGGCGTTCATTTCCTCGATATATATCAACTAACGAGATAGTTTCACTTGACGCGGGACGGCGCACAGTCATGAAATTACTTTCAAAGGATTTATGGCCTAAATAAAATAGTTTGCGCTGGTTTAAGTTTTTGTGTATTGCTTTGGTTTCGAATATCGAAAGTTTGCCGATTCAAAGTAAAGCTTAAAGTGTTTTAAATCTTTGGATGTTTAGCGTCGCTTAAATTAAATTTACTTGGGTCTTGAAGGACTTGAACCGAAATTAAGGAGCCTAACTGAAGTGTACTAGTATTTCTGTTTTGCTATTATTTGATTTGTTTATTGTGTTGATTAGTTTTACTGTAAAAAACTGTAACTTGTGTTTCATCATAATCATTGAACTTTGTACAATGGAAACGTTGATTCCGCTAAATAGCTTCGCTTTTTTAATGAGAAAGAGTGATTCACCCAATTGTTCTGAGTGTGATAAGGTAGAGGATACCACTCATATTTTAGCGGAATGTATCCGGAATGAGGTTGAGAGGAGTATCTATGTCATAGAAAACGGTTGAATCCTATTAATGTTGGCATGTATAATAGTATCTTGGCTGCTCCCTTGTCTAGGACAGCCAAACAATTATTCAAAATTGTACTTCTAGGTATTAAGCGTAGATAAGTAGATATAGAATGTCCCTATGAGGGTGACATGGTCATTCTGATCAAACTCTCTATAATCTAATAAAGATTTAAAAAAAAAAAAACGTTGACTTTCGACTCATTATTCATACATCATCAGCATCTGCGTAGACTTTTCCCAACTATTTTGGGGTCGGCTTCCAATTCAATCGATTTCAATACTGTAGCAGATGCAGCTGAATACCAATACTTTAGTCGCTATTATTACATGGGGCGGCTGCCTATCTGACCTCCACAATCCATTCATTCATAACGCATTGCGCTCAAAGGAATAAAATAACAGAATTTTTTTTTCAGAAAGAGGTTTTAAAAGCCCAATGAAGTAGAAATGAAATGAAATTGTTTTCTATAAAAAGCCTATCGGAATCACGTACAAACGTAATTTAAAAAAAAACCGGCCAAGTGCGTGTTGGACCACGCACAATGAAGGGTGTCGTAGTTGGGATGAATTTATCCTAAGAACAAATTTAACATTGTAGTTGAAAAACATGTTCACAATCCAAATGCAAATGTAAGTTTTAAGAGATTTACCATGTTATTTTAAGACAATAGACTTCTTAGGTTTTCCTGTAATCTATAAGTATAGAACTATATTCTGTATTTTTTTCAAAAATGTAGGCTCTTTAGTTTCGGAGATAAGGGGGAGGAATGGTCAAATTGAAGAAAGACCTACATTGATTTTAAAAGTTATTTTTACTGAAGCAAATGATCAAAAACATCAAAATATAGAACTCTTGGTAACAAACACCAACGACGAAATTATTTTAGGATTATATAATCTTCTAAGCTATTTACCATTACACTACAACGAAATGTATATAGTTTTACTTTAAGTAAGTAATCTGCTAACCCAAAACACATTCCCGAAAATACCGGTTAGTCCTAGACATTAGAGTCTACAAAGACATACTGAGAATAACTAACTGCCCCTTAATACTCCCACGAATTTCGTAAATAGCTTATCCATGTACAGAGAACTTGGCTCTAATAGTCCTATGAATAAACATGTATGAAATCTGTACAATAATTCCAAAATTTTATTAATGCTATTTTTTTGTTAAAACGTAAACATTTTTTATTATTAACATTACCTATGCACACATAATTTATATAACAAATATTAAAATCGCACGGACACTTCGAAATCTCATAAACATTCTAAAGAGTGGTATCATGATTTTAATCTTGATCTTCCGGCGCCATATGTTGATGAATCAAAGCATGATTACAAAAATTCAAAACCAAGCACTTACAGCGCTTGTGTTCATGCAAACTGATGCATGTTGCGCTAAAGCGCTTGAAATTCCTGAGTGACGTTATTACAAGTGACACTAGCCGGATTCAACTGTCAAACTTGTGCATGGAATTAATAAGTACTATCGTACTTAATTTCGAGCTACAATCAAGTAATGGTACTAAATAACTCCTTGTTGGTGTTCCTTATAAATAATATTTAACATATTATACAGTATGTAACAAAAACCCTGTTGTTCCTTTTAGGGACGTATACATTAACCTACAAGCACAACATTGGTGGAATTATAATAAATAATAATAATAATATATAAATAACTCGAAGGTCTATTCACTTTTACTTATCTTTATTATAATACCGCCCATTATTTTGATTTATCTTATCCATAACCGTAATTACGTTATATTAATAAATAATATCAACAAGTATCGATTTCAATCACGTCAGTGTTTCAAAAAAGAAGCTTATTTCTGAAGCTTTTAAGTACCTATTAAACTAAACTTCGATTATAAACCCTTACAAGTAATGTTAAACAAGCATCGTTATTCTAAGGATGCTGTTCATGATCAAAACATGAGAAAGTGATCACTTTTCCAAGTTTGGGAGTTTTCTAAAATAACAACAGAAAATTTGAGCAATCTTAGATTAGGAAGCAAACCGTATCAACAGTAGCAGGAAGATTACACAAAATTATACGCTCAGAATGCGAGTTTGTTTGGTGAGAAAGCAAAGTTTGTGTCTCTACGGGTTTCCTGGTAGCCTTAGAAATTAATAAAATATAAAGAAACGCTTTACTCTGAGCTATTGTCTTTAATTTTTGATATTTTGTCTCCCTGCGTTTGTTTTATATCTGCGTCTATGAAAGCATGAGTATTTATGCGTGTACATTACACGCATAAATACTTTTATTCAACTTTTATTTTACATACATAAGGTACATAAACTCACGCCTTCTTTTCATGGGGGTAGGCAGAAACTATAGAACGCCACCTGCTACGCTCCTTACATAATCCTTTTGCTTCGCCTAAGTTCGTACATCTGGTCATACACGCACGGCGGTTGCGAACTTTAATTTATATTGTAAAAATAACAATAAATATACCAGCCTATTATTGCCCCTCTGTAGGGAAAAACCCCCTTTTCATAGTGGGAAGGCACGAGTGCACCTTGCTTGCTCACGACGGGTTGGTTCGATTTTAGATTTATATTAGCTGCTAGTTTTTGCCCACATCTTCACCCGCGTGGATGTCGAAAAGAATATCCCACGGGAACCTACTACCGGGATCAAAAGTACCATACGTATTAATCCAGGTTATAAAAATATCTGTGTTTTAAATTTAATCCTAATCACTTATTAAAACTTCTTTTATTATATATTATTATTATTATATATATATTATATTATATATTTTTATATATTACGCTGAGTTTTTCCGCGCAATCAGCGTACCACAAAACTACATTTGTAAAAATTAAACTACTGGTCCGAATTGTTTGGTATGGAGACAGTTTTAATTTAGATAAAATGCAGAAAACGATGGTTTACTTTTGTTTAGTAAGGATACGTTAATAATTATTTGGTGGTATAAGGAACAGAGTTCACTCATCCACCATAGAAAAGGGAGGATCCTCCCTTTTCTATGATGGTCACCAGACGGGTGTCGTGTCTGGTGGGCAACTGCCCGACGGTTGATGTCGGGACGTTGTATATATGCTAGTTGCGTGGTAAACTCTGATTGCGCGATGCAGGATTCGCGTGACGTCAGTGTGACGCGTTGTTCGTATGTGGCGATGTTGATTCCGCTACAATTACCCCAAACATCGCAACATTTAAAGATATGTTTAAAAGCATTTTATGGCTATATTTTTTCGTTTAGACATAATATAGCATTGCTACAGTTTAATAGATCTTTAGAAGAGGAATGATTCTGTAATACATTGTTTTCAAACAACTCCATTGGTTTACGCGACGTACGCCAGTAAAGCTCCTAGTCGGCATGATTTTTTCCGACATCTTCAACAATTATAGTCTTATTTCAGCCAATTTACACAAAACACCTAAATCTTCCTTATGAATCATTCCGTCCATTGGTTAAAACTGTATGTCTAAAATCCGTTCGATAGTTTTTGAGTTTATCGCGTTCAGACAAACAGACTTTGTTTTATAATTTTTTGTAGTGATGATAAGTTCAGGTTTCCTCACGATGTATTTCCTAATACTTATAATTTTCCGTCCTAATGTCATGTTGAAAAAGGCATATATTTTATTAGTCTTCAAAATGATACCACTTTTCTTGAAATTTTACGAACACCTAATCTCCTTGTGCAGTAAGGCATGTGGAGTGACGTCAGCTTAAGATACGTCCGCACGGTATCCCCCCCCCGCATGTAGTACATTTTCACACTAGTTTAATCTTTTCATCGTGACATTAACAACTCGTGCGGGAGTTTTCATGGTTTTCGTTCAAGTAAGAGTTGAAACTATCTTTATGAAAATCTGAGAACAGTGACACATTTCTAAAGGTTTCGGTTACCACTGTAGGCGTAGGTATACCTCTTCTAGTTCTAGTTAGTGCGATACATTATGTTTGAAGTGAAAACTTCTTTAGGCGCGTGAGGGTGAGGCAGGGTTCGCGCCCTTACGCCCTTAGTCGCCGCAGGAGACGCCCCGGGCGTCGGGAGTCGCAAGCTGATTTCCGGCCACCGTAGGCGCGGGCTAGCGGACGGTGAGCGATGGGTAGCTCGCCGTCCGACAAGGATCAGGCCCGGGTCGACGGCGTGTGGTGTTTCACGCGTGCCTCAAAGAGATGTCAGCACTAACTGACGGAGTCCGTTAGGGCCAATGCCTGCCAGGGTTGCGAGTTTGTCCGAAAGGGATATCGTGGCCCTAGTACACAGGCAACGGAAGGAACACGGGTGGGTTTTAGTCAGTAAAAGTCTGATACGCCCTCCCGCTCAGCCCAGAGCGGGAGAAGTAATTTGATAATTTCCCACCCAAAAAAAGAAGGCGCGTTGAGCACCTTTTGGTGGAACAAAAAATCATGGAACTCGCGTCATCGTCACCGAACTCTTTCCATGAGCTATATGTATACTGTGTTCACTTCTACCATCATTCATCATCATCATTTCAGCCGAACAGAGGTCCACTGGCCGCAAAGGCAAAGACGCTCACTCACTTAAACAAAAACTTAAACGAGTTTGAAACAGACGATGAAAGAAAAGTTAGAGTAGATACTTGCAGAAAAGATCTTGCTCCTATTCTGCAGGCAAAGCTTAATGTTGTCAAACACTCGTCACGCGTGCAGTCTGTCAATCTGTTTAACAAATTACCCGCAGAATTAAAGAACATTCAGAATGTGAACATGTTTAAAAATAAACTCAGGGCTTTGTTAATCAACAAAACCTATTACAGCACTGACGAATATTATAATGACAAAAATCTTAAAACTAGTATTTTATTAAACTTAAATTAAATATGTGTACTCTTTGACTTTATAAATGTTGTTTTTTTATTCTTAATAGTTTGACATTAAATGTATTTTGTAGAATTTTTCTAGGGACTTTGTATACGCAAGAATATTAATGTTTGTAAAGTTAGTATTTTGTATTTGGATAGACGTTCTAACTTTGATGAACGGTGAGGAACGAGGTTACATATTATATTATAATTCGTTATGTTGCTTCTTTTGTGTACCTACTGTGCAAATATTTCGACACAAATGTATTTTTGTTATGAAATAAATAACTTGAACTTGAACGCACATAGGCCTCCCCTAAAGGGGGTGTTTGCCATAATCGCCACGCTTGACAGGCGGGTTGGCGATCGCAGTATGGTGTTAAAATGCATAGAGAACGCTGCTGCCCACCCTCTAGTAAGTCCCTTAGTCGCCTTTCACGACACCCACGGGTAGAAATGGGATGGTGTTATTCTTTACGTCCGGCACCAAACAGACACTTCTATCGCCAGTCCCTAAAGACTGCCCCGCAAGTTTTTTTTTTTATAAGCCTTATGCTTGTCTGTATGTTTGATCCGATCCACTCTGTCCCTTGTTGCCATCCCCCAGTGACGCCGTAAGCCAAGGTCCGTACTCTAACATGTCCTAGCGTGTATTTGGCCTTAATTTATTAAGGCATCCACAGGATAGCCCGATTGAGCAGCCGACAACCTCCTAGGTTGACTTGCGAGATGCAATTCAAAAAAAAAATACCTGGGGCATGTGCTACAGGCGTGGGTTACCATTTGAAGCACATGCTCACACGTGGACGCCTGGACACACCTAAAGTAACTTACTAACTAAAATTATCAAGGATTTTATCAATAACGACTGCCACGTTGGTTTAACGTGACTGCTAAGCGTGGTGTTTTGGTTTCGATACCTATATCGTACAAATGTTGTAGGATATTTTAATTTATTATTTATTTTAACCCTATATGTACACACAACACAAAGTACAGAAAAACACGCACAAAGGTGATGCTAATATCTAAAGAAATCAAAAGAATAAAAAAAAAGAAAAATAAGGTTTTTTGTCTTCAAGGAATATCTTCCTCTTTTTTTAAATGATCTTTGACACTCTAAGCTGACCTGCAATCAGAAATCTCCCATTATTTCTATTCACGTTCTAAACAGAAGCGAACACATAGATAAATAAACGGTCAGAGAAAATTAACACACCACTTCATCACCGCTGACCCAGAAATGAAAGCAAAACGTCAGAGTGACTGGCCATTCCCAAAACAATGAGGGCAAACTAAAAATATATCAGAAAAAAGGAAGCCTTTCTATTTCTGGTTCAGGGCTCCTTTATGAACACGTTGTATTTCAGAGCTATTGTAGGTTGAAATTAAATTATTTGGGGAGGTTCTTTATTTATAATTCTGCTTGATTTGTTTTGAATGGTCTACCTTTTTTGTGTTAAGTATTGCTTAAATCTTGCTATAAGTCCCATGCCAGTCCCATGCTGTAATCATAGCGATTTATTTACTTAGCGTTTTCATATAATTTAGGCGATTAACACACGGCACCGCGCACCGCCGCGGTAGGCGGTGAAGCGGATCTCAATGTCGCATTGGCCTCTAATAAATTCGTTGATGCCTAACACACGTACACCGCCCGACCGCGCGGTCGAGCGGTGCTCTCACCATATGAAACCGCGGCGGTGCGCGGTGCCGTGTGTTAATCGCCTTAATTACAGTTCCTTCCTCCGACAGAAGTTTGAATTGTTCATTTGTATCGTCTTCCTGAGAGTATCGTTAAGATTAAGGAATTGTTTTAAGAGGATTATAGTGCAACACTTTCTTTTGTAACTATAATAATGTTTTTAAAACACTAACAACTAATCAAGGGCAAGTACTAAAAGCCTTTAAGCAAATCAAGATCAAATTGTCCGAAGATCTTTAGGGAATGTCCATTAAAGTCTGCATCTGCATAATTGAGACTATATCGCCTTACTTAGCCTTAATATTTAATTTGTGTGTGGATCAAGAAGTCTTCCCGGATTTAATGAAATACAGTAAGGTAATACAACTTTTCAAATCCGGGGACAGCAAAGACACAAATAATTATAGACCCGTATCCGTATTGCCGGTTGTCAGCAAGGTCCTTCACGATCAACAGTACCTATGGTTTCACCAAAGGGCGTTGTACGACCGACGCCGGTGTAACCTTATTAAGACACATTTTTAACGCGTGGGATAGGCCGAGGATGCCATAGGAATCTTTTGTGACCTACTGGTGACTCCAAACCTAACATAGTTATTTACTTAAGTGAAGAAATAAACATATTTTTTTTTTTTTTTTTTACTGTAGGTCCAAAACTGGTTCACTGCAAATAATTTAGTATTAAATGAAAAAAAAACTAAGTGCATACGATTTTCTTTACCAAATGTAAAAACTAGTGATTATGAGATAGTATTGAATCAAGAGAAACTAGAATTCGTCGATAAACATGTTTTCCTGGGGATCACGCTCGACTCTAGGCTGCAATGGGGTCCTATTTTAACATCTCTTGCAGCACGGCTAAGTTCAGCAGCATATATTACTCTGTCAGAAAAATCCGTCAATTTACTGATGTAGATACCGCGAGGCTAGTCTATTTTAGTTACTTTCATAGTATCATGTCTTACGGTATTTTACTTTTTTTTTTTTTTTTTAATAAATAAAAATTTTATTTAGTAAAAACGTTTACAAAAGGTGTACTTAAAGCCAATAGTAGTATAAATATTCTATGCAATAATAGTGCCTAATAATAAACTAAAGCTAATATATTTTTAAATACAGGTGCAAGTAATGATCGTTTGGAATTAGAATGTTAGCTAGCGACCCGCCCGATCTAGGTTTATTCAAACCTGTGTTTCAGGCCATCACTTTACGTTTCAATTACATTGGTAATTTTTTTTTTTTTTTTGTAAAAGTGATTTAAAAATAATCTAATAACAACTATGAGAAAAAGCATATTGATACATTAATACCTAAATCTAGCCTATTTAAAATATAATTATAATATACATAATTACTACTAGTAGATACTTACGAGGGGATAAATTATCATTATGACAAAATTTCTAGAAGTTTTTCTGTGTCTGTGTAATTGAGTAACGCTAAATATTCTGATAACATTGTACTACATTTTTTATAGCTTACACTATAGAGGTTTAGTACCTTGTTAAGCCTATTATACAGAAAAGGTCCTAAAAATACATAAAATCGATTAGCAAACGCATGTTTAATTTGAGGCTTTATGCAAACCAAGTCCTTCCTTCTCTTGTCGGAAGGTACTGGGTCAAACGGAAGTGCAGTGTGCTGGTGTAGTACTATGCTTAGAATGAATAATTGCCGCACTGTTAGCACATTACATGCTATGTAAAGCTGGTGCGTAGGAAATCTAAAAGGGCGAAAGGTAGCAACCTTTAGAGCTGCTCTTTGAGCGCGCTCTAGGGGTAGTAAAATTGTTTATGCAGCACCACCCCAAGAAGTTATGCAATAGGTAAGAATTGATTGACACAAAGCTAAATAAACCTCTTTAATTAATTTATAGTCGGCTATGTTCCGTAAATTCTTAAAAACATATATTAATTTGCGCACTCTAGTACACAGTAAATCGATATGTTTGCGGAAACTTAGGTTGGAGTCAATAGTGACACCTAGATATTTCAGATGGTCAGCGTTAGCTAAACTGGGGCAAAAACAAGCAGTGTCAGCGCTCGTGCAACAATTATGTGCGTAAATGTTTAGATTAGTAAGCGGTATGTTAGTATTTCTCATTGTAAATAAAATGTGTTTGGTTTTATCTGTATTTAATGTTCGGATATTATTATAGAGCCAATCAGACACAATGTTAAAGCCATTCTGAGCATGTTCATAGACTTCAACTCTAGATTTAGCTGAGAACAATAGAGCGGTGTCATCCGCATAAGACATTATGATACCATTTTGGAGTGGCAGACTGCACAGTTCATTTATATAGATTAAAAATAACGTAGGGCCCAAAATGCTACCTTGTGGTATTCCAAAACAATTATTTTTAAGTTCAGAACTTGTATACTGACCTATTTTGACACATTGATGCCGATCGCTGAGATAATCAGAAAACAGTAGAAGTTGTGCTCCTCTTATCCCAAGTGTTTCAAGCTTGTGCAAAAGTAAAGTACAAGAAATAGTGTTGAAGGCCTTGGCAAGGTCTAGAAAAATCCCAATTGTATGCATACCATTATCCAGATTGGTAGAAATATAATTAGTTAATTTGTGTACTGCTTGACTAGTTGATCTTTTGGGCCTAAAACCAAATTGACTATCTGAAAGTAGTCCGCTATCTTCCAAATATTTTATCAGTCTATTGTTAATTATTTTTTCTAAAATTTTTGAGAGGCCTGTTAACACTGAAATAGGTCTGTAGTTGTTAGTTAGGATGGGCTGCAGACATCGAGTCTATTTTTATTCTGCAGAAAAGAGCAATCAGAGCCATAATATAATCTCCACAGGTGCGATTTTCTTAGGGAACTGTTTAAGGATATTAACATCATGACGGTGCCTTGTCAATATATCTAAGAAAACATCATGTACGTAAAAAAAAAACATCTTTATAGTAAAAGAGGCGAAAGACATAATTATAGTACTAGAAGTAGGGATGTATTAGCTCAACCAGGTTTCAGACTGGCAAAAGTAGACTCATCTTTCATGGGTTACTGTTTAAAATGTTATAATAAAATCCCTCCCCACATCTATAAAACCTTTATTTTACGAGATGTCGCTTTAGAAACTAAATAAAAAGCTACAGTGCACAATGGAAGTGTGACTGTAATTTAGATAGTATTTTAATAATCATTATTATTTTTGGGATAAAAGTTACGTATAATAATAACAGTGAGCAGCTGGTGGCCAAGTCGTAACGGCCTCGACTTACGAGTTGTAAGTCGTAGGTTCGAACCCAGACAGGCTCTTTACTTTGTGTAAATTGATTCATCACCACTGCTCTCAAAACGGTGAAGGAAAACATCGTGAGGAAACCGGCATGTGCTAGAATCAAAAATTCGAAGACATGTGACATCTATTTATTTTTATTTCATTCAAATTCAAATTCATTTATTCATTTTGTGAACATAGGGTATAAAATTATATAGATTTTCATGTATTCTGGAAAACAAACAATTACAAATTAAGAATTCTCTAATTATTTATGAGCCACTCACTCCCACAGAGAGGCGGCCTGTGTCCCGGCAGTGGGAACATTATAGGCTGATAATGTATTCGAAACCGCCATGCAAATGAAAAATTGGCAGCAATTTAACGTGTGGCAAGTAAATTCAAGCTAGTATATAATAGAATAGAATAGAATACTCTTTATTATGTACAACATAAAAGTTACAAATATAAATGTTTAAATTTTACATAGGGTGCCACAATGGGCGGTCTTATCGCTGAAAGCGATCTTTTACAGACAACCTTTGGATGGATTAAAGGGAGGGGGGGGGGGGTATATATATTTTTTAATTATTTTTTTGAGTATTTTTGTTTTTAATTTGTGCTGGTGGCCCGCCATTAGTACATCATTTGCCCAAGTGGCCTATGGTCTCAATAAGTGTGTGCATCCCTGGTTTAGAACATATAGTTATGTCGGAAGGGTTAAGTGTATAATAAATTAATATTAAACTTACATTCTGCCTCGACTCGACTCGACTGCTTCGTTGGTCTAGTGGTCGCAAGCGCTACTGCTGAGCATGAGGTCCTGGGTTCGATTCGCAGGTCGTGCAAAGTGTTATTGGGATTTTCCATTTGGGATTTCTCGTAGCATCTCGGAGTCCGCATTTGTGCCCGGTTGATGGCAATAGGCTCGCCCCCTATTACATGGAATTTAAACATAATTGGCCAAATTTGGGAGTACTATATTTAGGTACACCTCTGCCTAACCCTTCGCGGATTACAGGCGTTATGTTATGTTATTAAACTTACATATAATAAAGAAATCTCGATGTTTATAAAAAAAAGGCCTAGTGCGAGTCGGACTCGCGCACGAAGGGTTCCATACCATTATCTATAAAAATGGCAAAAAAACACGTTTGTTGTATGGGAGCCCCCTTAAATATTTGTTTTATTTTAACTTAATTATTTATTTTTAAAGTCAATATCTACATATTTTGTGAATATTCCAAGCGTCTACCTGTTGCCGTTATCAATATAGAGCAAAAACGAGCAAAAAAATCACGTTTGTTGTATGGGAGCCCCCTTAAATATTTATTTTATTCAATTTTTAGTATTTTTTGTTATAGCGGCAACAGAAATACATCATCTGTGAAAATTTCAACTGTCTAGCTATCACGGTTCATGAGATACAGCCTGGTGGCAGACAGACAGACAGACGGACAGACAGACAGACAGACAGACGGCGGAGCCTTAGTAATAGGGTTCCCGTTTTACCCTTTGGGTACGGAACCCTAAAAACCATGCAAAGCAGAGGCAGGTCACTAATATACAATAGTAGCTGCGCCCCGCGGTTTCTCCCACATAAGTCTCGATCCCGTCGGAATATCGAGATAAAAAGTAGCCTATATGTTAATCCAGGGTATCAGCTACCTCCACACAAAATTTTATCAAAATTGTTATAGCCGTTTGAGCGTGAAGAAGTAACAAACACGACACACTCACAACCTTTCGCCTTTATAATATTTAGTGTGATGTGATGTGAATAAGGAAAATCACTTCACATCATCACTTTACCTTCCCAGTGCAGTGTTATCTAAGCGGTACACGATTGTATCTGCTTCGCAAATTGTGAAAGGTTTATCCATATCGAAATTATTTATACAGTACCGTACCATATCTAATCATTATATACATCGTTTCTTTCCAAATCGCATAAGTAAATACTTATTAGGGTTCCGTACCTCAAAAGGGTGGTGAAGGGCGGGCGTTTTGGGGGACTGTCATATGTAATTTTGATTTTCGAAGAGAGATGAGTCTCAACCTAGTCTTAATAAATGACTTTTGATTTTGATTTCGAAAAAGAAAAAAGGATCACTCGTGCTGCTATTGTTTCAGCAAGTACTTCTATCACATGGAAATGGAGCAAGATGGAGCGATTTAATAAACTACAATTGAATACCCATTGGATTTTCGAAAATTCGCTTTCGTGACATTTAACAATTATGTGGAGCAATTAGGAGGTAATAAAGAAAAGATAAATAAATATTTCCGAAATAATTTAATCAATTCTATGTAATTCAAAAACGATTGCTTCAGTAATTTCTCCCTTATAGCTGACTGTATTACTGTTAAAAAAAAAAACGTGTAAGCGGAGCTTAACTCAACCTTATCCCGAGAAAAGTAATATCTGATAGGAGATAGATTTTCTGTGTCCATTCGAGCGAATGAAATTAAAAATGTAGGTAAGTTATCGGTACTTGTAAGAGAAAATTGTCGACGTGATCGAAATGAGTTTTAGAAAGTTTATTGTTTTCATAATGAGTTATAAGTTTTTATGTCAGTTATATTCTTCTGTTCTAGGAGTTAATATCTTTGAGTATACTTCATTATTAACAACTTTAGCCAGAGAATTTTAGTTATTGATAGCGTTTTATTTGGTAAGATTTTCAGTTGACTTTTGTTTTAACATTATTATCCACATAAATGCACCATTTTAGCCGTTGTCTGGCTTTCATATATTTAGAACACTTTAAAGTATTAATGACAGTTTTTTATCGCTTTTCTACTCCGTCACTTGATTCCAGTCTTCTATTGAATTTATTTCCTATACTAAATTTCTGATAAAAAACCCAACATTTTGTCGTATTGTTAAAAAAGATATTCCAACGACCGCCCTTAATTAATACATAAATAATCACCAACCTTACACAAATTATACCGTAGGTAATTATGAAAAATTATATTTCATATGAGCACATTAAAAAATAAACTCGATAAACCGCTAGTCATATCAAAACGATTCGCCTACTATGAAGGTAATGATGCCTACTATCAGTCGCTACCAGTGAGTAATTAAAATCCGCCGATGACTATAAATCATTTTCAATCATGTTCACTCATGAATAGTGCCTAAAAAAAAGTTGCAACAAAAATAGTAACCTATTTGTTTGTAATTTTTCTTAAAAATATTAAACTATCCGTGACATCACATCGATCCCTATCAGAACACCAGCGCTGCGACACTTATTTTTAAGTGCCGCAGCATCATGCTGAGATACGGGCCTTTTGGCCTCGTACAGGACTTTGTTTTTATTTTCCATTTGTTTTATTTTTGGTTTTGTTCTTTTTTTGGTTTCTATAAGTGTGTTTTATTTAATTTGTGATCTGTGCGAGTCCCAATAAATGTTTTTTTTTATCTTTCTTTCTTCTTTCTAGAATAATAACCGCTGTAAGCTATTCTCTTTCATCAACCCGTGACCACCCAAATGATAAGTGTAAGTCTTCTCTATTGCACGCCCTTTTTACTGGTTTTAGGCATCCAACTCTTTCTTGCCACCTTCATCATCATTGCAGCCGAAATACGTCCACTGCTAGACATAGACCTCCCCCAAAGGGGGGTTTGCCATAATCGCCACGCTTGGCAGGCGGGTTGGCAATCGCAGTATGGTGTTAAAATTCATAGAGAACGCTGCTGCCCATTCTCTAGTAAGTCCCTTAGCCGCCTTTTACGACACCCACGGGTAGAAATAGGGAAGTGCTATTCTTAACGTCCGGCACCACACATGCTAGCACACACACTTGCTACCTTAACTTCTATATTTTTCTCTATAATTTAATCTACTACTTTATTCACAAAACCTTATTCTTACAAATTTACGCCTCTGACGCTGCAATAAATATGGCCCCCTACTGGGCCGAAATAGTATATGAAACATCATAGATGTACCGTCGAAACGAAAAAGAAGAAGAGATAGAAAATTCCACCGTAAATAAAATTTCACTAAATAAATTCGATACTTGCAGCCCCAAAGCTGCTAACCATAGCAAAACGTTCAGGTAATGATGTCTACTGCCAGTTACTAGCAGTTAGTAACTGTAAGCCGCCGCTGCCCATAAATCATGGTACGCCACGGATCGTTACTCTCCCGTTTCCTGCCAATCGATATTTACGAGCATTGAGTTATCCTCGCTGTGGATAATGTTTTCTGCTGTTTATGTATATGAGTATAACCTAGTGGGGCGGATGTTAATGTATGGTTTTGAGGCTGGAAGGTGGTTTTACCATGTTTTGGTGATGTGTATGGTATAAGGGACTTAATAATGAAAACTTTTGCAGTGATTTTGAACCTGAACACATCATACGTCGCCTTAAATTTTAAATTTCATTGCTGTTTGTTTTAACTGAAAAGCAAAACCTATTGCTATCTCAAAAAACGTTGTAAGGTAAGCTGGAATTTAATAGTCAAAAATCATCAGAACGACTAAAGAAACATAGTCATCAATAATCATTTTATGTTATTTATTTAAAACAGAAGTGTGATTTGGTTTACTGTTAATATGCCAATAATATAGGCTAAAAATATAAATTAAAATCATCCAAGAACCTATATTCACAAATAAATAACCTATTGTTTTCCGAATTCGAAATGTTTCAATCGCTGGCTTGCCCCAAGCGGTGTTGTCGTTTCCCGTACAATTAGTTCAGTGAGCCGACAAAACTCAACTGTACATTATAATACCATAGTCATAACAATGACCACCACACAATAGTCGTGTGGTGGTTAAAATGGTGCATTTATGTGAGATCGTGTGGACGCTAAAACGGCGCATTTGTGTGGGTAACACGCACCTATTTACCCCCCGTTTACATCTGGTTAGAGTTCGGTTTGCGGAGTGATGTGGAATTACGTTTGTGCTGATGAAGTCATGCTTTGAATTTTGATGATATCTGAGCTGAGTGTTGATTTCTCACTTTGAAATTTCTCGTCAAAGCATTTATTTCAATTAAACCAAAGGCTAACCTGGAAGTCTCACAGACTCTAGACCTAGGTTGGCCGAAGCAAAGAAAACCTGTTCAGGTGATTCATAAACGAACCCGCCTTGGAGTGTAAATGTGGTGCTGTTTCACAAACGATGGGACACTTAATATCATGACCTGCGTGTCCTGTCAGCTGCACGTTACAAGAACAGATGGACGCTAGTGATGGCGCCAAACACGTAACCGAGTTCTGGGCTGAGTCCATTTAGATTGCCATCGACACGTTAAGAAAAACAAGAATTAAACCAAAATACAGGCATTTTTTGGAACTGTCAAGAAGTCGGTCAGTCATAAAGATGAAGTTAGTTGCCTATTCCAAAGCATAGTAGGTATCTTTAGAGAAGAACGGGCAAGAAACTCCACGAAATTAAAATATTGTTTCAAAATATTGGTTACATCGTTCAAGTTATTATACTTGTGAAAACGTTATAGAAAGACGTGCACGTTAAAAGTGTCCACAGTAAACAATAAAATAAAAAATAAATCATGGCATCTAAGAGATGACTAGCCCAACTGACGCGCCTATTAACAAATATGACGCATTGTGTCAGCACCATTCAACTCAACCATTACGAAGGGAACCGAATTATCTAATACATGTGCCACCATCAAAGAGACATTTAAGTGAGCATAACATACTTCCGGGGCTCATTCAAGTCAATGATAGACGTATCCAGTAAATCGTAGCTTTACAGTACATAGTACTCACACACGTGCTAAAAAAAGTAGAATTAGAATTAGAATTCCAGATATAATTTCTTTTGCTCATCAATCTGCTAGATAAGCTAAGTTAGTTGAGGTGCAGTTTTATTTTGACTCCAATCAAGCAGAAACAAAAAAAAATTATGGTTACTTATATTTATATTTATAATATACAGGTTTATTTTTAAAACGTCAATAACCCCTTAAGGGGTCCCTGGGACCTGAAATCGCGAAAAAAAAATCAGCTGTTCCCTACCTTTTTGCGAATTATTCGAACATAAATGTAGGGATGGCATTTTTTCACGATTTCAGTTTTGGTCCCATAGTAAAAGTTGTTCATAATGATGAGTACAATTACCCCTTAAGAGGTTATCGACGTTTTAAATATACCTGTATACATGTAACTACATAGATGAGGAGCTCGTAGCTAACTAATAACAGCTACGCTACCCGCGGTTGGTCCGTGGATGGACCATCTTTACATACCGAGACTCCTCCGTGCCTCGGAAAATACGTAAAACCGTTGGTCTCGGTTGTCAGTCGTGGATGTTTGACAGTCTTTACGGGTCGTCAGAAGCCCGAAAGTCTGTCAACCAAGTCACCCCTTACCAAGGGGTATCGTGTTACCCAGTAACTAGGTTGTGGAGGTCAGATAGACAGTCGCTCCATTTAAAATACTGGTATTCAGTTGCATCCGGTTAGACTGGAAGCCGACCCCAGCGTAGTTGGGAAAAGGCGGGCAGATTGATTGTATCTACATAGATGAAATCACAACATGCAAACGTATTGTACAGTTAACAATTCAAACACGATAAAGCTTTCATACATACATATATAAACTCACGCCTTCTTCCCATGGGGGTAGGCAGAAACTATAGAACGCCACTTGCTACGCTCCTTACATACTCCTTTTGCTTCGCCTACGTTCATACATCTAGTCATACACGCACGCCGGTTAAGAGTACTACGCACCTGACCTTTCTGAAGAACATCTGCAATTTGGTTACTATATGTCCTTCTAGGGCGTCCCCTGCCGGCGTTTCCACTCGCCTCTGCCTTTTGTTAGTCGCCTTTCAACCATCCTCTCCACATGACCAAACCACCCAAAAAAAAAAGCCATTCAAAAAGCTTTTCATTGCTCAAAATTGTTTTTCAATACAGCTACATAAAACTTAAACCATTCCAAGTATAAAATAGACCCGACAACCTGTTATTAACGAGTCATGGTCACTCGAATAAACAGCCGGTTTTTCCTGTAAAATCTCACCTTGAAAACAGTTGAAGGTAACTGTCATTTCAGCTTATACTAGGGATGCTACTATTGACTGCTCTTAACAAGCTCACTTCACCTATGATTTCCGGTGAGATTTTTATTGAATTGATTGGCTGGGATAAGAACAGATAAATTGAGATACCTACCGAGGATGGTGGCTACTAGCGTAAATATATAAGAAAGAAAGAAAATAACTTTTTAACACGAGACTAAAAGGCACACAATATAATATACAGTAGATAAAATAATCAAACAAGTAAAAAGTGTAAAATGCGATGTATGAAATTAGCAGTAAAGTGTGGCTCACGGCTGCGCCAAAAAAGCCCAGTTCAGCAAGAATATCAGACAACTAGTGCCTGACGCTGGTTTTCAACTGGACCTGAAAGTGTGAGGTGACGGATGTAAATCCGTTTTATACTGCAACGTGTGTATGCATACATAATATATAAATAAAATAAATTTGTCTAACATAAAAATAATAATGAATATGTAAATTATATTATACATATCTATGAATGTAAACAGGTATTCTATTCTTTATGTTAGTTCAATAATCCTACAAGCACAAGTATTATTATATCGCCCATCCTAAATATTCTAGTCGATCAGATTTCGTACAGAACAGATTAAACGATATCGGATTACCGAAGCCTGTTAACGAAATACTATCGGCAATTATAAAGCTATTTAGAATTTAGATTGCGTTTTACTTGTTGTTAAATTCTATTGCTAGGGTACTCGTAATTTGTTTGGCATAAATTGATAGGCAGTGCCTATCAAAGTGCAAAGTTTTCGAAATTACAAAAAATTCCGTCGAGTGATCAGTTTGGTGTTAAATTAAAATCAGTTTCGGTGATAGATTTTATTTTAACCACTTTTGTACTTTAGAACTAATTAAATTACGTAAAGTTGTATTTAAATACAAAACTAGTAGGGCTTGTTCAAAGTCGGCCTGGCTAGCTGCCACCATCTTATCTAAGTTTGTCATCACAACAACAATGTTAAAAGCATTGTTGTGTTTCGGCAGTTAGAGGTAAGATAGCCAGTTCCTCTGTGGTTGATGATTCCCGGTGAGGCTCGCTTACACCTTCGGCCTTATCACCACTTACCATCACGTGAGATGAAGGCCAAGAGCTTCACAGCGTGGATAAAAAAGAAAATACTTTAAATTATTGCAAAATATACAGGAATGTCAAGAGCTATGTTTACGTTATAGTAGCATAATCATCTTCAGACAGTAATTAAAGCGAATGTTATAACTGTAGCTTTGTTTAAGCGGGCACGCCCATTATGCCTGGAGGCTTTTATTTAGATACGTTTTATTTACGTTATTTCTGCTTGAGTATAGTTTTCGACGATTATTATATATAATATATATATATTATATTTGTATAATAGTGTGTGCTAGCTAACATAAGGCATATAATTTAATTTAACGATTTGTGTTGCGTAATGCAAATTATTTTACGTTGTATTGTATAGATTCAAGTTTTATTTGCGAACAGACAGCTGTGCTGCTGGGGAGTTTGTTGCGCCACTTCTTCTTCCCAGCTAAAGCACTAGGAAGTGGTGAAGGGTGGGCGTTTTTGGGGGACTATCTCATGTAATTTTTGACATTCGAAAAGTACTGATTCTCAGCCTAGTTTGAATAAATGACTTTTGATTTGATTTGATCAACTCAGTTAAAGCCCCATTTATATGATTCAAGTTTCTTGTCTGTGTGCATTACCTATTGAAGGAATTAATGACTTCTATCGTCAAACACCGGTGCAACTTTTATTGTTGTTTCAACTTATGGTATGCCGCAAGCATTTAAGTCACACCTTGAAAATCAGTAGATAGTTACTCAATTGGTTCATGTTTTTTCACAAAATCGCTCGTAAATCGTCGTCTGGAATTTAAAAAAGATGCTTCCTAAAAAACAGCATTTTAGGTAACTGCCTACCCCGTAGGAATTACTAGCGCGGTATACAGATAAGGCTCAAATTTAACACGTTTCGAACAATAGTTCCACAAATTCTCACTACATTTTGGTTGAACTAAATTTTGGGCACAGCCTACATTGCGGTTCGGTGCGTGCTACATATCGGCTACGAAGTGCTACGACGTAGCACGTAGATATCCACTACGAGACTACCAGACACGTAGCATGTTGAACGTAGCATTGTAACAAATGTAATGATTTTATTTGACGGGATTTGGTTTCCAGTTTGCAATGTGCAATACTAATTTACCCGTTTATATTTGCCCGTTGAATTCTAATTTACCACCTTACTTGAATATTATATAGCTGGGTTTAGTCGACCTAGAACACACAAACCAACAATTCTAACTTCAACTCTTCATTAGTGGCTTTTGTGGACTGGATATTCAATCTGATTTGTTTCAATGGTAATGGCAATCATGTAATTTTGTTTAAATAGATTTTTATTAAGTAATAAGGTACTTGTTGACGCTGTGCCATACCTATCGACAATTTAATTTAGAAATATCGTAAACTACCGCGGTTTCAACCGAATAAATCTCGATTGCGTAGGAATATCAAGATAAAAAGTATATTATGTCCTTACCCAGGTCATGGTCTACTTATGTGCCAAATTTCATCTAAATCCGTTTAGCCGTTTTAGCGTGAAAGCGTAACAAACAAACTAAGTCACTTTCGCAGTCACTTTTGCTACTAATATTATAAACGCGAAAGTTTGTAAGTATGGATAGATGTTTGTTACTTTTTCACGCTCAAACAGCTGGACTGATTTTGATAAAATGTTGTATGGAGGTAGCTGACACCCTGGATTAACATATAGGCTACTTTTTATCCCGATGTTCCCACGGGATCGAGAATTACGCGGGTGAAACCGCGGTATGCAGCTAGTTTATAATATTTGTTAGGATGTCAATTATTTTTAAAACAGTAACCGTGGTGTTTTCCCCGGATTTTCTCCATAGGAAACGACCAATTGGAATTGTGCATCTATCTTCTGACGTTTCTTGTGTCCATGTAGGTTTCTGTGAAATACAAAATGTTAACCCCGTGATTGCTTTTCTATACTAAGATCTATTTAACATAACTGGTGAAGTGTGGGTGCACTATATGTACCGCTCTACCTAACCCTTTGGGGAATATAAGTTGTATGTGTCTTTTTGTCTTTGTGACAGTTTCAACCTTAGCAAACTTTAAATCGAGGTATTCCACTCAGAGTTCTGATTTCAACAGCACGTGACCGAACCGCAACTGAGCACTTCAACTAACCGCACTGAAACAAAATTTTGATAAGTGCGGTTCGGTGGAACAGTTTATTAATATTATTTTCAGTCCCCGATGGGAATTGTCAAAAGTGGTAAAAGAATTACAAAGTCGACTGTATCTAGCTGCACGATTACTGACAAATGCCTACACTGATTGGACAGGTCCGCTCAAATTTGTGTGGTTCTTTCCTCAAAATACCATTTCAGACACGGATCTACATGGTCCTCACATGATCTGACCAAGATTATCTCTGGACTTTAAAAGAGACTTTGACCCCTGAATTTGTTTCGCCATTTCTTCTCAGGGGTAGTCAGATAGGAAAATAAAAATTTATATGACGTGTAAAAGTGATTTTAATATCCTATTTACAGAATAAACGATTTCATTTCATTTCATAGAAAAAAAAAAAAATAGGCAGTCATGAGGACTGCCGACAGAAGTGAAAAAATGATACTTTGGGTACCATGTACACAGGCCGCTACGCCGCCAGTCTGGCGCAACACGTCACATTAGCATGTCGCGGTTAGCATGTCGGTGACACGAACCCATAAGACTCCTCCAAAAAATTACTCAACGCAGCTAAAGAAATTTTAACTTTTTTTTTTCATTAATTAATTTAATTTAGTTATATTTACGTTTTTGGAGTTTAACTCACACCGTCTTATTACAAAACAAGATTTATATTTTGACATGGCTTAAACCATGGAGCCAGTTTTTGTAATAAGAACGTAACAGTGATTGAAATACCATTCTTTATACAAAATTGAAAACTTAGTTCGGTACTAAGTTGTCAGTTTTGTGTTTAGGAACTTTACCATAGTCGGAATAAAGTTCGAAATTCAATAATGGCTCCATGTTTTAGACCTGGGTCTGAAGATAAACCTTGTTTTGTAATAAGGGGGTATAAGTCTGCAAAGTAGCCAGCTTTCATTAAAGTCCTATCTGTTAATGAATTCCAACCACAAGTCCGACCTTACCGCCTCTAAACCAGTACAGCAACCTTTCATTATTCTCTTACATTCAAAACCCACATAAGCACCACTTATCGTATCGGCAAAACATTTCACCTTAACAAGGTTCAGTCCGAAAAATAGGAGCCATCTAAGTCTACCTTGAGACGTTTTCTAATTAAGGGACCTTCATTGAGTTTCATAGAAGTGCGACCGTTTTACGAATTAATCTGTCCTGTTTGGGTCCGGACATAAAGTATTCGTGGGTGAACCCTTGTGGGATATTGTGTTCGATGAATCAGGTCCTAGGGTGGTTTTCAGACGGGCGGTTTGAACGCTCTGCAAAAGAAAAAAAAACGCTAGAATTCTGTTTTAATTATTTTGTTCAATTACCATCATAATCAGAGGTAGTAGTAAAATCAAACTTGAAAATATTAATTATACAGGATATAAAACGACCCATCGTGCGATGGATCGTGCCATCAAATACGCATCCTGTACATCAAACTAAGTAACATTGCCAAAAATAACAGCTGGGAAACATTTTTCGATTTAAGGTATCGATCATATCAAAGGTACAAGGGTCTTGGCAATAATTCAAGTTAGGTTATAACATTTAAACCCATTTTAATTCGCCTTTTGCTTTCCTAAAAATCCTTTTGCTTGCCCTATTTGTTTTAGTATAATCGTGTATTTGTGTGTATTTATTTGTATTTGCTTATATTTATTGCGTACCGGAAGACGTAGCGTTGGAAGGCCTCCCACAAGGTGCCACCTTGTGAATGCCGCAGGTATCCGCTGGATGCGGGAAGCACAGAACCGGTTGAAGTGGCGGTGCTTGGGGGAGGCCTATGACCAGCAGTGGACGTCTTTCGGCAGAAATGATGATGATGATGATATTTATTGCCCGAGCGAGCGAAGCGTCTCTGCTTCAAGTCTGGCAAAATTTGCTTTCCTCTGTCAGTTTGTCGGTAGGTACTCTTCTACAGCTCGTATTTTACAACCGATCTGGGAGAAACTTGGTAAATAGGTTTTACGACTTTATAGATTTTTTTGTCGTAGGAGATTATTGATTGGAGGGGTAATTCCTCCCAAAAGGGACAAAAAGGGGCTACTGGATATCTCCGCCTTAAGAGATCCGATTTTGATGGTTCTTTTTTATTTGAAAGGTAATAACTTTAAGTTGGGCTCCTAGAAATTTAGTGAAGATCAGATGAGGATCTTTGGCGTGATGACCAGAATATCTTCCAAAAATTAAGTAAATTGCACACTTTTAGATGAAATGGAAACCAATGGAATCGGCTGCTTGCAAAAAAGTTTGTGCTCGTGAGGTCTACTGTTCGCAGAAATACTGTTATGTAATTAGGTATAAATATTATATTTATGGTTTATAATATGTATTTTCGTATTTTAAATAAATATTGATTCCTCAATATTTGATTATTGATTGCATCACCCAAAAGGTTGACTGGTAGAAAATACCCATGGCACAAAGTCCACCTCTGTACACTTGTGTGCTTAAAGTATTAAATAATAAAAATAATAGTATTAAAACTGCCTCAATAGGTATACTTGTGCCCAACCCTTCGTAGAAACAAGGCGCTATGTTATGTTATGAAGTATTAAAATAATAATACTAATATTATTGAATGATGGTTTCGCCTCTTTTTGTGAACCTCGAATAATTTATTTTTGGGGTCATGGATGTGGCGCTCGCAGGCTGCTGCCATGATACCGCTAGCTCGGCTGTCGACCAATAGCCGAGCGTTAAAATAATTTATATTTTGGGGTCATGGATGTGGCGCTCGCAGGCTGCTGCCATGATACCGCTAGCTCGGCTTTCGACCAATAGCCGAACGTTAAAATAATTTATAGTTTGGGGTCTTGGATGTGGCGCTCGACAGCTACAGCCATGGTACCGCTACCTCGGCTGTCGACCAATAGCCGAGTGTAGCAGCAGCGGTGAGGTTTGGTGAAAACTCAGGTGTTTTTTAAAGATTGTGTTGAGGATTTGAAATTAAAACGATGCGTTAGTTTCAACGATAAAATTATGTATTAGCCATCTTGATTACAACGATCGAGGAGAGGGGGTGTGGGAACAATATTTTAACCTAAAACCAATCACTGTCGAGAGATAGGTATGACGTAGTGCAGGCTATCGTTTCGTACCTCGAGATGTCGCTATTAGTCCCTGATATGCGTTAATTGAGTAGGAGTTCCAACATGCCCCCGGCCTTGGAAGCAGTGGCTTTCAATGGTCTTCAGTCACTGCATCAGCGTCTATCACGTCCTGTAGTAGAGGACAAATCTTGGTATATGCGCGTCTCACCACGCCCGATGACGTCTGTATATCAGCCACTCGGGATATACCATCCTTTCCAGGGATAGTGCAAAGGACACGTCCCAAATGCCACTTCAAAGGTGGGAGGTTATTGTCCTTAATAACAACTAAGGAGTTTGGTTTGAGCTCGTCCTTATTCGCCGTCCATTTTGTCCGCACCTGCAGCTCGGAGATGTATTCCTTCGCCCACCGGTTCCAGAAGTGCTGGCGAAGTTGTTCTACCCTCTGGTATCGCTGGAGACGACTAGCAGGAACATCGCGTAGGTCATCGTCGGTTGGCGCAGTCATTGGTCGGCCAATAAGGAAGTGACCGGGAGTGAGCGGGGAAAAGTCATGAGGGTCGGGGGAAAGAGGAGACAGAGGTCGGGAATTTAGTACGGCTTCTATTTGAGCCAATACTGTGCTGTACTCTTCGAACGTGAGGTGCGCGTTACCTATCACACGACGAAGATGGTATTTGCTCGACTTTACTCCTGCTTCCCACAGACCACCAAAATGCGGAGAATAAGGGGGAATAAAATGAAATTTGATATTTTGACTAGATGCAAATTCTAAAATATCATTACTGCAACGAGCTAAAAATTTTGAAAAATCGTTCATTACACCTACGAAATTACGACCATTATCAGAGTATATATCTGCAGGCTTACCACGGCGTGAAATAAATCGTTTTAAAGTAAATAAGTACGCATCACTGGAGAGGTCACTGACTAACTCCAAGTGTATAGCACGTGTCACGAAACAAACAAATAGACAAATGTACCCTTTGATAAGCCTAGCACCCCTACCCTTGCGGTTCAGAATGAGCACTGGCCCAGCGTAGTCCACCCCACATCGAACGAATGGAAGACTAGGTGTAACTCGCTCCCTAGGTAAGTTACCCATCATAGGACTAAGTGTCTTACCTCTAATGCGAGTACAGGTAACACAACTATGCACTACCTGGCGAGCTAAATTCCTACCTCCGACAGGCCACCATGATTCACGTAAATGAAAAAGTAATGCCTGCGGAGCAGCATGGAGAAGCTGAATGTGCTCATGACGAAATAATAAAGTGGTAAAATAATGCTTCCCATGAATTACAATTGGATGTTTTTTACCGTAAATGAATTCATCAGAATTAACTAGACGACCACCAACGCGCATTAATTGGTGATCATCTAAAAACAAATTTAATTTAGACAAACAACCTTTACTTTTAATAGTATCATTATTAGATAATGCCTTATATTCAACTGGATAAGATTCCATTTGACATAATCGAGCTAATGTTTTATCTGCATGGTCTAACTCATCTACACTAAGGCCGCCTGTACGCTTATTATTTTTGCATTGACTGTTATTAATGAAACGTAACATAAAGGCAGCCGCACGCCTCATACGTTTAAATTGAGAGAACCGATGGAAGGGAAACAAAGATAACTCACAACAATCCTGAGCTACAACGGCAGTAACGCATGACTTGACCTCAGGTAACTCGTGATTTTTGAACGAGTCCGAACTTTTGTGATCGTCTATTGAAAAGCGAGGATCACGAAGAAATTCAGGACCCTCCCACCACAACGTAGACAAAGAAAGGTCTTCCAATCGAGCACCGCGTGACGCTAGATCAGCTGGATTATCTCGACCACTTACGTGACGCCACGGGACGTCTAGTGTAAGGTCATGAATTTCTGCGATCCTATTTTGAACGAATGTCTTAAGTTGATTCGGCCTCATGTGCAGCCAGCCTAAGACAATCGACGAATCAGTCCAAAATACTATGCTATTAAATTTACAATGTAATGAGTGGCGTACCTTGTCATACAGACGAGCTCCTAATAAAGCCCCACAAAGCTCGAGACGTGGGATACTAATAGGTTTTAAAGGCGCAACCTTTGTTTTTGAAAACAATAATCTTACTGATACTGTTAAATCATTGCTAACTGTGCGAACATAAATACACGCGCCGTACGCAGTCTGAGATGCGTCGCTAAAAATGTGTAACTCATTATACATAGACTGCGTACCTATAGCGTGGCGAGGTATACGAACATTGTTTAGCGCTTGCAATGAAATAACAAACCGGTTCCACGCGCACGCCGTGTCGTCAGGAACGTTATCATCCCAACCTATTTTTAATAGCCACAATTGCTGTAAAAGAACTTTGACAACAATTATGACAGGACTTAACAAGCCGAGAGGGTCAAAAATTTGCGAAACGTTTGATAAAATAGACCTCTTTGTAATAGGTTTTGTATTATCAATATTAACGTGAGAATTAAAATAAAAGTTGTCGCTTGCGTTATGCCAGCCTATTCCTAAGGTTTTAGAACTAACATTTTCATCTAAACTTAAAGGTTTAAACTGACTAGACGACTGACAGTCATCATCGTGTTTAAAATTAAATATCCACTTCCTAAGTGGAAAACAGCCCGACTGCAGCGTCTTCTGAATTTTGTCGCATAGATGTAGTAATTTTATTTTATCATCTAAGCCCGTAATGTAGTCGTCGACATAAAAATCCTCTGTTATAGCTCGAGCGACTTCAGGATCAGAAGATTCAGAGGCTAATTGTTTCAGGCACCTAACACTAAGAAAAGGCGCGGAGGCGGTCCCATACGTCACGGTGTTTAGTTTAAATATACCTAACGGCTTTGAGGGATGGTCACGCCACAGAATCATTTGCAAGCTGCGCTGACTCTCATCTACCAAGCACTGCCGGTACATCTTCTCCACGTCGGCGCACACGACGTACTTGTACTGCCGAAAGCGGAGAAGAATGGCAATGAGATCACCCTGTATAGGAGGGCCAACTAGTTGCAAATCATTCAGTGACTTACCAGAGCTCGATGGTGCGCTTGCGTCAAACACCACGCGCAACTTGGTGGTGGTGCTGAGCTCGCGGAACACGCCATGATGCGGCATGAAATAACACGGGAATTCATAGGAATCTACCTGTGTCATATGGCCTAAACTAAGATACTCCTGCAAAAAATTTGAATAAAGAAGTTTATATTCAGGCGAACGATGCAGACGTTTTTCTAGCGCAAGAAATCGACGTTCTGCTTGGATATACGAATCCCCCAAGGTATCAGGTGACTGATGGAGTGGAATGTGCACGCAGAATCTCCCCTCGCTATTGCGAGTAGTAGTGCGAACAAAGTGATCTTCGCATGCACGTTCTTCCACAGTCTGTGCGTCTCTGACCTTAGATGGTTCCTCAATTTCCCAGAACAATCGAAGTTGCGTATCTAAAGAATTAATAATATTGCAATGAATTGGCGCATGTTTTCGCGTATAATTAAGTATAGGTCCGGATATAATCCAGCCTAGTTTGGTATTCTGTAGAAACGGACCACTAGACAAACGAATCTTACCGTCTTCTAACAGATCCCAAAACCTATCTGCGCCAATCAAAATGTCAATATTTTTGTAGTCTAGAAACTCAGGATCGGCCAACCGTATGTTGTCTGGAATACAGACTTGTGCGCTTAATTTACACACAGCAGGCATCGAAGCCGTGATCCTAGACAGCACATAACAATTAATGCGCGCAGTAAATGAATTATCGACGCAGGATTTGATAACGATATTACAAGCTTGCGAACAATGTACTACCGAATCACCTACGCCTCGAACTTCGTTTGTGGACTGTATTAATGGTGCGTTTAAGAGTTGACATAATGATTTAGAAATGAAACAGCGCTGGCTTCCATTATCAAGGAGCGCCCGCGCTTTATGATATCTACCGTGTACATCTGCTACTTCAACGATAGCTGTTGACAACAACACGAATTGCACACCTATAGACTTAATCGATTGCGGTTGCATGTGTGCCTTGTTTACTTGAATAGGGACTGCGGAGTCCGAGGCGGCTGGTGCGGCCGCGGGGAAGTGCGCAGGCGCTTCACTCGCATTAGCGCGCGACGTCTCAGTACTCGTTGTGGAATGCAAAGTAACAGAACTATTAGCGTTATCATTGTGCAATAATGAGTTATGTTTTTGATTGCAGTGTCTACAAGGCCCAAACCTACAACTATTTATTGAGTGTCGCGAATGTAAACAATTCTCACATAAGCTATGCTCGCGTACAAGTTTAAGCTTCGTGTCCAAGTCACATTCAATAAACTCTTTACACGTATACAGTGGGTGATTCGCGTTACATTTTGCGCATATTAACTTACCGCGTTGTTTATTGGATTTACTTGGACCGCTGGAAACATTGCAGTGTGACATATTATGACATTTTGAGTGTTGTTTTTTGTTGTCAGTGCTTTGAGCTTCTTTGCTATGTGAACGCTGCAATGCCTCCAGCATGTCTGCTTTGTTGCGCAAAAAGTTAATTAAAACATCCACCGATAAACGTTTAGAATTATTGTTCTCGGTTGGGTTTGGGAACAATGTGCACTTATGAGACCCCCATTCTCTTTCAGTAACTTTATCTAACTTTGACACCATGATATTAATAATTAAACTATCCCAGTAGTTTGTAGGCTCACCTAGAACTTTAAGAGCTCGTAAATTTTTCAAAATAGTGTCTATCAATGTTCTAATAGAAAAAGGCGACTCTTTAGTTAATGCATTTAAATTTAACAAAGCTTTGATATGGTGATCAATTAAAAGTCCGCAATTATTATATCGGTTGAGCAACAAGTCCCACGCAACCTGATAATTATCAGCAGAAAATTCTATGGAATGTATAACTAGTTCTGCGCTGTTTTTTAGGGACGATTTGAGATAGTGAAACTTTTGGATGTTGGAAATATCTTTAGAATTATGAACTAGTGATGTAAATGTGTCTCTGAATTCGAGCCAGTGCTCATAGGAACCATCAAATATAGGCATCGAGATAGTGGGTAACTTCACGGAATGTATTTGACTGTTATTATGACTATGACATGACTTGGAGCAGTCAGCGACCTCATCAGTGTTCAGCATAAATTCAGCTAGTGATATTAAATTGTAGTAACTATCTTCGAAATGTTCTCTTTGATTTAATTGTTCACCCAATTCACTATCAGAAACTCTTTCTTCTATTTTAGTTTGAATGTCGTTGAATTCAGAAAATAACGTAGTACATCCTTGGATCCTCAACTTCAAATCAATGCGTTTTTGATTAGGAAAATCATGATTACAATCTTTTAAAGACTCTAAATAATTGTTAAATTTGGTAAGCCTGCCCTTAATTATACCACGCTTCCTAACTAAATCGCGAACTAACTCACTACTTTCTACACTAAGCAAATTAGGAGATTTGTCACGGGATTTAGCAGAGTCAATAGGCATTTTGGTGGTCAGTGAAAAGAGGAGTACTCACGGTTTTATAATCGTCAGCTCAATCACACACGGCACTGATGCTAGCAACGTCAACAGGCTTGTAATTGACTGGAAATCTGATATTCCGAGAATACAATGCGGCAATTTCACTGAAATAAGAGTACAGACACACTATAGCACCAAATAGAACTCAGAAGATGATGGTAAGGACAAAGGAATGGCCCCACCGATTGCGTTTTCTTCTCAATCCGCCACGTGCAAGGGGTCTTCCAAAGGTCTCTCGGCGATCTTGTAGGTATCAATATCCCAATGTTCGGTTCGAAGGTCCAAAATGTAGCAGCAGCGGTGAGGTTTGGTGAAAACTCAGGTGTTTTTTAAAGATTGTGTTGAGGATTTGAAATTAAAACGATGCGTTAGTTTCAACGATAAAATTATGTATTAGCCATCTTGATTACAACGATCGAGGAGAGGGGGTGTGGGAACAATATTTTAACCTAAAACCAATCACTGTCGAGAGATAGGTATGACGTAGTGCAGGCTATCGTTTCGTACCTCGAGATGTCGCTATTAGTCCCTGATATGCGTTAATTGAGTAGGAGTTCCAACACCGAGCGTTAAAATAATTTATATTTTGGGGTCTTGGATGCGGCGCTCGCCGGCTGCTGCCATGTTACCGCTCGCTCGGCTTTTGACCAATAGCCGAGCGTTAAAATCCAACAGCCCGCTTTTAATTACCCTAATTACCCCCTAATTATATTAGCCCGCAGATTTGATGGGTGTCGATACCCCATCACGTCTGTGAAGTTTACACAGAAAAAAAAACTGATTTTGAAACTGATATTTCCAGTAATTACAGTCGTTGACTACCTGTCGTATTTACACCAAACAAAATTTACATCAAACTAAATGATGTTCAGCAAAAATGATTGCTGGAAAATTATTTTAATTTTTGATATTGAAAAATCGCTGTCTTCGGCAGCGCACGATGTAACGTACGCATAACATTGAGCTTTTGAGTACTTGCAACGATACAGGAGTTGTGAGGGTATTTTAAGTTAAGTTTTAAAATTTAAAACGTTTTCGTAAAATAAGACGGATAATGTTGGAAGTTTGACCTTTATTACCTCCAAAATCAAAGGTTTCCAGGTGTGGTCCAGTACAAAAACATGATCACAATGACGGGAGGAATAAGAGTAACTCTCGGCTTCTTTAAGTGTCACTTTAT
The DNA here is from genome assembly GCA_948098905.1 of Tiliacea aurago. Taxonomy (NCBI): domain Eukaryota; kingdom Metazoa; phylum Arthropoda; class Insecta; order Lepidoptera; family Noctuidae; genus Tiliacea; species Tiliacea aurago. Next base: position 28,520,412 of record OX402578.1, read on the forward strand.
AGCGGTTACATCTCTACCTACTCTTCAAGGAATATAACCGTAATGATTCAATGTTATGTAAATGTGGTCAATAGAATTCATGACGTAACTCGAGGGTCGAGAACTTAAAAGGGAACCTCCGGGCCGCTATTTAAAAGGTCCTGTAATTAAGCATTAGAGTAATGGCAGCTTAAGCAACTAGAACAATTACTTAGCCATTCAAATAGATTTAATTAAACCGTAGAAGACCTGAATTTAGTGTACTGGGAATTTAAAAGTGAATATACAGTTGAGTTTATTTTTATTCTAAATAATTTTCATCATCATCATCATTTCAGTCGAAAGACGGCCACTGACGGACATAGGCCTCCCCCAAATAGGGGGGGATTTGCCATAATCGCCACGCTTGGCAGCCGGGTTGGCGATCGCAGTATGGTTTTAAAAATGCATAGAGAAACGCTGCTGCCCATTCTCCAGTAAGTCCCTTAGTCGCCTTTTACGACACCCACGGGAAGAAATGGGATGGTGCTATTCTTTACGTCCGGCACCAAACGAAATTTTACATCCGGCACCAAACGGAACTACTAAATAATTTTATCGATTACAAAATAATCAATTACTGCTACTGATGGGGCAACAGAAAGGGCTCTGTGAGATAGAAAATCAATTTATAATAATCATTATCATCAGTCTATAGCAGTCCACTGCTGGACATAGGACTCTCTAACTGCATGCCATTCAGCTCGATTCTTTGCAAATCTCATTCATCTGCTACCAGCCAGCCTGCGAAGATTGGCGCTCCACCTAGCATGAGGGTGTTCTACCTTACGTTTGCCGATTCGCAGTCTCTACTCCAGAACACGTCTACCCTAACGGTCATCAAATCTACAGCTAATATGCCATCACCACTTCAGCTTGCTTATGCTGTGAACTATATCGACAATTTTGGTTCTCTGCCGGATCACTTCGTTCCGCATTCAATCCCTCAGAGAGACTCCAAGCATAACCCGTTAAATAGCTCGCTGAGCGACCTTGAATTTATAGACCAGCTGCTACAATGTTAATACGTGATAACAACGTGGTCAGACGAACAGACACGAAAAGTGACTTTCATTTATAATAAAATAATATCAAGCCTTGTTCCCCCAAGGGTTGGGCAGCGGTGTACCTATAGTACACCCACAATTCGCCAGTTTTGTAATTAATAATAGTATGTATAGATATTGATATACATAACAGCCAAATAAGCAACAGTTGTCCAACTTAGCCAGAACCTGGTCAATAAAATTTTACTGTATACATAAACAGACCGTTATTGGTCAAATTCGCTTACACGCCGTAATACACGTTTTAATAGTACACTAACACTATACATTGTACAACAATGTTTAATAGTCTTTGTACTGTAAATGGACAAACAGTTTGTTTATAAAATAGCTTTGTTAGAATCCATAAGGAAATTGAAAGTTTTTTTATGATAATTATGATGGCATGGTTTTTTTTTGTAATTTGACGTACGGCCACATAATGGGAATATGATATGCTGACTGTTCCTATGGGTTTTTTGGCTAAGTCACTTAGGTTTAAGTTAATAAGATAATTCACCGTTTTTTTTTACTTACATTAGGTAAATCGAATAACTCAAAAACCAACTAAGAGGTTATACATTCTTAACCTAGTTGTAAGATGGAATTTTAAATGTTACGTATAAACTTGTATAGAAGGCGTAAGAATTAGCATCATTTTACAACTTCAAATTAGTTTTAAAGTTACAATTGGTTTTAAGACCTAAGCCTAACTTTCATTTATTTAGCTCGTCTGAAAATAAAATAAGGAAACTTTCTCATTTTAATTTAGTTGTTGAACAAACGTTGTGGTTTGGATTCTAAACCACGATTTGTTTTACATTTCTTCAATCCCTGTACTTATAGCTTGTTTAACAACGTTCAATAGACCCACACCAATGTAGCTCGCTACGTTTTTTTGCCGTAAAACGACTCGTGTGTAACTATCTTTAAGCTCGCATAGTCAGTTATTAAATATTGATTCTGACCTGACCTTGAGACCATATTAGGTTTAGGTAAAGTTTTTTTTTACGTGTTTTAAATATATTTTTGTAAAGTGTATTAAATGCCATTTGTTTGCTACTGCGACTGTCAAATTTGGTACTATGAAAATGTTATTATTACTTATTGTAAAGATATTCTTGCAGTATTTAAAACATAAGTAAATTTGTTGCTAATGTGACCGTCAAATAAAGGCTTCTACATACCGAAGGGACTTGTCGCGCGACGCGACGCGACACAAAGGCACCGCTCGTCCCGCGACACGCGGGGCCTTTGTGCCGTGTCGCGTCGCGCGACAAGTCGCGCTGGTAGGAAGAAGCCTTAATGCTTAGCATGTACCTACTTTCTTACGTTAATAATTTGAAAGAAAGCGAAGTTTATTTGAATAAACATAAACAAAAATGAATAAATGAATGGATCATTATGTCATGCACACAAAATTTACAATTTTATGAACGAACAATTCGTAGGTACTGTCGGAGTGACAATCACATTATTAAGCAACAAGTCAGCTCATACCTAGCCATTAAGTCGTGATGCTTTTTCACGAAGAGGTGATGAATATTTGAATGACTATTTCAAAATAAACTCAAACTGAAAGAAGTTATTTCAATTAAACCAATTAAAGGCTCTTTTGAATTGTCAAGGAGTTGGTGCAGCAAGTTGCCCATTTCAAAGCGTAATAGGTTCCTATGGAGAAGAGCGGTTGCTAGTTTATCATTTGTGACTTCGAGTTGCAGCTACAGCTTTATGTAAGCGGGCAAGCCCATTATCTAATCAAATCAAATAATTTATTTCAGATAAATATCCTTAAGTAAAATTTTCATGTCATAATGCAAAATAAAATAAAATCACAAACTTATAGAATTAAAATCAAAATTAAGATCAAAATTCAATGCCTGGAGGCTTTTATTTAAGTACGTTCTGTTACGTTTTTTTTTTGTTTTAATTTTTTTATTTCTGCGAGCGTATAGTTTTTGACAATTTTTTTTTTGTTTGTATAGTGGCGTGTGCTAGCTAACATAAATGGAAAATAATTTAATTTAATATTTTGTGTTGCGTAATGCAAATTATTTTACATGATTTTATTTGAGCGGGCAAGAAACTCCATGGACACTCTTTTAACTACAGCCTCGAAAAGAGAGGTTACCTCCACGGTACAGCAGGGTGTGGATGTGGTGGAGCTGTCATGCCAACTATGTCTCACCTCTTATTCTGTATTCCCCAAAAAAATGTAGCCGTTAGCGCTGCCACCGACGATTCCGTGGCAGTGGCGAAGTCTAGGGTCAAAAAAAATTAATTCACTGTCGTGCCATCAACACGACGAAGGAGAAGACTCTTTTAAATCAAAATGCTGATCATTATCATCTGCTTAGCCTTTTCCCAACTATGTTGGGCACGGCTTCCAGTCTAACACGAGGCACGGAAGGGTGCTGCGTATGTAAAGATGGTTAGGTATCCACGGACAACCGTGGCATGCGTAGCGTAAATCAAAATACTTAGAACATAAATAACATAATGATAATCAAACTTTAATAGCAGAGCGATAGTCATGTCGCTCCCCTTACCTACCTACTAACAAGACATAATAGAAATTCAATAAATACTAGCTATAGTTAATATTATTACGTTTCGATAGGCGTGGTAATTACCCGCATCAGACGAGGCACGGGATTATTATCTAAATAGTTCATAATTAATACCACCGCCACAGCGCTGGAGTTGGTTTATTAATAAATTAATAATGATCAGTTTCAAGTGATCGTGTTTGTGTAAGGTTTTGTGAAAGCGAATTCTAGAGAGATTCAAAGGTTTCTTTAAAAGGTTAGATATAACAATATGTACCAAGTTTTTGAAAGGATAATCAACACAAATATTATCTGACCTACTATAGGTAAGAATTGAGGCTTATTTACATTTGCATATGTTAAGTAGCAAGTTTGGTTTGAAAATTGACGTTGTGTTGTGTGTGATGTTTAATAATAGATCGTGATTCCGTTTGTTTCCACCTTAATCATCAACTTACTGAAGACTCTTACAGACTCACGCGATAACGCGGGCGCGACAGGCAGTGACATAGAAATTGTGGTGCTAGTGTCGCGTTGCGCCCACGATATCGCACCAGTCTGTACGAGTCTTTAACCATCAAAGTTCTGTCAATAAAAATATAAGGTTTACTTACCATAATTTAGACACAAACTTGACGTCTTTACGTTTTTATTATAATTTACATAACATCAACATCACGCTTGTATTCCCCGAAGGGTTAGGTAGAGTAATTATATATAATAATAATAATAGTCTTTATTGCAGACCACATGGTCCTTAAAAAACACAATAAAATTGTTAAATAATACAACAAAAAAATACAATAAAATTACATACAAACACAAACTTACGCCTTTCTTATTTTTTAACATTTACGCGGCTATTTCCAACCACCGCTTGTAGGTCTTGGTAACATACATCCTATCAGCGAAGTCCCTAACTATACTGTTTCTACACGTACCAACCCGGGACATGAATGATGCAATTCTGCTTCTCTGAATGGCGTTGAACGCGTTCAGCCTCGCTTCTGCGAACATTCCAGATGCACTACAGTAGCGCACATATATAGTACACCCACATTTCGCCAGAGTCCCATGTAATAGGGGGCTAGCCTATTGCCATCAATCGGCCATAAATCCAGACCCCGGGCTGCTACTGAGAAATTCCAGATGGAAAAACCTAATAACTCTTTGCCCGACCTGGGAATCAAACCCAGGACCTCATGCTCAGCAGTAGCGCCTGCGACCACTAGACCAACCAGGCAGTATGATATTGCCTTTCTTCTCCATAGGAACCTATTACGCTGTGGAATGGCCAACTAGCTTCATATTACTGACTGACTGACTCCTTTACAATCAAAAGTGCCTGAAATTGGTTTAATGTAAATAAATACTTTGAGTTTCTTGAGTTGTACGTAAAACACAATGAAAAACTGAAACTTTTGTACTGATGTTTGGACACATCTTGAACTAAACACGCTACTTAAATAATGCAAATGTAAATCAGTCATTATGTCAAGGAATTTCAGTCTGGTGTTGTTATGTTACAGCAGTCAACATAAGTTTGTCAGTCAAGCTAATTATCAGCAATTTTAATTATTAGCATTATTTATTATTTGGCAGTATTGCTTCTCCTTCCAAGGAGTGTCATTCAAATATCGTTTTAGTGACAAGGCCACCCATTGTGTCACCCTATGTAAAATTTCTACATTCATAATATCTGTAATTTGCATGGTGTACATAATAAAAAGTATTCTGGACTATTCAAATTTATGTGTTGACAAATCTTGCAGAAACTTAGTGTAAGATGAATTTACTTTGACGCCCCACATGGTACCAAAACGCTACAAAAACCAATTACATTTTATTGTCCCTATTTGACACCAAACCATAAAAAATCTTTACCCTAAATATAAAGGAGTAGATATGTTAGGAACAAAACATCGAAGCTTGGTACAATAAAACGCGATTTTTTATACGGACGACAATCTGATTACTGGAGTGACATGGTACTGGCATGTGTTTTATTTGACACTGGATATTTTTTTGTTCTAAGAAAATAAAAGAAAACACATCTTGTTAGGCACCTGCCTATACCTGCCTTCTCAGATGTCAATATTTAATGAGTGAACTAAGGCTATGTACAGTCTGACTCAGTCTATTTTACTTTGATATTTTTTACGCGATCGTCGCGTTCATATTTACGCTTTTTGTTAGGTGAACCTGAACGACAGAAAACGCTTTCCGGTGTTCCGAACAATAAGTGACTTAAGGACGCGACGATCGCTATTAAATAGGACGTGAGGTCATGGACGAAGTTGTCAAAATGTAGATAGTTTACTGAAAAAATATTTTGATAATACAAAACTGACAGACAGATGCACGAGTGATCCTTTAAGGTTTCCGTTTTTTCTGTGGTACGGAACCCTAACAAAAGTAACGTAGTAAAAGCAAGAAATATTTTACGATTTGTTGTTTTTCATGATTTTAAAGACAAATATAATAAGTAAAATACTTTTACTTCTATTTAAGTGATTTCATGATTAACAAAGTTTTTAGTTTGGCTTCGGTTTTTACAAGAAACCACTGAACAACACGCATACTTAAATGTTGTCACGATCGCGGTTGAAAGCGCACTAGTTCGCACAAACGACCATTTGCCTGAGACATGAGCATTACGATCATGTAGCGTGGACACAGACACGCCCCTTTGCCCGTTCTCCTTTTTATTATATTTCTATGGTTTTATGTCATCATCATTATCATTGGCAGCCTTACTATAGGCCTCCTCCCTTTTGTGCCATACGTCCCTGCTCTGTGCGAATCTCATCCGGGTCTTCCCGCGGTCTTCTGTAGGTCGTCCACCGACCTGGCTGTTGGTCTGCCACTGCCAATAATTTTAAGTAACACTTATGTTTAATTTTAATAGTTTCGTCTATGTTTAAGTAGCCCGATTTAAAGCTACAAACCAATTTTGAATTTTGAATAATTTACATGTAAAGTACTTATTACATTGTGTCGTATCTGTTTTGATTATAAATTAAAACCTACATGATTGTATTAATTAATAACTGAATCGAAACAACTCATAAATGAATTATGTATGTCCCTAAAAATTATCGACTCGACTAGAATTGAGAATATTAATAAAAAAATCCTTTCCAAACCTATTTCGAACGAATATTTTAGCTTAACTCTTGCAAAAAAGCCTCATTCATCCCATTTGATCCAACAAAGGCCGGACGGCTTTATAAATTCAATTAATAATAACCGGATCGCCGGCCGTATATGGAAGATCAAACCGGGCCGAATTAAAATCAATACCCGGGTGAGATTGTGTCACCCGGATAAACTTGGGACGTTTATAGGCGAACTAATTCAGATGGCTATTTCTATTGTGGTTTTTTGTCGGATAAATCAAGGTATTAATCTGTTATTGCGAGTTGTTGTTCAGAATCAGTAATTTTCTGTATTATTTAATGTTTGTATTCTATAGTGTTTGTTATTGAAGATGAAATCAATGTGTATGCCATTACATATCAAGCCTAAATCTAAATGATTCGTTATGATAATTTAAAAAATAACAAAATAGTTTACTAATAATAATCGAGATTCCAAACAAACAAACAATCAAGTAAGCTAAAGAAAAACATTTTACCGTAAGCCAACCAATTCGTTTTTAGAAATAGAACACAGGCACGCGTTTCTAAAGGAAAATTATTATCAATGCCTGCCTAGATTGTATTGTGCTCATAAACTTAGAAAAGGGAAGGTTTCCACTTGAATTAATTCAATACCGAGTTATTTCTGTTCAGGAGTGGTGAGATTAATTTTGGCGTAAGGCTCTCCACAGACGTAGACAAAACTGTCTTTATTACCTTAAATTTCAGAACAGTGCCTTAGGAAAGAATTTATAGTGCGCACACCGCAACAAAACAGTCTCATTGTAAAAGTTGTCAAAATGAACAGGAAAAATGCTTCAATCAATCAAGTCAGCCTATATCAGTCCACTGCTGGACATAGGCCTCTCCCAAGCAACCTGTCCTCCGTCTTCCGCATCCAGTTTGTCCCAGCCACCTTTTTAAGGTCGTCGGTCCATCTAGCTGGGGGGCGTCTCACACTACGCTTGCCGATACGCGGTCTCCACTCCAGGACTCGTCTGCTCCACCGGCCATCGGTCCTTCGACAAACATGGCCAGCCCACTGCCACTTCAGCTTGCTTACTTAAAAAATGTTTAAGTAAGTACAACGAAAAACTATCCTGTCAATTACAGGAAAAACTTTTGTTTGTGTGTATGTACGGTCAGGGCAATTAATTGTTTATCAAATTGGCGTGGTGTGTCATACAATTATCAAAGAACGACAGTTGTGATTTGAATAGAGGGTCAATTTAACATGGGCGTCAATTTGATAAACAATTCATTTCCCTGACTTTTCATAACATTCTGCCTGTTGACAGTTTATAAAATAAAATATTGTTAAATTCAGAACGCGAGAAAATTTTGATAGAAGTCATTAGTTTTATAGTAAATTGATTAATAGTTTATCAAATATTCAATCAACCAACCGAACTGTAACTGACTATCACTGACTAATCACAAATTAATTAGTTTGTTACTCGGTTAATTAACTCATAGATTGATTCCCTCAACGCGACGCGTTGATTGATTCAGGGATTGACACAATGATTGATTCAACAAAATGCTTGATTTATTATTCGTCTTTGAAAAGCTGTAATTATCTTCAAGATTCATCTCAGTGAAATTAACTGTATACCTACTGTGGTATTGCTACCATTTCTATAGACGGTATTCAAATATTCGCCGAAACGCTGTTAAAACCTTCATTGATTTCCATAAAAGTGCAGAGTAAGATGTTAACTTACCACTTGTTAATATTTGCGTAACGCAAGATCTACGAACGATAACATCTGTATTTGTCAAGTTATAAAAAATACGACCGCATCCTTCCCACTTTTATATGTATATCGTAAGTTCGCCCTGATTCTTATTACTTTACTTAGCAAAGTAACAACAACTCTGAAACACGGATTTTAAAGTTTATTTTTGTTTGTGCGGCAACCGTTCTTTTACTTATTCCACGTTTGGAACTGGACTACGGGTGTGACGTCAGTGACCCCGATCTGTCGTGCACTAACAATACACGCTGGTATTCGCCCTAATCGTTTTTAATTAACCTGCACGTCGACGTGTCAGCCCGTATGTCAGGGTGCAATTATTTTCGACTTACGATCAAGTGCTGATTATGACTGTGAATTTTTGTTTCGGTACAGGAAAAATTCACACAAATGAGGGTAGGGTTCGCCTTTGTTGTGTTTCCTCGAATGTATGTTTTTAATAGCCTGTTTTTTTGTACGAAACTGTAACAATTGAATACTTCGAAGTTTTAAAACGTGAGTAGGGAATTGGGAATGTTGAATAATTTATTAACATTTACGCGAAAACGTAATTTACAGAATGTTTTATTGCAAAAAAAATACTAAGACCTGACATTTGGAGAGCCTTATATTTAGCTGTGGGCTTAGATAGGAGTTTGGTAATGCATTGATTGATTCATTTATTTAATTAGATTGATTCATAATTGATTTATGAATAATGCAAAGAGCTTATCAAAATCTATTTCTAACCCCTAGAAATGATTTCTAACATTAAAATTATTTACATGCCCTGTAAACTCTCAAGTAGAAGTTAGCTTTCACTAGTCGTTAAGGTATTAAATACTGAACTAAGTAAATTAAGTGCCACTTGGCACTCCATAGGATCTTAGATAAAGTACTCACTTTACCTTGGGAATTATTATTCAAACTCTAACTTTAATACGCAAGCCTAAGTGAAGTCCGCACTTAATTGTTACACAGAACTTAATGCTAAAAGCAATATGTTTCTAACAAAAATTAAATTTGAATAGTTACAAAAGCCAACATGTTAAAGCTAATCTCTGAGACTTGGCTTAAATTTACTGAACATCGTCATATCAAAAGCTTAGGCCACTAATTGGGGAACATACAGCTAACGGACAAAAACATGTTCTAGGTTGAAAAGATAAAAATGTTTTAAAACGTTTTTAAACATAAAATAGCGACACAAACCTAAAATTTAGCTTTTAGCGTGGCTAAAAGCGTCTCAAACACATTTTATCTGACCGTAGCGAGTGCTCGTCTCTATCCCCAAGGTATTTCGCCGAATTTCTGCACTTCATTATAAATATATGTTGTGCTGAAATACTGATATTTCAGGATTTCCGCGTCGGCTTGAAAATTGAATAGCTACGCCCAATTTTTTTTATTTAAAGCGGATTTATTGAGGAGTCCTGTCATTTGCTTTTAGTGACATGTGTTTTGCACGTGCAAATCGAGAGGATTAAATTCGGCTCGTTATTTTTAGGGTTCCGTACCTTATAAGGAAAAAACCGGTCAAGAGCGAGTCGGAATCGCACACAGAGGGTTCCGTACGTATATATGATGTTGATGATTTCCGAAAAACTGTGCTATTTAGAGATATCATTTTATTTTTCCTGTAATCTTTACATACACTTCTATCACATAAAATAATTTCAGATTTTTATCTATGAAGGAACGATATTTTTTTTACATTTTTCGTCAAAAGTCGGGAACTATGCTGCCAAAAAAAAATGAAATAAATGTTTGCGAATATGCAAATAGCGTTCTTTCATATGATACCCCACATGCCCTAGTAGCCCCACTTCTAATTTTTAAGACTGAAATTTTCAGTCCCTTTTGCAAAAAATATATATTTTTTTAATTTCTTTCTTGTATGCAAAATAGTTGGGCAAACGTCATCTAAAACTATTCTAAATTTCAAGTTGATAGCATTAGTAGTTCTTGAGATATCCAGGTGTGACAGACAGACAGACAGACTTAGTTTCACCATAAGGGTTCCTTTTTACCATTTTGGTACGGAACCCTAAGGTTCCTTTTTACCATTTTGGTACGGAACCCTAAAAACGGAACCCTTAGAGAATCACTTCGTTGTCCGACTGTCTGTCTGTCAGTCTGTCAAGACCTCTTTTCTTAGGAACGCTTAGAGGTATCAAGTAGTAATTCATATCAAATACGTTAGTTCGATCCCTTAGGAGTTCTAAAAAAATCAAGCTTCTCAGTCAAAGCAATAAAAAAATATGGTGATATAAGCGACATAATTATTATTTTGATACTCGCAAATAAATCAACACCTATAGAGTACTTCCCGTTGAACTAGAATCATGAAATTGGCCAAGAAGCAAGGTCTCAAGGCACAAGTAAAGTAAGTTCAAAAATCGTTAAATTGTAGTTTTATCACATTTTTTTTTTGTGATTACAAACTAACATTAATTTGCAGTTGGAAAACTGACCGTTGCGTATAATCGATGTATGGAACAACATGTTTTTCAACTACAATGTTTAAGTTTGTTTTTAGGATAAATTCTCCCAACTACGGAACCCTTCATTCTGCGTGGTCCGACACGCACTTGTCCAGTTTTGTTCAAAGTGTCACTTTTGTGAAATTCACTGTAGTGTAATAATTTTTTTCAACTCAGCACCTCAAACAAGCAGGTAACACCAACCAGGGATCCAGTGAGCAAAATTCGATTTTGCTGCTAGCGTGAGGCAAAGTAACTTTTTAATTATGACTTTTTTTAATGTGGAGGACAGCTGTACTGGGTGTACTCACAAATTTTTAAATTCACTTTGTTGAAGATTTGAAATTCACTTTGTTCTGTCACTTTCACTGCGATACAAAAAAAGCGAGAGATAGAAACAAGCCGATTCGATCAGGCACAATATTGTTAAAAAATACATAACATTTTAATTTTGTAAAGAATATTTCGAAAACATTCATTAACATGCAATCACAACAGAATCATCGGAATCGTGTTTCTCGTTACAACAAAACATTCTGTTTCATATAAGTATTAACCCGCTTAAAAATTCGTCGAGTTTGTTCGTTATAATTGAGACGGACGTTAATAAGTTTTAATAACAGCTCCGGATCCAATTACAAAGTTACTGTACGTGGAAATATTGGAATAACGTTTTCAGATGAGAACATAAAAATTGTTATTTTGATAACGATGCTGATCGAGAATTTGGAGGATCAACATTAAGGCCCGATTAATTTCAGCAAACTCTGTTAGAAATTAGGTCATGTTTGGCACGTTGACGGATTTTTATTAGGGAGACAGTATTAAGTATTGTACGTCTAATTGCTCAACGTTGCTTTAATAACAAATATTATTTCAATGAAAAGGAAATTGGATAAAAAATGATCCAAGGTTTATTATTTTAACGAAATAATATTTTGAATGTCTGTTACAGTCACAACGGAAACGTACGAAAACTTGAGAGACAAAAACATAACTAGGTATTTATTGGAGAAAAAAAAACCGGCCAAGTGCGAGTCGGACTCCGCGAAGGGTTTCGTACCACTATCTATAAAAACGGCAAAAAAATCACGTTTATTGTATGGGAGCCCCCCTAAATAATTGTTTTATTTTAATTTAATTATTTATTTTTAAAGTGAATATTTATCTAAAGATTCTGTGAATATTTCAACCGTCTACCTGTTGCCGTTATCCATATCGAGCAAAAAAATCACGTTTGTTGTATTGGAGCCCCCTTAAATATGTTTTTTATTGTTTTTTAGTACCTATTTGTTGTTATAGCGGCAACAGAAATACATCATCTGTGAAAATTTCAACTGTCTAACTATCACGGTTCATGAGATACAGCCTGGTGACAGACGGACAGACAGACAGACGGTGGAGCCTTAGTAATAGGGTTCTCGTTTTACCCTTTAGGTACGGAACCCTAAAAATAAGTTTATGTTTTTTCAGTTGTATCTATTCATAAAAAAAATTAAGAGGGTATTATTCGATGTTTCCATTAGGTAATTCTTAGTAGTAGCGTGCAGTCTGATCGAACTTGTTAGCGAAGTGTGGGTGTACCTACTTTCACCTCTACCTACGCCTTCGGGGAAAACAAGCATCATGTATGAGGTTTATTGAGGGAGTGTATTGGGGTGTTACAGGAGACGTTCTTTGAATATTTATTCGAGTAATATTTTTGCCGTGTGTTGTTATGGGAAAAGATTAACCACTAAGCGTGGTTGGTTGGATCACAGAGACTCGTCAGTGGCCACAGCTGGATCCGGGTTTGTCAACAGCTTCTAAATGACATACAGAAACTGACGGCTTTGAATGGCGGGCCGTGACAAAAGTTGTGCGTTCAATGCACTTTCAGCGACATGTAATTTGTTAGTAAGTACTACTGTCTTCTGGAAGTGCCAGCGCGGCGATTCAGTGTCCTTCACCTTACACAGAAGGCAAGCTTTAATTTGGTCACTTATGTATTAGTCAAATATGTGGTCTTAAGTCAGTAAAGAACAAACTTGTTAAGGGTTTTAACTTTTGAAATTTACATACCTATCCTTCAAACACGTCAACAGTAAGCAAAACAGACTCAATAGCTACTATAATTACATTCGCCCAATAATTAATTCAATGATTAGTGTAAGCGTTAATAAGGTTTACTTTAGCATTTAAAGGTCGATCAAAAAGCCTTACACTAGTTCTTTTAGGTAAAGGTTCCCTAGATAGGGTTTTAAATACATTCCGTAGCTACACAATCAATCAATCTGCCGACCCTTTTCCTATCTTGGGGTCAGGATGCAGCTGAATACAAGTATTTTACAAATAACGAATAAATCGTTTATTCTACATCGACTATAACAAATAAAGGTGGGGTTTCCATCAACCAAAATCATAAATGCATTATGATACACAGCACAACAGCACATTGTTATCGAATATATCGAAAAGCCAGTGCAGCGGGTCGGTTGAATCCAAATACATTTGATTAACGATTGCAACGTTAATCGTCAGCGGCTCGATTAATGACTCGATACTACTCAATACTGAGTAATGGACTTTCGGTTCGACTGAGATCCGACCATCTATTATGGTAGTAGCTTAGCGTTGGTTTAATGTTGGGGTAGGGTTGTAGCTTGCAGACGGAGCCCGCTAAGGCCCACCAGTGGGGGCTGCGTTGAGGAGAGCTTAAGTGCACCCGTAGCTCGCGGTGCAAGTGTGTGAGGAGACACGGGCTGGATTTAGTCAGTAGAAGTCTGACAGACCTCTTCGTCTGCCCCAGGGCGAAGAACATCTATGAGTATTAATAAACCTTAAAATAAACCTTTTTTTTTGTAACGGCGGCCGTTACAAAAAAAAAAGTTTTATTTTAAGGTTTTTTGTTTAGCGTGGGTAGCGTACACCTAATGTCTTGTCTTTTCTGTATGTTTTAAAATTGTTTGTAACGCACTAAAACTAGCGAATCGACTCTTTTAAATAATATGATTTTTTCAGTAGGTGATTCGCAAGAAATTAATATATTAGTTGGCGAATCGACAGCTTCAGAAGTACGTATTCTGCAATTGGCACGCAAAATATTTTCTTTTATATTCACCATGTTATTTAAAGACGATAGACTTCTCATAGGTTTTCCTGTAATCTTTATGTAAAGATATTTTGTGTATTTATTTAAAAAAATTTGGCTCATTAGTTTCGGAGATAAGGGTGGATGGTCAATTTTCATCTATTTTTGATTAAAATAGAAATCCTTACAATGTCGCACGGTACAGTTTGCAAAAAAAAAATATTTTCTAATTGGCCCCCAAAAGGGACCCCCATATTCAAAATTCATTCATTTACGTTATACGTCCGTGTTTGGGGCACAAAAGTCCATATGTTTACCAAATTACAACTTAATCGGTCCTGTAGATTCGGAGCAAATCGGCTGTGACAGACGGACAGCAGACAGACAGACACACGAGTGATCCTATAAGGGTTCCGTTTTTTCCCTTTGAGGTACGGAACCCTAAAAAAAGAAGAACTGCCAAAATATTGTAATACAGTAATTTTGTTCACATTCAACATCACAATATCAACATCAAGAAATAGGTTAGTTACTACAGAACCTGACATAATTTATTGTCATCCATATAAGGGTCTTAGATGCCTAAATGTTCTAGCTCTAATGTGAAATTAAGGGTATTTCAGTGACCTTTTAGCCCTAAAATAACCCAGCCTAAATAATGTCGTTATCCACCTAAAGTTAAGTCTATTAACAGATACCCAGCCCGTTGCCTAGCAACAGCGCAGTTCATCCGTAAAGACAGCCCGTTAAATAATTAAGGACCATTTACTTCTCTAATGAAATTGACCTCATTTAGTATTTCTTGTACAATCACAGAGCACTAAGCTCGTTGATGTTTAGTGAAGATCCTTGTGGATTGGAGGTTTAAGCACTCGTTTCTTTAGAACCAGGTTTCGGTTTCAAATGTGTTCCACATTTTACAGTTATGTTTAAGTCCAATGTAATAGGGGGCGAGCCTATTGCCATCATCCGGTCTCAATTCCAGACACCGGGCTGCTTCAAAGAAAAATCCTAATGGAAAAATCCAACAACATATTTATTAGTCCACCCGGGAATCGAACCCTCATGCTCAGCAATAGCGCCGCGACCAACGAGGTACCCATGTATGTGCATATTTATTTGCCCTTGACTCTACCAATGTGATTTTCTGTAAACTTTTTTGTTGATTTTCTTCCATAAACGCAGCTATTCTTATTTTCCTGAAAAACTAAAAAAAAAGGCATTTTTAAAAATAACAAAAAACCGTGACTTATTTCCTATTACATCATAATTTTAAATGAAAAATGTAAAAGGTTATTATTAGAAAACTTTCCCCGCTTAAATGTGGGGCGAGCACGCCATTATAATACTGTAAGATTACATGCATATTATACGGTTGGTGAAGTTTAAAGAGCGGTACGCAGAATTCTGTTGCAAAAATTAATTTCGTCCCAATTTCGTAACAGGAAAATGGTTTGCTTCTGTCAATGTTTATAAAATGAATAACGTTTCATTACGTAATTATAATAGCATTTTGTCGAAAACGGAACCATTATAAGATTACTTTTTTGTCTGTCTTTCACGAGGGCTTTTTGTAAACAAAACTGAAGTTTTGTAAGAAAAAATGTGGAGAATAATAATGATTTCGAACCGTAGTTGAGATAAAGATGACCTACTTGTTGTGGACGCTTAAGTGATTAAATCAGGTGGATGGATCGTCTTATTCACAGTGAATGGTTTCCTGGCTTTAGACAGATCTGTTAGAGTCTCAGTGCTGTCTTGGCAATGCAGAATAAACTTGATATGTATTCCTTTTTTTAAGACTATATATATTATGTAATTGATAGACAGTCACTACATGTAAAATACTGCAGTTATTCAGCTGCTTCCGGTTCAACTGGAAGCCGACGCCGACATCAAAACTGTCTAGGGATCAAGTACATTTTTAACTATAAAAAGTTCGTCGAGTTGTATTTTGGATGTACCGGTCCTGTCTCCGAGTGGTGATGCAAGATCGTCCTTCATGTCACTCGGCCACGCTGCTCGTGATACGATAGCGTGTCCAGAGGCGGCTTATGACGCTCTGTGTAGTGCCAAGAGCGACAACCACAGTACGTTACCTGGAACCAGCTTGCAACATTCCGACGGCTCCCATCATCTCTTCTCGTGTCAAATGATGTCGTCGCTCCATGTCGATGCAATTTTTTTCAGATCCGGGGCAGAAGTTGCAATGGTTTTGTAAAAAACCTATTACATACTTTTATAGGAATCCTGATTGACAGTTGTGAGTGCCTATTTTTGTGTTAAAGTTCACATATAAGTTACTAAAGAATTCACTTTCAGGCTATGGCCGATTCACTTTATTGTATTTCATTTGATAAAGTAGAGAAAACTAGGTGCACGGTTCCAATTGGTCGTTTCCTATGGAGAGGAGCCGGCAAGAAATTCCACGGTCACTCTTTAAAAAAAAAAAAAATGGATTTTGCAATGTTTTCAAATTACAAATCAAATCAAATCAAATCAAATATGTTTAGGTTTAGAATAGGTATGAGAGATCAGCGTAGGCCCGTCAAAAGTACCAGGTACTTAACAAAATAGAAAATGGTCTACAGATCTACAGTCTATTAAGCCTACAACGTCCTCACATTGACAAAAAAAAACAATATAAAATATGATTAAAAATAATAAAAGTTAGAACCTTGTTGAAATTTAAATTGTAGGTTTAATAATGTCTAATAAGAAAAACTAGAAGGAAAAAAAATAGAAGGTACTTACGTCTTATTATCATAACGCCCTACGTATTCTAATCGAAACGACTATGAAAACAAGCCTCATACTCGCTAGGGAATATATCCATAATCACTACAACGGAAAATGAATTAATGATCGAAGTATGTTGTTATTACCCCAAAAGCGAACACTCCTGGGTCAAAACAGACATGGGAAAACCGACATTGTTGAATGAAAAATAAGGTTTAAAATTGCGGTGAACAGGATACATCACGCCTATCTGAAAACGTGCGGCTATAACATCGCGTGACTATCATTCTCAGCCGTGACGTTAAGCCAACATTTTTAATTATTCCATTCAAAATATAACTCAGTAATGAAGTTATCATTTAATGTTTTAACACCATCCACCCTGGGAGTGATTACTTTTTGAGCTACAGTAAAATACTCGTAAAAGTCGTAACTACGAGTTTGCTAATTAATTTGTTAGAAGCGACTTTGTCGTGACTTCGTCCGATGATAAATATTTTATGTTTATTGCCCAGTTTTGATATAATTTGTGAATTAAGTGGTCATTGTCGTTCTGTGACTGGGATTTAATGAAATATTGATTGTGTTTTCATTTTAGACACTCGGTACTTCAGTTTAGGAATATACTCGTACAGGTGATGTTGACTTCATTGATAGTCTTTCAGGATAAGAATTCGACGACATGGTTGGCGCAGTGGTTAAGGGATTGACTGCTGCGCTGCGTGTCACGGGTTTGATTCTCGCACGGAACAAATATTTGTATGACCTACAAGTAGTTGTTGCGGGTCTGGCTGTTTGTGTATATGAGCTTAAATGTTTTTAAACACCCACAATACAGGAGAAATTCCTAGTGTAGAGCAACGTTTAAAATTTACCTCATACAAATAAACAACGTTTACTACGGGACCAACTCTAAAAATATAAACAAAAATCAAAACCACTTGTTTACAAGAGTTACGATTCGCGAAATAGAATTAAGCATACAACAGCGCAGCCATTCTAAAGCTTAGTTGACACACGCAACGTATCGCTTGGAGTTGTCTCGCGATAACAATAACTTTGACTTTGAAACACTACACGCTTTGTTTCAAAGATTTTTCGCACAATAATTCTGTTGTTTTTCGTTGTTATACAACACTCTTTATAGCCACAACCGATACGTTTGTCAACAGACGGAAACATGAAACGCTCCAAAGGCAAAGAAGAGACAATATTTTTGATTTGTTATTTACTTTATTCTGGTTTTATCCTTGTAAATACGAGTAATACTGCTGTGTTCTTGGTATTTGTATAACGTATCTTGGATAGGTACTTGCTGATACCTAAGTGAACAAGCAATCTTAAAAAATAAATCTTTATTTCACGAAAGAAACATTACCCATTATATAAAAATATCGTTTTGAAATTGACCAAAAATTTGGCGAGCCTAATAATATAAGTATGATGAACAATAATAGTAGTCTATTATTAGCAAAATTAGGGAGACTAATTACATAGCTACCAGTTTTATTAAATAGAAATCGAATATATTAAGCCCAGCTTTTAACAGATAGGTACTCAATTAAGTGCCTCCGCTGCTCTCAAGGGACACAGAGTTATAAAACTTTTCTAATTTCGATTTGTCAATCAATATCTCGGTTTTTTCTTATGTCTTACTAACTTTGTATTGTGCTTGTCAGTGCTTTAGAAATAAATGGATTTTATATAAAGGCCGTCTTTGCAAAAAGTACTAAGATTTAATAACAACACCAGCCTATTATTGTCCCACTACTGGGCAAAGGCCTCTAGAGCAGGCACGAGCATTGATCACCACGCTTGCACAAAACGTGTTAAGGCTCGTGCAGACAAGCGCGATATCGTGGGCGGGACGCGACACTAGTAACACAATTTCTATGTCGCTGCCTGTGGCGCTCGCGATATTGCGCAAGTCTGTACGAGCCTTTAGTGATTTCAGATTTATATCAAACTTAAAACATTTATTTCAATTAAACCTATTACAGGCACTTTTAAATTGTCAAAGAGTCGGTCAGTTAGTCAGAAAGTTGAAGCTATTTGCCCATTCCAAAACGTAGATCTCTATGGAGAAGAACAGGCAAGAAACTCCAAAGACACTCTTTTAAATCAAGATATTACAAAATCCTGGGTACAATATTCTTGACGCTTCTATATAACAATGTAAAAAAATAAATTATTTAAAAACAATACAAAATATAAAATATTACAAATATGCCCTGGCAAATAGGAGATGACCAGTCACAACTGACGGCGCCTGTTCACGAACATAACGTAATGTAAATTAAATAAAAAATAAATAAAAAAATAAGTAAATTAAATTCGTTCAAAATTAAAGTTCCAATATGTCCTTCCTACATACAATAATTATGTATTGGCATTAAATTTAAAATTATTTGAACACGTCATATTTAGTTATTATAAATGTCAAAATATCAAAAAACAGTGAAATTAATACATGGTCAACAAATCAATAAATAATTCAAGAAATCTTGGATTGTGTAGTATGCCTTACAATTAAAAAGTTTCATAATTTATTTTTAAACACTGGAAGTTCCTTAGTGCTCAGAATAACAATGGCATGAATGAATGAATGTCATGTGATCAGCGGGATTACTCCTAAAATAGCGTATAAATAGCCTCCCATAAAAAAAACGAGAGGTAATCACAAAGGTTTCACTTGATGGCATTAGGATATTTCATAAGAATAACGAAGCTCCTCTTTGACGTCTGAATTCATTAATGTTGAATCTCCAAGTCAACGTAGATTCTCATTTCACTTTAAACGCGACAAGTTGTTAAGAACAAAGTCCTCATCACTAAGACAAACAATTAATCTTAACCCCCATTACAAAATTAAACAACGTGTCACTTTACTTAACATACTAAGCACTTTAAACTGTATCAAATTCAACATTATCAATTCGGGTCAGGTACAGGTGTGTCAACCTCAGAACGCACATAGCGATTACGCGATACGTCGCCCCCGCCCGTGCATACTAAGCTTTACTGTCAGAGTCGGGTCGTAGCGTGGGGGCCGCAATTTCCTGTAACAGAACCGAGTCGACGCGACCGCTTCCTGTTGGAACGGACAATACGTTGCGGTTTTAAATTAAAAGTAGTTTTTAGGAACGTCACTTACTCCGCAATGGTGAGGCTACATTGCGAACTTTTAGTACCTACGCGTTGTAATTTTCCTCGGAGGTATTATGGTAATGCAGTTTCTGGTTTTTGCTGTAATAAAAGGAGTTATGAATGAGATGTTTTATATGGGTTTTAAGTACTTGGTTTTTTTTTTGTTGGTGCACACACAGTTTCCTTTGTTGTAAATTGTGTATTTTATGTTCTGTTTGTCTAATTTTCTTGCGAATGTGTATCAAACTTTAGATTAATAACACGAACGTTGTTTTTGGTCCTTCTTAAGACTGCTTAAGCAATCTCTTTAATACATAATTCCGTATTATTATGTTCTAACTTCAAGATGTCGCAGATCTTTGCGCAGGCGCACGAAACCGAGGACGTCGTATTGCCAGTAACCTCGAATTTGAAATAGTGCAAATTATGTAATGATAGTATCGTTGCAGTAGACGCATCCGTAGAAATATTTTGCCCAGTCTTTCTAAGATACCACATAATTATTCAAACTTAAATACGTACTCATTTATACGAAAAGACAGCCCTCAGACTCAACCATTCTTCCAAGCGAACCTCTTACATAGTCAGGTGCCTAGCTACCAGTTAAAGCATCTAAGTAACATGTCCAATCCCAGACCATTCAAACCAACCCTTAATATCTTCTGCTCAAATACAGCTAGATATTTTTCACTTATACCTAATGCTATTGAAGGAATTCATTTGTCAGGCAACTATAGCCCTATAGCAATGACTATAGGAGTGAATAGACACGTCTGGCGGGAAATTGCAGTCTCATGGTCCGTGTAGGCGCATTGAATTGTACTAGTGACGTCAGAACTCAGGAGTGAAATGACGAGCGCTGAATTAGAATACCTACAGCGCTTTAGAGCTCTTTGTGCTGAGTGGGAAAAATGGAATTGTTAGGTACTTATTCATTATTACGATTGATTTTTTTTAAGTTTTAAAAAACATTCTTCTCATTCTACTCGACTGATAAAGAAAGGATAATATTTTTGTGTTCACCAAAAATCTTAAGGTACATCTATGTATGCATTTCTAAAATATTGATCTTAAACCCGTTTAATTGTTTTACTATAATTAAACTACTCGGCCAACAAAATATGTTACATCAAACAAATTCCAAATTAACACCAAGATATAACACTTTTTTATTGTAGTGCGCTGCAAATATTCTATTGTAACAATAACTATTTTATTCTTCCCCGAAAAATACTGATCGTGCACCAAATATTCCTGAATGTTACACAAAATTTTGGGTTGTTACCGGCCAAACCTGATTTCAGGACAAACTAGTTTAGCCTAGGCTAAACTAGTTCTTCCTATACGCGATAGGATTAACTAGTATAGCCTAGGCTAAACTAGTTTGTCCTAAGCCCGATAGGATAAACCAGTTTAGCCTAGGTCGAATCGGTTTATCCTAGTTAGAATTTACATGCTTTAGGATAAAATGGTACGTCCTAATCTGAAATCTGATTGAGCGTGCTGCGGGAGCGGCGTGACAGAAACGAATCGCAGCAAAACCGACTCCACGTAGTCTTGTCTGCCCTACCCCTAGAGTGTTATTTAAATTCACGTAGGCGCGTAGGGGCGAGGCGGCCCGCGAGCTGAGGAGCAGGTGGTTTCAACGCTAGCCGCCGCGGCTGAGGCTGGCCGGCTGAGCCGGCCAGCAAGCCGAAGCCTCGGTGGTGAGCGTGAAACACATCTGTGACGATAAGCTCGCATGGGACCGCTGGAGCCCTGCAGCACCGGAGCCGTGACAGAAAACATGCCTGCTGCATGCTTGCTTCACGTTTATCATATTAGACTAGATAGGCTAAACTGGTTTATCCTATCGGGCTTAGGACAAACCAGTTTAGCCTAGGCTATACTAGTTAATCCTAAGCCCGATAGGAAGAACTAGTTTAGCCTAGGCTAAATTAATTTGTCCTGAAATCGGGTTTGGCCGGTAACATTGGACATTAATTGGTGTTTGATTCAAATACATTTTGCAGTGCATTATCTGAAGTAAAACTAAAAAAATAAATGCTTGTTTTTAAAATTAGGTGTATTACTATTTTTACAAATTTGCAACAGTTGTTAAATAGATGCTCGTTATGACATATTTTAATTAACATATTTTGGTGCACATTCAGTATATTTGGTGAAACACAGGCAAAATTAGGTAAATGAAATGGGAATAAATTAAAGTACTTTTAAATACCATCCATAAAGAAATTGCGTTCAAGGCACTAAAAAAGTGTATCAGATCCATATGTGGGATACGTCAAACATATTAATGTAAACCTCATTTTATAAACCTGAAGACATTAACTCTTCCTGCTCTATATACGGCCTCAATTTTAGTTAAATCAAAGATATGCTAGCATGCTATGACACATTAATAAGCAGTAGACTTAAAAATACACTACGCAATAAAACATCCCACACTGCCGTCTACAGCAATAGTATTTTTTGTATGGGCATAAAAATATATAATTAGTTACCCATTGAAGTCAAGAACCAGCATTCAATTGGTATTTTTAAAAGGAAGCTAATAGCCTTCCTGATTAAAAAGGCATACTACTCTGTAAAAGAATTCATTGAAGATAAATAATTATTTAATATTGAAATTATTGTGATACTTAATAATTATAATGATGTGATTTTTATGAATAGTATGTGATAATATAAAATATAAAAATAATGATAATTAATATAATTTAATGTTAAGTCTGTATATCTGTAATATTAAGTAAGTATTTTTGTTCCTTCTTATATTTTATAACCATTTAAATTACAATGCCTTAACAGGCAACTAAGTTCTAGAACCTAGCTATTGTTAACACCTACAAAATCCTGTACACTTAGTTCGCAATAAAGAATTTGAATTTGAATTCTACTTCATTACCCCCTACAAACTACAGACTCCCTATTCCACAGACAGCAGTTAACAAATATATGGATTCCATTGCTTCCAAGTGAATCCCAGTTCTGTAAACGTATCAGTTGCTTATTGTTCTGCAACTTGCGTTTAATTGGACAACAGGTCCCTAAGGTGTGCAGCTATTGGCTCTCAAACTGACTACGTTTGCAGCTCTTGGCTTGCAAACTGGCTCCGTTAGCAACGCTGCAGTTACCACGTAATATTGTGCCTCGAGCAACTGCAATGTGCTTTTAATAGAAGTGTTTGTATTAATTTTGTTTTGAGGTTATTGGCTTGTTTTCACGTGCATCCATGACTTGACTGGGTACGAGTTGGTGTATCAATTTATTTAGCTTTTATCTACGTATAAGTAGGTAGGTAAACACTTCTTCATTTACTTTTGCCTTCAGTTCATCTGTACTTTCTTCTTGGTCTTTATTTTAGCGTTAAAGGTTTTATTCGGATTTGAGTAGATGCGGGCAAAGCCAGGTAACGCCAGTTATTTGAAAATGAACTTTGTTTATCTCATGCTACTCGAAATACCCTATTTATGCAGGCAAATAATAGTATATCAACAGCATTCCTGACCCAAACTCAACCAATTTAAATTCTAATAAAATTCTCTATTTTATTCTGCAATTTATTTTCTAATTCAAATTTTTACAAAGACAAAATGAATCAAAAATTTCAAATCTTTGTCCCAACTTAATCTTTTACAACACAGTGCATGAGACATTGGCAAAGGTCGACGGCCATTCAGCAGCATTTTATTGCAGATTGTCCTATTTGACCTCTGGAATGGCCCTGGACTATTTTATATTGCCGTTTTATGGGGCCGAAACATGCTACAAAGACATATTAAAGCGTCGATACTATCTAAGAAAACTGTGCAAAGATTTTTTTTTTTATATTTCTGTAAATGTAAATGTTGTTTCAACTAAAATAAAAGATAGTTTTGATAAGATTAGGGGACAGACACAAAAACGCGAAGTTAAGAAGTGACGCTTAGCATTGAAAGAAGGGTTTTAAAACAAGAAAATGTTTCACGCTCTTTTTAGGGTTCCGTACAAAAATGGTAAAAAGGAACCCTTATGGTGAGACTACGTCTATCTGTCTGTCACACCTGGATATCTCAAGAACTACTAATGCTATCAACTTGAAATTTACATAGAATAGTTTTAGATGACGTTTGTCCAACTATTTTACAAACAAGAAAAACCTTTAAAAAAATATATCTTTTTTGCAAAAGGGACTGAAGGGGGTCTTGAAAATTTGAAGTGGGGCTGCTAGGGCATATTTGCACATTCTCAAACATTTTTTTTAGGCAGCATAGTTTCAGACTCTTGATGAAAAATTAAAAAAAAATACCATTCCCCCCTACCCTTCATCTCCGAAGTTTGCATAGATAAAAATCTGCAATATTATTTTATGTGATAGAAGTTTATGTAAAGATTACAGGAAAAATAAAACCATGTCTCTAAATAGCACAGTTTTTTAGAAATCATCAACATCATATATACGTACGGAACCCTCGGTGCGCGAGTCCGACTCGCTCTTGTTTTTTTTTACACGACTGCCCGTGAAAAGGAGTGTAATGTGTTTATGGTTCATGTATGAGTTTCTTTGTACCACCATAACTTTTAAATGCCTGAAAAATTTAGATGTATTGGGTATCGTTACAGTCCTTACATCATCTCAGGTGACTAAACAGATAAATAAAATTGTCATTGCAGTCGAGGGACCTCTTAGATTGAAAAGTGTTCCACAGAACGGTCCCCCGACGGCAATGACAATTTTATTTATCTGTTTAGTCAGCGAGTAAATGAGTGACCTTTCGCTTTGAAACAAAGTCAAATTAAATTAGCCAGCGAAACTCCGCAGACGTGATGAGTATCGACATCTAACTTCTTTTTGTTCCATCATAGTGTTATGATGGAACAAAAAGAAAAAAATATTTGCTGGTTTTTATCTGGGTTCAAAGACAGCAGTGTAACTTTAATTGAAATAGTTAAGATTTTTTTTGTTTTTTCATGTTTAAAATTTTAAATATCGATACCCATCACGTTTGTGAAGTTTCCACAGAAAAAAAAAATGTTTTTGAAACTGATTTTTCAAGTAACTCCGTCGCGTGTCGTTGACCCAATAAAAACCATGAATATATTTTTCCGTTTCATCGTATTTAGATATCGATACCCATCACGTTATGACGCCTAAGGGACTTACTAGAGAATGGGCAGCAGCGTTCTCTATGCATTTTAACACCATTCTGCGATCGCCAACCCGCCTGCCAAGCGTGGCGATTATGTCAACCCCCCCCTCCCTTTAAGGGAGGTATGTCCAGCCGGGGGATTATTTCGGCTGAAATGATGATAATGACCCATCACCTCGACCCTGTACACAAAATAACGAATGCAACTTGTTTTACTTTTTAGTTACTTTTTTGGCATGGGAGGTTGTGTTTTTTTTTTTCTATTACGTTTTGTCAAATCTTTCGTTAGATTTAACCCGTTCTATGCCCGTAACGTAGATGCGTGAGCCACAAAATTATTGTGGCTGTCATCACCAAGTACCAGATCACGCCAAAAAGTCAAAACAACGTTCAAGAAAAAGGTTTGCTTGAACGAACTTAAGGACTTGCAAAACACAACTTTAACCTAGAATAGATAAACCACGTAGTGCCTGAACTAGCTAAAGAATCTTCAAGCATCGTTAACTCCGAAAAACTAAGTAAATATCATTTTCACATGCCATTTGTCACCTTATCCTGACGAACATAACTCAAAAACATGATTTGGAAACCTTTGATATATTTTTAGAAAAATCTTTTTCCAATATTCTTTAGTACTGGTTGTTTATTGATGTAAAAGATAAGTGAAGTCAACAAGCTAAGATCGATCTTCCCAGAATATCTATGAGAATACGATGCAAAAATACTATGCGGTTTAAAGAAAACTTTAAAGTTTTTCTGTTATAAACTTAGTAACAGACTGAAGTTTGGGACTGCGCCTTATAAAAAATTGGCGTTATATTGTATGTCCACATTGTCCACCGCACAACGTCAACTGGAAACTTTTATTCCTATTACAACATATTATTTCATGTTACCTTTTTTTTCAATTAATGGATGTATGAAGGATGTTTACAATAAGTTTTCGATTGAAGTCAAATCGTTTATTTTAATTAGACCATTAACAGGCACATTTATAGTAACTAGTGTTCGCCTACTGATCGAAATTCGACCCCCTCTACTTACAAACTCAAACTAAACCGCCATAATATAAAACAAGGTTTATATTTTGACATGGCTTAAACCATGGAGCCAGTTTTTGTAATAAGAACGTAACAGTGATTGAAATACCGTTCTTTATACAAAACTGAAATCTTGGTTCGGTACTAAGTTGTCAGTTTTGTGTTTAGGAACTTTACCATAGTCGGAATAAAGTTGGAAATTCAATAATGGCTCCATGTTTTAAACCTGCGTCTCAAGATAAACCTTGTTTTGTAATAAGGGGGAAAGCATTTATTTCAATTAAACCATTGACAGGCACTTTTGAATTGTCAAGAAGTCGGTCAGTTACAAATATGAAGCTAGTTGCCCATTCCAAATAGTAGCTTCCTATGGAGAAGAACGGACAAGAAACTCCACGAACACTCTTTTAAATTAAAAAAATTGGTTACATCATTCATATTGAAGTTAAACATGTGAGAACGATGCAATACGTCAGAAGCGTCCGTGATAAAAAGATAATAAACAAAAAGAAACAATTCAAAGCTAAAATAAATCATTCATATTGAAGTTAAACATGTGAGAACGATGCAATACGTCAGAAGCGTCCGTGATAAAAAGATAAAAAACAAAAAAAAACAATTCAAAGCTAAAATAATTAAAAATAAGCCGTGGCAGCTAAGAGATGACCAGTCCCAACTGACAGCGCCCGTCCCGACAATCTACATAGTACTTACTAATTCCATGCTATTCAAAAGTAGGTACTTAGTTATTTCATGCTCAAGCTGTTACTTCTGTCATCTATTTATCTTCAAGTCGTGGTCCTGGAACTATGTGTGTGTGTCAAACGCATGAAAAGCACATTTTTTTTTTTTTTTAATGCATAGTAATTACAATATTAGCTTTCTGCACTCCTCCTTCATATAAACTTTTAACTGTGCCTTTCATATTCTTCAAAGGGGTACAATTTTTCGCTTCACGTATAATTACGTATTATTATAATGAATGTTTAATTTTTTCACCAAACGGAAGTTTTATTCGACCGAAGCAAAGTCAGTTTTTACTGACTTTGCTTTTTTGCAATTAAGCAAAAATAAAAAATAAGTTGACATTTCATAGTGACAGCTTGAATGGCCTACTCTCACAATAAAAACAAACCATTATCCTCAATTTACTGTGACCTTAATCACTGCCCAACAGGGTTGGTCATCATTATAATGTTAGTAAACAGGTTCATTCTAATGCCCATCTTCATCAAGTGAGAAAGAGAGAGTCAAAAAGTCAAATTGTTTATTTCAAATAGGCACTTTTGAACGTCAATATTTACAAAAAAATAGAATTGATTCTAGTCGCCCCTTCCAAAAGGTAGTTTCGTATGGAGAAGAATGGGCAAGAAACTCCACCGGTACTCTTTTAAAATCTAGTACAATATTTTTATAGGTACATTAATTATAATATATAAATTATATGTGAAGACGATGCACCTAGAATAAAATTACTATACCACAATAGGTAATAAAAGGAGTTAAGGATGAAGCAATGACAGATAAATTAATTATGTGATAGATACATGGTGCTCACATATTTACAAAAATTGTAAAAAATATATAGGTACGATTTCCTAAAAAATAACAATATCAGTGTGAGTTAAGGTAATCACAGAATTTAAAATAAATGTCATAAAAATAATAAATTATACAATTAAAATAGCAACCTGTTTGATTTTGTCTAGACTCTAGATTGTCCTATGGAGCAGGACCAGCATGTTTCCAAGCAAGCGAGATGGACTTATACAGGGCATATAGCGCCATCCCTATTTTGCACTGGATGACTTTGACAGTTCGGATAAGTCAAGTTTTCTTAACAGTGCTGCTGGGGAGTTTGTTGCGTCACATCTCCTTCTCAACTAAAGCACTAGGAAGTGGTGAAGGGGGTTTTTTTTGAGAGACTTTCTGTAATTTTGACGTTGACAATGTCAAAATTACATTAGCTGATTCTCTGCCAAATTTGAATAAATGACTTTTGATTTAGATAAACGGCCCTGTCACTGAAATGCTTTAAATCTGTCTTTAATAGTCTAGTCTTTAGGGTTGCAGAGTTCTACTTCATATCTGTCAACACAAACCATACGAAAATAGCTCAGAATTATTATGAACCAACTGTTAGTCTCAGAGGATTCTACTCCACCTGTGTCGGCGGCATTAGCTAAATGGAAATAGCTGATGTTGTGGTGAATAGATTAGCCAGTCGGCCATGTTGGAAGCGGAGCTGACTTAGTACTTATTATATTATTAGACCGGTATCTATAACGGACGAATATTGTATTTTGTGAAGATTTTAAATCTTTATTGAACGCACTCCTTGGATGATAGGTGAAAGTTACTGTCTATCTTTTGAGTATCAAATTTAATGTAGAATTTTGAACAGTCATTAACTGCTGTTTTCCTTGTCATATTGTTTTAAGTTTCGTTTCCCGAAGACTGACACAATTTCTGGTTTAGATAAAATCTGATAATAAGTTCGAACACTCATTACACGTAATTTAATTACGTTTACGTAACTAAATTATATATTAGTTATGTGGATAGTGGCAAAATAAATCATCCGTCAAAATTAAAAAATTGGAATGAATTTTAATTAGCGGTGACAATAATGTAATTTGTTAAGGAAAAATAGATATCTCATATCTTTTAACTCCCAATCATCGACATGTCTCATGTAAGTAAAGTAGTTGGATAACGGTATCATACAAGCAACAAAACACACAAACAAATTAACACAAAAAAACAAAATGTATTCATAGGCCTGTATATTTTTGTTCGTCGTAAAACTGTGTGAAGGAACTTTTTCAAATCTGATGACTTCAAAAAATAAATTTAAACCGTGGATTAATCTACTGTCTTCCAGCAGATTGAATTTCACTCAAGTCTAACGACTGTATCCCAAATGATTCATTTGCTATGCCCCAGTTTATAGAACATTGGATCTCCGTTGGAAACCAGGCAAAATAAGAGTAGTCCGAGATTTCGAGTTTTGGTTGTTGTTATTGTAGCCCAGGTAAACTTTAATGTGAAGATCCATAGTCCAAGAAAGGCGAAGTCACTCAGAAAAGCTAAAAGATAACCAGTAACACAGGCAAAGATATTTTAAAACCAATCACAAGAAATCACAACAAAACATTAATGATGTTGTCACACGCAGCACCACAGAGTTACTCGTATAACTAAAATGGAAATCATCAAAGACAGACCCGACTGACAAGAAGGGTTATGTTTTTGGCGCATGTACTCGGATTTGTATGGTACATAATATATTCTCTCGTAGCATCCAGATGACTGGATGTATTTTAATGAATTACAAGACGTTAGGTGTGTGGTGACCACCTAGCGTAACGCACTTCACTTTCGATCGCAATCCGAAGAATTTTGAAGGGAATTACTCTTAGGAATTACTAATCCCAATAGATCAAAGGTGACGTTTCACGAAAATCAACATAACGAACTTTAGAAACCAAAAAGTAAAGTCGTGAAAAAAGTTTTTGATACGTAAAAATAAAGGAGTTTAGGAAACGATTCCAAAAATATGACTTATGGTCCTGTGTTGTGAGTGCCCCAGTGTTGTTTATTTATTTTTACTGGTTCACCAACAACTGTTTGCCCTGGTTTTATGCTGAAGGTAACATACAAAAGTGTGATATTACAGTGCAACAATCACTTACAGTCATAAGTCATATTTCAGGAATCGTCTAGTGTCAACTTTAAAATATTACTTAATGATGATTATTTAAGTACTAAAGCGTATTCTTTCTAAAACACAGCATATTTCGTATCGGAAAAGTTTATCTTTTAATGCCTCACTCTATGTTAGTTCTAGATGTATGCTAAGCATATATAAATTACATATTATGACAAATGCATGACAATGACGGGCAGTGACAATGATATTAACGATAAAGAAGGCGCTGCATTTAAAGATGTATTTTGATACATTAATCAGTTATTAAATACTTGTTCATTACAGTCTAGTTTTTATTATTAATACGCTTTAAATACAGTTTTAATATTTTATATTTTACAAATACTTGTGAAATCATATCAATTCTTCTGATATGATTGATATGATGGTAACTATTACCATCACATTTCCAACACTGGTAACATAAACATCTTCCCGGATACTTGAATCAAAATAATATTCTTTTAAATTGAAATTATGCAAAGTTTTGCCAAGTATCGAAAGCTGGGGTGGGATTTCAAATATTATCAGTTATTCTTTTAATATAATTATCTCTTTGTCTGTGCCAGGCTAAACTTTATCCATGTCCTTTATCTACCTATACACACACACAAACACAAGCTTCCCCCAAACGGTCCAGTCGCATTCAATAAAACCGTATTACCGATAGCTAAACGTTCCGCTGAACTTGATTGCGAATAACGAAATACAAGCGAATACCGTCGTTCAGAAGTAGGTAAGCTGTTTTGTGTGGAATTGGCTTACGTAGAGCTACCGCATCAATGCTTATGTGGACCTACTGTGTCTTTATACTGACGTGGACTTTCCGTATTTTAGCTTAAATGGACCTACTGCATCTTACCTTTTGTGAACAAAGAAGGAAGCTTGACCTAGGTTTGCTCCGCACATCATCATCTCTCTACAGCGGTTCTCTATTGTGTTCCCTAACGTTTTTATGCATAATCTAAAGTGCCATATTTTTTTTTTCTCCTAATCATCATTTGTCCGAATGATAACTTGCCCGAACTTAATGTCACATAATATCACATGCCGTAAAATTGGAATCCCGAAATACAACAACATTCGGAATAATACACAGTCAATATATAATTCAAAACTTAGGACATACGACTTTATTTCATGCAAAATTAGGAGATTCAATTATAGTACTCGAACACCCACACAGAACAGTTTACACAGAACAGTTGGGTTGTGACAGAATAGTTTTAGAAGTAAATATAATTATGTAAAACAAAATTTCGAATTTTTGAACATTATGGTTACTGAAGTTTATAGCAAACGTGTTATGGATAATGATTTTCGGACCAAAAATTTTAAGAGAAGAAAGAGAGTACCGCCTACAGCAGTCCACGTAGACTCTGTACATGATAAAACGGAATAGATTATAATTATTATGTTCGTCTGTTTATTTTTCTCCGATTTCTCCGTTAATTGTGGACCGATTTTTAAAATTTATATTTTGTTTGAAAAGGTATTGTCTCGAGGTGGTCAAATTGTCACCAAGTCAGAAACTGATGAGTATGCCTATAGCAATTTGGGTATTTTTTATATTAACTCATGCATTTGTTCTTGGAAAACACCATTACCACAGATGGCCACTGGAACTACTTAACAAAGTTATTTCACGGGTTGCGATTCGCTTGGGTACATTAATATGGTTGCCAAGCGATTTATGCTCGTCACATGCATATGGTGAAATAAAGCTGATGGTGACTTCATCATCAGCTCCAGTTCTCCTGGTTCTTAGCAGGATAAGTCCTCAACAATAATTTAATACTGCAGCTCTCATAAAGTTACGTACTCGTTTAATGTGTGGTAACTTTATGAAAGCTTCTAAAAACCTATACTATATTTTCTTTTTGCTTTTAAAAAGAATCAGGTTCTTAAAAATTAATTACAATCTAGCCTTTCAGACTAATAAGCAATTTTAATCTTACTTAATTTTTTACGTGATAATTATTTTAAAACTTACAATAGTGAATATAATAGAAAGTGGAACGGACTTGTGTAAAGTGCAATAAACACTTTACACAAGTCCATTCCACTTACTTAGAGTCTGTTATTATAATAAATACACTTTGTCCATGTGTGCTGAGCTGTGTTAAAAACGCGTCCATGGGTGGGTAAAACAGTATATTCGAGCTAAAAGAACCATAAAAAAAAATCAGTATCAGTATCAAGTGTCAAAAGTTTTTGTTTTAAATTATACGTTAGAAGGAAATTCGTTCCTGACGGGGGTAGCCCGACCGCACACGTTTTTAATTTTATCGGAAGGGCTTTCTGCAGGTTATCTAGGAGATTTTGGACTGCTTAACCAGGTTTATCCTGTGGATGCTTTATAATTTGGACCAGAAGTAAACGAGTCTAAGAAATAGTAAATATTATTGATATGGCTTGGTACAAATAATTTACTAAAGAACTGTTGCAAATTCTCTTCTCAAACACATTACACTCTCACTCACATTCTTTATATAACATTATTTTTATATTCTTCTTTTGTTATTTGTATTTTGTGTTTCTTTTATTTCTAAGGTGATTGCGATGACAGCAGTTTAATTCATATTTGGTTGACAGCGTCAGGGATGTAAGGTTTCCAGAAACGTAAGTCATATATGGGGATACCCCATCGTCATACAAATAACTTGAAACGCATTACAACAGAGAACAAAGTCAAGCAATAAACACCAATTCTTATTTACTTACAAAAATCCCGATGAAGAGTAGCTATGTGAGTCCTCCCAAGGCATTTGTATCGCGTTCCAGCCATTGTGTCTCTCGCCTTATCTACTGCTGTAAACCGGGCATATTGTCCGATCGTGTACAATAGCCGCTGATACACTTCAGAAGTAAGGTCATGTTTACAATGTACATTGTTGGTCGTGTAATGTGAATTTCTTAATCACGCTTCGGTAAAAATGCTCGTACAGACTTCATACAGATCTTGTGTTAAGAGTTTGATCTTGTGTTGTGTTGTGTTTATGGTGAATCAGATGGACTTAGAGGATAATTTCGTTTTGTGTTGATTCTGGCCGTATTTTAATTCCGTTTCTTGATGTTTTGTCAATGTTCTTATCTCGGAGATGTTATCAGCTGGACATTGCTATTATCGTCCTAGCCTTTATACTAACTATATTATGTACTAGCTTTTGCCCTTGGCTTCGCTCTCGTTACTTTAGAATTTGACAATCAATTCGGGTTGTACTCTGCTTGTAATAATATAATTCAAACATGATTCGAAAGACAGGTGGCGCCATCTATTATCATAAGAACGTTATTGTTGTTTTCCTCGGGAACAGTACTTTTTTTCGGGATGAAAGATCCTATGTCCGTTTCTGTGTACTTTTTTTTTTTTTTGTGTATGGCATCTCGTAGCAGACCTAGAGAGGTCGTTGCTACTTAACCGGGTATTCCTGTGGCTGCCCTAAGGTTTTTAAGCTTAAAGCCTCCAGCCAGGGCGTAAATTATATATATTTATTAAAACTAAACGACAGCGCACTAAGGGCACCCCCTGTGGGGTACGAACCTCGGCTTAGGGCGTCGTTGGGGGATCACAAAATTAGTAATAGTTTGGGGACGGGCTGGATCAACATTTAGATCATGATTATTATCAGGGGATATTATATTTATTGCTTCGGCGCTCTCAGCCTCTAACCGGGCGGCTGGCGCATCGACATTCAAGGGACGGGGGGGAGGTCTTTTATTAATATTTACTCGGGAAGTTCGCGTGGTACCTCAGCGGCGAGGACGGAAGGTCGGTTTGTGTATTTTGTGCACTGTACTCGTGGCCCTATTGCTTTCCTGAAGGAGAGTGATGGGGTCATCTGGATCTAAGAGAGTATGCCTCGGTCGGCGAGTCTGACTAATGGCAGAAGGCCTGTAACTAGCGGCCTGCACAACCAAGGGGTTGCGATGACGTTCCGCGGATTCGAAGAAGCGCTTTGCAATACGCTTCATAAACTGCTTGATGGTAGGCATCTTAAGATCTACGTGAAGTTGTTCGTTCCGAACGAATAAAGGAGCCTTCGTAATTCTACGGAGAAATCGGTTTTGAAGCGTCTGCATCTTATGGATGTGATATGGCTTTACGTGAGCGAAGACTACGCAGGCGTAAGTCATGATCGGTCGAATGCACGCGGTGTAAATACGCAATTTGCACTTAAGGGACAACTTGCTGCGCGGGTTGAGTACGGAGTGTAGTCTGCCGAGAGCAGTTTTATGTGCTCACCGAACGATATGTGATGGTCTAAGACCACACCGAGATATTTGGCTCGCTTCTCCCAAGGGATAGGCTTGCCGAACATGGTGATGGGTTGGGGGAGGGCGAGTGATCGCCGGGGCCTACAGAATAGGACCCCTGGCTCTTTTCAGGGTTGACTTCGATCCTCCACTTCCTGAACCAGGCCGCGAGTCTGTTGACTTCGGCCTGAAGGTTGCGGGCGATCTTCTATTCCCTGAGGCCGGTGTAGTAAATGGCCGTGTCGTCTGCGAACAGAGATAACTGCGCCTTTCTACATTTGGGGATATCACTAGTGAATATAGTGAATATCAGCGGTGCTAGCACAGAGCCCTGAGGGACGCCTGCGCGGAGCGGATGGGGGGGATTCTGTGTACCAGACAACATTTAATTTTATACGCAAAATTTCAGGATGATCGGTTCAGTGGTTTAGGCGTGAAAAGGTAACAAACAAACAAACAAACTTACTTTCGCATTTATAATATTAGTTAGGATTGGGATGGCTACCAGTCTAACCGGATGATGCAGTTGAATAATAGAGTATTTTACATAGAGCGACTGGGTATCGACTCCCAACACTACCACGTAATACGAATAATACGATACCCCTTGGTTCAGTATTCACTGGCCTAACACGGGGTCAGTTGTTAACAGTTTACATTAAACATTCTTTCTTTCATTACCATCTTTCAACCAGATGCTAACCCGACGTCACTACATGATCCCAAACAATAAATCATTCAGCACCGAATTTTATTACGGAACCCAAACTATTCGTCTGGTTGTCCACTTGCTATAAATATTCAAAGAATACATATCACGCGTTTTATGTTCGGTAAGGAAACGATTCCTTTGGGAGAGGACACTTTACGACTGCTGTTTACAAGTTTAGCTCTAGCTTGTTTTTATCTGGAACGTATTTATTGTACCAATAACTCAGGGTACGTGGCATCTGATCAGCATGGATAGGGTTAACAAATACGTTTGGTGAGGAGATAAATAGGGGATCGAAAGTAGGTTGGTGGAATAGTGACTTTGTGGTGGAGGCTGAATGGCTGAATAGTGCTCGAATTTAAGTAGAATAGAGTTTTATTGTTATTTTATTGGTAGAATAAGGCTTTTAAAACAGCATCTATGAGTGGCGATTCTTTTATCTGCGCGTATCGCACCCTTGGCAGCATCGTTTTCATCTTTTTTAACCGACTTCCAAAAAGGAGAAGGTTCTCAATTCGGCTGAATGTATTTTTTTTTTTTTTTGTATGTTTGTTACGCGATTACTCCGTCAATTATGAACCGATTTTGAAAATTCTTTTTTTGTTTGAAAGGGGGGTTAGTAGGCCGGCTAGAAAAAAATACTAATAGGTTTTAATTGGCAGAGGTAACGCTGCAGCCTAGTTTTGTGATGAGAAGGTGGTCCCAGGTGCTCCATCAATCCCAACCTAGTACTTAAAGGGCTGACTCCACTGGTAGAAGTCTAAAAGTGAGCATTTTGAGGAGCTATTCTGCTCATGTCGCCGAAGATCCTCATCAGATCTTCACCAAATTTTTATGAGACCAACTTACAGTTACTACTATCTTTCAAATTCGAAATTGGATCTCATTAGGCGGAGACAGCAGCGGTCCTTTTTAACCGACTTCCAAAAAGGAGGAGGTTCCCAATTCAGCAGTATGTTTTTTTTTTTTTGTATGTTTGTTACGCGATTACTCCGACAATTATGGACCGATTTTGAAAATTCTTTTTTTGTTTGAAAGGGTATACTCCTGAAGTGGTCCCATTGTCAAACACCAAATCAGAATTTGATGACGGGATCTCATGGAAATCGAGGGAAACCCTCAAATTTTATATGCAAACCTATAGCGATTTGGGTATTTTTTTATAGTAACTCGTGCATTTGCTCTTCGAAAGCACCATTTGGTGAAGTGGAACTGATGATGGAGACCACAGATGGCCACCGGAACAATATAATAATGAGTACATATTTAACGGATTGCGATTAAGCAATTTATGCTCGTCACTATGCATATGGTGAGTGGCAGTTCTCCTGGTTCTTACTAGGAGAACTCCTCGATAATCAACGTCCCGGCATCGGGAAAAGCAATATTTTGTAAAAGGTGATAAGCAGTTAACATTAGGCTATTGTAACTTAGATAAATTCAAAACTTACCCATTAAAAATCGAAAAATAAAAAACTTTTTACAAAAAAATAATAACCGACTACCAAACATATCACTACAAAGTGAAAAATAACTTTAATTTCGGAAGTCGGTGGCAAAAAACTCAAATACAGATCCAAAGACACCGAATTCCGAAACTAAAGTTATTTTTCACTTTGTAGTGTTATTTTTGGTAGTCGGTTATTATTTTTGGTAGTCGGTTATAATTTTTTTGTAAAAAGTTTTTATACTGATGAGTGGTGAATATTTTTATCTAGAGCTATTGCTATTCTATATCCATACATACAAAATTGAAGCCTCACTAAGTGAAGCTTTTGACACTATTACCCAGAGATACATAGAAATCTATACTTTAACCTAGGATGTGCGGTCATTGTCATAAACATTGCTTGAAATAAGCTTGTGTCTATATTTCGAATAGTATTTTTTTAAATAATAAATTAATATGCGAATAATGGTTGTGAATGTTATGTGTGTGGTGGTTTCTCTCCATTGGAACCTCACATAACTGGTTAAGTACCTCGAATGTTTTTTTAAATTGTGATTATTTAATTATTTATTTGGGAATATGCTGCTCATTAGTAATTATGACTGTTAACAAGTGTATAGATAATAACTCAATTATAGCCATTATAATATTGGTTTTGGGCCGTTTTACGTTAAATATATTTTGATTAATGAACTTTAATAAGATACACTTAATTTATTTTGATGCATATTAACGGCAAATTTACAGAGTGTTTGTTTTAAGCACTCTGTAAATAATAAATCACAATTAATCATTAATAAAATCAAAATTAAATATAATAGTAGTTCTGTGAATAGTTATTAGACCTCACAAGCACAAAAGTTTTTAATTTAAAGTTGAGTAAAAATTAGTAGGCTGGCTAGAAAAAAATACTAATAGGTTTTAATTGGCAGAGGTAACGCTGCAGCCTAGTTTTGTGATGAGAAGGTGGTCCCAGGTGCTCCATTAATCCCAACCTAGTACTTAAAGGGCTGACTCCACTGGTAGAAGTCTAAAAGTGAGCATTTTGAGGAGCTATTCTGCTCATGTCGCCGAAGATCCTCATCAGATCTTCACCAAATTTTTATGAGACCAACTTACAGTTACTACTATCTTTCAAATTCGAAATTGGATCTCATTAGGCGGAGACAGCAGCGGTCCTTTTTAACCGACTTCCAAAAAAGAGGAGGTTCCCAATTCGGCAGTACGTTTTTTTTTTTTGTATGTTTGTTACGCGATTACTCCGACAATTATGGACCGATTTTGAAAATTCTTTTTTTGTTTGAAAGGGTATACTCCTGAAGTGGTCCCATTGTCAAACACCAAATCAGAATCTGATGAGGGGATCTAATGGAAATTGAGGGAAACCCTCAAATTTTATAGGCAAATCTATAACGATTTGGGTATTTTTTATAGTAACTCGTGCATTTGCTCTCGGAAAGCACCATTTGGTGAAGTGGAACTGAAGACCACAGATGGCCACCGCAACAATATAATAATGAGTACCTATTTAACGGGTTGCGATTAAGCAATTTATGCTCGTCACTATGCATATGGTGAGTGGCAGTTCTCCTGGTTGTTACCAGGAGAGCTCTTCAAAAATCAACGTCCCAGCATCGGGAAAAGGAATATTTTGTAAAAAGTGATGAACAGTTAACATTAGGCTATTGTAACTTAGAGAAATTGAAAAATTACCCACTAAAAAGTGAAAAATAAAAAACTTTTTACAAAAAAATAATAACCGGCTACCAAATAAAAAGTTTTTTTTCTCATTTTTGGAGAAAGAAAAATCAAACCACCAGCCAATCAGCTGAAAGGCGTCATCAAATATTTGCCATTAACGCCAACAGACGACACTGCTTCCATTTTGACACAAACTTATTACAAAATGGAATGTATGGAACTAAATACTATTTTGTATAATAAAGCCGAATTCTAAGGCGAATATGATTAAAGACGTGCCTCAGTTTTGATTGAACATGTTCTAATAATGAGAGCCGCGTGCGAGCGGGACGTGACGTAGCAACTTATACCTGTAAAATACAAGTTACAGAAGGTTTAGTACTTGCTAGAGAGAGAGGTCATAGAGCAGTAGGTGGATCTTCGGTATGAGTAAGAAAGAGAGTGAGTGTTATGTACAGCATAAGCTATTCATAGTCAATGAGTGCATTTGAAGTGCCTCCATAAATGAAGGTACTGAAGTACCGACGAATTCTAGTTTCTCTTGATTCAATACTATCTCATAATCACTACTTTTTACATTTGGTAAAGAAAATCGTATGCACTTAGTTTTTTTTTCCATTTAATACTAAATTATTGGCAGTGAACCAATTTTGGACCTGCAGTAAGGCGTTATTTACGTCGTCAAAATTTGTAGCACGTCTATCTACCTTAAAAATCAAGGAAGTATCGTCAGAAAATAACACCATTTGTGGTTGATTATTTAATAAATGGAGTAGATCATTAATATACACTAAAAAGAGGAAAGGACCCAATATCGAGCCTTGAGGAACATCCATTTTTACTTTTAAACCGAGTGAATTGATACCATTTATTTGAACTAGCTGTTGAAATCTTTCTACACTCTGTAATTTTGTCTTCAATTTCTGCCGTTTCCACAATGGTCAGGCTACGCGTAGTAATTTCACCATGACATGATTTACATGCTAAAGGCAGTAAAGAAAGGAAGATTTATGTAATAAAGTTTGGTTTTACGCTCATACTGTAATTACTTACCATAGCTCTAGTTTTCTGACGAGATTAATGTCCAATTCTGGACCACATTCAGCTTGCTGTTTGGTGCAGTAGTTAAGAGATGGTGATTAAATAAAACCAATAAATTTTGCAGCAGTGCAATTAGCAATATGCTTAGAAACACGCTAAACGTAGCAATGGTCGACTGTAATAGGTTTAATCATTGGGTAACATATAGGTATGTGTGTGTATAATTTATTATAATGTTGCTTAAACTGGAATTTCGGTATATGTCTGTCTAGTTATTGTTGTATCTCGCGTTTCATTGAATTTGATTTTAATGAAATATACGATCATACATGGGTGTTTTGTTTATTAGAAAACCGTGTTTTGTGTATGTTATGAAAATTAGAGCTGTGGTCTGTTATGATCTACGTATATTCTGGTATTTTAATGTTCATCAAACTTGGGTAGCATGTTTCTTCATTTAATGACAATAGTGTAACCATCCCAGTCATCAGAAGAAAAGGAAAGGCATTTTTTGTAAACACGAGAGAATCTATTGTGCCGCCCACCTTCGATATTCTAAAACTACTCCGTTCACTTACCATTACATTTCTTTGTTACAGATAAACCAGTAAATGATCTACAGAACCGTACCAAAACTTCAAAATGGTCGACTTATAGCAGTCAGCGGCCGGAGACATTTACTGGGACGGTGGCGGTGGAAGCGGAAACATGTTAATTTTGATGATCATACACTTCATTACGCTACCAGTACTAACATCCAGGCTCGTTAGGGGCGAGACCACAATGGATGACAAACAGCCGCAACCGCTCATCAGTTCCCGAGTAGTGAGGACTAAGTATGGTGATCTCAGAGGGTTTATAGTGACTCCAGAATCTAGGTTCTTAGAACCAGTTGAAGTCTTTAGAGGCGTGCCTTATGCATCGCCTCCTGTAGGTTCCTTGAGATTCATGCCTCCCGTTTCCGGCGCGCAATGGTCAGGAGTGAAAATTGCTGAAGAGTTCAGCCCAGTATGTCCGCAAGTGCTTCCCGATGTAAGGAATGAAACCGCTGTATTGAAGAGGATATCAAAAGGACGGCTGGAGTATTTGAAAAGGATACTCCCGTTCCTGACGAATCAGTCTGAAGATTGCTTGTATTTGAACATCTACGCACCCGCTCAAGGTAAGTCCAGTTAATGTCTGTGGCGTTTATTGCAGCTCCATTTTATTATTCTCGTCTAAACAGAAGAGATAAGAATAAAAAGAGTACTTACAAATCCGATTAGCGTCTCAGAACTTATTAACATTCAAATGGATAAGCAGGCTAAGAGACGCCGTGCATTGTAATGTTTCTTTTATAAGAAAATTAACATGTAAATAAATACAAAGCCAGCTTTCCTTGATTACCGGTTGGTTCACGGGTATGTAACTAGCTAGAAGTGCTATAGTATGAAAAATGTGCCCCATTTGTGAAGGAATGCCATCAAAACGTCGTCACCAACACAACCTCCACTTTCTCATTCCTGATAAATTTATTCCCTTACTTTGTTACGATAAAGTGGCAACAGGGATGTATAAACAAGGCATTTTAATCCAAATTTCGTCAGGCAAGCATTACACTCGTAAATTGAGGGTGGGAACAAAAACTTGATTTATAATTTCAGTTAAAACCTCCCCAAGCTCCAGTGAGCTAATTTTCAAAAAGACTTTTGTCCTTGTCTGTCGAGATACACATTCATTTTAGCAGTTGGCTGGACAGGGATATTTTTTGAATGGCTGCGGGCCGGTATTAAAAATAAATGAAAAGTCTCTTATTACGGAACCCACGGATGTGACTAATTGGAACGTGAATGGCGGTAATGATGTTGCGTCCCTGCGTTGGTTTTTGGTTCGTGTTGGATTGGAGCAATAAAAGAAACAAGATAAAACCTCCAATTCAAAATTCGTTTTATGGATCTCCGCATAATGTTTGTATAGAAATCCGCAAAGCGGTTTCTGGTGATTTTGGCTTTCATTCGGAAAGAGAAAGGAAGATGCCGAAAAAGTCAGGCGTTACAATGTTCAAATCCATGGTTTAAAATATAATAAATTATATATTATATTATATACATCAATTTTATAATATAAAATTTATTTCATTCCACATTCAAACAACGATAACACCCTTAGAGACGAGATCCAATTCGTCACTTCATTAACCCCAAAACTTTTAGAAACCCGCCACTAACCGTCACCAAAACTACTGACTAATTACGAGACTGCAACTTAATCCGGGCCACTCCAATAGAACCCTGTCAACGAAAGTCCTAATAAAGGCATACACACGGTTATGTCCAAAAAAAGTCTTGTTCTCTCTTATTACGAGGCAGCCGTATTTTCCCTCTCGTCCTCCGTAGGTAGTACGTCACTGGCTTTTGTCACAAATGCGGTGGTACGGCTCTGCGCATACGAAATGCTTTTTTAGCTAGGTATGTTTTTTTTGGGTAGGATCTGAGTTTGGAACGGAGAGCGATTAGCGAGACTTTCCTGAATTTGTAGCTTGCTTTGGTTTTGTCTCTTTTTTATGTTCGTCTGTTGTTGTGTGGAAGGTAATGTGAGATGGATTAATGGGTTTGTGTGTCGATACCGCTGAAAAAAGTACCCCTTATGGCGCATCCACACAAGCCGCCGGGTTTGCCGCCGGCTTTGAGGCTGCCTTGCCAGGCCGCCGGCTTGGCCACTGGGTTGGCCGCCGGCCGTGCCGCTCGGCATGTGTGGATGCGCCATGAGGGTCATTAGAGAATAAGTACTTTAATAAGTTATTTTATTAACAAGAATTAAAAACTTTAACCAATATTACGAGTTTTAAACTTTGGATATTATTTATTTTGTATGCACTGATAATATTGAACTTTTTAATTTATGTTTATGAAGCCTATTAATATTAACTAGTGGTCGCCCACTGGTCAAAACCCCCTCTACTTACAATCTATATAGTACTTACTAATTCCATGCTATTATATATTTTATATATAAATATTATATTTTTACGTACTACAGTGTAACTGAGTTATTATCAAGGATTTTTTTTGCTGAATTGCTATACGAGTAACTTTTGGTGAATCATATTATAAATGTTTGCATACAACAATGGTGAAATATGACTGAGCTTTAATGTATCGTAACATATATAGTATGTATTAAGTAACTTTATTTGCAAAATAAATGTCTATTCTATTCTGTTAAATTCGATTATAAAGTACTTACTAATTCCATGCCATTAAAAGCTACTTTCTTATTCCACCCTCAAGCTGTCACTTCTGTCACCTATCTATCTTCAAGTCATGAGGCCCCGGTACTATAATATGTGTGTGTCAAACGCATGGTAGTGTCTGTAATGTTTTTGAAAATATTTTTTTTTCTTATGCATTTTTTTCAATATTATATAAAAATATTTGCTTTCTGCATTCCTCCTCCTTATAAACGTTAACAGTGCCAAATTTCATAGTCCTCCATTCGCGTAATTTTCATAAAAAGGGGTACAAAATTTTCGCTTCACGTACTAATTATAATGATGATGATTATAATATTATATAATAATTATGTAGTATTGATAACATGATACCTGATTACAATGGACGTCTAGTCATCAATCAAAAAGGTACAATTTACTATCAGAAGATCCTTCACGAAGTAAAATATACTTTTTTCATAAACTGCTGAAGTTTAGCATAACCTTTCGTCCTGTCATCTACAATATTCTAACAACATAACTAATGCGTAATACACCGTGAAATTTTCAATCTACATTGAAATTCAGATGATCTTCTTCGTTCCCAAAAATGCGATTTCCCGGAAAATTTTGCGCCAAACTCCGAACACGTACGTGCGCGGTTTTGGGACCCCACTCCGAAATAGTCTTCTGGCTTTTTAATAACCGTAAATGACGCTCTATGCCGCTCCCTAAAATTCTCTACTACCTGTGTCTATAACGCTGATGTGAGACGAAGTTATTATGAGTATAGCAGATATGTTTTGTACCGTAGATATTTGGAATTATGAAAAGTGGTTTTTGATTTTGATTGAGAGAAAGTCAATTTTACTATTAATAAATGGTCACAAAATACTCTGTTTAGCCAGGTAGATATCGAGAGGTTCCTGTTCCGGATAAGGCGGCAGGAAACGCCCGGGTATTACCACTGTGTGGATCACCCGGAGGATACGGTGGAGCATACGGTGGAAGTTTTCCCAGCCATGGTACGGAGCGAGAGTGCATGGGAGGCAGTCACCTTCTTTTGCAAAGCAGTAATGCTCGCGAAGAAGGAGGCGGAAAGCCTGAGGGAGAGGTTAATTTCGCGCCCTCACGCCCCTACTCGCCGCAAG
Organism: Tiliacea aurago; assembly: GCA_948098905.1. Taxonomy (NCBI): domain Eukaryota; kingdom Metazoa; phylum Arthropoda; class Insecta; order Lepidoptera; family Noctuidae; genus Tiliacea; species Tiliacea aurago. The sequence continues at coordinate 28,563,726 of OX402578.1, forward strand.
AGATGCCCCGGGCGTCGGGAATCCCAAGCTGATTCGCGGCCACCGTAGGTGCGGGCTTGTGGACGGTGAGCAATGGGTAGCTTGCCGTCCGATAAGCTGGATCAGGCCCGGGTCGATGGCTCTGACTGATGGGATCCGGTAGGGCCGATGCCTGCCAGGGTTGTGGGTTTGTCTGAAAGGGATACCGTGGCCCACACAGGTAACTTAAGGAACATGGGTGGGTTTTAATCAGTAAAAGTCTTGTCCCGCTCCGCCCAGAGCGGGGAAAGATATTTAATAATTTCCCACCCAAAAAAAAAGCTGATAGATAATTGAGATAAATCGTTTATTTGGGACACACAAAAAACATAGCACAACATACAACGGCACGATTGAATAATAACAAATTACATGAATATTAAGAAAATACATAATAATATAATAATAATAATAATCGTTTATTTATAAAAAGAGCACATTTACAATAAGTTTCTTAACAATTAAAATAGAACACAATTTCTTATTTGCCTGAACTAGGTTGAACCTGTGCTTCAGGCTAGGAAGTGCATAAATACTTAATGTAATAAATTAACAATGAGTATAAAGTGAAAACTAAATCTAATTTAGGTTAGTAACAGTAAAATTGCATGTAAGCGTTTCTATTTGCAGACAACAAGTAGCTCTTCTGTCTGTGCATAGGCGATGGTTAGTAAATATTTAAGTATAATTTTTTTACAGCTAAAATAATTCAATTTATAGATACTTAGTTTTCTATTTAATCTATTGTACAGAAATGGGCCTAAGAATGTAAAAAATCTTTCCACAAAGACATGTTTTGAAGTAAAATTTGATGCGCATACTATATCATTCCGTCTCTTGTTTGTAATGTCAGCAGTGTAGGTAAGCATGGTGTGTTGTTTTAATACTAAGTGCATAATGAAAAGTTGGCGAACAGTCAGCACGTTGCAGGATTTATAAAGCAGATCAGTGGGAAAGAAAAAGGGATGGAAGTTTGCTACCTTTAAAATTGCTCTCTGAGCTCTTTCAAGAGGAAGTAAATTGGTTTTTGCTGCGCCACCCCATGAAGTAATGCAGTATTGAATTATAGATTGACATAGGGCTAAATAAACTTGTGTTATTAGTTTTGAATCTGCAAATGTTCGCAATTTTTTAAAAACATACATTAATTTGCGTACTCTTTTAACTAAACTATCAATATGTTTTCTGAAAGACAGTGTGTCGTCCATTATTACTCCGAGGTATTTTATGTTGCTCGTTTCGAGGATAAAAGGGCAATTACACATGTTGACTGAGCGGATACCACATTGATGGGCATATAACTGAGGGTTAGCAATGTTAAGTTGAGGCTTGCGCATGGAGAAGTGAATATATTTTGTCTTGTCAGCATTTAGTGTAAGTAAATTGCTTTGAAGCCAGTTAGTCACATTATTAAAACCTAATTGAGCGACTTGGAACAGTTCGCTACTGGTTTTAGCGGTAAATATTAATGCAGTGTCGTCGGCATATGATATAATTTTGCCGTCTTTAATATTAAGATTGCACAAGTCATTCATAAAAGATATATATGAAAGAATAAGTAATAAGTATATCAAAGAAGATAGGCTATAAGCACTTAAAATTGTTGATCCGTTGCTGAATCCATAAAATATACCCTACCTATTATTCATGGTACAAAATTCTGCGTAAACTACTAAGGAACTTGTCAAAATACCGAAAATGAAATACCAAAAAGGCAACGATCATTTTAAGCATTTACATACTTCCCTTAGCATCCTGCGTTCCGGAAAACTTCTGAATTACGGTACGTCGGAGTCTAAACGGTATTACGGTATTCGTACCCGAAGCGTTCATAATTCCGGTACAGAATTTACGCGGACCAAAACGTGGTCATGCAATTTCAATGTGCTGAATAAATTCTATCTCGCGTGAATTGGGCGCGATCTTCCAAATTTGTATTTTGATGGATACACATGCACTGATATGTACTTTTAACTACAGAGCAACCATTTGCTCCTTATCACTTTAGTTTTGACTGGTAGACAGATGTTTTCACATTTCCAGCGATGCCTCGAAATATCTACGTCAATATACTGTAGTTTCAAACGTAGCGTAGGGTGCATCCATTATTTTAAAGAAGTTATGTCACAATTACATTAGGAACTTGTCCACAAAAATAACCTCAACATAACACTACCTACTCACAAACCACTTACCACACGCCGTTTACGACAAAATTCTCGTCTATTTTCTCGCAAAAACAACCACTTTAGGGGAATCTAATCTCAAAATAGAATAACAAGATAATCTAACCACGAGGTTATAGCAAAAAATTGATTTGACAGCCGTGTGAAGCTATGGATTTATACAGCGAAAGTTGATTTATGCCCCCGATGCGATCCATCAAGGGATAACCGATAGTGTTGGCGGTTTATGAAGCACGGGATCTACTTACAATGATGTATAGTGTTGTTACTTTTTTTTGGTCCGTGGAAATTGTGTGACGAAGGCGTAAAATGTTTTTAAGTAAGTTTTGCGTTTGACGTAAAATTTACCTAACTTCTTAATAATCAAATTAAGGTTGTGTTTTGTTTTACATCATCATCGAAAACTTGATACATTTTAACAGCTTGCAAAACCTGAAAAGCAATGTATGAAAAGCAAATGCAAATGTATCGTATACGATTCAATTTGTTATGCCTCAAACCTATCAACTTAGATCCATGTAGGTTATTATATGGACAGATATCTTTCTATCTTCCTTTGTCTCTGCTCTTTTTGATCCATACACAAGTTTCGTATTGCACCGACCACTGCTTGTCTCTGCATCACCCGAAAGTTCACTGGTAGAAAATGCCTATGGCATTAAGTCCGCCTCTGTACATTTGTGTGCTTAAAGTATTAAATAAATAAGCCTCAGTAATAGGTACAAGTTTTTCCTTTTACAAGCAAGCATGATAACATTATATCTACAACATGAACTCCTTCTCCCCACAAGAGCAAAGAGTTCAGATAGCCAAACCAACGAGCATAAGCTAATTTACCAATACAATATTACAAAAGTACTCAACAACGTAAAGTACAAATCCAGTTTTTCTTTTGGGGGCTCTTTCGCTTCATGACCAAATATATCTCAATATATTGAATGCTGCTTTGATATAAGATTTTCTTTATATTTCTTTATAAATGTTATATCATACGAAGCTTCGATTCGAGTGAATTGCTCAACATTTAAAGCCAATGACGAGGAAGTGATTGAAGAACGTTAACTCTATTTGAACGTAATAGGGATACGTTAGATGAAATATTGGAAGCGTAACATGCTTTTGTTGGGTTAAAAGGTTATTTTCTAATTTAACTGACATTTACAATGAACTTTTACATTATTAAATAGTTATTAACAACAAGATGAAAGTTACTCATTCTCAGAACTTTTAATTTGAATCTGATTATAGGATATCATCATCGGAGGACACGGTGGAGCATACGGTGGAAGTCTGCCCGGCTTGGGCGGAGCACCGCCGCACCGTGTCCTCACGGAGGTGATCGGCGGCGGCGATCTCTCACGTCCGGCCCTGGTTCAGGCCATGGTTCGGAGCGAGAGTGCATGGGAGGCCGTCACCTCCTTCTGCGAAGCAGTAATGCTTGCGAAGGAGGAGGCGGAACGCGTGAGGCGAGGTTCGTGCCCTCGTGCCCCTAGTCGCCGCAGGAGACGCCCCGGGCGTCGGGAATCGCAAGCCGATTTCCGACCACCATAGGTGCGGGCCTGCGGACGCTGAGCGATGGGTAGCTCGCCGTCCGATAAGGACCAGGCCTGGGTCGACGGCACGTTGTATTCCACGTGCGCCTCAAAAAGTTGTCAGCACCAACTGACGGGGTCCGTTAGGGCCAATGCCTGGCAGGGTGGCGAGTTTGTCCGAAAGGGATATCAAATGAAGGAATACGGGTGGGTTTTAGTCAGTAAAAGTCTGACACTGTCCCGCTCCGCCCAGAGCGGGAGAAGTTATTTGATAATTTCCCACCCAAAAAAAAAATAAAATAAAAAAAGGATATCATCATAATATGCACCATCTGCCCGCCTTTTCCCAACTACGTTTGGGTCGACTTCTAGTCTAACCGGATGTAACCTAACTGAACACCAGTATTTTAAATCGAGCGACTGCCTATCTCACCTCCACAGCTCAGTTACTGGGTAATACGAATCGATACGAACTGATTCTTGGATATATTAGGGCAATAACAAGTTTTATATGTGAACAGACAGCTGTGCTGCTGGGGAGTTTGTTGCGCCACTTCTTCTTCCCAGCTAAAGCACTAGGAAGTGGTGACGGGTGGGCGTTTTTGGGGGACTGTCTCATGTAATTTTTGACGTTCAAAAAGAAGGCACATGAATAAGAATGAGATGAAGGGAGTACGGGTGGGTTTTAGTCAGTAAAAGTCTGACACTGTCCCGCTCCGCCCAGAGCGGGAGAAGTTATTTAATAATTTCCCACACAAAAAAAAAAAAAGCTGAAGCACTAGGAAGTGGTGACGCGTGGGCGTTTTTGGGGGACTGTCTCATGTAATTTTGGCCGTTTGAAAAGTGCTGATTCTCAGCTTAGTTTGAATAAATGACTTTTGATTTTGAATATTAATCAATTTTAACAGAATACCTATAACGGCTATTTACATTATGCATAATGCTACAGAAAACTAATAATAAGTTGTAGCAGATTTCGGAACCAGATGTCAAAAACAACTCGATGGTGAAGAAAGATCGAAAACCATATACTTAGTATTCTCAACATTCATCTATAGTTAACACTAACACGCTCATATAAATTCCACAATAACATAGAACCCTTCACATAAAAGAAACATGAATGACGTACTACGAACGCGCGCCATCTTAAAACAACTGCCACGTAAACATTAACACACTTTATCCCCAACGTGAGACCTAGATTCACTCGCTGTAACCGAAAAAAAATCCCAACGGACCAAACCGGCGCAACGATCACTTTTGTGGATAAATATTTCTTTATTCATGTCTGGATGTAGGCTAAAGTTTTCTATACTTCTCCCCAGAGAACCTTGTTTGATCGAGACTAGAAAGTTTATCAAGATTTTTGGAGCTCTTGACAAAGAAGTGGTACTGGACTTTTCTAAAATAGTCTAGGTCTATTTTGTAATGAATGGCCCAAAAGTTGGCTTCTTTTTGTTAATTCTCAAGAATTCCGCAGGATCTAGAAAGTCGTCTAGATAAAATTTCTTACATCAGAGTTTGTTACGACAATTATAAATAATTGGAATAACTTGGTTACTAGATTTTCTTGAGAAATACAAAATTTTATCGTAACAGGTTAAACAGATATTTAAGTTCAGAGATTATTTTTAAAAATTCTTTCTATTTTTAATCTTTCATAAAACATCTCTCCTGGACTATAACCCAGTGACGTATAATATAGTTAAGTATGTTTTCCTATGTATAGCTTCAAAGACCACTCATCTGGAATTTTCGCATCACCCACTCCTTAAAACTTTACTCAACCCTTTCATAAAGAGCCCGAACAAAAAAAAAGTCAACTATATTAAATACCAACGTCAAACTCCGTATTTCTGCTCCACGGTTTTTTATTAGAGATGCTTCTTATATCATCAACTGAATAAAACACGATGGGTACAAGTAAATGGTGACCCAAATACGGATTTATTGCTTCGGAACTCCGGATTTGATTTATATCCAGGAGTGGATTGACTTACAACACATCGATTTTGTGAATTGCATTACAATCGATGAGGAAGATATGATGAATAGAGGAGTATGTTTCAATTTGTACGTAGTGTAACTTTGAAGGGTGAATTATTATGAAGATGATAGGCCTGAGTTAGGACGAAGTTTCGGTTAAGTTGTAAAGTAAATGGAATGTTGAATGCCATCACACCCAAGTGTGATGATTGAGATAAATTACACACGCGATCATAATATAGTACACACAGACGTCATAAGGAATTGATTCGAACGGGTGTTGCAGTAATTTTAATTTGATAATCTTAGAAATAAAATAATAATAATACCATCTTATAGACTCTTTTATCTAAAGCTGCATGACAAACATCCCAATTTCTTCCGAACCTTTCTAAACCATAAGCTATTTTTTTTTTGAACATCGTTAACGTTACTCGTACACATTATGCCGTGGGATCATACAAACGTATATCTATCCCTTTCTACCCTCATTACCTTGCAGATTTGAAAGATAGCCTCGATGTTCCCGGCCAGTGTTTATGAAAGTCCCTACTGTAATGGTCTAAGTAATAAACTGGTCATATACAGGATGACGTGTTAATTGCTGCATGTCCGTGTTGTTTTAAATGGGCATTGTCAGATTTAAACGTGTTTGGTGAGTCTTGTGTGATTTTGGTGTCAATGGGACTGTAGATTTTGGAACAGTATTTGCAAGCAGAATACAAAACACAAACGGAACATACATACATTGAATCTGCAACAGAACACTTAAAAAGTATAAGCTTACAAACGATACGGACCACAATATCTAAATGACCAATCATATAAACGCCACGAAATTCTTTGATATTCCATTACACTCTTTCATTTCAATTTGTGACTGGCAGCAAGCTGTTATTTGGAACTGTTACTACAGTTCTTAGTTAAAAGTTTCATTTTTCAGTTTTTTAAGTTAGTCCACAAAAACTACAGTAGTCGAGCTATCCACTTCGGTCTTGCACCACACATCTAACTTCCAACAAAAACTTGATTTATCCTTTTCTTCCCGATCCATCATGGCTGAGATAAGACGAAGTGGGGGATGGAGGGAGGACGGGCGAGATATCTCGAACCTTCACTAGAAATTCCCGTCGAATCCGATAGACAGCTATCCTTTTTTGTTTCCATCCGACAATCTGAATGGAAAGATGCGAGATAGTGAGTGTTCGGTATTGTTCAAACTGTTTGAATTTTTATGTGGTAAATTTTTTCGTCCTTTTGTTGGACAGACAATGCTTCTTGGATTGGTACTGTTTCAGCGATTCTCTGTCCTTAAAAGGAAAAAAATACTTTTCCTGTGATTACAGAGGATGAGTTTTTGACAAAGATCTTGGTAAAAGATTTTTGTGAAGAGCAGAATCTTATAGGTACCTATTATCAGGGGAAAATATTTGAACACGAAATGAATAATTGATTTTGAATTTAACAAATCTATCATATGGAATTGATCGAATGAATATTAATTATACCGCAACACTGCCTGTATTTATAAAGTACATACTACTCATTTGCAAGTATACCTACCATGCCCCACATTCCTCGACTCCGATTAAATGTATCATCTCATTTCACGTCAGACTAGCCCTTATTATCAGCGCCCAAAGTCGATATTCGTCTCCATCTCCCCCGATTCAAAACTGACAAAAGAACTTTGCAACGAAAATAAAGAAAAAATCGAATAGGGTCATTCGGGGAAAAATAGGCTAACTAGGTTAGAAATTCTTTCACTACGCCCCTGTGTAGCGGCTCTTAAATCTTCTATCCCTACTTATGCCTTTAGCACCACCGTTCGTATATTATCGACCTTTAAAACTAAAGTAGGTACGTTTTCTCGCATTTTTATCTTTGCAGAGTGAGCTGAACGCCAAATTTTAACACTAAGTGCGTTGGCATTATTCCAAGCTTCATGCGAGCAGTAAGTAATATGTTTGGTTAAAAGGTCACAACTTTGCATAAGTAGTGACAGGTTTGGAACATTATCTCCCATAGAATTTATTATTATCATTCATTTTCGTCTGGCTTTCAGTTTTCATATTCTCTATTTCCTCTTGAACGATCAAGTTCTTGATAACCAGTTCAATGGATTTTATAAATGTATGTTCAGTCGTGAGGTGTTGATTCGTGAGCATCAATATCAAAAAGTTGTGATCCACGTAGGAGTTATTATACCTGTTCTTCTTTATCAAATAGATAATATTCTGTACTATATAGGTAGGTAGATACTTAGATAGACTTTACTAAAATGGCCACACTATGTGTCACCGCCTTGAAAGCTATCATCACTACATTTATTGGTTTCTAGACGCTCATAAAAATAACGTATAGATATAACATATCATGTCTGTCCTTCTGTTGGGGGCGACGTATTAGTTCGGTTATGACCCGGGCTATATTGCTCTTTTGGATAAGTTTGGTCATTATCTGTTATCGTTCTTTCTACATTGTTGATTAAGTACTATTTGTTTCTTAGGGGCCTGTTGTGGAATGTATTAATATGTATGTGGGAATTATCTTTGTTTTTGTTAGTTCGATTATCATTTTTTGCTAAGTGGAATGATGTTATGCGTATATTTGAATAATAATTAAAACACAGAAATATACAAAGAAGAAAATTTTGAAATTTATATGTCTCGATTTAGGACCAACCAAGTTACTGTAACATTCTGGGTTCGTTCCAAAATGACGACATACATTTTTTATTGAGATAGAGTTACCTATACTTGAACAAAAATATATAACAAAGACAATTCTCATTGTGAAATAGTTATTGTCAAGGTCACGTTGACGACTTTATTATTTCTTGTATTGACATCTCTAACCTCTTTAATTCTTCTAGCAGGTGTAAGAGATGCAGTGGCACGCTACCCAGTTCTAGTCTTTGTGCACGGAGAGAGCTACGAGTGGAGTTCTGGCAACCCCTACGATGGCACTGTCCTGGCCTCTCATGCGGGCCTGGTCGTCGTCACTATCAACTACAGGCTCGGGATCTTGGGTAAGTCTATTAACTAGTATAATTTTACTAAACCAGTTGTCTCCTTTTTTCTGATATTATGTTTTTGTTTGCTATCTCTGATCGTCACCGTGAATTTTGTCTTTTACAAGAATATTGAACACTACATTTAAATGCTCCATTATAACTCACGACACAGACGCAGACTCACGCAGACGCAGATTTCACAATGTTAAAAATAAGTCATAAAATATATTTTATGACTTATTTTTCTTAGATTTCACAATGTTAAAAATAAGTCATAAATATATTTTATGACTTATTTTTAACATTGTGAAATCTGCGTCTGCGTGAGTCTGCATCTGTGAAATCTATCGGACAGCCAAACTGCGTGATAATGTATTGTGATATTATTAAAAATAAATAAACCAGGGCAGTCAAAAAGCGCGTTGGGTTGATGATAATCATCGTCAAAGGCACGTGAAACACCTGAGTGGTGCAGGAAACAGGGAATTATGGCAGAAGAACCTCGGAGGCCTATATCAAGCATTCCTTGATTCCGAACTGAAATGATGATGATGTAACAAAGAGTTTGTTTATCAGTTTTTTTTTTTAACGCACCCACAATACAGGAGTAATTCCTAGTGTGGGGCAAACACTCGGAATTACTCCTGTATTGTGGGTGCGTTTACAAACATTTAAACTCACATAGACAAACAGCCAGACCCGGAACAACTACTTGCAGGTCATACAAATATTTGTTCTGTGCGGGAATCGAATCCGCGACACGCAGCGCAGCAGTCAATCGCTTAACCACTGCACCAGCCGTGGCGTCAACGTATTAACTTCTCAATCATTTGAACTGGCTTGAAAAATGCTTGGGGCGAAATGTGGGTTTGCTCTAATTTTCAAGGAGTACAGGAGAGAATAGACCTACTTATTTTAGAAGAAAACAATTAAAATACCCAACTTTTAACTTTGTGCTTGTTACGGCACACATGGTCCTCATGGTTGACACTATTAAGTACAGGTTGTGGGTAAGTGAAATGTTTGAATAATAAGTAGGGTAGAGGACCTCTCTGTGGTAAGTTAAGGGTAGGGTTTGGGTCTAGCAGTAGGACACTCGTGGCCTCTTGTGTTGACCATCGATTAAGACTGAAGTAGGTTCGCCCAAAGTATTCTTTATGTAAGACGCAGACGCAAGCACAGACTATAAAAAAATTAAAATAATATTTTCATGCTTTTCTGAATCTTCAAGTCCAAATCATTTTTCGTTTGTTTTACGCATACATAAAATATTTAATTTATTTTTAAAATAAACCTTTTCCGGTTTTAAAAGATTAATAATGTGGATCAAAAAAATGCTGTTTTTTTCTAAATTAATAAGGCAAACGTAAAATTCTTAACTTCAACAAAGGTAAACATTCTAATCAACCCTTAATACAAATAAATATCTACGTTGAAAAACATCTAGATTCAAAACGACATTAATTCTCGAAACGGATAAAATGATTTTCATTCCGTGACTCCGTGAAGAGATACGGACGCGCCGCGCCGCGCGCCGCTCCGTTAATTTGGGTCTTGAATAAGATTGTTACATCAAAGCTGTCCACTTCCCGAATCTTCCCGAGTGAAAACGAAGCTGCAAAACTAATTGCATTCCAATTTAACCCGAAGAGATAGCTCTTAAAAGAAATTCCTCCCTACTAAAACTATCTGGCTGTTAACCTTTCTTACTTAAAATGTATTATTAACAACAAGATTCGGTAGGCTGCAATTCGTTCATTTAAATTTGAAATGACCAAAACTTAAATTATTTCAAAATGAAACTTGAACTTTAGTTGTTAAATTATAAATTAATGGTTCTTTATCAGATTGCATTTACATTGAATGTAGTAGGTACGTTTAGGACTAAAGCCCCGAAAACGGATTGTTTGTAAAATTTTCTTTATTGTTGGCAATACTACATTTTTACTCTTATACAAAAATATTAAAATCAGGTTGGTTTATTCGTTAAAATTTTACCACGAACGCTATTACAAAAGATAACTTTACATCGTGGAACTTAAAAAACTAAAGAAACACGTTACATTTACTTAAACCATTCAAAACAAATACATGCAATTTCACTCTCCTTTGCATGCACAAATATCCAGGATTTTCCAACAAAACAAACGCTGCAAAAGCGCTGACACGACGAAATGTAAAGTTAACCTGGCCCTTACCTCTACACCTAAAAACATTCCCCCACATTCAAACAAACGTTTATTTAACCCTAAAAATACATACTTACGCAAACTCCACATTTACATTACGTACGTACATTACGTACGTACGAAAACAAGAGCTCTACAACAACCATTCTATTTCGAAATCATTGTCTCAAAAGGATAATATTCCACTTAGCAAGACAATCCCACTTTATTTTGGCATTATTCTCAGTTTATTCTCTGTGTGGGCCATCATGGCCGCGGGGAATTTGATAAGACTCTATTGTTAAAAGGATATCGCTGATAAATATAGAATATAGCTGTACTGCTGCGTTGATAGTACTTACGAATCTTAAGTATCCAAGTCAATATCTGAGGTAGTTAAGCCAATAAAGAGATAGGTAAAGGCTGTAGGAGGCGATTATTATTTGCTAGTTGTATTGTATTGTTGATTGAGACTATTCTTGTCATTCTCCATTATGTTTATTTTTGCCTTTTCCGGGCTGTTCCAACATGCTTCATTGTGATTGCGTTAACTCCCTTTCACAGATAGGAGGCCCTTGTAATACGAGCAGTGGGAACATTATAAGCTGATTATGCGTTAATTTGTAAGAGATTCGTTTTTTTCGACACAATGCTGTTGGTATCTGATAGGATTCACTTGCATTTATAAATATTATCTTTTTCATCAATGTTTATTAAGGCTTCCACATACTGGCGCGACTGCACCGGTAGAACAATGTCCTTAATTTTTCATAGAAATTGTTCTACCGGTGTTGCGTCGCGCGACAAGTTGCGCCAGTATGTAAAAGCCTTTAGTTTACATGGGACATTTTCACGAACAAAAGTACGTCGTACTTGACCATCAAAATTATTTCCAATCATGCCCGATAGAATTCCTATCGGCAAAAATGATGAACTGCTATACAATTTTTTATCCCCTTTATATGAACCCAATGGGAAAGAATTTTCAAAAATCCGTCCTTAGTGCTCACCTTTACTGTCTATGGAGCTCTGTCTGTCATTAAGAGGCCGGCCAATGACAATGATATAAAGACGAGATATGAGGAAATTAAAATTTCTATAGAAAACTTATTTTTCTCATAACTCTTGTTTAAATCAGTGTCCATTCAAAATATATATTTGGGAACCTAGATATTCTGTATTCCAATCGGAATAAAGACACATTACTTTAACAATATGTTTCATTTACAAATTATTTTGGTATTATGTTTGTATGAACTACGCATCCATCGCCGGCCTCTTAAGTAAATTTAAAGTTATTTTTAAGTCAATTTTGCGGTCACCGTTCGTGTACTCTGAAGGTCCTTTAGTCAAAGGTACTGTAACACAATAATAATTTAAATACTAGTAAAACTCTCGTACCGACCCTTAATTTCAATACATTGCACCCTAACATGCAAACAGGTGCTTGTAATCATGAAGTAATTAAAACTTTTGATTTGGTATCCAATTTTTATTGTAAAAGTTTTGTTGAATGTCAGAAGTACAATAACACGCAATGTTGTTTATAAGTGGGGGAGTGAATGGGAATGATGTTACCTTCGTAACTTGTAATTTTCTTAATGTGAACAAATGCTTTGTGGAATAGTGACAATACTTTAAGGATTTTTGGTATATAATTTTCAGTTGAATACATTTTGGATAGATTTTTTACCTTAGTTGTCGGAAAATATCCCACGGGAACTTACTACGGGTATAAAAAGTACCCTATGAGTCAATGAAGATTATAAAATATCTGTGTGCCAAATTTCATCAAAATCCATTCAGCCGTTTATGCGCCAATCCGGAACATACATCCAGACAAAGAGACAAATGTATAAACATTCTTCGTTACTATTTTATTTTGAGTATAGATTGAGCTGCATCCAGTAAGACTGGAACTCAACACACGTTTTGATTTAAACATTCTATTAGTACATAAAAATATCAAGATAACTAACAGTATTTGTAAAGAGTGGAAATTCTACCAAAATAACCTTTAATTCACCGAAACAACACCAGCAGACGTTTTTTAATTTTGCGATTCTATGAATAAATAATTTAATAAAAATTTCGCCAAATCAACAGTGAATTTTAACCGTATTTTATTTATTTTTGCGAATATTTTACGAGAAACTTTAAATTAACTCTTTGACCTACGTTAATTGAATAAAGACTTCAATAATGGAGTAAGTAATATTATAATTCTTTTTTTACCCGATTGCGGCGAAACCAAAAAAGGAGGGTTATGTGTTTGACCTGTACGTATGTCCGTCCCTATGTTCCATCGTAACTCCTAAACGGCTGAACTGATTTTGATGAATGATAGATTCGTCTTTACTGCGCGAGTGTCACTAAGTATATTAAAATTATTAAAAAATATAATGGCGGATTTTTGGCGCTAAAAGGTCGTTGAATAATAAATATCTCCCAAGCCTATCTCGTGGGGTATAAAAATTAAGGGTTTTAAAAGTTGATTACAAAAATATACACAAATTTTATGTTTATATGTAATTTAAACGAGAAATGATAATAAAGCTATCCCGAACTTTTAGAGTGAGTGAGTAAGAGGCTGTTATCACCCGATTATAAGTGAGTCAATAACCTAATTTACCGACTTATAATCCTAACTAAATAGTGTAAAATAAAAAAAAAACATACCATACCTATTTATAACAGTACGTTTATATGTCACTGAACTCCTCCTAAACGGTTGGACCGATTTTGATGACATTTTTTTTTGTGTGTTTGAGTGGGGCCCTGTGTCTGCTTGTGGCTATGTAATAACAGCCGCACGAGTTGATCGATCAGGTTAAGCTACGCTTGCCGGGGTTGGTCCATGGATGGGTGACCATCTTTACATACCAAGACCCGGACGCCGTACCTCGGAAAACACGTTAAACCGTTGGTCCCGGCTGTCATTCGTGGATCTTTGACACTCGTTACGGGTCGGCAGAAGCCCGAAAGTCTGACAACCAGTCTTACCAAGGGGTATCCTATGGGGGTATTACCCAGTAAATGGGTTGTGGAGGTCAGATAGGTATTCGCTCTATATAAAATACTGGTATTCAGCTGCATCCCTCCTGGATGGTTTAGGTTCACAATTGGACCCGGTAGGTGACCTGCGATCAAAAGGTCCAACGGAGCGCATTGTCATAGCAATGAGGCAAAGGCTTTACGGATTCTTGCCTGGAAAAGCACTATGGCAACATAAACTGCAAAGTGCTATTGAAATTGGGACAAGACAACGTCTGCTGGGCCAGCTTGTACTTACTTTTTTCGGCGAATAATTTACGCGAAACATTAAATTATCTCTTAAAGTCCAAGTTAATTGAATAAACAGCTCGTTAATGGAGTTAGTCGTATTTATAATAAGATTGTGGCACAAAATGAAGTCTAGACTTAAATAAAGACACTTAAATTCAGGGATAAGTACTTCATTTTCTGGAAACGATGAAAGAAAAACCTTGTAAGAATTGTATTGTCTGTAAGAGAAAATAGAGAACAAAATAGTATAAGAAAAATGTCTCCGAGGCTAACGAAAGTAAGAAAACTAAGAAATAAGCAAAGTACAAAATATTTTTCTTGTAGTACTAAAGTACCTACCCTACAGCGCGCTAAAACTAAATATTCTGTGATAGGTTTAAGATACTAAAAGGCTGGGTTAATTAAATTGTAGGAGAATACTTACTAATACAAAGCAACTACAAGTGACTCGTGTAATTCTGGTATTGAGTAGTTACACGAGGTTTTGCACTAATCCCTGCATCGGAACATAACGGACTTTGAAACGCTTTTCCGCAAGCACCAATATAAACGGAGCTATAATCGGATACCTCATCCGGCATGCTTTTGTAATAGAGAACGACACAAAAAGGGAACTTGTCACATTGTTGCGAAAATTTCCACTTTATACCGAAATAACTTAGGCGGAGTCACGGGGAGGGAAATTAGGGATGACGCGCGGAAAAACGAGTTTTCATCGTAGGTATCAGAGGTAAGAATTTTAAATTAGCTGGATTTTAAACTTATCATTGTTTATTCCAACACTATTATTCAAATCAAAGGAGAATGGGCACCGAACTATGGGTTTCTGCCCTGATGCCCAATAGCCATACAATATTATATACCAATACAAAAGAGCTTTTCAAGGGGAACCTTCCCAACTAACACAATTTTTGCCTATTGTAAGTCAGTTCAGAGTTATTGACCTAAATAAGATAATTGTAAAGAATTTTCTTGGCGCCCACTAGGCATAAGATAATATACCAATGGAAAGAGATTTTCCAGGAGAACCTTTAAAGAATTATCTTATACTAACTTTTAAGTAATAATTGACAATGTAGAAATTAGCATCGGAAATATCATTATTTGTACCAACAAAACCAGGAATTCCAGAAAGACGGACTAGAATGACTAAAGCTGTTTCTTACTCGAGACAAAACCTGACAAAGGAATAATCAATATAGATAGTTATTTTAAAACTCATCAATATTCAATATTATTCTAAACTTAGCATATTTTAACCCCAATATAATGTATCGTCCTATGCCCAAAATCTATTTTAACTCGATAAACGCTAACGTAATTGTTTTCGTAACTCAAACGTTATGGTTATCGTTGCTACGTAGATTTTATGGCGCAAACATAATAAACAAGACGC
This sequence comes from Tiliacea aurago, assembly GCA_948098905.1. NCBI lineage: Eukaryota > Metazoa > Arthropoda > Insecta > Lepidoptera > Noctuidae > Tiliacea > Tiliacea aurago. The sequence goes on from OX402578.1 coordinate 28,579,316, forward strand.
AAGTTCAGTTTAGTGTTGCAGACTAGAAAGTTTTCGGTTTCGGTTCAATAAAGTTGAAATGTTTATTGGGAATATTTTGAATTTATGAGTTGTAAAGAAAGTTTTCGTTACTGTCCGGGCGCCTTTCCCTTACCACTTTTATATTTATATCCAAACTTTTTAGTGCTGACGTAGTTCTTGCATTTAGTACCTACTCTTTTGCAGACACCGCCTAAATGTAGGCAAACAATGGTCTCGATACTAACAATCTGTTAGCTGAGAAAATCAAGAACAAAATCAAAATATTTTATTTCACATAAGCCTACATGGGCACTTATGAAACGTCAGAAGCTAGGTGCACGGTTCCAATTGGTCGTTTCCTATGGAGAAGAGCCGGCAAGAAACTCCACGGTTGTCAATGTTTGCTCCAATGTTTTCAAGTTACAGTGTTATGGGAGGACAGTGTAGGCCCGTCAACAAGAACCAAGTACTTAACAAAATAGAAAATGGTTTACAAAGCTACAGTCTATTAAGCCTACAACGTTCTCACATTAACAAAACATTACAAAAAAAAACGATATAAAATATTATTAAAATAATAATTCAGAACCTTGTTTAAATTAAAATTGTAGGTTTAAAAAGTCAAATAAAAAAAAAAGATTATGTCAAGTAAAAAAAAAATAATTAATAGACATCGTACTTTGGGAGCAGTTAATAGACGTGAGTCGGCGGGGTGGCGCTGCGTTATGCTCCAGTGCGTCGGATGTAGACAGCGCCGGGTTGTGGCTGACTGCTGGCGTCGACCAGGAGAGGTATCATGTTCTCTGCTTGTGGACCGGCCGAAAGTGCAGTGTGCTGTACCAAGGTTGCTGATGAGGCTGTGGGTGTTACATAGAGAATTTGTGAATATACTTACATATTAATCAAATCAAATCAAATTATTTTATTTCACGTAAACCTTCATGGGCCATAAACCTACATTATTCAATAGGTCTAAAGATTTCTACGAACTATATCACTCGAAATCGTTGACGATGCGACTTGGCACATTAGAAGTTGTGTGACGTCATTTTATGTATGTCGAGAAACCAAGAATATCGTGTAACTTACATACCCAGTACTAGGAACGTGCCTAGATATACTAATAATAAATTTATTAATTATTTTAAATGACTACCGTACCTAAGTATTTATTTTATTTTAATTATTGAGAATGTGAAATAATTTTTAACGCCATACTGTGATCGCCAACCCGTCTGCCGAGCATGGCGATTATGGCAAACCCCCCTCCTTTTGGCGGAGGCCTATGTCCAGCAGTGGACGTCTTTCGGCTGGAATGATGATGATGATGTGGGTTATTTTTTTTTTCCTATCTTTTATTATCAGTTAGTGTTAATCATGGTCTGGCAGTTTGAGTCTTATAAGCGGCCTACCCAAATCTCCTTTCTTTGGTATTGTTCGTCGCATCGTTGAGCTCCTTAAGTTCTGAGTAGAGCTGCACGATTACTGACAAATGCATGCACTGACTGGTCAGGTCCACTCAATCTGTGTGGTTCTTTCCTCAAAAGACCATTTCAGACACCAATCGGCATGGCCTTCACATGATCTGACCAAGATTATGTCTGGACTTTAAAAGAGACTGTGACCTCTGAGTTTGTTTCGGCCTTTCTTCTCAGAGTAGTCAAATAGGAAACGCCGACCTCATCTAGTTTTATAAATATGATTGACGAGTAAAAGTGTTTGTACAAACCTACTTACAGAAATAAAAATCATTTGTCCTTTATCATTTATACGTAGTTGGTATTCACGTGTCTATTTTTCTTCTATACGAATGATAATACTGTACCGTGTTGTGCCGGAGGTTAAGAATAGCACCATCCTATTTATTCCCGTGGGTATCGTAAAAGGCGACTAAAGGATTTACTAGAGAATGGGCAGCATTCTCTATGCATTTTTAACGCCATACTGTGATCGCCAACCCGTTTGCCGAGCATGGCGATTATGGCAAACCCCCCTCCTTTTGGGGGAGGCCTATGTCCAGCAGTGGACGTCTTTCGGCTGGAATGATGATGATGATGATGAATGATAATATTTATTTATTTGTATAATGAAGATATATATATATATTGTGAAGATACCACGACGTACAATATGATTGCCAATATGCAGTATAAACGGGCAATAGAGGTACAAAGTACGGGCTCGTGGCTAAATTACGCCAGCCGCATGGGGTCGATTGAAGGCTAAGCTACGCTTACCGCGACCGATTCGTAGATGGGTGACTATTCATATACAGGGTTATTTTTAAAACGTTAATAACCTCTTAAAGGGTCATTGTACTCATCATTATGAACAACTTTTACTATGGGACCAAACCTGAAATCGCGAAAAAAAATTAGCTGTTCCCTACATTTTAACGAATTATTCGAACATAAATGTAGGGAGCAATTGTTTTTTTTTTTCGCGGTTTCAGGTTTGGTCCCATAGTAAAAGTTTTTCATAATGATGAGTACAATGATCCTTTAAGAGGTTATAGACGTTTTTAAAAAACCCTTTTTTTTGGGTGGGAAATTATCAAGTAACTTCGAGCGGGAGGGTGTATCAGACTTTTACTCACTAAAACCCACCCGTGTTCCTTCCGTTGCCTGTATGCCAGGGCCACGATATCCCTTTCGGACAAACTCGTAACCCTGTATATTACATATCGAGATCCGCCGTGCCTTGGAAATCACGTTAAGCCGTTGGTTTCGGATATCATTTATAGACCGTTGTCACTCGTCACGGGTAGTCAGAAACCCAAATGTCTGACAAGCAGTCTTACCAAGGGGTATCATGTTACCCAGTAACTGAGCTGTGGAGGTTAGATATGCAGTCGCTCCATCTAAAATAATGGTATTCAGCTGCCGGACTGGCAGATTGGCAGCCGACACCAACATAGTTCGGAAAAGGCTACGCAGATTGAGATTTGTACGATAGGCTTTCTTTTTTTTTTTTGGGTGGGAAATTATCAAATTACTTCTCCCGCTCTGGGCGGAGCGGGAGGGCGTGTCAGACTTTTACTGACTAACACCCACCCGTATTCCTTCATTTGCCTGTGTGCCAGGGCCACGATATCGCTTTCGGACAAACTCGCAACCCTGGCAGGCATTGGTCCTAACGGACCCCGTCAGTTGGTGCTGACAACTCTTTGAGGCGCGCGTGGAATACAACGCGCCGTTGACCCGGATCTGGTCCTTAGCGGAAGGTGAGTTACCCATCGATCACCAACCGCAAGCCCGCGCCTACGGTGGCCGACGCCCGGGGCGCCTCCTGCGGTGACTAGGGGCGCGAGGGCGCGAACCTTGCCTCTCCCTCACTCGTTCCGCCTCCTCCTTCGCAAGCATTACTGCTTCGCAAAAGGAGGCGACGGCTCCCCATGCACTCTCGCTCCGAACTATGGCCCGAACCAGGGCAGGACGCGAGAGATCGCCGCCGCCGATTGCCTCCGTGAGGACATGGTGGTGCTCCACCCAAGCCGGGCAGACCTCCACCGTATGCTCCACCGTGTCCGTCGTGACACCCGGGCGTTTCCTCCCGCTTTATCCTGAACAGGAACCTCCCCAACCATGTCCGGTGAGGTAGGCCGTGTACGGTAGGCTATGATTGCTATTTAATTGCGCAGTACAAACGTAGCAATACAGGTACAAAGTAACAAAAGTGCTTACTACAACTTCCATTAACACTGAATTTAAGAAACAACTAATATTTTACAGACTATAAATTGGCACGAATTTCACACAAAAAAAAAATATTTATGTCGTGTACCGTTTCACGTTTATTATTCAAATATTTTAATAGAGTAAACGTTCATGATTCACTGTACGAATAAACATGTACGGTTTTTGTAAAAAAAAAAATGTAATTGTTTAAAGCCATAACAGTGTAGAGCTAAGTGGACAGTCATTAACACGAAATTGGGATTACAAAATGTGACAATGACTTTTTTGAATTACAATTAGATTAGCAGATATTAACAAACCCCACTGAAATAGCGAATGCTTTTAATAATTATTTTATTGACTCGACACACCTTAACATTTAATACTTTACATAATGACTCTTCTAAGGTGTCAATGGCTAATTCCATTTTCTTAGTTTCACGACTGAAGATGAAGTTAAACAGGAGATAAATGCTTTAAATAATACTAACTCCGAAGGCTATGATGGACTTGGCACAAAAATAATAAAACCATGCAAAATTGAATTAATTTATATATTGACTTATCTAATTAACCTTTCATTTTCATCACATACTTTTCCTGATGCCATAAAATTATCAGTAGTGAAACCGCTTTACAGCAATAAAAATTACGTGAAAAACTATCGCCCGATTACTCTTACTCTTATTTTTTCAAAAGTATTCGAAAAATGTATGCTCAACAGACTGGACGTCTTTTGTAGCAAATATAAAATTATAAAAAATTAACAGTTTGGATTTCAAAAGCACAAGTCGACAACACAGGCAATATTTTTCCCTTTTAAGCAATATCCTGAGTGATTTAAATAATAATCACATAACAACAGGACTTCTCCTGTTGTTATGTGATTATTATTTTTTCGACCTGTCTCAAGCTTTTGATTTTGTAGCACATGACGTTTTGTAAAAAAAGTTAGAAAGCATTGAAATAAGAGGACTAGCACTGCAGTGGGTTTCATCTTATTTAAATGCTCGGAAACAATACGTTGTCATAGATAAAGTACATGAAACCTTACTATCGTTTTTTAAAAAGCTAGGCTTTTTACCTTTTTCCTCACTTTTACATAATTATATGAAATTTGTAAATTCGTGTACAGTGATAAGGTATTGTTCAAAAAAGCGTATGAAGTAATCTCTCGACCAACAAGGGATCCACACAGACTTTTATTAAAGGATAATCCTAAGTCAGCCAAGTATATAAAAACCTGCCTTGTGATGTGTGTACGCATATACAATAAAAAACCAAAAGAACTCAAACTATTAAATAATACTACCTAACTCATTTAAAAACAAATTATTTAAATAGCTGAATGGACATAACTTGTATGACATTAAAGAATTCTTTAACTTGAAAATATAAAATAAGTATGTCCAGGTATTAATGAAAATGTTTGTGATGTATGATCCGAATGACTATTATTGTATATCCAATTAATCTACGACAATTTATTAATTATTTGCATGCAATTGATACAATATTCTGTATAGCTAAACATGTGGACATTCTAGACTGTAACAAATTTATACCGCAAATAAAGACTTATCTTTTATGATTTTGTTTATTTGAAACTTGCTGCACACCGTGGTTTTACCCGCATACGTCTCGATTCCGTAAGAATATTATCCTCTCTTTCGCCGAGCGTCCTTAATAAGAGCGATGAGGCCAATTTCAATTATGCGGGATTCGCCAATCGGTCTGATTCAGTCCGACTGATTCTGTTCGTATAGTGCCAAATCCCCATTTAGCGCCAAAAAGCCGACACGAGAGGGGATATCCGGTTAAAAAGTATCCTATGTCCTAATTCAGGTCATGGTCTACCCATGTGCCAAATTTCATCTAAATCCATTCAGCCGTTTTAGCATAAAAGCGTAACAAACAAACTCACTTTCTCATTTCTATTATTAGTTAGGATAAATGATTTGACTTTGACTTTTTGTGATCTGTAGTTACATTTTGCGACAATCAAAAGTCACCCTATTTTTTTTAATCTGTTGTAAATCAAAACTTAGTTTTGATATTAAACATGAAACTTCTGAATACTATTCGACTTTGAAGTCTCAAACTATTAATATTTATAATCAAGCATTGGAACCATTTGGCACAGGGCTTCTTCAACCCAGAATAACATCTTCAAGTTGATAGTATTATCCATTCACACAAATAATATTTCGATAAATAGCCCTCAAAACTCTCCTTAAATCTGACTAAATCCCACAGAAATGTACGAAATTTACGTAAGTTACACAAACGGACCAGTTGACAAGTCAGACGGATCGATAAACTGGGAATGGACTCATTTATTTCAATAAATACTTGGGCATCTCTGAATGTTTGTAACTGAAGTGTTTAAACAAAGACTAATTCCTAGAGGCGAGTAATTACTTGGTAGTTTTGTACCGTTCCGTCCTTCGAAGGCTTGTAACAGTCACTGTTTCTACTTACTCCTTCTGTTGTGGAGTTGAATTGGACATAACTGTAATGTTTAGTATCTCTAAAGGGTTGAGATGAGATGTATAGTTCCCAGAGTTTGTTTATGACGTCATTGTAGTTCTCAAAATACCATATTAAACTAAGTTATTTCTTGACAAACCTTAAATACAACATACAATCTAACAATAAAATATTTATATTATGTACCAGTACAAGTATAAAAAGGAAAAAATTGAACTGCTCATTGGGCATCCAAAACTTCGTCCGCATCGCTGTCAGTGGGAAAAGTGCCCAAAAGGAGGCAGCATTGCCGCATTGGATGATGGAATTCTAATTCAATGGCCTAAAAAAATATATTTAAAAAATCCAAAAACCCGACTGCGTAAAAAATGAACTTAAAAAAAGATGGAAACAAGGTTTATATTTTAAATTAATATATTATAAAAACGACGACTTTGTTTAAAAAAACGTGCGAGCCTTACAGTAGTCACGTATGATGTGTAACATCTAACATCTCACTTTGGTAATAAGCTACTAAGCAGCGACAGAAATTAACCTCAAAATTGATAAAAGCTAAATACTGAAATATTTATTCGAATAATTATTCATTACTAGTGGTCGCACACTGGTCAAAATCCGACCCCCTCTACTTACAATTTATGAAGTACTTACTATTTCCATGCCATATTCCATCACTTCCGTCCCTTTTCACAATATCACTCCCAAAGAAAGCGATAAGATAGATGTTACACATCAATAAATAAGATGTTCTTCTGCAAAACAAAAAGAAAAATAATATTTAACAATTAAGTATTTATAAGTAACTAAGTTACGAAATGAAAGTTTAACAAAAGCCTCTTAAATGTTTCCCTGTCACGATAAGATTTTGGCTCTCTTAGATCCCAAACAAAGCAATGACTACTACATTTTAATTCAAAGAAACAAATTCTTTTGTGTAATTAATTATTAATTCTTATTTTTTGTAAACAATTAATTACAAAGAAATAACTTATCTTTTCTTTTTGTGAAATAAGTAATATATAGAATAAAAATATTATTTAGGATTTTGTTTTATCTTCCCACTTGTTCACAGTACCGTAATGACCAAGGCCAATGAACCTTGAAGTTCGATTCTCAGTCACACAAGAAAGTTTAACACCCTACTAGCTTCTGCCCGCGGCTTTGTCTGCCTGGAAGTCAACTTATACTCTCAACAGTCAACTAGACTCTTTGACAATTCAAAAGTGCCTGTAATTGGTTTAATTGAAATAAATGCTTTGAGTTTGAGTTGAGTTTGAATACCATAAAACATATCCTTTAGCACTCGGAAATAGCTTAACTTTCTATCAGTGATTTTTTGTGATCAGATCAGCACTTCCAGAGATTACCTCTTACAAACAAACAAACAATTTTGATGTTTAGACCTCATAGTAAATAATGTTTACTTCGTGATTTAGACTACCACATAATTATTACATTATCATATTATGTATTATTACAGACATATCCAAAAAAAAGTCATAATCACTACTCTTCGCGATATTAGCAGACAAAAGAAACCTATTGCAGGTTGGGCGGTTTCGGGTACCTACTTTTATGCAGGCCACATACGTTAATATAATAATTATACTTGCGCAAAATTGGACTTGTACAAGTTTATACTAACGTGTGTGGGATAAATTAGCACAAAGTACCGAGCAATTCGGTGTCACGCAGACTTGTGCAATTCTAAACTTGCGCAAGTATATCGTAACGTGAGTGCCACAAAACAAGATAATGTTGTATTTTTCTGTTGAAAAAATACACTGGTAAAAATTGTAATAATTAACTCAGTTTAATTTAAAAATACATAAACTACTTTAAATGAAACAAGGCGAAAATCTAGATAGGTAAGTATTTTAAATATTCCAATATTCATAAAATGTTTGCATAAAAATATGTTTTCAAACCTATTTTTTTTTAAAACGATAGACTATAATTATTCAATCAATTTACAGCACCGCACTATAACAAAGCTTCTAAAAAAAAAAAAAAATGTTTGCGTAAAATGATTTTACTTATTATATTTTTATAAAAACGTTTGTAACATGATTAAATTACGTTACAAATTAGACGTAAATCTTTCATAAAATAGATAACTAATAACCGTTTTCTATTTACTTCTTCAATGTGTAATCCTGGTAGACTCAAATTCAGGCATTTATAAAACTATGTGTGCTTTAGTTTCCAGCTAACGTTGGTAACAGTTTGACCTTGAGCTAGAGTACGAGTTTAAATATAATGATGTATACGAGTTCAGCTTATACCAGTTTTATTACCACTCACGAGCGGCCGACGGTACCTGCCTAACAACTATACTATAACCCCGCATCCTAAACAAAGGCGACAGCCGCGCAAGTACGCGACCGAGCGACGCTAACATTTCTATGAATTTTGACGTACAAAAGCGACTTGATTGATCAATATCAAAATATTTTATTTCACATAAACCTGCATGGGCACTTATGAAACGTCAGAAGCTAGGTGCACGGTTCCAATTGGTCGTTTCCTATGGAGAAGAGCCGGCAAGAAACTCCACGGTTACTCTTTTAAAAATAATTGGCTTTTATAATGTTTTCAAATTACAGTGTTAATAGGTATGGGAGGGGTGTGTGTGTTCTAGATCGCACGGCTATGACTTTTTCATTTAGAAGAGCATGATAATTGCTTTCTCGTGCGAAGATCCCTTTTGGTTAGTTGTTTTAGGTCTATTTTACTACAGCTAATCTATGTCTTCAGAAATGTCAACAGAGGGAACGCCTTTGAACCAGTAATTCATTACCATAATATAATAATTCTAACTACCCCAAAAGACTCGGAAAATAATTCACTGATTTAAGGTACCTTCCCAGTTTCATTTCCTACTTTCAATCAAGAAGTTTCTTGCCGGTTCAGCTTTACATGAAATGACTTAGTGATTGTAAAAAATCAAGTTTCAGTTCCTTTTTTTTTAATGGCTGATTATCTTGCCAATGATACTATGAAACACCAACTTTGCATCAAAACTCAACCAAATCTAAAAATACTCAACCACAAAAACGGCTAATCAGCTTTGATTATTTGACGCGAATAGAATTCTTCGTTATTCTTCTAGACTTTTCCTTGAAAAAAGTTTCACTAGTTCCACTGACGCGTGTGACAGCTGTTCATCCAAAAACCCACACGATTCTTATCAACATTTTCTTTGCAGGTTTCCTCAACCCTCGGTCAGACGAGTACCCTCGCTCCCCCGCTAACTACGGCCTCATGGACCAGATAGCAGCCTTGCACTGGATCAAGGAGAACGTGGCAGTGTTCGGAGGAGACCCTACGAATGTCACTCTCATGGGCCATGGCACTGGTGCTGCTTGCGTGCACTTCTTGCTTACTTCCTTGGCTGTGCCAGAAGGTAAGACTTCGTTTGTCTAATTATTAAAGTTTATAGCCTGTTTCAGTTGTACCTGTCTTTCGTAAGCAAGAATGTGATGTGTTTGCGGATGAATATAGAAAAATTATGCATATATGGTGAAAATTATGGTGTTCTGTGAGAGAAAGTATGCAAAGTAACGCAAAATTAAATTAAATTAAATTGAATTTGTATATCAAAAATATGTTAATAATAATATTTTTATAAACTTCTATTTCAATTAATGTAATTGGTGTTGTACCGTTTTAATTAACTATAAATAAATTAGATGTATGGGGCATCGTTAGAATCTATATATATAAACTATAAAAAAAAAAAAAACAATACGGCGGCAATTTCAAATGTGACAAAAAAACCTTACATTATTGCAATATGGGTATCAAATTGCACATGCCAAAACTATAAAATGTATTGGCATACATTTTACACAGGTAAGTGGTACACACGGCTACACATCAAGCTATACATTTCCAGTATAAGCTGATCTCGCATTGTGAAGGATTTCCGTACAATGAGAAGGTCAGGGTATACTGGAAATGTATAGCTTGATAAGTAGCCGTGTGTACATGCAAAACAAACATTTCATCCCCGCGCCATCCACGTCTTGCCTCCCCGTGAGAGTATAATACCACATTAAATGTGCTTAAAATAAAAATACCACCACTCAGCATTAAAACGTATTAGGTATAAAAAAAATCGACTGCCCTACCAAAAAACTAACTAAAAAGTAAAAAGTCGGCCAAGAGCGTGTAGGACCACGTACAAAAAGGGTTCCGCCGTAGTTGGAATGAATTTATCCCAAAAACAAACTTAACATTGTAATTAAAAACCATGTTCTCCCATACATCGTACGTACATACGTTCGGTCAATTCTCCAACTGCAAAAAATGTAAGTTGGTAGACTATTATTCGTTAACTTTTAAAGTCTACTTAGCTGTGATAGTTTTTGTTACGTTACTTTTGTTGAAGGTTTTTTTTATTTTAATTTATAAAAAAAAACTGGCCAAGTGCGAGTTGGACTCGCGCACGAAGGGTTCCGTACCATTATCTATAAAAATGGCAAAAAAAATCACGTTTGTTGTATGGGAGCCCCCTTTAATATTTATTTTATTCTGTTTTTTAGTATTTTTTGTAATAGCGGCAACAAAAATACATCATCTGTGAAATTTTCAACTGTCTAACTGTCACGGTTCATGAGATACATCCTGGTGACAGACGGACAGACAGACAGACATACATACAGACAGACAGACAGACAGACGGACAGACAGACAGACAGACGGCGGCGCTTAGTAATAGGGTTCCCGTTTTACCTTTTGGGTACGGAACCCTAAAAACAAGTAGTATTAGTAGTAAAGTTGTATTAGTAATTAATCTGTAAACAAAGATTAAGGTCACTCATTTACTCGCAGACAAAAAAAATGAAAATGTGTGAGTTGATAATATGCATGTATGTATAAATGTTATTCATTCATATTTCTGTTTAAAGGCTTCTACATACCAGCGCGAATTGTCGCGCGACGCGACACGGCACAAAGGCCCCGCGTGTTGCGGGACGAGCGGTGCCTTTGTGTCGCGTCGCGTCGCGCGACAAGTCGCCCCGGTATGTTGAAGCCTTAAGGCAAATTACTGTCCCGTTTTCACAATAGTAGATTGTTTTTCTAAAATATTTTATTTTCTTGTTTGCTTGTCACTTCATAAAATCATTGATTTCATCATAGATTTTTGATTACGGTATATGCCTCGCCTCGTCTTTAACCGAATCTGGGGTCAACATTTCAAAATCGCTTGAACTCGTTTTTAATCAAATATTAGTCTATAAAAACCGAGATTTTGAATTTCGGTACAGCTTACAGAGTTAGTATCCCGCCAAATTATACAGTCGTTTTAAAATTTGGAACATATGGCGTCACAGCCGCGGGCCGTCCCGCTTAATAGATTTTTTTATTCTCATTGGCTGTTAATACACATATAAGACTGCAGCATTTGTTTTTTATTTTATTCGATATTTTTCTTAATTGTGTAATGTTTGTTTGCTAGCCGACGACCTAACTAAATTTAGTTCTATTTTTAAAATTCATTCCCGCCCTAAAGAGGGAAGCAATTACTATGAGTTTTTCCCGTCCAAGGTGGAGGGGGGGGGGGGAGGCAGCGTCTTCCACCCGCTACTCGGATCAAACAAACACCACTTTTCGAGTATGAGAAATGAAAAATAACGTTTGTGACAACACAACCCAATCAACTCAAGATATTCACAAAACAAACAGGAAGAATATAAATTCCATAAAGCCACCGTAATACCAATTCTCATTTCCAAACACTTCCTACGGCGGAACAAAATGCAAAAATAAATAATACTCATTTCGAAAACGGCGAAGAATCTACAATACTCGAGGAGAATACTGGTTTTAATTACAAAAGCAAACTAACGGAACAATAAACCATGAAACGATGTTGTTCCATGCCGGCCAGTTTGCTACGTGCGAAGTATAAAACCGAGCAATAAATGAAGATATTGTTTCTGTATTGAATTTTTCTGAAAGAAATTACGTTTTATTGTTTTGTCGGTTCTGAGAGCCCACTTCGCCATACTAAGCGAAAAATCTTCAGAAAAGTGTAAAAGGGTTGCAGAATTTAATAAAAAATATTTTAAGGTTTGAATAATTATGTCAGTTCTCAGTAGCAGCCCGGAGTCCGAATTTGTGCCCGGTTAATGGCAATAAGCTCGCCCCCTATTACATGGGACTTAAATATAACTGGCAAAATGTGCGTGTACACCTCTGCCTCACCCTTCGAGAAATACAGGCGTAATATTGTTATGATAGGTCAGCTGGCTCAAAGAAATTCATAAATGCATAACTACTAATACTTAATGTAAACTAAAGAAAGCAACTCGTGAAAACGATTTCCATAGTAACATTATTTTATCTGTGCTGTAGTGTACTGTTACTTAAATATTTTGATTTGGAAATAACTTTTTCATCCCATCTATTCGAAAAGAGCCAAAAGGTCCCATTTTGCTCGCACTTATAGAGGAAAGTGCGAGCAAAATGGGTCATTTCGGCGCACTTATTAACAGTGACGAAATGACTGTTGAATTTGGAACACTATTTAATTAAAAAGTTTGAACGCAAATCGCTTCGATAAAGTCCTGGCCGGTAATAAAAAAAAGCGCGCCTGTCGACGGGGCACTGGTTAAATAAGAAATAAAATACGCGGGAACTTCTACCGTCTTATTACAAAAAAATGCTTAAGTACTGTTTTATACCAAGACCACAAGGTCTAGGATTGTTACGGTATTCAAGTTAATATCAGGCTCAAAACGTGTTCTTATTACAAAAGGAAGACTTTTCGAGTATCAGTTAGTACCAGAAAAGGTTCATGGTTCCACAGATAATAACAAAAATGGCATTCTTTCATTCGTTCATTCTGCATCTATTTGAAGCAACGTTTCGTTTCACTAAATATTGATATTATAATAACACTTGAAATGCATAAATAATTATTAAACAATACAAAAATATGTCATAAATCGTTCTTTGTTTAGGTTACAATATAATGAACAAGCACAACTTGTACTTTTGACGTGCTTTTTATAATCAAGTTATCATATTTTTTAACACCTCTCGCGTGAAGTGGAGTGAATTACTTATGTACGGCGCGGCACTCGTAATTTGAGACGAATGTTTATGTTGCGTCCATAAATAATACATCTTAGTATTAGGTACTGTTGATAATATGTGGTTTGTTCGTGAGTTGTGTCTGGTTAAACCGTTGAAGATAAACTTAGTAAAACCCTAAGGCGACCCACTGACCAAAACATGGATTTTTAATTAATATTAGGTAAGCAATGCTTTGTATCATCTTATTTCGACTGCCTAACGCGAATGTTCATATTATTATAGGAAATATTACGTCGTACTACGTATGACGATGTCTGTAAGATCGCCGAGACGTCTCCAGCATAATTATCCAAATCTTCCAAATCCATCAAGTCGATTTGTAAATGAAAAGCCACACAATAACAATAAACGCTAACCTCAAATAAATTAGTACCGAAGTTAGTCCATAGAAAAACTAGGGGTCTCGGCGGACTAACTTTAGTACCATAGCTTGTTCATGAACTAGTTATAAACTTCATTTTATAATAACGTTTTATTTAGTCATGGTGGCAAACCTAGTAATTATCCTAGTACTTTTAGATCGTGTTTTGGAATAAGACGGCTAGAGTCTGAAGTTATTACGAATACCCAAGTTATAAATAAGTCAACGACATTTTCTGTTCCCAACAAAACAGTTAAGTACAATAAACTTCCAAAATTGCGAAAACGTATCTAATGTTAATATAAATTTGTAGTTTGGTTATGTAAATATAAATATTCGTCACTACTAAAAGCATGTCTTATTTATTTTTCTCATAGAGGGGGATGAAAAGCAGAGTGTGCTACATGGTACCAAAATTATTTAACCTCGAGCGACGTACTTTGAATCTCTCACTATTTTTAGCGATACTGTGACACATAAGCAAAAAATACCTTACAAAACTATAAAATATTTCAAAATGCATTAAAATATTCTTAAAATCAAACCAGCCATAATTTAACAAAAACCTCTGGAATATTTCAAAACCTCACAAAATATTTCTCTTGCACGTAATATATTGTGACCTAGCAAATCTTCAAGTCGGAATTGAATAAGGGTGCAATGCTGATAGGAAATATTTCCAAGGTACCTATAATAAAACGAAGCGTGTCTTCGTTCAATCCTCGCGAATGAATGTCTTGTGTGTTTAACTTTATAGGCCAGCTGTGGCTCTAGCTTGTTCTGATTTGCTGAACTAGGTATATTTGAACTCTAGCTGTTAGTGATCCATTCAGCGTGCTAAATCTCGTAATCGCAAGCCTGACTGCCTAACTGGGGACCTGGGTGCGATTCCTAGGTCGAGGAGCAAGATGTTATTAGGTCCATTAGGAATTCCTCAGTACCAGCTGGTAGTTTGGAAATTTGTGGTGTGACACTCCGTGCCTCGGAAAGCACGTTAAATCGTTGGTCCTGCGCCTGATCTCTCCTCGGTTGTGTTGGATTATCGTCCCATCGGAATATAAGACTAAACGAATAGAGAGTGCACACACTGTCCACTATAATATTTTCTGCGTACTTGGCTAGTCTTTGTTGAGACTGGCCGCCGTGATCAAAATTCGGTCGGGAGGATATTATTATGATTGAGCTAAATGTGGGGCTTGTGGCTAACTGGTTTGTCGAGGTCAGATAGGCAAGCATTCCATGTAACATACTGGTATTATTCGGCTGCTTTCGGTTAGTCTGGAAGCCGTCCATGACCTAGTTGGTAAAAAGCTATGATCGGGATTCGGTTCGGGTTAAATGCGTTAGAGAACGTAACCATTTTGTACCAGAAGATTATGCTAATCTTGAATGAGTGAAGTGAGTGGCACGCTAGGGTGTTATAATAATATTATAGAAAATGATGCAAGGCGCGGTTGACGGGTTCATGATAGCATTTTTTTAAGCAGACGCTTTTATGGTTTTGCTGTGCCCGACATGATCTAATTATACGTTTACCATCTAAGAATACCTACATGTGGAATGCAATAAAAGTATTGAGTATTTAGTACTGGGTGTCCTAAAATATTACGCGTTCGATTTATCTGCATGTCTTTTTATCAGTAAGTATTTTCAGTGTTCCATCTAAAAAAATTCAGTAGCAGTGCAGATTCTGGATTTGTGCCCGCTTAATGGATCGCCCCCTATTACTTACACACACAGGTGAAATGTGGGCACACGTCTGCCTAACCCTTTGGGAAATACAGGCGTGATGTTGCGTTATGTTATTTTAAAGAATAAATTCTCAAAATTCGAATGCTCCTCCATAAATCAATGTCAGAAGTTTAATAAAAATAGTTTTCAATCAGGACAGACGGCTGCCTGTCACCTTATGCATATAGACATGTTTTAACAAAGAGATGCATGAATATCTGAATAAGCAAATTAATTCAGTTCACGCTCGAGTTTATATGAAATTCAGTGAAAAATAAATATTGCTATTGAAAACCTTTTCAACCCATATCTGATAGGTATATGAAAGCTATTGTGAGAATTAAACGATGAATGAAGTTCCAATTACTTTTTGAGTTTTTTAGATACAAGTATAACATAATTATGGTTATTTCTGTTCAGTTTTTGATCGGTAAATGAAAGACTATCCTGATATGAATAAATAATAATTCGACCTCTTTTGATGAGTGATTCAATCGAGTGTAAAAAGGTCTACTTTCTCATACATCCTGTGAACTAAATTCAGCCTTTAGATGTGTAAAAATAAGCATCCTTCAAAGGGTGGTAATATTGGAATGTATTATAACATTATTTTCCTACAGTACCCGACTGTTTTTTTTTTGTGGTACCTGGAAATGGTTCGGCATTTTAGAGCGTCTTCGCTGTCACTCATACATCAATATATTGTGATAAGCCTCTGTCTAACACTCCATTTGTTGATGGCCAAGTACTGTGGGTACTTGTCCTCATACAACTCATATAAAAAAAACCAGCAAGTGCGAGTTGAACTCGCGTGGTGAGTTCCGTACAATAAATATGTTATCTACCCCATGTTTTTATACCAAGAACAAACTTAACATTGTAGTTGAAAAAAATGTTCTCCTATACATTCAAACTGCAAATATAAGTTTGTACGCACAATATTGAGAGATTTACCATGCTATTTTAACGCCATAGGCTACATAAAGGTTTTCGTGTAATCTAAAATTAAAGTATTACTTATTTTTTAATTTTTCGCTCAGTAGTTTCGAAAAGAAGGGTCTAACTTTAAAACTATTTATTTTAAAATTATAAAAAAATCACATATATTTGAAACTTTTACAACAAGCCCTTTCATTTGATACCACACTGTAGGTACAGGTTGGAAAACTTTTTTTTAAATTTTGAATATCTTACATCCAAAATTCATTTATTTGCGTTACTTGTCCGTGTTTGGGTCATAGAAATTCATATGTGTACCTCAACTAAGTCAGTCCAGTAGATTCAGAGCAAATCGGCTATGACAGACGGACAGACAGACACACGAGTGACGATAAGGGTTCTGTTTTTTTTCTTTTTGAGGTACGGAACCCTAAAAGTTTAAAATAAACAACTTCAATTATTTTAAAAACTTAATTTTATCAGGGATTATTTCTCGGCAACATCCACATTAACAATTTCAGTTAATCCAACCGCACATTAACTTTGCACCTCTATTAATTTCCAAACATCATTAGTATCCCACATTCAAGCCAGCTCCATAATACAAGCGAACCAAACAAACTGAAACAAAGTTAACTAAAAGTCTATTCAAAACTAGTCTTTATTCCCTCTACATAAGTTACCCGTGGGTTTATTTTAGTTTTGCTGATAAACATACTAGAACGAAATTAGCGGATGTTTATTCAAAAGTAGTCTGTATTCCGGTCAGGTAAGGTGCAGGGGATTTTATTTTAGTTTTCCGAAGTTTGAGGCTCCAAATTGTTTTGCTCCCTTCATCAGGTATGCTGCGAGGGGCGTTTGGAGCGAACTAAACGCAAAATTACTTCCTTACAAGCTGTGGCCGCGAAAGTAGCGGTTAGCTGGAATTTATTGGCGTTAAAGTTCATACAAAGCATAAAAAAGTGTTATATATACAACTCATGATATTTGGGCTATATGAAGACAAGCAAGACCGTTGTAAAAATTATTAATCAATCAGTAGGTTGGTATTGATGCACATTAACCAAGGGGCGCTGGAGGCACATAGGAATCGTGAAATCGTCTCTCATGAAGGTTTTTAAAACAGACTAACGTCGCCTAATGATACAGACAACATCAAACTGACATCGACAAGACAAATATAATATAAAAAAATCGGAGGAACAAAATCCGGGCCGATGAGGCCGATGCCAATTATGCGGGATTCGCCAATCGGTCTGATTCAGTCTGACTGATTCAGTTCGTTCGTGGCGCACACCCATTTTCGCGCCAAATAGGCTGGTTCAGTAGAGGTTACCCTCTCATCTGTCAATTGACCTACATTAGGCCGATGTCAATTATGCCGGATTCGCCATCCGATCTGGTTCAGACCGACTGATTCAGTTCGTATAGTGGCAAATCGCTATTTCGCGCCAAAACGCCGACACGAGAGAGGTTATCATGCACAGGATACTAGACCCGACTTTTATTTGTCCCGGATCCCATAAAACAACAATGTTAACAGCATTGTTGTGTTTCAGCAGTCAGAGGTAAGATGGCCAGTTCCTCTTTGGTTGAGGATTCCCGGTGAAGCTCGATTCCACCTTGGGCCCGATCATCACTTACCATCAGATGAGGTGAAGGCCAAGATCTTCCCCGTTGTGGTTGAAAAAAATATACAACATTATTTTTAGCATAATATGCTAAACCTGAATAATTATAGTTTGTTCAGAATAAGGAACTGAATCGATTTCAATAATTTTTACACCATGTTAAGTATATTTTGTCCCAAAAATATTAAAGTGTGATGGAAAATGTTATCACCATTACACTTACAATACAATCGCCGTACGGTTAGGTACCGCCGCCGTTAGCATGTTTTTGTAGGGACTTTAACAAGACAACCTTATAATTTTGTGATTTTGCATGATAGAGTTTTATTTATTTTATTCAACATTACATACATTTGTTTTAACAGGTAATATAATACCCAAGCTAACAAAAGTAGTCATAATTTCTGTGGACAACACACTAAGTGTCACCCTCTGGAATTCCGCCAAAGAGCAAGAAAATATGTCCAACGGACGAGAGACACTATTAAGTATTTTTATTGCACGAATCACTGACGCAAACTTGAATAAGTTCGTACGGGTTGCCGGAACTTTAAAAAGTTCTCCCCTCGGTCCCAACCGTAACCTCCTGTCTGGAACGAGCAATCCCAACGATTCCAATATTTGTGGATTATTCAGTATCCCACGAAAAACCATAAACACATATTTTACAAGAGCGAGGTTGCGCCTTACTTCCAACCTATAATATCCAACCATGCCTATAACAAAGAGAGTTGGATACAAAAGTGGGTAGAAAGGGTAGACACCAAACTGCTTCCAGTACAGGTATCGGGCAAATTTGTTCTGCATCTTTTCCAACATCTGAGAATACTTCACTTCATAAGGATTCCAGATGATAGCACTAGTTTCCAAGTTGCTTCGCACCAACGCATTGTAAAGTGCTCTCACTGCCGCCATATTAGTGAAGTCACGGGTTGCACGCATGACAAAACCAAGATTTTTAAACGCTTTTTGCACACGTGCACTTTTTAGACTTTTTCTGATTGTCACTATGTAGACAGGGACAAAAAAAAAATATTGAGCGATGTACGATTCTGCCTTGTTGTCTAACGTGACATAATAAACATCATCTCTGTATTCCTCAACACTACGAAAAGGTTTCAGTTAGAGGTTATGTTTAAGTTTCATATTTTAGAGAACAATGCTATTGGGATTAGCATTAATGGATAAGGCTGCTGCTGAGAGGAGCTCGTGGCTAAGTTAGAACAGCGGCATGGGTCGATCCATCAGGTAAAGCTACGCTTGCCGGGGTTGGTCCATGGATGGGTGACCATCTTTATATACCGAGACTACTCATTGCCTCGGAAAGCACGTCCTAGCTGTCATTCGTGGATCTTTGAGAGTGAGGGGTCGTCAGAAGACCGAAGTCTGACAACCAGTTTTATCAAGAGGTATCGTATCACCAAATTACTGGGTTGTGGAGGGCAGATAAGCAGTCGCTCCATGTAAAATACTGGTATTCAGCTGCATCTGGTTAGACTGGAAGCCGACCCCAAGATTGGGAAAGGCGGGCAGATGATGATGATGCATACGGTTGTTGCTGAGAATTTTCTAGGTGCGTCGTAAATTTGAACATGTCGGTATGAAAACAGTAACCGGTAACCGCCCCGCACCAGGCGACCACGATCGCGATCATAGTCGCAGCGACCAAACAAAGTTTTACGTTACCTATATTGCTCATGGTTGGTTAACATTCATTCATCCATTATAACGTCGCTCGGGAGTCCATATTGCATTTGAAGAAGTTACAAACCTACAATTATATGAAACGTTCGATTGTTGTAGTTTTGATACAATTTACAGATCTTTCATTTACCTACAGATTTTGGAACACGCTACTTCTAAAGCCCCGAAGCCACGTCCCACCAAACGCGATAATATGCAGCAGCGATTTACCGACGATATACCGTGCGTTATCCGTGACACGTAATCTGAAGGTAACGCATTTATGAGAGGGAGCTTCGCCGGAATTTTGTTTTAGACTGAAATATGCAAGAATTTGTAGGAGAAAATATTTTACTGCTTCATATCTAGGTAGGTACCAATTAATTTTTTAATGATTTTCTATTAACGATACGGGATTTAAACAAAATAGCGGAATGTATTGATAATGATGTATTATTTACCTCTGCCTACCGTTCCATTTGGGGAGTTCAAGCGTGATGTTTTATCCGTATACTAGCTTTTGCGCGGCTTCGCTCGTGTTAATTTAGAATTTGATAATAATTTCAACTTTTGAAATTTAAAGTGCTATTAAATATAACCCTTATCATAACTCAATCATGATTCGAAAGACATGTGGCGCCATCTATTATCATAAGAACGTTATTGTTGTTTTTCTCGAGAACAGTACTTTTTTTCGGGATGAAAGGTACTATGTCCGTTTCTGTACACCTGACAACGTATATGCAAAAGTTCAGGATGATCGGTTCAGTGGTTTAGGAGTGAAAAGGTAAAAAACAAACAAACAAACTTACTTTCGCATTGATAATATTAGTTAGGATAGGATTTCTGGTGATATTTTTCTTTAACGTCAGTCCGTGGTGTCTTAGATTTAACTTAATCTCGTTACGCTGCCTCCCATACAATATTGAGGAGCATTTTAACTAGGAATCAGTATTTGAGGAAATACCATGGTTTATGGGGGCCAGTTCTGTTCCAGTAATAGGGTGAAGAGAGTTCGTCCATGTTCCTGAAACTTTATGGTGGCTTTTCACCATAAAGTCATGCATTTTATGATTTTGTAACCCATTTTACATTACGAAGGTGAAGGACAAAAGTGTTCTGTCCTGACATGTTTCATTTTCATTAAAATATTTGTGAGAGCAATATTTTAACACGAAAAGGAATAAGTTTGTAAACAGCAGCAGTAGACCAAACGTCATTGGTAACACTGACCTTAAGCTGGTCTAGTAGAAAAACGGAGTTTCAATAATAGGCCAGCTTACACGTTTTACTATCACTAATCTTTTATTTAGTGGTAGCAAAACGTATAAGCTGGCCTGGAAGCAGAGAAGCAGAAGAAGTAATTAGTCATACAATATTCATTCAGAAAGTGTCTTTAATAAAGCAAAGTCTATAACTTAAAACCCTCAAGTTAATGTCACTCTTAAGAGGGAAAGTTACCGATGAGGCACTTGTCGATAACTTAATTATAACTTGTACAAAAGTTTTATTCCCGTGGCAATTTCGTTTTGTTTACCGATGCTCTTATTTATGTATCATTTAGTGAAGGAACTATTGTGATTTCCAGCTGTACTGATTCAGTTTGCAAAAAATATGTCTGTTTGTAATATTTTATTTTGCAATTATGGGTATAGGGATAACACAAATTAATACTCGATCAGCCATATTTTACCATGTAGGCATGCAAAAGATACACAAAAACATACTAACATAAAAAATCTTCACTACTCACTCACTCAATTTATATTATTCTTTCACCACTAAAAAGCTTCGAAGTCTTTTTTTAAATAAATCAAACCAAATATATTTATTTCGGATTCAAAAGATATCCATAGGCGTTAGTAACAATAAACTTAGCCTAGTGTTACGAGCAGTTTATTTATGCTATTTAATTTAAGCATGCGCCGGGCTGAGCGCCCATCGCATGAGCATTCATCCACTGTTTCAACAGTGGAGAACCCCACCTCCAAGCGGCAGCTCTTTCCAACTCGCAAATTGAACTTTGTCAAAAATCTGTACCTACCTTTGCTTAAAAATCTGTAAAATGGAGTGAAGTGTAACCAAGTTGATCTTTATCATCATCACTGGCAGTTCCACCCACTGATGAGTAATCTCTTCTCTTTTGTAATATGCTTCCCTCTCTAATATTCATGATTATTACAATTGATTCACATTTAATACTCATCATTATCAACACATATTCGAGGGGCTTGTCGCTAAGTACAATAACAGCGGCATGGTTCAATCAATCAAGGCAAAGCAATCGATCAGGTTAAGCTACGCTCGCCGCGGTTGGTCCGTGAATGGGTGACCATCTTTACAAGCACGTTAGGCCGTTGGTCCCGGCTGTCATTCAAGGGTCTTAGCTAGGTAGATGATATCAGCTCTACTACTACTACTAATCGCCTCTACCGCTCAAACAAACATTACCGAAAAAGATTCACAAACTTCTATAATAGACTACTAAATTATACTATGTATTTACTTATTTAGAATTGAAAATAAAACAATTGACCCTTCGAATTATGGTAAAGTAGTAAGGAATCATAACACGGTCATATCGTAAATACAAACAGACCTTGCCGACGACGTCGGTTAGGACAGTTTACACAGGACTACCGGCCATAAACGTGGGAGTTGTCCTGGAGTGTGTACACTGGCTTATAATGAACGGAGTTATAGTGCTCATCAACTGACGTGTAACAACAGGAGATAGTAATTTATTAACGGAGAATGTTCCTTGATACGCACTAGGGCGAGGCATGTAAATTATAAACATACACATGGTTTTTTTTTTGTACACACACACATATCTTCACGCCAGGTTTCTCAGAAGGGTTAGGCAAAGATGTACACCTTTTTTTTTTCTTTTTTTTTTTGGGTGGGAAACTATCAAATAACTTCTCCCGCTCTGGGCGGAGCGGGAGGGCGTGTCAGACTTTTACTGACTAAAACCCACCCGTATTCCTTCATTTGCCTGTGTGCCAGGGCCACGATATCCCTTTCGGACAAACTCGCAACCCTGGCAGGCTCGGCCCTAACGGACCCCGTCAGTTGCTGCTGACAACTCTTTGAGGCGCGCGTGGAAAACAACGCGCCGTCGACCCGGGCCTGGTCCTTATCGGACGGTGAACTACCCATCGCTCACCGTCCGCAAGCCCGTGCCTACGGTGGCCGGAAATCGGCTTGCGACTCCCGACGCCCAGGGCGTCTACTGCGGCGACTAGGGGCGCGAGGGCGCGAACCTTACCTCTCCCTCACGCGTTCCGCCTCCTCCTTCGCAAGCATTACTGCTTCGCAGAAGGAGGTGACGGCCTCCCATGCAACCATGGCCCGAACCAGGGCCGGACGCGAGAGATCGCCGCCGCCGATCGCCTCCGTGAGGACACGGCGGTGCTCCACCCAAGCCGGGCAGACCTCCACCGTATGCTCCACCGTGTCCTCCGGGCGATCCACACAGTGGTGACACCCGGGCGTTTCCTCCCGCTTTATCCTGAACAGGAACCTCCCGAAACAACCATGTCCGGTGAGGACCTGCGTCAGGCGGAAGGTGAGGACGCCGTGGCGCCTCTCTAGCCACTCCTCAAAGAGGGGACTTATCGGCACAATTGTAGCGTGCTCAGCGCTGGGTTGCGACAACGCACTCTCCATGCCGCCATGAGATCCCGCTGGAGCTCTGTCCGCTGTGCCATGATTTCTCGCGGCAGCGGAGTTTCACCCCGGCGTTTCGCCTCCTCGCGCCACTCCCAGATTTGCGCAAGGACTTTTGCCTCCAGATCCCATGGCGGTAGTCCGGCAAGGAGGCCTGCCACCTCACGGGAGACAGATGTACACCTGTGTATTAAATTTTTGCACTTATAAGATTATACGGTAATAAATTCTAAAGGTTGTTTGTATGTTTCCACACAAGGAGTGACTTTTTACACGACTAAACGAAACAGTGTTATTTTTACCATTTATATGCGGAACTTTAAAAACTAAAAATAAACCGTGCGGTAACAACTCGTAATTAAATAAGTCACAAACCTAAATATAAATACCTAATCTAAAATAGGTGCCTACTCGAATACGTCACAACGTTGTGGTCTATCCTTAAAACATATATGATAAGGTTATATTTTTTCTAAACATCTTACATAGCGGTTACATTATGAGACGATGCAGCTAATAGCGATCCAGCGTGCATTATCGCTTGAAGGGTTCTGCCTCTCCAAGGCTGCACCACAACACCCTGTCCTCCGCCTTCCGCATCCAGTCTGTCACGGACATCTTTAAACGGTTAAATGTGTATTAATTTACAATTAAAATTGTAATTATAACACCCCTATTTTTCGTCGGGGGTTAAAAATTGCTTTGCCCTTACACTTTACAGGGTTCATGTAAAGTGCTGAACCTTAAAACTGTTATAACTTTTTTACAACAATGAAAACAATATAAATATTATTTTAAATTTGAAAGAAATGTTATGGAATATTTTTATTCTAAATTAAGTATCTCTCAAAAAAACATGAAATTACAATGCGGATAGAAGCCTGGCTTTACTCCTAAACGCGTCAAGCTATATTATTAAAATATAAATTTATCTAATTCCAATCCATGGAGCGCATTTAGCGTAGAATAATTAATTTTACACATTGTCAAGTACATATTCAACTAGTGAATTTGATTTGATAAGAAAATAATTGTTTAATTTAACATCCTAATTATTTTAGCCAATCATTAGAAACGCAGTTAGCTTTCAACAAAAATAATATTTTAGAGGTATGAGGAACAGGGTGTAAAGTTCACTCATTCTCTATAGAAAAGGGAGGATCCTCCGACCAGACGGGTGTTGTGTCTGGTGGGCAACTGCCCAACGATTGTTTTTTTTTTTTGTGTATGGCATCTCTTAGTTGGCCTTGAGAGGCCGCGACTACTTAACCGAGCTTTACCAACGATTGATGTCGGGATGTTGTTTAAATGCTAGTTGCGTGGTAAACTCTGCTTGCGCGATGCAGGATTTTGCGTGACGTCAGTGTGACGCGTAGTTCGCATGTGGCGATGTTGATGCCGCTACAAGATAGAAAAATAGAACAAGTGAAAAACTATGTTCAAATATTTAGTCCTCATAATACTTTTGTTAAAATACGTTGAAAATCAAAAAGATCTGGGATTGCAAAACCAATATTGATTTCGGGCATGTTAACAAAAGCTCACTTGCTTAGGAATACCTACAGATGTTACACCAATTGCAAAAAGAAGGCATTTACTTATTCCATGCTCAAGCTGTCACTTCCGCCCCTTTTCACGGAATCACTCCCTCAAAAGCGAGAGGAAAGATGTTACTCATCAATTATGTCTTGTGCTGTAAAAGAAGAGAGAACGGTTCGTAATTTAAGAAAAGGAAATAAATCCATGCGCGTTCTCGTGGTAAAATCATGGTGAATACGTGTGTGTGCGGAAAAAAAGAAATGACAAACGTTTTAATTCTTCGATCAGAAATTTGGCCTAGTCTTTTAGAAACTGATTTTTTGATTATGCTTGTCCAACAAGCGGTTCCTACAAGTGTAGTGACGGAGTAATACTAGAACAATTAAAAGTACAGAGTAAGGCTTGCCGGGTCTTATTGATAATAATAAATTATAGGGTCAACACTGAATGCAGAGATTATTCTATCATTATTTTCATAATGTTACTAATTAAACTTAGGCAATATAAAGACTTGTTCCAATCAGCGGGCTAATTGCGTAACTCACTATCAGTAGGAATCAGTTTCAATTTGACAGTTCAACAACATTCATTGTGATATTTACGTACGTTGTTGAGCAGAATTTTTTTTCTAACATAAGAAGCAATGGATTAACAATATACTAATCATTCCGATTCCGATTCAAATTGTGTTACGCAATTAGGGTTCAGCGGGGCTAGCACGGCCGTACCCAAGATGTTTGTGACAAGATACGATATAATGTATCATGTCCTACAATTTATCTTAAATGCTAGCACGGGTCAACCATGTGATATAATCTAGAGGCGCGACATGTTTTTCTTGTTGCAAGAGCGAGCACGGCCTACTGTGACATGACTTTAGGCACACATTTTATCACAGTTTGGGTTGATACAACCGTTTTGTCTTACATGCTAGCACGGCGGAGTGAGATAATTTCTTGACGTGTGACATAAATTCTTGACGGTTAGTTGGGACTCTATTTTGTCTTATTTGCTAATATGGGCGCCCATTTTGTCACAAATGTTACATTTTGACAGACGACTAAGAAAAATTTATCACGTTCGTTCGGAGGGGGTGATAAGATTTAAACATTGAAAAAAAATCTATTTTCCTGCTAATTATTGCAATAAATAGCAATAAATGATGTTCTTATTATGTTATTATGGTCTTGCCCGAAAGCAAGAGGCCCAAAGTAGAAAAATATTCCGAAAAAAACATTCGGAATTCCTAAATAATCCGTTCGAGTTGCCAGACGGGAGGTCTAACGGATTTTCAGCCTGAAAAAGTCTATGGTGTTTTATTTGTGTAAAGAATTGCGCGTGGACTTGCAGCCTATATATGAGGTGGATGGTTTGCCCATTCACATGTTTTTATTTTTACCATACTATTATTTTGTTATAGTTACTAGTTTTATAACTAGTTTAGTAAGCCGCTAATAAATTATTATATATTTATTATATTATATATATATATTTGTATAATGGTGTGTGCTAGCTAACATATGGCAAATCATTTAATTTAATGTTTTGTGTTGCGTAATGCAAATTATTTTATATTGTATTGTATAGCTTCAAGTTTTTTATGCGAACAGACAGCTGTGCTGCTGGGGAGTTAGTTGCGCCACTTCTTCTTCCCAGCTAAAGCACTAGGAAGTGGTGAAGGGTGGGCGTTTTTGGGGGACTGTCTCATGTAATTTTTGTGTGTGCTGATTCTCAGCCTAGTTTGAATAAATGACTTTTGATTATGATTTTGATTTTGATTTTGAATGACTAATGTCTTTTTGTGTTTCAACTGCAATGTTCGGACAGGCAGCGAAATCATGGCGAGATCAATATTAACTTGATAACGATTCAGAGTTGTCCCTAAGCTCGATAATGGCATTGGCGTCGAGTTAGACCTCGCTATGGTTTGGTTACCGGCATTTCCCTTAGTAGGATTGATTTTGTTTGTTTTTATGAGCTTTTGTATCAGTATTTACTTATTATTTAAAATAATATACTTTAAGACACCGAATTGTGTTCAATTATTTACTGCGCCCTTAAACGGACCGAAAAATCAGTTTACTATATGACACTATGAAGTCAGCAACAAGAAAATTATATCACGCCTCTAGATTATATCACATGGTTGACCCGTGCTAGCATTAAGCATTTGTGATAAAACGGTTTTTTCACCCAAATTGTGATAAAATGTGTGATACCTATAAGCCATATCACAGTAGGCCATGCATGCTAGCCCCGCTGGTCCCACAATCCGATGCCATGCATACCTATATTTTGATTAACAAAAACTGGGTACCTATCTAAAAACATAACGCTACCTACCCTACATCAGTTTTGGTACAAAATATAAAATTACAAGGAAAATTGTTGTGAAGATAGCCATGGGTTACGAACGGGAAAGGAATAAATTTCAGAAAAGAACAATGTAAAAATCGCCGGACATAAATTATGGCGCGAAAATGAATAATGGCCTCTTCTGTACGTATTGAAAGTATGCTAGGAAGAGAATAGTGAAAATGTGAAATAAAACAGAAATCGATGGCTTCGATGAAGGCAATGGTCTTGTTTTATACTATGACTTTTAAACTATGATGATGTTTATGAAAATGCCAATTCTAACTTTATTTAGATTATCTATAACTAAAAAAGATAGTTTTTTTTTAATAACTAGAATATATTATTGAATATATCATTTCTGTTATGAAATGTATGTGCCAGGACTGCAAAATGCGAAGTTATGAATTTACTGACATAACCAACCAAAAATGTGGTACACTATTAACTATCCCGTCCCGTCCCTTAGTCGCCTTATACGACACCCATGGGAAGAAATGGGATGGTGCTATTCTTTACGTCCGGCACCAAACGGAACCCGGCACCAAATGGAACAGAATCTACACTAGCGCGCTATTAACTAGTTTTGATTGGTTGCGTAACACAGTGCTACGGCAGTTATAATTATTATCGCCATTCCAGTTCAAATGTATAAAACTCAAAACCCTCAAAACCATCCTAATAAACCAAGCTCGAAGAGATAAAACATCTCAACAATACATTATATCAAAATAGGATGAAAAATACGTTTCATTCGGTGCATTCGCTGCGAAAATAAGCAACTCCTTCAATTCAGCGTATGCAACGTTCAAGTCCATGCAATTTCCACTGAATAGGGTTTCCATTCATCTTATTTTACGGACATCGACCTACATTGGAGCTTGAGAAATGTGGCTATTTTGAACTAGCTACTCCCTATTGTTCGCTAGGGATCGAATTCAGAAGCATGAATGATGACTATCATTTTTGTTCGTGATGGACGGCTAGATGACATGTACTAAAGTATAGGGTTGAATTTTTATAATCACTACATAACCAGATATATTATATTTTAGAATACGAGCTGCCATATAATAATAAAAATAGTCCGGAGGAGATAGTTCCAAAATCTTAACTATGGGGGTAGGTAGAAACTGCAGAACGCCACCTGGACGTCTACTCCCTAATCACGGAATCCGTAGTTTCAAACCGAGTTTTAGGCATTTCCTACTCCGTATCACTTACGGATATGCGATTAGTTCAGGGCCCAATTAAAAATGAATTACAACATCATTTGATAGTGGTCCCTAATCCCGATGTGTTAGAAAAATTTAACTAGTTACTTGTTTTGACGGATCAACTTCTTTTCAGACGGGCCCGTATCTTCGTAGACGGACTCAGAGAGTAGAACTCCTTCTTCGATCCTTACATACCCCATATTATATTTATTTATTTATTTCTCAGTAGTTGCCGGGAGTCTGGATTTGTGCCCGGTTGATGGCAATAGGCTCGCTCCTTTTTAAATGGGACCTAAACATTACTGGCAAAATGTGGGTGTTCTATATGTAGACCTCTGCCTAACCCTGCGGTACAATACATAACTATAGATTTCATAATTGTTGATTTTGACAAGTTTGGTAATCTACTATTATAATGGCGTCATTATGACTTTCCAATGGTTGGCCACTGAGACTTCATTGAAAGAAATTGCATTTATTGGTAATCTCGTACATAATGACACATTAATGACATTTCTACTAATTAGTTTTATAATAATGGCAATACGACAATGCCATTATTTAATAAGTAACACAATTCTATTCCAAGAACATTGACCGACCAATGATCGACCATTATGAATTTAGCAGATTATGAACTTATAGCAAAATGACAATGGGACCGTATTGGAATGACTGAATTTATAAAAATAGCAGACTTGGGGCCCAGGCGTGATGTTATGGAGATGAGTATATTAATCGATTCACAGTCCAGTGAACCATAATGTGGTCTGTTCCATTGTTTTAACTACTGTGTCTGCTGGGACAGTGACCCTGTTTATTATTAATTATTTACTATAGAAAAAACTGAGACGGTATTCCGATATAAGCTGAAATATAGTACAGTCTTACAGTAACACAAATAGTTAACATTCCTCCATTTCCATAACTGCACTTGCGCATCTTCAGAACCCACTTTTTAATCAAATCTTAATACTCGCGAAGGAATATAATATCTTGCGAGCGAAGCAGCTCAGAGATATTCAGATCTGTTCTTATTTTGCCTCGATGCCTCGAAGCAGCGTCGGTAATATGCGCTTATTTTTAAGTCTATTACAGAAGCTGTGCTTGAAATCTGCCTTAAGTTCCACGGAGTCTAAGCGTGTCGGTTACATTATTATTAGTACCCTTTATAGCTGAACTTGGAGTTGTTATGCTAGGGAGTGTTCAAAGGAGTTTAGGTACTTTTGCATTATGTCCTGTTTAGGGTTCCGTACCCAAAGGGTAAAACGGGAACCCTATTACTAAGGCTCCGCCGTCTGTCTGTCTGTCTGTCCGTCTGTCTGTCACCAGGCTGTATCTCATGAACCGTGATAGTTAGACAGTTGAAATTTTCACAGATGATGTATTTTTGTTGCCGCTATAACAACAAATACTAAAAAACAGAATAAAATAAATATTTAAGGGGGCTCCCATACAACAAACGTGATTTTTTTGCCATTTTTATAGATAATGGTACGGAACCCTTCGTGGTCGAGTCCCACTCGCACATGGCCGGTTTTTTTTTATTTGTGGATATGTTTTTTGGCTCTCCGTTAAAATACAATAGGGTTTTTGTTGAGCAGCAGTTGAAAAGCATTCAAAACTTTGTACAGATTTATGAAACTCCAGCAAAGAGACAATGGGCGCAATTCATTCAAGATACATGATAAATCGTGGTTCTATATTAAAATGAACCGTCTCTTGGCATCGCAAACAGTGTTTCTTTTATTTCTTATCCGTTTGTTCCGGTACGGCACAAAGACTAATGAAGAGATATTAATAGGGTTCTCTCTTTGAGAGTAAACAACTTGAAAAACAAAGGAATAAAGAAAAATCACAAATGAAGAAGCTATACTGAGTATCGTCATGATTTTGATTATTTTGTTCTTATTTCTTTTCTTTTCTTAATAATATGTTGTATCTACATTTATTATAGATTTTTGGTTGTCCTGTTGATTTCCTAAAAGTTAAAACAAGTATATTGTTTATAAAAAGGCCCTTTTGTATCCTTGAAATTACCTCTAAAACGGTGTACGCGAACAACCAAATGATTTATTTACGAAAGAACGAAAAAAAAAAACAAATCTAAATACGTAATTACACAACAAATAAATAACGAAACGAAGCAGACGCCCCCATAACTAAACTCGACTCATTTCACAAAAAGAAAAAAACAAGACATCTCCAACGCATTTACCCCAAGCGAAAATAAACGAACAAATCCCTGTAAGTGACATTTTTACATCCATACCTTTAACTTTCATTTCTCATTGTGCGCAGAGATGCTTCTAGCCGACGCAGCATAGAAACGGGTATTCCTTAACAAGATCGTAATTTGGTTTTTAAATCCGTCTTTTGCAGGAGGAGCTTCAAGATTCGTTAATTTTATAGTTATTTGGTCGTGTTTGACTTTAAAATTATTCTAAAGATGTCCTCTATTTTGGATTACGGTCTTTCCTAATTAAGGTGGGATGGATTTCTTGGATGAATACAAGCTTGTTAAGGCGGTGATAGTCTTTTAGGTGGCAATGCAGAGGACTGGCGAGGTTTCTTTTTTGTTGCTGGCGTTTCCTTATTTTCTACTTCAAAACGTGCATGCAATTAGTAGAGAAGAATTTTCAATCAAGAAAGAGTAACATATTTTCTGATACAGGTTAGTAGGATATAGATCTTGTCATAATTTATTTTCTTAAATTGGCCAGTTTTCTGATTCACTTAGACTTTGGAAAACGTTTAGCAATTACTGTAACGGCCGAACCCAATAACTTATATATCACCAGTTTCGGCCTACTGGAGATATAAAAATATATCTATCGATGGTTTTAACGTCCCAATAATCTAGGAATCATACCGGCCCACGCTATCTACTGATGGGAGGGTGTATCGCCTACAACAGAATCGCCTAGATCTCTTTGTATGAAAATGCCAAATGTATGCGTCCCAATATACGATTTGTTTGACAGGACAGTACTACAGATGGCAGATTTGGCTATTCCCCAAATTGCAGGGATAAACGTAAAGTAGCCAAGCTAAAATGAACTCTTTAGTACTTGCAATAATGATCATAGATGTTTTTTTTAAATTAAAAGTAATAAAAAAAAATTGAAATTCAAATATCTCGAAAACGGTGCGGCCTAGGCAAAAAATAACAGAAATTTAACCCCCTCCTTACTAACACCCCCGTGCAAGCATCATTCCAACATGAATTTAAGTTAAAAAAAAAAAAAACAGTGATGCGCCTGTAGCCCGCGAAATTCAAATTTTATTACGTTTTTTGCAATTTGCAGGTCAGTAACAGGTTGTATTTTGGTTCGCGGCCATAACAAATATGGCTCTACAGAATTATATCTTAATCCAGTAACTTATTTAGAAGTAAGAAACAAAAAAGTTTTAATATAATGTGAAATTACACATGTTGTTTTTTGTTTTTTTTGGTTGTAATGGAACGCACGGGAGGGCGAAGTAAAGAAACCTACTTATTGTTTTCGTTAGATACATAGCCTTTATCAATGATTGTAAGACGCCATCCGAGCATAGATATAATTATACTGTCTATCATCAATAGCGATTTGTCTTTAACTGAAAATAAGTTCTGCCGTAAATCGAATCATACCACAGTTATATCTAAGTACCTACCTAAGTAATGAGAGAATGTTGTAGGAATCATAAAATATTAAACATCTGGAAACGTCCTGTCTGCATTGAAGACGTCTGAGAAAAGCAATTTGAGTGTAATGTTAGGAACGAGAGAAAGCCAAAACAAAGCTTGTAAGCCCTTTGCTGGCTCACAAATTTTTATCTGTAGGTACTTCTCGTTGACCTTAACTAGTTTGAAAAGAGTTTTTTTCACCCATCTTGTTTTTGGTCTAATTAATTTTCTTTTTTTAAATAAACCTTCCATTGTTTTAATTTATGAATTGCTAGCTGTGACGACGACTCCGCTCACCTAGAACTATGTGTGAATAAAAGGCTAAAAAACATTTAAAAAAAAAAACAAGTTTATCGGAAACGCGATTCTGAAGTTACAAATAAACTTCCAAAGTGCCAGTAAAATAAATAAGGTGCTTTGTTATTAAGATGACGAAGTAAAATGTTTTTTTCCATCTCAACATTTGGAGACGATCCACCCAAAAGTACTTAAGCTGCTGTTTTCGTATCATTTCTTTCTCACTAGTTTCCCGGTAACATAAAGACGTTCTCAAAAGGCTATTATTAAGAATTACCACTCACTCTACAATGTCCCGCTAGAGACACCCCTAATCGGCTGTTTTCACACAATTGAAACTATCACCGAGTCTGAGCTTCTAGACTTTCCACCACGTTCTGGCTTTACATTTTGTTTCCATTCCGACAAGGGATTGCAATAAAAATATTCCAGTTTTTAACAGGTATTTTATTATGGAGATTGTTAAAGTTAACTTTAGTCTGTTGTTAAGTTATTATCGTTTAGTTGCATACTTGCAAAAATATAGTGCCTGGTAGATATTAGGGTCTTAAATCGTATTTTATTTTATTTTATGCTGTTCATAATATACAAAACATGAGCCTTTATATTCTAAGAGTATAAGCAAGAGTAAATTTTGATGGAAATTCCTCAGTAGCAGCTAGTAGCCCGTAGTTTGGATTCATGCGCCGCTAATGGCAATGAGCTCATCTCCTTTACATGTGTGTGAACATAACTAGCGAAATTAATAATGTAGGTGAACACCCTACTTATCCATTCGGGGAATTTAGAAAAAAACGTAATGCATAAACAAATAGTTTTCTAAACCCACAACAGAACATTCCAACACCTGGGGTCGGAACGCGTATCGCTCAAACTTTTTCCAATAAAAAACAGGAAAACATGTGTACAAACTATTTGAACTGGTGAAAATTGAAGCGTGTCTACACGGAGAGAGATTTCCCTCGCGAGTACTTCACTTTAAAACGTTGACGATGCTCCGTTGTTTGACGTTCGAGATTCTGATGGACAAACAAGGTTAAGTGCTCCAACAAATTAGGAACGTGAAAATGTTCATCTATTCTTGTACTTTGTATTCGACGATGAAGATTGAAAGCGTTTTAGGGGCTGTACATGGTGTGGAATAATAAACATTTAGTTTCAAATATAAAATGTCAAATCTTATCCAGTATAAGATTTGATTTGGCCAACAAACAGGCGGTCCACCTTTAGTATGACGAACATGGTGTAAAGTTTGCTCATCTTCCATAGAAAAGGAAGGACCAGATGGTTGTTGTGTCTGGTGAGCAACTGCCCGACGGTTGATGTCGAGACGATGTATACAGGATGATAAAAAAATTGCGTGCCATAAACTCAGTAAGTATTTATACTGTAAACCAAAAATAAATAATATAATTTATCACAATTGACCCCTGATAGGGTTAAAAGGGGTAACCAATTTCACAAGGGAGGATTCTACTGTGTGGCTTGGTTAACTACAAATTATGACGTGGCCATCAGCTAAGAATAGGAACCCAGGAACCCAGGGAAAAAAAACAAAATATTTAAAAAAAGTCAAAATATGTCTGTTCGTACTTTAAAGGGCTTAGGACCGTCAAATCAAATAATTTTAATTCTAAACGATTGCTATTATAAGTTAGTAGGTACTAAATTAGGTTGATCTTGCAATATTATTTTTGTTTTCATTATGTTATCATACGAGTATCGATACTGATCCTACCCCTAAGCTATGGCACGCAGTTTCTTTAACACCCAACAGTTGCGCGGTAAACTCTGCTTGCGCGATGCAGGATTTTGTGTGACGACAGTGTGACGCGTAGTTTGCATAATATGATAATTGCACACCTGATGATAATTCATCACCGCCATCTATAGGCATCTGCAATACCAGAAGCATTGCGCAGACAGATTATTCTCCGCAGTCTAGGCAGATGATGACCCATAGCGTTCAAATAGTAACATATGGCAGCAACGCTGCTTAGTGGCAAAAATAGGTACCTCAGGCGGTAGTACTGCCTTGGCCGCGCTCCTTCACAAAAGAATTCTTAATAATGTTCACAATTTGTTGCAGGTCTACTCTTCCATAGAGCAGTGCTCATGTCAGGGTCTGGGCTGAGCCCATGGTCGCTGGTCGCAGATCCCAGCAAATATGCGGCACTAGTCGCCACACATGCAAACTGTTCTCCTGGTAAGTGTTAAATTCCCTTTTCTTATGTTTTTCTATTTTATATTTTACGTAAATGGAAAACAATACCAAAGTCAGGGAAGATCCACATATATGGTTACTGAAACAAAAGGCAAATCAAATTATTCTAATAAATAGTACGAGTAGTAAGTACCACAACGAGTTTTAACTTAATAACTTCTTGTCAAAAATATTTGCCATCGACACGGAGAAGGAAAAAGAGTTAAAAACAAGTCCGGCTTTGTGGAACTTCAGCTTTGTAAGTCATGCCTGCGTGGCAGACGTGGCAGCAGTATTTTATTCAAACACGATGTGCAATATGAATAGTATAACATTGATCTCTATAATATAAAATAAAAAAAAAACGAGCGAGCCTTACAGTAGTCGCATAAGATGTGTAACATCTGACATCTCACCTTGGTTAGGAGCATAAGAGCAGTGACATAAATTAACCAAAATTTAAAAAGAAAATACTGAAATATTTATTCGAATAATAAAATAATTCATTACTAGTGGGCGCCCACTATGTTTGAAATCAGACCCCCTCTACTTGAAATCTATATTTAGTACTTACAAATTCCATGCTATTATAAAGCACTTACAAATTCCATGCTATTATAAAGCACTTACTAATTCCATGCTATTAGAAAGTTCTTACTTATTCCATGCTCAAGCTGTCACTTCCTGTTACACACTTCCGTCCCTTTTCATAAATTCACTCCCACAGAAAGCGAGATGAAAGTTCATTATTTAGAGGTATGAGGAACAGGGTGTAAAGTTCACTAATCCTCTATAGAAAAGGGAGGATTTTCCGACCAGACGGGTGTCGTGTCTGTTGGGCAACTGCCCGACGGTTGATGTCGAGATCTTGTATATATGCTAGTTGCGTGATAAACTCTGCTTGCGCGATGCAGGATTTTGCGTGACGTCAGTGTGACGCGTCGTTCGCATGTGGCGAAGTTGATGCCGCTACAATAACATATTTCTGACTGTTTATGAAGACCACTCCATAGTAAAAAATTGTAAAATAATAATAATTTTATAGTTTTTGTAAAATTCATTTTCTAAATGAATTTTACAAAATTATACCATCAGCATTCTGTTCTTATCTCTACAATAAACTAGAACGTAGCTACTCGCAATGGACAATCCAGTAAGTCCTTGTTAAATGAACTGCCACAGTATTGGGACATCAGGCTTGGCAAGCCTCCAATATGACGCACGTGGTGCTTTGCACAGGCGACACACTTCATGTTACCGGCTTTGTAAAGTCTGACTGATAGCTACATAAAGTGCAAACAAAATGATACAGTTTTTGTAAAAGATAATGGCCAAATAGGTATATTAGTTTGTACGTACTTAATTTATGGCCGCCGAAAAAAGGCACCAATTTTGGCATTTGTCCTTTACATAGGTTTCATCCTAGACTCTTCAAAACATGGCTTAGGTATTGAAGAAAAAGACGGATGGTAAAACCAGGTACTTATTTTGAACTATCACAAACCGTATAATATGAAAAAAAATAGAAAAAATATGAAAGCTAAAGCTTGAAAAGATTCTTGCCTCGGTATCTACCTTGCAATGTTGCCGGTATTCTCATTTGGGTACAATAGTGAAGAAACAAAAGCTACGGAACAAGTTTAGCATTCCAAAGAATAAATAATTAGGTCCCTGAATAATTGTGAGACAGTTGTCTGGACACATAGTAATCATACCTTCAAAATAGGAAACAGATTTCCGCAAAATACCTTGGAAATATCTTTGCTGTTGATGCAATAAACGGTTTAAAATATCCGGATAATAATATTTGTGATTTGTTTAAAAAGATATTCGAAAGCTATTACGCTGAAGGTCAAAGTCAAATAATTTATTTCAAGCAGACCATTTCAAAATGCACTATTACACAGTAACAGTTATTTCGAATCCACAAGCCAAAATAGTCCCTGTGACATATTGAACGCTAGAACTTCTGAAACGAAAATGCTAGGCCATCCAATTGTGCCCCACAATCGCGCTACAGCCACGTCAGTAGTGGTATTAAGTGCGATGTGTGCCAAGCGTTCTGTTTAGTTTCGACTGTGACATGAATACTGTGACAATGAAGTGACACCTGGCACCTAGAGTTTAGTGTTCAGCAGATGTTCACTAGCAGCTGTTTCGGAATGGACAATAAACTGTGCATTTGAGGGGTTAGGTTGCAAACAGAATTTTAGGTTTATGTTGAAGGATCCGTTTGGTACATAGTTATTGGTTAGTAGGTGATGACCTAAGTATGTATACCATTGTGCATAAAGTATAAATTATATTTAGGGGAAATGTACCAACTTTAAATTGAAGTAACCATAAGCATTATCAGTAGAACAAATATCAAATGGGGAACTTTAGCAGAGACTATAAGGAAAAATTCTGAATGTAAAGTTGGTACGGAATAATAATGTAATCACACATCTGTCCCAAACAAACTCACACAACTGTTTCTGAACAAAGTACTGTTGCGAACTATAACTACTACGTAGAATAATATTAGGTGAATGGTATTAGTGAAAAAGCTGATTAGCCAGGTTAGTAGCGGTGTTTTCTGACCTTACCCGTTTTCCATTTCTATGTAACTAAACTATTCATGAGAACAGGTAGATACAAGATACATAACCTACGATTAAAAAAACAACGTTGTCCACAGAACTAACACCACCGGCGTTGCTGCGGTGTTTGCGAGAACGGCCGCTAGAGGCGCTGCTGTCCGCGCCAGTGCAGGCCCCTGACTTTGCCTACGCCTTCGGGCCTAGCGTTGACGGTGTTGTTATAGGTAGAGTATCATGTAAATACAAATCTGTTATATTAGTAGTTTTTTGATTTTAGACTAGTCTAAAAGTTTAAGTCTTCACAAAATTATGGCTATGGTGACTACTTCTCAAGAAGAATCTTCCTTTTAATATTACCTTGTAGGTTTATTTTTGTCACAATTTCTGCCTGAGGGGGTGCCTTACGTGGCTCAATTTACCAATTTTGTTGAAGTACTTAAGACGAAACTTTGTCTCGTGGACAAAAAAGGCCGTTTATTTTCGGTCAATGACTTCTTTTATACGGCTTCTACTAACTTCACAAAAAGGATTTGTGTCAAATAAATAAACGCTCTCACTATTGACAAGTATTTCAAAAGAAAATCTCATTTCCAAATACATTTCCCTATAAATATACAAAGACGTCTACAACGGAATCGCCATTTTTATTACATCAATCGTGAGGCCCCGATAAACTTGTAACAACGCTATTATTATATAAGCAAGGGAAATAGTATTCTCTGTTGAAGTACGAACAAAAAATAAAAGAAAAATCAAATCTTCAGCGATCAGAAACAAGTAAATCCAGTTAAACTAATACCTTTTATACATAATTTAACTAGTGTTGAGCTGAACTATGCATGACACTTCTAATACAGCTGAACCAGCTTCATTCGGAAAAGGAAAAGTAGTAAATTATTTCTTAGAAATCTCGTTCTGCGTTGGTTATCTTACGGTGGATAATGTTTTCCCATGTAATATGATCATGATGATAATTACGTTGTGGGTGTAGCAAATGGATGTGGGCCTAATTGGATTCAATTAACGTTATATCATTACCCAATTTTCCACGGAACCCCAAGTAAAAATCTTTCGGTAACTTCAAGAGTTACTTGATTCAATTTGATTGGCCAACACCCAAACAGTTCATCAATACATTTCCGTCCGATGGGAAAACACGAGCAACCTAATTATGAGAAGATTCTTTCATTATCTCTCAAAGTTTTTGGCGTGTTGATATTATATTTTAGATGTTTGAAACGAATGGGAGTTTTTATCAAGCAATTGTGCTGAAGTAATAAACACAATGTCTTAAGTTCCGTATTCATTGAAAACAAAGTTGAGAAAGAGTTGTGCAACATTGTTTGCTGCGACATTAAAAATTGCTGGCAACTATGCCGCACAGTTTTTCGCTACCATGAATACGGAACATTAGCATGTTACCAACAACACTGCAGCATTACACGATGTCAGCAACATGTTCCCGCTACACAAAAACAATGTTGCTGGAACAATGGTGTGCAACTTGATTTCCCAACTAGCTGCGCCCCGCGGTTCAACCCACGTAAGTCTCGTTTTATGCCGGACGTAAAGAATAGCACCATCCCATTTCTTCCCATGGGTGTCGTTAAAGGCGACTAAGGGACTTACTAGAGAACGGGCAGCAGCGTTCTCTATGCATTTTTAAAACCATACTGCGATCGCCAACCCGCCTGCCAAGCGTGACGATTATGGCAAAACCCCTCTTTTTTGCGGAGGCCTATGTCCAGCAGTGGACGTCTTTCGGCTGAAATGATGAAGTCTCGATCCCGTGGGAATATAGGGATAACAAGTAGCTTGTATGTTAATCCAGGATGTCAGCTACCTCGATACAAAATTCTATCAAAATTGGCCCAGCCGTTTTTACGTGAAAGAGTAACAAACATCCATCCATCCATCCATCCATACTTACAAACTTTCGCGTTTATAATATTAGTAGGATAGGATGAATACGCGTCTTTAAATTTTTCATTTGTTCATATGAATGGAGTTATGTCTATTTCTGTATTTTCGTAGTTGTTGCTAGTTTAATCATTTTGTTTTTCCTTTTCTTAATTATCGCTGTTATTGTTCGTCTCTTGCTAACAATAGCTCGAGCTTTGTGGGCAAGACTGATCTGTGGGCGGTACTTTTACAAATCTTCAAAGAAACCAACAGCTGCAGCTGCTAAGGAAGCGGAGATTTGTTGCAATTCATTTGGATGACCCGACCGCTTCTGTAAATGCGCATTGCGATTTCTTAGCGGAGATTTGATGCTGTTTAAGACGGGTGATTAAGATAGAAGGATTGGGTGAAAAGAGATGAAGGATTTTGGACTCATTTGTCCCAAATATTATTTATGTAGTGCGTTGGGTGTCAAGTGAATAATTTCAGTATAACCTTTCCCAATACGGCAGATTTTTCGAGAAAAATAAGAAAAATTAAAAACCAAAAAACTCTTTTATATCTGGATCTAACAAAGATACGAGGTTGATTTTGTTCTCTAAAATATGCAGCATAAGAGATGATCTAATTTATTCGGTATTTATTGAGTGCTCAAAATAAATATCTACTTTGTTTGAATTTGAAATTTAGTATAAAGTTTAGCGAAAATGTTCATAATATATTTGTTTCAATGTTTCTCAGAAAAAAATGATTTTGGTTACAGGTTATTTACTATTAGTTGTACCCATAGCTTTCGGAGAATCAAAACTTACTACAGTTGTACTTGCAGACCCTTTACAAAATTGACTTCTTCACAGTACGATTCAGTAATAGGTACCTATATTATAAATAATATGCTACTAAATAACATTACTAAAGTAATGTTATTTAGTAGAAGTCATTAATCATTGAATTTGTTTGTGACTGAATGGTCATTAAATATAAATATATAAAAATGAGGTGATATGGTAACGGTGCAGTTTAAAGGAAGATGTAGTAATAAAAATTGAAAAGAGTATGCTTAGATGGTTTTATTTTATTTTACTTTGAGAGGATGAGTGAAAGGCGACTAACGACAGTTATTTATAAAGCAGAATTAAGTGGAAACGCCGGTAGGGGACGCCCTAGGAGGACATATATAGTGACCAAATTGGTGATGTTCTTTAGAAATGTCAGGTGCGTAGTACTTGCAACCATAGACTATTTTATATATATGAGACTCGCAACCGGCATGCGTGTATGACCAGATGTATGAACATAGGCGAAGCAAAAGGACCAGTGGCGTTCTATAGTTTCTGCCTACCCCATGGGAAGAAGGCGTGAGTTTATATACATAAACTCACGCCTTCTTCCCATGGGGAATACGTATGTGTGTATTTCTGAAAATAAGATTATAAAGATAAACACAATTCATAACGAGGTGTAGCTGCTTTGTACAATTCAGACGTTTATGTTGTTCCTATCATTTTCTCCTTCACAGCTTTTGTTATGTTCATTATTCTATTCACCCTTCAATTTCATCACATTACAGCCAGAGACAAAGACCTCATGAAGTGCAGCCACCATAACCCAAACAAGACATAAATTCACAAAAGTTTCCGTGTTTTCACATCGGCATTCCGGCGTCTCGTCCACCCGGTGTTATTAAATTGTCTCAGAGAACTTTTCTCATCTCAAGCTCTTGGAGCGACCACGTCCTCTGTTAGCTCAGTTTGTTGAACAACGATTTTTTTTCTTAGCTTGATCTCCGCTCTTTGTGATGTTGGACAATTAATGGCCTTTTCTGACTCGCTCTTGTTTTTCGCTTTCATAGCTTTGATAATTTTAAGTTTGTTTAGTTTACATTCCTACGAGTATTGTGATGTTTGTAAAGAGAGTTGGAAAGAAGATTTAGAATATGTCTAGACGGCATTTATATGAGAAGTTGGGTTTACTCGTAATTTAAATCTTTTCTGTCTAGTTCACAATGCAAGTAGGTCCTCATTTGTTTAATGGAACTAAAGTCAGTGAAATTATTTTTTTACGAAATTGACAATAAACTTACATTGCTTTTATTCAAATCACAGCTGTTTTCAATTAATTTATACCTATCTAAATTAATTTTCCCGGCTGTACTTATCTAAATTAAATACCATCTGAGTTTCTACCTTGTAGTAAATAACGTTCGTAGTAAACCAAAAAAGAAATATTATGCACAGGAAGATCAAGATGCTCGTCTTGGTCTTCCTGTGTATAATACAACCCTGTCTCTTTCTGACCAGACACCGGCGACCTG
This sequence comes from Tiliacea aurago, assembly GCA_948098905.1. Classification (NCBI taxonomy): domain Eukaryota; kingdom Metazoa; phylum Arthropoda; class Insecta; order Lepidoptera; family Noctuidae; genus Tiliacea; species Tiliacea aurago. Next base: position 28,620,686 of record OX402578.1, read on the forward strand.
CTAGTGAACCCAGAGAACGGGTACGAGTGGGGCGGACAGACTGTGGCGCACGCGCCGCTCGGCAAGCAGGCGCAGAACGCCATCAATATCATCAATGCTGTGCTGATGAGGAAGAGCGCTGTGGCGCAGCTTACTAAGTGAGTGTTGCTTTATTTATTCTGAAATAATCTAATACACTTAGGGTGGAATTCATCAATGAAACTGAACGCGAGAAGCACATAAATACCGCATTCAATAGCTGTCCGTGTCATCATTGTTGTGGATCGCTTTCAGTTTTATTGAGGAAATTCGCGACTAGTTGCAATAAACTTTTTACTTTGCCATTTTAGTCTGCCTAACGTGAAAGATACCTAAGTGCTAACAAACTTCTATTATACGATAGATAAGCCAATCATTCCCCGCCAAATCGATTAATTATTAAGATACTAATTTAGGTTTCTTTAGCCAAAGAAAAAAAGTTCCGTAGTAAACAAGGAACCCTTATAGTTTTTCCTTTTTAATCATAATATAAAATTACATAGACATCATCATCGTCATCATTACATTACATTTTTATTTTACATTTTTTTAATATAGGTATTTAATTGTTGGGACAGGAAAAATATCAAAAATAAAAACCGGCCAAGTGCGAGTCGGACTCGCGCACGTAGGGTTCCGTACCATTATCTATAAAAACGGCAAAAAAAACACGTTTATTGTATGGGAATATTATAAAATTATTAAATATTTGTTTAATTTCAATTTAATTATTTATTTTTAAAGTGAATATATAACTAAAAGATACTAAAAACTAAAGATACTGTGAATATTTCAAGCGTCTACCTGTTGCCGTTATCAATATCGAACAAAAACGAGCAAAAAAATCACGTTTGTTGTATGGAAGCCCCTTTAAATATATATTTTATTCTGTTTTTTTTTTGTATTTGTTGTTATAGCGGCAACAGAAATATATCATCTGTGAAAATTAAAACTGTTTAACTATCACGGTTCATAAGATACATCCTGGTGACAGACGGACAGACAGACGCCGGAGCCTTAGTAATAGGTTACCTGTTTTACCCTTTGGGTACGGAACCCTAAAAAGATGGCAAACTATTTCAAAGTTTTACGGTAACATACCTACATAATTATGGGGACTCAACGTTCGTGAACAGACATGTCACATGATTGGTAATCCATCGTCTTCTTTCACAGGTACGACTTAATGTTAGGAGTAACGAAAGCGGAAGCGTATTTCGCGTTCAGCGGCGATGACGTACAATACGGGATCGAAGCCGACAGAAGATCGAAGATCCTCAAGTCGTTCGTCAGGAACACATACAGCTACCATCTGTCGGAGATCCTGGCAACTATTATTAATGAGTACACTGACTGGGAGAGGCCTGTACAGCATCCAATTAATATTAGGTGAGTTAAATACCCGTTTTCACTATTACTAGGCACTAAATAAAAGCGTGCTGTAGGACTTTCAACGCTTAGCTTAGCACCGAAAGTTGGAAATCGAACAGCGCGCTTTTATTTAGGCACTCATTTAGATTTCGCCTACTGTTAGTGAAAATAGGCATTATTTTCATTGATGTATTAAATAGGAAGATATGGTACGCGCTCCTCGATGTGGACCGCATAAATTAGGGGAAAGGACACAATCGACCTACATTACTCTCGGTTTGCGGGGAATACCCGAATCGTAGTTTGTTTGCGAGTTGTTAAGGGTACGTAACAGTGACAATTATTGCTATCTCGTTCCCACTATAGCCCGCGTATTATGTCCATCTATTTCGGTTGTCGAGCACATGACGCACGACATCGGGTCCATTTAATATTTACGTGATGTTAGAGAGTGGCCTATCTTCCTATTTAATACATCAATGATTATTTTTGTAGGAAGTGACACAACTACCCAGCGTCCTAATGAAAGCGACTGGCCCGCGATTACGCGGTCGTTTACCTGAATAATGACGTACATACGCGACTTGATTGATCGCACAAGTGCGTCATATTCATATAAACGAGCGTGACGATCGCGTAGTCGCGCGGTAATCGCTTTCGGTTAGGGCGTGGTCATAGGCTACGGATTAATTATCTCTGAATTTGACAACGTGAAAATAACTACTATTAAATCACGTCTAAGCGGAAGGACTATCCCCTGCACAAATAGAGAATCTTGAATCTTGAATCACATACTTCCTCTTTTATTTAAGGGAGAACAACTATCAAAAATATATTAAGTAACTAACTAATAGGTACATGTTCTAACTTATAAGTGTCATCAGCGCGCATGTATGACCAGATTTATGAACGTAAATATGGCAAAAGGAGTATTTAAGGTTCGTAGCAGGCCTACCCCAAATGGGAAAAAGCCGTGAGTTTAGTTAGGTATGTACCTATGTAGTATCAAAATGTAAACTGGACTAAAAACTACTATCTTTAAATACCAGAATCTGCATATTTGAGACAAAAACAGCTCGAATATTGAATGCATTATAATACTACCTACTGCACATAAATAAACACTACACAATTAAATAGTCTTGTGCAAAAACGTTGCAAATAAGAACACTTAAACACAAACTTGCAACATTGCATCTTTTACTAACAGACAAAGTCTTTGTTTTCTCCCAAGACAGAGCCAGATTGTATTTCAAAATTGCAGACCAAGATAATATCTTCAAAGTGTAGAGTACAGTGTTGAACTGGGTTAAGTTTAGACTGTATTTAGAAACTGTTTAAAACTAAGCTTAAGTTCAGCGTGTTAGGAAGCAGGGTTTAGAAGAAACTTAGTACATAATATACCCAACATGTTCTGCGAAGGAAATGAATACCTGCTTAGAACTTATGCGTTTCATCGTTCCTTAGTCTGTGCCTGAGAAGCATATAACTGTACCTTTTTTTTTTTGGGTGTGATATTATCAAATAACTTCTCCAGCTCTGGGCGGACCAGGAGGGCGTGTCAGACTTTTACTGACTAAAACCCACCCGTATTCCTTTATTTGCCTGTGTGCCAGGGCCACGATATCCCTTTCGGACAAACTCGCAGCCCTGGCAGGGGGATATACCTGTACCTAAGGATGAAATATCAAACTTTACAGGAGAAGGTTTTTTCTCAAAAATAACTGACAATCTTAACTTTAAGGAGCTTGTGTAATAAAATCTGCCAACATGTTGAATAAAATGTTTTATTAGATAATAACTACACTATTAAAATTTAATTAGGTAACAATATTGAGATCAATTCGACAGTAGGTATATTGTGCTTTTTTAGGGAAATTAACAATTCTGTATAACAATATATAAGAACATACAATGATAAAATATCGCTGTGCCGTGCGCCACGTCATCGAAAGTGTAGCGGAAAAAAATTTAACTCCGTACATATCATCATCATTTCAGCCTAAAAAACGTCCACTGCTGGACATAGGCCTCCCCCAAAAAGGGAGGGGATTTGCCATAATCGCCACGCTTGGCAGGCGGGTTGGCGATCGCAATATGCTTTTAAAAATGCATAGAGAACGCTGCTGCCCATTCTCTAGTAAGTCCCTTAGTCGCCTTTTACAACACTCACGGGAAGAAATGGGATGGTGCTATTCTTTACGTCTGACACCAAACGGAACTCCGTACATATAGTAAAATGCAAATAAAATTCTTATGATACTCGTATTCATCTAAAATGTAGTGGCAATAAAATATAACTCCGTACATACAATAAAATTGACCTAAGTTTAATATATTATCGTGGTATTTTAATGTATAATCAATTTAAAACATTATGTTTTACAATGTTGCCTAGGAGTATTATTATAATACAATTTAGAAACTCTGACGTAACGTTGATTTTGTTAGTTACAATAATAAAGCTTTATGAAGAGGGACACAAACAATAGGACAGTGTTTAAAACACAAAATCGTAAAAAAACGGAGTTACAGTGTTTATGCTTCTCAAGCACAGAGTGTGAAACTTAGATTAGCATACCATCGAACTGATATCAATCTTAAGATATACAGCGTGCCGCTACAGTGGCGACATAAATTTGACATACTGGTTGGGCTAGTGGCCAGTAATCATGAAAAAATACTTATACTTTTTTAAATATTTTATGAAAAAAAAAATATATATATTAAGATACTTAAATAATTATAAATTGAAAAAGAAAAAAAACAAGCAAACTAAATAATAAAGCTCTTTCTTTCCTTCAATTCGCCTACTCCTTGCACGTTATTTGTTATAATTTCATTGATTCGATCCTATGATCTATGATTCCGGCTACTTTTATTCCCTGTGTGCTACAGTTTTTTTAAGTACAGGTTGCTACAAGATGCTATTTTAGAAAATCGTAAATAAATCAATAAATAATAATGTTTAATGAAATTAAAATATTTTCATAAAACGTAAAGGCGAAACTGTATACGTGTGTTAAATTAATCTCGCCATTGTAGCGGCATGCTGTATGCAGGATTTTGCATGGAATGAAAATACGTGTTTATCAAAGATTATTTTAATTACACTATGTAGATAATTACAATTGTCACGGGATAATCAAATATTAACCAAAGAGCGAGAGACAAAAGCATTTTTACGGTCAAGACCTTACTAATTAGTATTCCAATTAGTCCGTGCACCAATTCTATTGAGAATAATTAACAAGACATCGGACTTTAATTTGAATTAATTGTTTATTGTCCATCCAACTATTGAGTTAGTAATTTGATTGTTTCCTCTGAGATTTAATTAGAGAAGAATGAGAATCTAATCTCTCAAAGATGGAATTGATGATTTGGATTATGTGGGTGAAATTAGGGAAGGAATGGTATCCACATGGAATGATTTGTCAGAATGTTTAATGAATTCATTATTTTACACAAATATAAGAGACTACTCTAATAGCTCCTTGTCACTGCCTTATTCAACATCCAAGTAACTGAAATCAAAATTTATGAACGGTTGCTATTTTACCCGAATTCGAAGATGGGTTTTGTTTTTCACACGATCTATTTATTTAAGCGTGTAATATTCTTTATTACCTTGTAACCGCGTACGACTGAATATATTTTTGGACTTAATATGGGGACTTCTGGTTTGATCGATCGGTTTTACTAACAATTTATCAAAAGCAATCAGCACCCTAATTGCGTAACGAACTTTCAGTCGCAATCTGAATGATCTTGAAGTATATTGCTAATCCCTTCATAAATGTTCTAAAAATTTGTCTGTTCAACAACTTAAATAAAGTCAAAGTCAAAGTCAAATTATTTATTTCAAATAGGCACATAAATGGCACTTTTTAACGTCAAAATTTACAAATAAAATAGAATTGATTCTAGTCGCCCCTTCCAAAAGGTAGCTTCGTATGGAGAAGAATGGGCAAGAAACTCCACTGTTACTCTTTTAAAATGTTATGCAATATTTTTTATAGGTACATCAATTATATAATTATATGTGAAGACGATGCACCTACAATAAAATTAATATACCACAATAGGTAAAAAGAATTAATAATGAAGCAATGACAAATATATTTATTAAGTGATAGATACATGGTGCTCACATATTTACAAACGATAACGCAAAGAATGTTGTGGAACTGTCAAAATTAAAGCCATTTCTAATGTGTGTTACACAATTACCCCGCTGTATGTGACACCATACTAATCCTCCACAATTTCTCACCAGGGACGAGACGCTAGAAGCACTAAGTGATGCTCAAGTGGTGGCACCAATGGTGCTGACAGCTGACACGCATTCAGCGCTGCGACGTAACTCCTACCTCTACGTGTTTGACTACCAGACCAAGTACGGGGACTATCCTCAGGTGAGTTAGTGACGTCAAAGGAGTTTGTATTTAAAGCTGACCAATAGAATCTTGATAAATGTCAGTCTGATTAATCTCGTACAACTGTTAAACTTACACTAACCACACATAAATTGGGATAGGGGCAAGAGAATGAGGATGTACAACTGTCAAACTAAGTACATTCAAATGCAAGAGACAATAACATAATGTAAGCCAAAACACATGATAAGTAAAGTTTAAGTAATTGTGTACATAATTTTTGAAAACTCAATTGGCCATAATGAATATTTAATTCTTAGGTCTTACAAAGTTAGTTTGGGTTACATAGATTTTACAAATTAAACCAAAGTCACTTTGATATTATTGAGAACTTGTAATGAAAATTTAATTCTGTGCATAAACCAATCTTCTAAATAATTTCCCAACTAAATTCAACCCTTTCGGCGATTTCGTAACTTGTTTTCAAAGAAGCAATAAAAATACTAAATTCACAACACATTTCAAAATATCCAAACATTCAAACTTATATCATTCTGAATTTCGCAAACACGAATCGTTAAATTTCAAACACAATTGTTTCTCCGAAACTTATTTCATAGGAGTTTATCGAACAATTGACTTGGCCTTGAACAGCTCACATTTTGTGTTAACGAGCCGAAACTGGGCACAAATTGGATTTATGAAATTATTCCATTAAGTGAAAGTTTTGCATAACTTAGGTTCGAGTTTGTTTAGTTTTTGGAGTTGAGAATCGATTAAGTTTTGATTGTAAATAGTTTGGTAAACTAATTCTTCATCCCTTCATTAATAGAATTGTTAATAGATTCGGAATTTATAAGCCACTTTCGTTTGGCCACAAATATTTGGAATTGGAACAGACATTTGTGTAGGTCATGCAAATATCAGTACCAATGAACTCGTGGCCCTGAACACAAAAAGTGTACGTGCCGTGGAAGCATTTAGGTCATCTATCTTTAAAAAATGCAGCATAGCTTACCTGAGCTGGAACTAAAATTGCTTTGAGCTTCGTTACTAAAATTGCTGCTGAAATTGGTTCAGCTTTTTGGTTCACTACTAAAATATGCATTAAATTACCAAATTAGATAGCTCGCCTATCGAAATGGTACGTAAAATAAATTAATCGCATTTAATCCCACAAATAATTTATTTAATAGCGTTCAAATAACGTGGCGTAAATCCCAAATTGTCCAGAATCAACAGTGTTTAACCGCATAATTCGGTCATCAATCGGAGATAACACCCATCCTAATAATAGTGCACATTAACCTACTCATTAACACCGATACATCACACATCCAACATCAACCGGTTTCCAACAAACTGCTAACTACCCCCACTTTTTGAGGAGCAATTACTATCTAACCATACCAACCAACGAAGACACTTTACAAGTAGCAATTATAGCAGAGTTAGAGGTCTATCTTAACTGGATGGTTTGGCGATGTTCCTGTTAATATGGAAGTGTGGAGTTACCTTGTTTGTTATAGATGAACTAACGAGGGCAATGAGGCGGCTTAAGGAACAATTTTGTATATCAGGAACAGTATTATGAAGATCCCATGCAATAAAGGAGAAGTTGCTAATGATACTCACTTTGGGGTTTATTTCTGAACGTTGCTTAAAGTTAAGAGACGCTTAAACGTCAAAAATGTATGGTTAACAATCGCTAATCACTACTTAACTTTAAACACCGTTAATAAATAAAGAGGTATACAGTGTGGAGTGTAGGGTGGATTAGTACTGTACATTGTGTTGGCATGTGGTACCTCGAAATGATGTTAAAATCGGAATCAAGTTGCTTCTTATTACCTAATAGGTACCTAAATTACATAAATTGGTTAGTCGGTACGCCAGGCAATTTCGGACGATATCACCAGTAAGGTGCAAACTGGTCCCGCTCTTCTCATTATGCTCATGACCGCCATCTTCGATGGCGTCTTGAGCAACAACATCTTTCCGGAAAGGCGTGGAATGAGGCCACTGTTATCGGTATCTGTAAACCAGGAAAGCACAAGTCTGAGCCCACGAGTTACCGTCCCATCAGTCATTTCAATGTCCTCGGCAAAATGTACGAGCGACTTAGTTATAAGCGGCAAAGACTATGTAAGACTGTGTGTGTAATTAAAACAATTTCTAATAAATAAATGCATATAATATAAATGAATATTTAAATGACAAATTTTAAATTACATAAATTCTTATAAAATATTTTTTTTTTTTACAAAAACTAAGTAGTCAAATAAAAGCCCTTTTCCTCTCTCCTACTTTTGCTGTGCCCGATAGGGTCCGCAATGATCATATTTTGTAAAACCTACCACCAAGTTCACATGTGGAAGCAATAAATATATTGAGTATTGAGTATGTCGAGGCAAAGAGCCTCATCCCCAAAAAGCAGTTGGGTTTCCGAACCCAAAACTCGAGCATAGAACAAGTCCACCGCATCATAGAGCACTTAAACGCTGGCTTTCAGCATAGTCTGATGACGGGCGTGATAGTCTTCAACATAGCGAAAGCATTCAACAATGTCTGGCACAACGGCTTATTATATAAGCTTTACCAATTCGGAGTGCCAGACAGTCTCGTGCTCATGTTACGGTACTTTTCCCCTCGCTCTATTCGTGTGGGAGTCCATTAGGGTTCCGTACTATTTCCCCTCATGTTCACGCTGTTCACCAGTGATATTCCCAAAATTAAAAAGACCCAGTTGGCTCTATTCGCCGTCGACACTGCCATTTACTATACCGGTCGCTGTCAGAACTCAATCGCTCGCACTCTCCAGATCTCCGCAAACGTCTGAGGCGCTTGGTTTCGGAAATGGAGAATCGAGGTCAACCCCGATAAGAGACAAGTTGTTCTGTTCTCAAGATTGCGACGTCTCCCTCGCCCCTCCCTAGCCCGATCTCTTTGTATGGCAAGCCGTCCCCTTGGCAGAAGCGAACCAAATACTTAGGTGTGATCCTTAACCATCACCTTACCTTCAGTGAGAAAATAACGAGAGACAGCTCGTTCGCGCGCAGCTTTCACTATCGGTAGACTCCATTTCATATTGACCGCACGCAGCAAATTGCCACTCAAGTGCAACGCATTTACACTGCGGTCATCCGTCCCATCATGACCTATGCTTGCGTCGTTTTCGCACACGCTAAGTCACACCATCTTCATAGGATGCAAAACCTCCAGAACCGTTTCTCCATGCCCAATGACGACACGACCCATGCCGGTGGGCCGGCACCGGCACTGTAGCACATCATCATCATCATCAGCCCATAGCAGTCCACTGCTGGACATAGGCCTCTCCAATTGCACGCCATTCAGCTCGATTCTCGGCAACTCTCATCCAGCTGCCACCAGCCACCCTGCGAAGATCGTCGCTCCACCTAGCCTGAGGGCATCCCCACTTTACGTTTGCCGATTCACGGTCTCCACTCAAGAACACGTCTACCCCAACGGTCATTGGTTCTACGGCTAATATGGCCGGCCCATTGCCATTTCAGCTTGCTTATTCACTGTAGCACACTAACACAGAATCCGACCGCCGTTCTTCGGTCCTTTCCGCCGAGGCCCGCCGCGACGGGTGCATCCCCGCCCCGACCCTTGCTCGAGCCAGCCCGCACCGCTGAGCCTGTAGCTCTAAATTCGTGCCCCACAGGGGGTGCCTTTTGCGTGCAATCGCTTAGTTTATTAGGTTATGCCCTGATGGCCTTAATTTATTGAGGCACCTACTGGAAAGACACGGATAAGCAGATGACCTGCAAGAACCTATTTAGAAAAAAAAAAAACGAGGGCTAATAGGGTTAAGCCATGATCACCTTAAATTTTTTTTTTGTTGCGTGTAATGTTCAGGGGAATGTGTACAGAGAGAATAAAATTGTACACTTTCTTTTAGTTTGTAATCAGAGATTAACCAAATAAAGCAATTTAGCGATAACTCACAAAATGTAGGTAAATGTAATTTCTTTGTTCTTCTTCTTTTCACCAAAATATTCCATATTTCTCCAGCGCCAAGGTTGCATCCACGGTGAAGAATTGCCTTACGTCTTTGGGGCCCCACTGGTGGGGGGGCTGGCACACTTTGCGAGGAACTACACGAAGGCTGAGGTGGCTCTGTCAGAGTCTGTCATGCTATACTGGGGGAACTTTGCTAAAACTGGGTAAGTAGAATCTGTGGCCTATGTATATTTAAAAAAATTGTAAGTGATAAAGTAGCTGCTGATAGTACAGTCAGTGAAATTAATGTGTCAATTTTTCATGTTAAAGCTATTTGTGACAGTAAGTTGTGATTCGAATACACGGATACTTTAATTTGGTAGTCAAATTTGCTTACCAATTAATTTCCCTTACTATACAATCGTTACTTGTCAATTGGTGTAATATTTTACATATTTGATCTCACCATTTGCATAATATTTTTATTTTTTTATTTATACGTTTATTTCAGAACATAATTCCATATAAAATTATTAGTAAAACTTAAAACTATTTTATTTATTTTATCTTATTCTATTCGGGGAAACTTACAGCTAACTTATACAATGTTCGTAAAAAATTGAAAGCCATTTACAAATTTATTAAATTTGCAATTTAATAAATTTGTAAATGGCCTTCAATTTTTATTACTACCGTTAAGTACTAACTTATACCTACTTATTCAATTCAATCATTATAATAATGATAAACAAGGTTCTAAATACCTGTGGTTAAGGTTTTTGTTTTTTAACTATATCGTACAAAATGTTTTTGTTTGAACAATCCGAAATAAGATTTTGTCGTCCCAAATTTTCGCAGTCACTGGGATAAAGTTTAAGTAAAAGGCTCTTTGAAGAAACATTGACCCTCAGTACTCGCTCCTTCATAAAAAAAATCAATTTCCATTCTTTTTGTGTCAAAGAAATCGTAAAATTAAAGTATGAATTAAATTGACGAAATGAAATAATGTGTGAAATGGAATAATATTTGCAATCCATTAGCACCTCTATTTGACCCTTTTTTCTAATCTCATTTTGTTATTCTAGAAAAATAAAAGTAGATTTATAAATATTCAGAGTTTAATTTAAAATCTAGTTTTCTTTTTGTAACAGCTGCTAACACCAATTTTCAAAATAATTCGCGTCGAATTCATCACTGCGCATTTAATTAAAATGTTGATTATTATATATTTTTTTGTTTTTGTACAATGGGGTGTGCTAGCTAACATAAGGCAAATAATTTAATTTAACGTTTTGTGTTGCGTAATGCAAATTATTTAACATTGTATTGTATAGCTTCAAGTTATATATGCGAACAGACAGCTGTGCTGCTGGGGAGTTTGTTGCGCCACTTCTTCTTCCCAGCTAAAGCACTAGGAAGTGGTGAAGGGTGGGCGTTTTTGGGGGACTGTCTCATGTCATTTCGTTCGAAAAGTGCTGATTCTCAGCCTAGTTTGAATAAATGACTTTTGATTTTGTTGAAAAATAAAAGGAAAATCCGTTCAAATCTCTTAAAAACGAATAACTTAAAACGTTAAGATGTCAATTTCATACCTATTCACAGTATGAACAGTAAAATATTAATTGCTACAATAACTAGTCACGATAAACATGGATTATTGGCTGAACAGCTTGACGTGGTAAACATTTAGCATTTTGACTGGTACGCCCAGAGTGGGATAATTACTGAAGCAATTTCCTTTAGGCATAAATGGAAACCATAACTACTTCTTATGATGTCTAGTACACGGGTTTCTGTAATAAGTATGCAGTAGTAGTAAAGTTTGTAGGACTAAGTGTTTTGAGTACAAGCTTCATAAATATTGTACTCAAAACACTTAGTCACTAGTCATTTTAATTAAGATTTGCATGCCTTGATGAGTTTTTCTTTGTTTGCTTTTATTTTTGTTTTACTATTTAACACAATATTGTCTTAACTTAAATGATTGTAGTTTGTATGTTTTAGTTTATATAACAAGATTATGTTTTATGCGTATTATTTAAGAAATTTTGTTGGTTCAAACTCAAACTCAAAGCATTTTATTTCAATTAAATCATTTACAGGCACTTTTGAACTGTCAAGAAGTCGGTCAGTTACAAATATGAAGCTGCCCATTCCAAATAGTAGGTTCCTATGGGGAAGAACGGGCAAGAAACTCCACGGACACTCTTTTAAATTAAAATATTGATACAAAGTATTGGTTACATCATTCATATTGAAATTATACATGTGAGAACGATGCAAAACATCAGAAGCGTCCGTGATAAAAAGATTAAAAATAAAAAAAAAACAATTCAACACTAAACTAATTAAAAATAAGCCGCGGCACATTTCGTTGGTTACACATTTTTTTTGTATTTCTTCTTACAAAATGTAATGTGTCACTGTTTGTTTTCCTAAAACTCTAGTTACATTAGATATGGACAGACATTATAGTCCCGTAATTGTTTAATATCCACGTGACCAAATAACCAAATATTTTCTTACAATTCAAAACCACTGTACACTTTAATTCACATCTTTATGCTGACCCTGATAAAACTCATAATTAAACTAGAAGTACGATGTAGTTTCTGAGTTTATCTTGGATATTACTAACTTGGTTAAGGAAAACATCGTGAGGAAACTTAGACTTAAGTTAATAATTTATTATCCCTAAGTCTGAAAGCACCAACCCATCTTGAGCCAGCGTATCTGTTTTCTTCTGTATCAGAAGAAGCCTTTGCCCAGCAGTGGGACAGTAGAAGGCTGGCATTAAGTATAATATTTTATTGAACTAGATTATTTATTGACGCTAAAAATCTTTCTCATTCATTGTCTAGGAATCCCAACGAAGCGCAAGAGAGTGATCCAATAAGGGCAGGCCGACAAGAAAGAGTGAGAATGAAGAACATAGAATGGACGGCGTACGAAGCAGTGCACAAGAAGTACTTGAACATCGACACGAAAGCTAAATTGAAGAACCACTACAGAGCTCACAGGTACGTCTTATTACAAAAGAAAATTTCAACGAATATTTCAAAGAACTCTCCTGCAGTATTTTTTCCGAGAATTCTAGTCGTATTTTGATTTATTTGAGAAAATTATATTATTAAAATCAATTCATGCTTTTTCCGTTTATTAAACAGGACCTTTAACGTGAATGTAAATTATATTATTTTAATAAACCTCAGGTTTCCTAAGGTATTTCTACTGTTGTAAGAAAAAAAATATTTTGTCTACAGACTATCATTCTGGTTGAACTTAGTGCCAGACCTACATCGCCCTGGAGGAGAAGACGTGCCTCCATCACATCATCAGCTTGAACACGAAGAATCGGCTCTCCAGCCGACCTTGAAAACGTTCAGCCCACCATTCAAAAAGACTACAGATATGGTCATTACTGATACTGGGTTGGCAACGAAAATCCCAGTCTTAGGTGTCCTAAATATTACTTCTCCTTTGAACTTCAACATCATCGGCATCAATCCTCCTACCCAAAGCACTGCCGGTACTGATGTACACAAAACTGATGCAACTACTGCCACTCCACCCGAGGATGGCTTCGCAGCATATTCCACAGCTCTTAGTGTGACCATCGCTATCGGATGCTCACTGCTCATACTGAATGTTCTTATATTCGCTGGAGTTTACTACCAACGAGACAAAACGAGAATGAATGGACAAGACGGCCACACAAATGGGGCTCACTTAAAAAAAAGAGTGGAGAATGGGCAAATGCCGAACAACATTTGTGGTGACCTAGAAGGAGCATTGACTTATCAAACTAGTTTGAAAAACGATCCTGCTACTATTTTAAGTCACCACCATCATTCTCATCATCAGTTACCACCTCCAGAATTCGCTGATCTTCCAAGTAATAACGTTGCCGGTATGGCGACATTACCTCGAGCGCCTCCACCGCCAAAACTTGGGAAAAGTAATATAAATACTTTAGCAAGTGGGCAGCTGCAGGAGAACCAACCGTTGTTATCAGCACATCAGATGCAAATGATAAACACGAACACTTTAACGAAAAAGAACACACAATTGAACGCGAAATCGAACGTGACGATGGAAGAGTTGCGTGTGTGACGTCAGAGGGCATGACTGCAACGAGCCGGCAGTTGCAGCGACGTGGTCCACCAAGACGAGATCGTGTGACTTGAGCCGGACCTTCTCAAGTGTGTCACAGATTACATATAGACTTTTACTGTGCCACTTGAAATTTGAAGGTTATTAATATTAAAGACTTCTCTTCCAAAGACAATGTGAACTGAATCAGTGATTTTCTTCAAACTCAAAGTGAGATATTTGAATAAGTGACGTTCGTGATTATCATATCTAACACGTTGGAGTGTATAATAGTGTGTTATTGGACGATTTGTCGATGTATAATAATGGTTGTAAATAGCGAAATAATTGTATATAGTTCAGCAGCTCAGCCGCATATCCATCCTAATTACAATTATGATAATCTCAAAAATAGTGAAAATTAAATAAAATATGAAAGATTAATCGTCGCTGTTTTCGTTCGGCTGTTAAAATTTTATGAATGCAGAATATGTTTCGTTGTTTCAGCGCGATAAAAGAAATTACATTGTTTCTTAAACGTTATTTTCGAGAGATTTATGTTCTGGAATATCTGACGGGGTAATAAGCTTATATTCCACCCATTTGAGATGGAGTTTTATTGTGTTTAAGTGCAGCTATTTGCCTTAATACTAGCTATTAAGATGATTAAATCCGATACTAAGATATTGTATAAAGCTGTATGATTGAAAAATGAATTTCGATTCTCTTATAACGTTGGCATGAGCTCTAAATGCGAAGCAGTGTATTTTATTAATAGTTCAAGCGGACAAATCTAAGAGGGAACAGAGGACCCTTTTAAGGCCCTCTTGGTTCCAAATATAATTTTCCTTTGAAAATTTCGAGTAATGAAATTTTGGCCATTTTCTTTTAAGACATTTTTATAAAATTGTAACAGCCGATCGAACTTGGATTTAATATTGAATTTTAAAACTAGATGTTTGAAGAATAAAAGTACACCAATGTAATCTTCGCTGAAAGATTTTCGAAAATAGAAGCAATTTAATGGTTCTTCGAAAAAGTCAGTTTTTAAGCGATTTTAGTTTAGAAAAAAAGAAAGTTTTGCTGGAGAAACACGGTGATTGACAAGTACATTTGTTTTCAGCTTTATATAATATATTTTGTTTTGTTACTTTTTCGAGCTAGACACGCACATCTCAGACAATGTTTTTTTCATACATTTTCTTCATGTAAAATACATGAAGAAAATGTCTGCTTACAATTTTGTATATCATCTGTTTCCTCAGTAAACGCGTCATTTTTAGTTATCAACATAGATGGACCAATAGTGTTTGTAAATATGTAAATAAACTTAGTAAACGGTATAACAGGTTGTAAAACATCCTTTTTGATTTAGATATCCAACCACGACTGATCCCGTTCATTTTGATTATTTATTATCATAATTTAAGTGAAATTGTAAATAAGGTTAAACGAAAAAAATATCTGATAAAACTTATCGGCCTGACAAAGAAGGAAAATGAGTTTTGTCAGAGTTTAACGTCTAGAATGACAATGAAATATTTTTTAAGGGTGATTTCGTGATTTAATTTTCAAAATCAGTAATTTCTGTTAATTTTGTAACGACATTCCTTCTCCATACGCACTAATTTTGTTGTTATAAAAACGTACGTGTATTTATAGATATCAATAAAGTCTGTACAAAGACTTCAGTATAAAGTACTCACCGGAATACAGACTAAAAATTTTAATAAAGAAAAATCGAAAAATTACATCCGTTGTTTTATTTAGTCTTTTATAGACAAAATACATGTTTTGATAAGGTATCTTAGAAAAAGGTTCGTGAACGCTTGAAGGTCTCGTAAAGACTCGTATGTTGCTATCTGCTGTCAAATAATGCCATGTGAATTGCTGCAATTAGTTGGTTAACATAAAAACAACCAATCGTAATTAGTTGAAATAAGATTTAATCAAATTAAGTTTGTCTTATTCGACACTTCAGTACTTAGCAATAACAGTTTAACATAAATTAACTGGGTTGTCTTATTGCTTAACTTTCGCTGAATTGTCTCATGTTTCTTTGACAATTACAATGAGGCGTAGTGTTAACCAAAATTAATACGATCTTCAATAAATGTAGACCATTTTCTATTTTGTTAAGTACCTGGTACTTTTCACGGGCCTACGCTGTCCTCTCATACCTATTAACACTGTAATTTGAAAACATTGTAAAAGCCTTTTTTTTTTTTTAAGTGTGACCGTGGAGTTTCTTGCCGGCTCTTCTCCATAGAAAACGACCAATTGGAACCGTGCACCTAGCTTCTGACGTTTCATAAGTGCCCATGTAGGCTTATGTGAAATAAAAATGTGTTTAATTTGATTTTATTGAATAAAAACAAAACATTACTCGAGAAAATAATCTTGATTAAATTTGTGTTATTAAATCAAATACGTTTGTTTTCATTTTATATAAGAACATGGGAAAATAATATCATACAACTGAAATCTAATCAATATCTATCCCACGGCATCAATCGTATATAATTTCTTATCTACAGCATGTATCAGAAAGGTGTGGTTAAATATACGGCGTGGTACAGACCATGAAACTGAACAATTTTCTCCATGGTCCCATACATTTGGGTCAAATAAGTACTGAAGTTTTGTTTGGGACAGTTGATATTTTTTTGCTATACGATGTTAGTCTAATGGAAAAAGCTGTTTAGTTTGATGGTCGGCTCCACACTCTTAAATTTAACAAAACTTTTCTTTGAATTTTGTGAGAGTTGTAACGCTGGCGAAAGCTAACATAGAAGCAAACGGAAGAGGGAGGAGAGGAGGAGAGGAGTTCAACAAAAATAATTAGTAAATATAAATTTTAGTAATAAGATTTCTGTTTTACAATTTTTTTTTATGTTGAACTCTGTTGATAATGATAGAGACAGTAAATATCAAGTTTGTTACTGTTATAATATTCTACCTATAAGATTAATTTGTGCTTGATAAACTGTTATATACTCTCTTGAGACTTCATCTTTAATTATCGACAATAGGGACAAGTCACTGTGGGGTACAATGAAATGAAAAGGATTTTCATTTATAAAAAAAAAACTATATTAATAAACTTAACGTATTTTTTCTATTTCAATATACTTAATCATCTAAAAATCTGTCGTAGAAACGAGATCAAAAATTAATCCTTACCCTATACCCCCCACCCTTATTTTTCCAAGACCTTGCCTCTGTTTCATTATACTCCAGGTCTGGGGTACATTGGAGCACACCCTGAGGTGCAATAAAACATAGCGGGACACAATGAAATATGCATCACAACAAATACAAATAACTTATATACATTAAACTAACTTACGTATTAACCGAAATAATATTTTTTAAATAAGTAAACCAAAATAATTCTAAATTTTAACATTATGGATGTTATTTTTAGTTCTTCCCTGAAGAACTTGGTTAGGGTAAAACTAATTCTATGTCAAATATTGGAACAGAAGCTAGATATTAGTGCCCCGACTAGCCCCAAATACGCAATTTACGGATAAACAAAATATCACAAACCTGGTGTCAATACAGAATAAGATACGGTTGGCGCAGTGGTTAAGCGATTGACTGCTGCGCTGCGGGTTGCGGGTTCGATTCCCGCACGGAACAAATATTTGTATGACCTACAAGTAGTTGTTCCGGGTCTGGCAGTTTGTGTATGTGAGTTTAAATGTTTGTAAACGCACCCACAATACAGGAGAAATTCCTAGTGTGGGGCAACGCTTTGTCCCACACTAGGAATGTAAATGTTTTTTCATTGCAAATTTATTGCAATGAAAAAACATTTACATTTACTGGAGGACTATTTTTTTTTACACAACTTTGAACTATAAAAAATATTTTTTTCGCTTCCGAAACTCACACGCTACACTAGTCCTCAATGCAACTAACTTCATAAGTTTACATACATACATAAGAATAAGAATAACCTGATACATAATAATAACCCGATTGGTCGAGGAAAAAGAGCGCAGAAATTTGAAAACTTCAAGATTTTATTTTGATTGTTTCATTGTATGTAAATGTATAATATAGGGACAAGTGGGGATCTATGAAACAAGGGGCCTTGTTTCATAGATCCCCACTTGTCCCTATATTTTTCGCAGAGTAAAGTAAGTATTTCACGGTACACAACGACTGTCGGTACTCAAGTCAACTCATCGATAATTGAATACATTTGAATAAAAATATTCCTATCTCATTAACTCTTATAATAAAAAAAGCCTTGAAAGATAACCGAGATGAAACAAAACGTAAAATAGAAAAAACTCAGCAAAATGTGCGCATATTTTTTCAGCGTTAAGGCTCAAACGTGCACGATGTTCCCGACACTTGAAACTGCTTCTCGCAAAATCCTCTTTATAACAAAGCTCTTTAATATAACAGGAAAATATTTAGTGGCGTAGCGTCTAAAGCTAAACAGAAAAATATAAAAGTTAAGGTTAAGCGTGATGAGGATGAGAGTAAAAATTTAATTGAATTGAAACCACTTTTACGGATGAAATCTCGCGGCGTTTTGTTTTATGATTTGGAACATCTCGAGCACTTTGCATTACGGGCACGGATTAATAATGTTGAAGTTCTAACAATGGGTAAATATTTATGAGAATTTTTATGAGGAAAAAGCAAGGATCTGCTGTATTTTTATTTTTACGGATTTTGTAAGGTCAACTTTCGGATTAAGGTTTCGGCTTTTGTTTATTTTGTGCTATTAAATTTGACACAGTTATCAATTCGTATACTAGGTACCAAGCGTGCCCGGGCGTCGGGAGTCGCAAGCCGACTTCCGGCCACCGTAGGCGCGGCTTGCGGACGGTGAGCGATGGGTAGCTCGCCGTCCGATAAGGACCAGGCCCCCCGGGTCGACGGCACGTTGTGTTCCATGCGTGCCTCAAAGAGATGTCAGCACCAACTAACGGGGTCCGTTAGGACCAATGCCTGCCAGGATTGCGAGTTAGTCCGAAAGGGATATCGTGGCCCTGGCACACAGGCAACGGAAGGAACACGGGTGGGGTTTAGTCAGTAAAAGTCTGACACGCCCTCCCGCTCCGCCCAGAGCGGGAGAAATTATTAAATAATTTAAAAAAAAAAGTACCAAGCTTGGACATTGTGTTTATCAGGCTCACCATCATTGCCTGTATAATCAAATCCTGGTTGTTTCTACCAAAAACGATGCCGCCCTTTCCTCCAATGAATATGGTTTCCTAAGTTCTATAGTTAAATACCGAGCGGTATTATATCTGCCAAAAAATGTCCTTATCGTAACGTCAATTTGTTATTCTTCGGCCCATTTATCGACAGACTTACGCCCAACAATAACCGATTACGTTCACGAGGACCACAATTCCCTGAACCTCACAACCCACCGATATAAATCTATCTCTATCTTAAATCCTATATCTCCCAAGCTAATGAAGCTTACAAAGTCTGCGGAGCTAGTTACTGAATAATTAATCCCGGCTGTCGGTAACAGACTAAATATATTATTTAATACTTGACTGTTAGCTTCATCCGTAGTTATACGGACGGGTCGCGGTTTGGGAAGATGTTCCACATTAATTTTACTTTGTTCGCTTTTGCCGAGGGCAGAGGCGTCGTGGTTTTATATCGGTTAGACAAATCTGAAACTAGCTGAAAAGTAGTAGTCTTAGTTTTACTTTGGATCTTTGGGTTAAAGGATATGAAGTATCAATTTTACCATTGTAATAGACGAATGTCAGAAATAAAAGAGAAAATCATTAAGTATGGTATTCCGTGTTTAGGGGATGATTTTTCTTCTCAACTTGAAATTAGGATTACATAACAAAATTTCGACCTGGTGGTATACCAATATGTGGCACCTAATGTGGCAAATTTTTAAAGGGCCAGACCTGAATTAGAACTGTTATAAGTGCGAAAGTAAGTTGTAAAGTTTGCCTTTATTTCAAGCAGCAATCACAGATCGACATGATTTTTTGCACAGAGATAATTTATAAGCCAAATAATGAAGGCATATGATCCAGAAAATACCGGCCAAGTGCGTGTCGGACCACGCACAATGAAGGGTTCCGTAGTTGGGATGAATTTATCCAAACAAACTTAACATTGTACTTGAAAAACATGATTCCCCTACATTCAAACTGCAAATGTAAGTTTGTACGCACAATATTGAGTGATTTACCGTGTTATTTTAAGATCACAGACTTCTTATAGGTTTTCCTGTAATCTATAAGTAAAGAACTATTTTCTGTACATATAAGTTAAGCTTCGGAGATACGGGGGGGGGAATGGTCATTGTTCATATATTTTCTTAAATCATTTCAAAAGTATGTATTTTAAAATTATAAAAAAATGTATATATATAAAATCCTTAAAACAAGCCCTTTCATTTTATATGTCACACGGTACAGTCAGAAAAACTTTTTTTTTTAATTTTCTAATTTGCCCCCCAAAAGTGACCTCCATATTCAAAATTTATTTATTTACGTAACACGTCCGTGTTTGGGTCACAGAAGTTCATATGTGTACAAAACTTCAACTTAATTGGTCCAGTAGATTCGGAGCAGATCAGCTGTGACAGACGGACAGACAGACACACGAATGATCCTATAAGGGTTCCTTTTTTCCTTTTGAGGTACGGAACCCTAAAAATGCACTGTTCGTAAGGGTCAGACTATGGGAGTGAAGCCGCGGGCAAAACCTAGTACTAAAACTTCAACCGCTTCTCTTCACATCTTACATTCACCATACCCAAGAGGCTCGCTTACACAAAATTACATCGTTAGTGTTAACGGCTCAACATTTGTTTACAACACAAGACCTCGTAAACTTGCATTAATTTCGATAATGACCGCCAGATATTTCACTAGCAGACTTTATGGCGGACCCTTGAACCTTACGGGTAAGAACAAAGGAACCTAGGTTAAAAGGTAATTGCGTATTATCGCTATTGTGACCCAAGAGGATCTGAGAAGATATAAATTATCCTATCCATTTCCGTAGAAGAAGGTGGTTTTAACAACATTTCGACAACAAAGTTATGGTATGGATCAATTTTTTGTTTTTTTTACTGCGCCAATTATGGTAAACCAATTACGCTTGATCAATGATAATATATTAACTAGATATGTTATACACTCACAAAACAACCGAAAAAAGTGTTCCGCGCCGCAGCGGCAGCACACATGGCATTATTCATTCATTTTACATTTCACTACAAGTAAAAATTATAGAAAAGAGATGGCTTTATAAACACAACAAGAAAAAAACCGGCCAAGTGCGAGTCGGACTCGGGTTCTTCTTCTTCGACTTTCGTTCGGACGAAGGGTTCCGTACCTATTCTACCTATCTATAAAAATGGCAAAAAAACACGTTTGTTGTATGTATTAAATAAAACAAATATTTAAGGGGGGGCTCCCCCCTTAAATATTTGTTTTATTTTAATTTAATTATTTATTTTGAATATTCTGTGAATATTTCAAGCGTCTAATTGTTGTCCTTATCAATATAGAGCAAAAACGAGCAAAAAAACACGTTTGTTGTATGGGGAGCCCCCTTAAATATTTATTTTATTCTATTTTTTAGTATAGCGGCAACAGAAATCATCATCATCTGTGAAAATTTCAACTGTCTAACTATCACGGTTCATGAGATACAGCCTGGTGACAGACGGACAGACGGACAGACAGACGGACAGACACACAGACGGCGGAGCCTTAGTAATAGGGTTCCCGTTTTACCCCTTGGGTACGGAACCCTAAAAAGAGACAGTCAGTGTTGTCATTTGCGCGTGAATGTAAACAAACATTATTCTGGCCACAAATCACCGAAAGTTGGCATCACAGACTAACAAATACGTCCCAATTAGGACGTTTTCGAGTCTTCACGATTGAGCGCTCACAACATATCTGTTTAATACTCAAACTCAAACTCAAACTCAAAGCATTTATTTCAAATAAACCAATTACAGGCACTTTTGAATTGTCAAGGGGGTCGGTCAGTCATCAAAATGAAGCTAGTTGCCCATTCCAAAGCTTAGTAGGTACCTATGGAGAAGAACGGGCAAGAAACTCCACGGACACTCTTTTAAATTAACATATGGTTACAAAATATTGGTTACATCATTCGTGTTGAAATTAAACATGTGAGAACGATGCAAAACGTCAAAGGCGTCCGTAACAAAAATATAAAAAAAAAACAATTCAAAACTTAAATTAAAATAAGCCAAGGCCGCTAAGAGATGACCAGTCCCTACTGATGGCGCCCGTTCACGAACATGACGCATGGATTAGCACCATTCAACTCAACCATTTTGAAGGGAGCTAAATGATCCAACACACCCGCCACCATCAGCGAGACATTACAGTGAGCATGACATACTCTCAGCCGCCATTGCACATTCAAGTCAATGAAAGAAGTACTCAGTAAATGGTAGCTTTATAGTAAGTACATAGTGCTCACACATGTTCTATGCAATTATATAATACTAAGAGATTGAATTTATACAAAGCAAAGATAGTTTTTGAAATCTTCAGCAGCTCCAACAGTATTTTCAAATGTTAATCAATTAGTTGAGGTTGTGGAGCTGGACCAGCATTGAGCCAAGCATTTTTATCAGCGATGTAATCCCCCAAATTATAGTATGCCTGCTTGCATAGTGTGCGTTTTATACAAGATTTGAATTTCGTCTCATTCAGTTGAAGTATGTGGGGAGGAATTATATTATAACATTTTAAACAGTACCCCATGAAAGACGAGTCTACTTTTGCCAGTCTGAAACCTGGTTGAGCTAATAAATCCCTACTTCTAGTACTATAATTATGTCTTTCGCCTCTTTTACTAAAAAGATGTAAATTTTTTCTTACGTACATGATGTTTTCATAGATATATTGACAAGGCACCGTCATGATGTTAATATCCTTAAACATTTCCCTAAGAGAATCGCGCCTGCGGAGATTATATATGGCTCTGATGGCTCTTTTCTGCAGAATAAAAATAGACTCGATGTCTGCAGCCCGTCCCCATAGTAAAATACCGTATGACATAATACTATGAAAGTAACTAAAATAGACTAGCCTCGCGGTATCTACATCAGTAAATTGACGGATTTTTCTCACAGCATAAGCCGCCGAACTTAGCCGTCCTGCAAGGGATATTATATGAGGACCCCATTGAAGCCTTGAGTCGAGCGTGATCACAATATAATATCATTGCGCTTGATCATATCTTTTCTGAAGAATAATATATATAGATAATATATTATGTTGTGCATGCTTTCATGAAATAGCAACTGATATTGAAATAACATAATTATGAACAACTGTGTGAAAAATCAAAACAAATGCCGTGTGGAACAGTTAAAGGGATACGGGTCCAGATGAATACCTCTACCTTTAGTAGCAGCTCAGTATAAACTATCTACAAAACTAACGTCAAAATTGCTTCAATATTAATTAGAAAAACTCTCAAGTGACCACTCCTTTATTCGGCTTTACTTATTTAATCATTAAAGTACCGTAATTTAAGATAAATATCAAAATTGCTTCTCATCAGCGACGAGCAGTAAAGTTGATATTTTCTGTTTACTTTTAATTAAGATTAGGTAAATTGAAGGTAGAGAATTACTTTGCTTAAGTTTAAAACTTAAATAGTAGGTTAACGTTGGCGATTGGCGAAATAAGTACAGTGTAGTTTATTTTACTTAATGTTAATAATTGAAGGTTTAGTTTCTAAATCGGTTTCAAGTGATTAACAACTTTTATGAAATCAATTTTGTACACAAAATATTAATTTATAAAAGTCAAATTATTTATTTCAAATAGGCACATACATGGCACTTTTGAACGTCAAAATTTACAAATAAAATAGAATTAATTCTAGTCGCCCCTTCCAAAAGGTAGCTTCGTAAGGAGAAGAATGGGCAAGAAACTCCACCGTTAAGGTGACTGGGGGTAAGATAAAAAACGGGGAAAGATAAAAAAAATACAATAACGCCGAATATCAAGGAATTCTTTTACTACTGGCAATATCGTTGTAGACACCATTTTGTCTTGCCCCGCCCCGCAGTCTGCGTCAGTCGCCAAGTGAGTGCGCACGTGTGTTTTTTGTCAATTTTCCGTACGGACACATTTCCCGCGTAAAATTGAGTTTTTCCATCTTACCCCGCTTGCTGTATCTTCTTACACAGGTGAGTAACAAACATTTTATTTCGATATTTATAAATATATTTAAAATCTAATATGCTCTATAAAGTGGTGATTAGTATATTTCACGTATTTTAAGACTTATGGTGCCTTTCAAACTTTCCCCTGCAAAATTTAACGGGTTAAGATGGTAATATAAAACTTTCCATCTTACCCCGTTTACGAAACTCCTAGAAAAGGTCAGAGGTTCTCAAACTGAAATACACGGTGGAATCCCTTCCCCAACATCGTAACAAAAACTTTAATCATGGAATCGGTACATAATTCTAGACATAGAAAAGGTTTGTCAATTTCAAAAAAGTCTGATGTTCTATTCATATGTGCAATACCTACACGATCAAAATTTATGATACAGTAGATTTTTTAAGGAGATGAAAAATGTCTACGCTGGGGTGTCTAGAATCGTGTACTGAATCCATGGTTAAAGTTTTCATTACAATGTCCCTAAATTTATAATATTCTATTATAATCATCCTAAAACCATTGTGGTTACTTTTTTGCACTAAGTATACCCACCTACTGTTATGTTCTTGTTAATTTTATCTAATAATTTCCTTTGGAAAATAATTTTTTTACGAAATTATTTTATTTGAGTTCCTCGATGGTCGTCGCACGTGCAGCTGCTGTGCATAAGGTCTTGGGTTCGATGCCCAGGTCAGGCAGTGTTGTTGATTTTCCATTAGGAATCTCTCTGTAAGAGCCGGGAGTGTAAATTAATGCCCGGTTTGTCTCTTATTACATAGGACTTTACACATAGCTGGCAAAATTTGGGTGTACTATACACCTCTGCTATCTAATTGCGTAACAAATTTTCGTAACCGATTCAGTAAAATTGGTTTCATTTTGACAGGTCAACAACATTCATTGCGTTATTTACGTTGTTGAGCAGATTTTTTTCGAACTGATGAAGCAATGGATTAGAAATTTGATTCAAAGCGATTCCAATTCTGAAAGGTCGTTTATTACGCAATTAGGGTGTTGGTTTGTGTGGCTAAGTACTGGTCTAGAATTAAGTGCCATTGATCAACACTATAAGAATATACACGTCTGCCTTACCCTCCGGGGAATACAGGCGTGTTATGCTGATTGCTGTGTAATTGTATCTGTAACTTTTTTATACATAAATATCAAAAAAGTATACCTTGATTTGCGATCAGTAAATCAACCACGATATGGAACACTAAATATGCAATTTATAACTTTTTGTTTTTGTTTTAGGATCAACATGCCTCGTAACTATATCAGGAAATCGTTACGGGCAACTTGTTATACTCCTGAGGACTTGGCGATTGCAATACATAGAGTGGAGAATAAAGAATTGACCATGTATGCAGCAGCTAAGTTATATAACATACCTGTCGCTACGCTGCACAATCGCTTACATAAAAAAACAGGAATAAAAAGCAGTACTCTAGGGCGTCCACCCGTTTTGCCTTTTGAAATAGAAACCCAATTGGCAAATGGACTAGCAGTATTAGAAAAATGGGGATTTGGGTTGTCAAGAAAGGAAGTGTTTTCACTTGTAAGGGAATTCGTTAATTTGAATGGGATATCGACACCATTTAATGGTGGAGTTCCAGGACCAGATTGGTTTACAAACTTTAGAAAACGACATAGATTATCATTAAAAAAGGCTCAACCTATTGAGCATGTCAGACGAAAGAATACAGATCCGTTCATTGTGGCGGAATATTTTAGCCTATTGCAGTCTACTCTAAAGACATTAGGTCTAGAACAAAGGCCAGAACTCATCTGGAATCTTGATGAGACTTCAGTTTCTTTGGATCCCTCTAAAACCAAAGTAGTTGGGCGAAAGGGTGCGCCATGCTCTCGAACAACTCACGGTACAGGCAAAGAACATATAACAGTTCTAACAGCAGTAAGTGCCGGCGGACAGAAACTGACTCCTTTAATCATATTTAAAGGTAAATATGTATGGGACACCTGGATGGCTGACACACGTAATTTTGAGTTATCTTACGCAGCCAGTAAAAGAGGATGGATGGAGACGGAAATATTCCACAATTACATGGAAAAAGTATTTATTCCGGGACTCGGCGAAGAAAGGCCTGTTCTAGTAGTCTACGACGGTCATAGCACTCATGTTGATATAAAAGTGGTTGAGTTAGCACGAAAACATAATGTCACGATATTAAAATTACCCCCACATACGTCTCATCTTTTACAGCCACTGGATGTGGCTGTATTTAAATCTTTTAAATCTAGCTGGGACGCCAAGTTAGTTGAATGGCAGCGACATAACGTTGGTGTAAAGTTACCTAAAAGAGTGTTTTCTAACTTGTTTGCAGAAGTATGGCATAATACAAAATCTGAAAGTATTATCAAAGGCTTTATAAAAACCGGAATATGTCCTTTTAATTCAGATGTAATTTCAGTCGATAAATATGATCCAAGAGCTTACAAGCGCTGGATAGAAAAGCATGAAATGGAAAACGTATTTCAGCCTCCACAACCTGTTATGCAGTCAGATGATAATTCTCCCGGGTCGTTACTTGAACTTAGCCTTAATGTAATTAATATATGGATATGTGACGAAGGTACAATTTACGACCTTGAAGGTCCACAGTCTTCATTTTTGCTTCCTGAAACTTCTGAAACAGTCCACTTGCTAGTAGATGTGACAAAGCATGAAGAACAGGCGTCATCATTTCTGGCAAACCACAGTCTACAGTCTTCATCTTTGCTTGCTGAAACTTCTGAATCAGTCCAATTGCTGCTAGATCTGACAAAGCATGCAGAGCAGGCGTCATCATTTGTGGCAAATGACCAAAATGATTTACCGATTTGCCTGTCTAATATTCAGAGAAAACCCATGACTAGTGCGGAGTCTAAAATTCAGATTATTTCTAATGAGGTAGTTAACTACCCTTATAGTTTTGAAGATCTCTTACTTCAAAAGGTTCAACAAAGTCCACGAACTAATACCAAAACAAAGAAGAGACGGGTGGCAATAGGGGCTGAGGTAATAACGGAGTCTTTGATTCAAAATAAAACTCAAACTGACATTGAAACAGACAAAGTACCAAGGAAAAAAGTGAAAAAAAATTATGAAGGTACAATACTTAAGGAAATAAATACATATAATCAGAAAACGATGATAAGTGGAGAGACGAGTGAGACTAAAAAACAGATAGCTAAAAAAAGCGTTAATAAAAAAGATTGTAACCAAAAGAAGACTATTAAATCACGTCAAAGTATTAAAAAGAAAACCAAATTAACATTATGTACCGACACAGAAAGTTCCGCTAGCGAACCAGAGTTTAAGACTGTAGATACCGATTCTGAATATGAAAATATGGAAGACTACATAGAACAATGCCTGAAAATGCAAGAAGACGAAGAAAACATTGAACCAGACGCAAAATTACCTTTCGGCTTAAGCGACATCAAATTTTATGACGAAAGTTCGTTACAATTAAAAAAAGAAGACTGGCTAGTGGTTCAATTCACAACGAAAAAAAGTGTCAAACATTTCATAGGTACAATTTTATCGATTGATGACAAAATACCAGTTGTAAAATTTGTACGAAAGGTGAAACAATCAAAATCTGAAACTACGTTTAGCTATCCTATCGTAGAAGATATCTGTGTTATTAAATCTAAAGCAGATATCATTTGTGTTTTACCTCAGCCCGCTATTTCTCGACGTGGCCAACTAATATTTAACGTTGATCTCAATAAATATAATATCCAGTAATATTTTGTAATTTTGTAAACTAAAAAAATAATATATGTATAAAACTTACATTGTTTTATATATTTAAATTTTTTTAAATTTAGGTATATTCGTGGCTATTATGACTATTCCTTGAGTTTACAGTGTATTCTCACGTTTTGAAGAGCATAAGAACGGTGTTTTTTACAATCATATAGCATTTTGACGTCAATTTGGAAATGATTATAATATTGTATTAGTATTGTTTACCTACGTTTATAGAGGCGAGTGTGCCTATTTTTGTTTTTTATTATGTAACTATTAAGGAGCGCAAAAATATGCGTAAGTATTTACGTGATTTTTTTTAAATTATTGTTACTTAAGCTTTGCGGAACCACCAACTGATTTGATAAAGCCAAATTATATACTTTTGTTAAGAAGTTATTTAATTTTTAAAGTAGCACTTATATACGACTGATTTTCATTAACTGTGATGTTTAGGTTACATTATAACTATTTTTATTACATTATAATTACATGATACTAAATGAAAACGTGTGTTTTATTTATCGACCCGACTACGACTTGACAGTCATGAGCATGATTATTTAATTTTTTTAATATCCTAACCTAATATTTTGAGAACCTCAGACTGCCTGCCGTTGTAACGGGGTAAGATTGATATATTTTATTTGATAAATTATTTTTTCTTGCATTTAGAAAGCGATTTTTAAATGTAACTGATTTTCAAGCTATTTAGGTTATTGGAGCAGAGGGTTTATTGATCACCACACATGCATAATGACCATGAATACGATTCTAGTCACTATTTCAATCTTACCCCTTCGGCATTTCGTCTTTCCCCTACATATTGTTTTTCTGAAGACCAATTGTATTAACCTTTTTTTACATAAAATATTGTTTCAAAAAGATGTCTGTCAACATTATAGAAACAAGTTGACTGTATTTTCTTACCCAAAACATCATTTTATGCATTTCACTTGAATCCCTTTGTTTCACAACAGTTTCAAATCAACACTGTTTATCTAATCAAAAATCCATCCCAACTTACCCCCACTCACCTTACTCTTTTAAAATGTTTTAAAATATTTTGTATAGGTACATCAATTATATAATTATATGTGAAGACGATGCACCTAGAATAAAATTACTATACCGCAATAGGTAAAAACAATTAATAATGAAGCAATGACAGATGAATTAATTATGTTTAAATCCTAAGTTAACTTAGCTTTCGCACATAAATTAGGTTCCTCATCAAACTACTATTTTTCACATTGGTTTTTAAATTAATAATTATTATTTTAAATTAACATAACATAACATCACACTTGTAATCCCAAAAGGATAGGCAGAAATGTCGAGCTGCACGATTACTGACAAATGCTTGCACTGATTGGTCAAAGTCAAAGTCAAATCGTTTATTTCAAATAGGCACATACAAGGCACTTTTGAACGTCAATATTAACAAAAAAATAGAATTGATTCTAGTCACCCCTTCCAAAAGGTAGTTTCGTATGGAGAAGAATGGGCAAGAAACTCCGACCGGTACTCTTTGAAAATCTTGTACAATATTTTTATAGGTACATTAATTATATGTGAAGACGATGCACCTAGAATAAAATTACTATACCACAATAGGTAATAAAAAGAGTTAAGAATGAAGCAATGACAGATAAATTAATTATGTGATAGATACATGGTGCTCACATTTTTACAAAAATTGTAAAAAATATATAAAATTTCCTATAAAATAACAATATCAGTGTGAGTTAAGGTAATCACAGAATTTAAAATAAATGTCATAAAAATAATAAATTATACAATTAAAATAGCAACCTGTTTGATTTTGTCTAGACTCTAGATTGTCCTATGGAGCAGGACCATCATGTTTCATTGGACAGGTCTACTCAAATTTGTGTGGTTCTTTCCTCAAAGACCATTTCAGACACGGATCTACATGGTCCTCACATGATTTGACCAAGATTATGTCTGGACTTTAAAAGAGACTTTGACCCCCGAGTTTGTTTCGCCATTTCTTCTCAGGGGTAATCAGATAGGAAATGTCGGCTACATCTAGATTATTTTTTTTATGATGTGTAAAAGTGATTCTAATATCCTATTTCCAGAATAAACGATTTCATTTCATTTCAAATGTATCTATAGTACAGTGTGTACACCCACATTTCACCAGTTATGTTTTACGTTCCATGTTATGGGAAGCGATCCTATTTTAAATAAACATAACACCTCGCCTGTATTCCCCGAAGGGTAAAGTAGAGGTGTACCTATATAGTTCACCCACATTTCGCCAATTATGTTTGAGTCCCATGTAATAAGGGGCGAGCCTATTGCCATCAACCGGGCACAGTAGGATTCGGTCTGCTACTGAGAAATTCCAGATAGAGAAACCCAATAACAGTTTACCCGAGCTGGGAATCGAACCCAGAACCTCATGCTCATCAGTATCACTTGCGACCACTAGACCAACGAGGCATTTTAAATGAAATCACTCCTAGTTGGTCATAATTGTTTTAGTCAATTTCCTGCTATCAGCTGTAAAAGTTCTACTTTTAGAAGCCACTCTGATTAATATGATAATCGTGACAATCATTTTATTTGAACATTTATATGTATAGTAGTATTTTTAGCTCCACACGAGACAGTGGTTCAAAGCTGAAATTGTGCCGGGTTTCCCCTTCCCCGGATATTAAGTTCGCCCGACCACCCCGGATTTGGCATGGGAGGGGAAAATTTTAATTTCCAGCGTTTGCGTATATGCGTGACTTTTTAACATACGGTTATCCGGTTATCCGGGTCAACTCTAGTTATTGTGCTGACGTTGTGGGGTAATTTGCCAATAGTTACGTCTCGGGTTACGTCTTTGCTCTAGTTTTAGGGAAAGAATGAGTCAGCAATTTGCTAGTAGGTATACGTACGCGTGCTTTTGTAAAATAATAACAAACATCGTTGGTACTTCTCTTCTGTGTAAAATAGCAGAGGAGTTTCGACTAGCAGCAAAGCTATCACATACAGTCCACTCGCTGCACATTCTGGTCCTTCAAGCCGGATTCAGAATGGGCAGCGAGTGGACTGTATGTGATAGCTTTGCTGCTAGTGGAAACTCCTCTGGTTCCAGGACTGCGACAACTCTGTACCTATTTCCGTAGCGGCTCACTGGGGACTCCAGTCTAAGTCTAGTCATAAGTCTCTAGTCATAAGTGTTCTTATTACAAGTGTAAATTGAATACGATGATAATGTGTAATCTAGATTTAATGACACGGTGCAAAATATTGCTTCTCTTGTTGCTTATATTGTACTTTAAAAAGACGAACAAACAAAAAAAAAACATCGTTACTTGTTCTAAGAAAATTTGTACCAGCGGACATCTTCCTCCGAAATTACCCCCAGCAAACGTGACTTCTCGCGATGATTACACGTAACATTTCGTAAAACGTGCTCTCGGCTCGGTATGAAGGACCTCACGCACCTTCAAGCTTTAATACCTTACCTGTCATCACTAATGTCTTATTACAAAGCCTTGCAACACTCTCAGGAATGTGCTGCATTGTCGACCTGAAGACCCTCCTCATATCTTTATCATACCCCATCTCATCGCCCTGTCAAACTTCGCAGGGATCATCCTAAATCCACGCAACCATCTATCTCTGTCTCCCTCACACAATATGAAAGAGAAAACAATAAAGATCCTTTCAAATCCTTCACCTCCATAGCAAACATTCAAAACATTTCACTTGAAAACAATGAGAGCCATCAGAGGGCGATGTGGGCATCATTTATTCAGCCTAACACCCTCGCACGAGATGTTTCTTTGTCAGCACAGCGGATCCGTTGAAAACATGCAAATATTCGAAGCGAAAAGCTTTCAACTACACCCCTTTAATGGTTAAGCAAATACAAGTACATTGACTTTAAGACTCGCTCCAAAAATAAAAAGTGTTTTCAAGTCCCGACAAAGATGGCGGAAACCCCTCGAAGTCTTTTATTAATGGAAAACTCTGGTGTATTTGAATAGCAAGTCTAATTGGTCGAAAAGTTCGCGATGTTGGTTAGCAAAAAAAAGTGTATAACATTAAAACTTTTTCTTTGTGACGAAATTATGTAAGAATATTGTCAGCAGCTCGTTTCTGTTTCTTTTGTCGTAAAGCAAGGAGGCGGTGTAAGAAACGCTGTAGTTTGGTTGTTAGGGTTCCGTACCAAAATGGTAAAAAGGAACCCTTATGGTGAGACTAAGTCTGTCTGTCTGTCTGTCTGTCTGTCACACCTGGATATCTCAAGAACTACTTATGCTATTAACTTGAAATTTAGAATAGTTTTAGATGACATAACTATTTTGCAAACAAGAAAGAAATAAAACAAAAAATATATTTTTTGCAAAAGGGACTGAAAGGGGGGTCTTATAAATTTGAAGTGGGGCTACTAGGGCATGTGGGGTATCATATGATAGAACGATGTTCGCACATTCTCTAACATTTCGCACATTAAAAAAAAATACCGTTCCCCCCCCCTTATCTCCGAAGTTTGTATAGTTAAAAATCTGAAATTATTCTATGTGATAGAAGTGTATGTAAAGATTACAGGAAAAATAAAACTTTGTCTCTAAATAGCACAGTTTTTCAGAAATCATCAACATCATGTATACGTACGGAACCCTCAGTGCGCGAGTCCGACTCGCTCTTGACCGGTTTTTTTTTTTAAGAACAACAGACATGAATATTGTAATAAAAATCCTTAAGTCTTCTTAAGTTTTAGGTCGTGCCTTTTAGGGATCAAGAGTATCTAACACATGTATCATTTAAAAATTACATAAATAAACTCGGAAACGATTGGAGATTAGCTAAAACTCTATGCGAATTAGTTTCATGTTTGTCTGCCATTCTCTGAAAGCCGATATTGTCGTAAAACCCTGTGAAGCCTGATCTTCATTGACTTTTATGCGACCTTTGGCCTATTATTGGATTATCAGTAATCAATCGTTCCAGATGTATTGGAATTGAGGGTCAGTGTGAAATTGATAAAGAGCACATTAGTGTCAGTTGTAATGAAGTAAGGTGGAAAAGGGAATAAAATGAACTGTTATGTGATTCGGTTTATTATTGGAATTACTGTATACAATAATTATAAATGTATTCATTGTAACAATGAATACATTTATAATTATTGAGAGAAAAATGGAATACGGATAGGCTGAATTAGAACCCCAACGATTGGTGCAGTTCTGTTAGATATTGAGAATACATTTACAGAGAAATAAGAAACAGAAGTTAAGAATAAAAAACCGGCCAAGTGCATGTCGGACCACGCACAATGAAGGGTTCCATAAATGATTTTATCTCAAAAACAAACTTAACGTTGTAGTTCAAAAACATGTTTTCCCATACATCGATTTACGCCGCGGTCAATTTTCTAACTTCTTTTTTCATTTTTTTTTGATATCACATTACTAACGATTTACAAATTAACACAGAACACAGAACTACAAATTAACGATTTTCGGAATTTTTCCTTTACATGTGCTTTTTGCCAAATTTCAAGTTTCCAAATTTGAAGTACCCTATATGTTTTGATTTACTTGCGAGTATTAAAATTATACATAAATAAATAAAATAAAAATCTTTATTTCAGACATGAACACATACATGCACATAGGTTGTTTAGTGATGGGTTCGTAACAGAAAGTACTCATAGTCTATATAAGTATTGTTAGTAAGGACACAAACACAGATAAATATAATTATAGAGCTCCAAGGGATCGTAAATCTACGTATTCGATATTTCAACTTGATACCTCCACACGTTTTTGAGAAAAAGGGTCCTTGACAGACTGATAGACAGACAGACAGACGGACAACGAATTGATCCTCTATGGGTTCCGTTTTTTCCTTTTGAGGTGCGGAACCCTAAAAATAGAATTACAAAGCAGCGCACATAATACAACCACGACAAATTAACTATCGTCGAAGGACACCATTTCCTAGATTTCTCAAGGCAATTTTGGGACCGTCCAATTCCGTCTTAGCAAAATTGAGACAAAAACAAGAACCGTCGTTGGAATCAGACGTAAGGTCATCGTCTTTACCGCTTGATTATCCGTCTACTTCTACCCCCTACCTGGCGTGATGTTACACATGCATAAAGATACGTCTTTAATAACAAAAACACGAACGTCTTTCTCTGAATCTTTTGTCGTTGTAAGCATTTCTTTTTGTGTGCACGGCAAATTGTCTGTAGTCACGAGATGTATGTGTTGTCTAATTTTCTTTTATTGCCCATACACAAGTAGTATCGATGCTTTTAGTTGATGACGAAATTGTCTTTGTTCGAACATAAATAAACTGGGGTCGTTTCATTAGTAGTAAACCTATTTGGGAAGGAATTCGACGTGTAGAAAATTGTGTAGCTACGTAGGTGGATGTAGGTCGTTTGATAAATGAGGAAGTTTTGAGGCGCATTACGAATGGTTTAAACCGTCGTTTGTGACGTGTTTGTTTTGTGAGCTTCTTTAATTTCTATCAATGGTGTTAATGTGTTATTTTTATGTAAGGGTTGAAAATGAACACACACTCAAAATATCCAATTGATTTATTATACGCTTAGTGAGTTGTAAATTGTGAATTCGATAACTTAAACAATATATATTTTGGTCATGCAGTGACTTTATGGAAGCCAGTACCAAATGAGCTTTAATTGGAAATGGCGCTTACTTCAAAGACACAAACACTCTTATTACCACCACCACGAGATTCTTCAGGTTAATTAGAAACTTTAATGCAACTAGTGACTTAACCCTTCGCATGGTTGCATTTTACTGATGTGGCTATATACTGTGAAAAAAATCGAGATTTTTGCATTACGAGTATATCTACGTTCATTATTAATGCCATTATACACAAATATATATTCCGGAATAAATTCTCTATGATGACTATATAGTTTACAATAACTAAGAACACACATACAAACACGAAAAGCGACTTTGTATTATCATCATCACCATCATTTAAGCCGAAAGACGTCCACTGCTGGGCATAACCCTCCCCGAAAGAGGGGGGGGAGGGGGATTTGCCATACACGCCACACTTGGCAGGCGGGTTGGCAATCGCAGTATGGTGTTAAAATACATAGAGAACGCTGCTGCCCATTCTCTAGTGAGTCCCTTAGTCGCTTTTTACGACACCCATGGGAAGAAGTAGGATGGTGCTATTCTTTACATCCGGCACCACACGGTACTTTGTGTTATAGATACTATTTATAAGATGTAACAAAAAATATGTCATCATCACTGCTTTCAAATTGGTGAAGGAAAACATCGTGAGGAAACCGGCATGTCCTATAAAAGTTCGAAGACATGTGACCAGAGATCGTACAACCCCGGTTAAGAGTTATGCCTTTCGTAAGGGTAACCCAATTTAGGGGTTACCTTTATCATGATGTAACCCATTTAAAGGGTTTTATACTAGAAACCCACTGAGAGGGTTACATGATAACCCATTGAATAGGGTTTATACTAGAAACCCATTGAAACGGTTACATGATAACCCATTCAATGGGTTCGATACCTACTTGAAACCCAGTAACATGAAAAAATCGTAATATTATGTTATTTCGATATCCGCCCAGCACGCGTAGCATGACCAATTCTATCTCTATTCTACCCAGGGACCATTTTGGTTACCATTTCAGAAAAACCCTATCGAAAACCCTTTCAATGGAAAGGGTTTTCGATAGGGTTTTTCTAAGCAGTTAATCAAAAACCCATACGGTGTGGGTTATTTTGAATTGTTTAAATTAAGCCGTTCAAAAGGGTTACCGCTGCCGTATGGTTTTTTATCGAAAACCCTTTCAATGGGTTACCAAAACTTAATTTAAGTCGTTCATAAGGGTTACCCTTATCGTATGTGTTTTTGTTTAACCGCTTAGAAAAACCCTATCGAAAACCCTTTCAATGGGTAACCAAAATGGTCCCTGCATGTGACATCTACAAACCCGCACTGGGCCCGCGTGGTGGGTTATGGCCCACTCCCTCTCACAGAGAGAAGGCAGAGGGAATATTACAGGCTGATTATAAATTAAAACCAGGTGTCAATAATGAAACACCTGTATCACAAAACAAAGAAGCCCAATAATCAGCCAACACTGCACCTGTCCATAATTTACAGCAAGATTACATGCAATTAAACTAAATTCGTCCATCTGTCCGTCCAAATTCGATTTGTATGCTAAGCCGTGATTGGCGTATGTAAATGAGGCGTCGCTTCAAAACATTCATGTGAACGGTTTTGCCAACTCGTATTGTTTAGATGGCGAATTGGTGGTATTTTGGAGCGGAAAACTCGTTCCTGTTTTGTAAGTGTAATTGTATTAGTTTAGTTATGTTTCCTGTTAAACTAGGAGGACTGTGCATGGAGATATGTTTGATGAGATTGGAGAATACCTAAAGGCAGATGAGGAGGTACCTAAGGAGTTATCTTTATTTTTTTATCTCTCGAAGTTCTCAATCCACTGATTACGCTGTGTAGAGTGCTACAGAGGGTCGCGGGTTATGGTTTTATTCATCACGAGCGCAAGCGAATGTTAAATTTTAGTACAGTCCGTGAAGCCTTTTTTTTTTTTTGGGTGGGAAATTATCAAATAACTTCTCCCGCTCTGGGCGGAGCGGGAGGGCGTGTCAGACTTTTACTGACTAAAACCCACCCGTATTCCTTCATTTGCCTGTGTGCCAGGGCCACGATATCCCTTTCGGACAAACTCGCAACCCTGGCAGGCATTGGCCCTAGCGGACCCCGTCAGTTGGTGCTGACAACTCTTTGAGGCGCGCGTGGAATACGATGCGCCGTCGACCCGGGCCTGGTCGTTATCGGATGGTGAGCTACCCATCGCTCACCGTCCGCAGGCCCACGCCTACGGTGGCCGGAAATCGGCTTGCGATTCCCGACGCCCGGGGCGTCTCCTGCGGCGACTAGGGGCGCGAGGGCGCGAACCTTGCCTCTCCCTCACGCGTTCCGCCTCCTCCTTCGCAAGCATTACTAATTCGCAGAAGGAGGTGACGGCCTCCCATGCACTCTCGCTCCGAACCATGGCCTGCACCAGGGCCGGACGCGAGAGATCGCCGCCCCCGATCGCCTCCGTGAGGACACGGCGGTGCTCCACCCAAGCTGGGCAGACCTCCACCGTATGCTCCACCGTGTCCTCCGGGCGATCCACACAGTGGTGACACCCGGGCGTTGCCTCCCGCTTTATCCTGAACAGGAACCTCCCGAAACAACCATGTCCGGTGAGGACCTGCGTCAGGCGGAAGGTGAGGACGCCGTGGCGCCTCTCTAGCCACTCCTCAAAGAGGGGACTTATCGCCACAATTGTGGCGTGCCCAGCGCTGGGTTGCGACAATCGCACTCTCCATGCCGCCATAAGATCCCGCCGGAGCTCTGTCCGCTGTGCCGTGATTTCTCGCGGTAGCGGAGTTTCACCCCGGCGTTTCGCCTCCTCGCGCCACTCCCAGACGTGCGCGAGGACTTTTGCCTCCAGATCCCATGGCGGTAGTCCGGCAAGGAGGCTCGCCGCCTCACGGGAGACCGTGCGGTATCCTCGGACCAGCCTGATGGCCATGACCCTTTGGGACGCGTTCAATCGCTGGGCTGGTCGCAGCCTTATAGAACGCGCCCACACCGGTGCCCCGTAAAGGGCCATGGACCGCACGACCCCCGCGTAGAGCCTCCGGCAGGAGGCGTTTGGACCCCCCAGATTGGGCAGGAGCCGCTTTAAGGCAGCCCCGGCCCGCTCCAGTCTGGGAGCCAAACGTCGAAAATGCTCCACGAAGTTCCACCGGCTGTCGAGGACGAGTCCCAGGTACTTCATCGTCGACTCGACGCCGATGTGAACCCCTCCTGCCATTATCTGGGAACCCGACAGTGACGCGTTCCGAGGACCATAAAAACACATGGCCTCGGACTTGTGCAAGGCCACCTCGAGTCCCAATTGCCGGATCCTATCGACGATTGTCGCAACCCCACGTGCCGCCAGAGTCCGTGAAGCCTAAGCTGAGCTTTGCATTTGTGTGAGTGATTACCAAAAGTAGAGTATAAACCGAGACACAACCGGTATAAACAGGTTTAAACTAAGCAAAGGACGCGTCGCTCTCTAGGCCGACGTCACACCTACACTATCTATGTCCACTCACACAAATGCAAAGCTCAGCTTAGGCCTCGCGGACTGTACCTAATGTGTCTTGATACATAATAACCTTGACTTTTTTCCAAACTAGTTCAGTTTTTTTATATTGTTTCAACATAAATTTCGGTAATAACATGTCAATTTTAAATTACAAAACAAAATACCTTCCACTTTACAATCTGGTCCATTATAATAATTATGACGTGTCTAACCATAACTTCCACGCACCCCATCCCCAAAACACAGGTAGGTAGGCTACCTCGCCCGGCCCGCAGCCATCCATCCAAATATAATACAGGTCACTTAATATTCACACAGTGAAACTGATCATATCGACTCGTTATGATTGGCGGCGACTTTGAATAGCTGGGTTATCGCCCAGCTCACTGAAATGTACGCGGAATATTGCAGAACCTGAAATTTGAGCTGCAGATGAAATTGGGCCTCTCAAAGGCCGAGTAATCGAATTCAGGCCATTTTTGGTGTGCTATTCAAGGTACGCGATCATTTTGATTGGCGGCTCTGAAGTGAGTGATGTCAAGATTTATAGGTTGACAATCAATCAATCAATCAATAATCTTTATATGTATACATAGGTTACAACAATGTGCAAGATGTTACAAGTCTTAATATAAAGTTTCTCTATGTTTTGCCATTTGGCGTACAAACATTTTATACAATTATTAGGCTTGGGCCATTAAGTAAATGAATTTATAATAATTCAGGAGTGAAATCGATGTCAATTTAAAAAAATAAATAAAAATAAATGTAATTTAATAGAAGGCAATAGGTAGTTAATGTTAGGTAATTAATATCAATATTTGACCAATTGCGATAATGTCAATATTACAATGTTAGTGAAAACATGTTTAATCTAATTATTTTGGCCCATCTTTTGTATTACTACCTAATTATGAATTTGGCCCTCATACTATAACCTAAAGCAAGAACGAATAAAACAATGACAGCAAAGCAAAAGTAATCTTGAGAAAACTATTTCATTTTAATTTTGAATAGTGTCTGCAGAAGCAATAAAATATTTACTGATTCAGAAATCGGACAACCGATGAGACTAGACAATGAAAGGACGCTTCATTTCTTGATCGAGTCGCTATTGCACAATCGGCATAAAAAAGATGTAGAAATTTAGTTTTCTAGAGAATGGATAAATAATACCGAATACCTGTAATTTTATGACAGTTTCTAAATACGTAAATATTAATCATGTAAATTTTAAATATAATAATGCTAATGACAGCTTATAAACAAAGAAAGATTCTATAAAAATATGATAATAGAAATGCATTGTAACCGGGAATATCGAAAATTACTGATGCGTTTCCCATGTCTTAACAAATCTCAAATCAAATTACTGTGCTGACTAAGTTTACTCTGAAGTTTTAGTTGATAAGAGACCAAGAAATTCCAGATAAAAATTTTCTCAAGAGATAAAAAAACTATGGCACTGTAAAGTTTTATACCCAATGCTATTTCATTATTCCCATCACAAAACAGTCACTCTTCACCACCTGACACTAATAACCCACCATGTAGGCTGTGACACGGATAATCATATTTATACTATTATGATAATTCTGCGCATATATCACCTCTTTTGACGGCTGTCGTGTCGCTACATTGTTACGCACAGTTTGCAAACAGGCTGTGCTTGGCACCTGATATTAACTGCTTAAAGGAGGTTGCCAGAGTAATGGTGGTGTTACATATGGGCCATAGCAGACAAAATACTTTTAGTATCGGCGATCAGCGATTGTCGCCTTTCGGAAGCTGGATACAGCGACTGACTGACTGAACACTACACTCCTCACACATTCTGATGCCAGTCACAGCGATTTAGTCAAGCTTTGACATCTGCTGAATATGCTTCAATTCTAAGTTTTTTACCGTGACTTTGATACAAGACTTATTTATTTATTTATAAAGATACACCAACAACTTCTGTATACAAAATATCAAATAAAAGCTCCTATCAGTGGTTCAGCTATATGAACAGAAGTACAATATGACACAAGAAATAAGGTTTCAAGAAATACCTTCATACTAACACAACAAATCTTTAGATTGACGACTTGAAGACTTGGATTAAAAGTATCGTCTGTTATAGCTCTAAAGGTTTCTTTAACGCAAACAGGGACTGCCTCTCAAAAAAAACGTTAGGTAAGTAAAAGGGATAGCGTACTACACATTCTGGCTATTCGTAAAATATTTACAAGTAGCAGTTTTCTAACTGAATAAGTGGTCAAACAGAAAAACTTGTTGACTATTAAATTGGTAGCTCAAAGGTCCCAGGTAAAGTTTTCAGTTTACGGTTAGGTTATCGAGACTTTGAGTAATAAACTCAAACTCTCGATTACTTAGCCGCAATACTTCGGTAAACTTAATAGATTAACAAGAATAATACAGATTTTAGTGACCTTTGTATAACCATTACAAGTTTTCTCTTCATAATGTATATTATGTTGAATCTGTGGCTTATGAATAATGATCAGATTATACACCTACATAATGTCGTATGAAAATATCACTGATAATTATTTTGTTACTGCGGGAAAGATGTTGCATAAGTACTTTCGGTGGATTCTAGAAAGGTAGACCCGCTGCCAAACTTTTATGTATTATTAATTGGCAATATTTAGGGTTCCGTACCTCAAAAGGAAGTTAGGAAAAATAAAAGTTTTGCAAACTGTACCGATTGACGTAGTAAATGAAAGGATTTATTAACAGGATAAAATTTTTTTTTTGTATAAATTTAAATTAATGCGATAGATCGTTAGAAACTAAACTATAAAACTAAATATTGTTTAAAATTAAAAATTAATTGAAAATTGATCTTTCCCTCTTATCTCCGAAAGTGCTGAGCCAAAAATGTTGACAAAAAAAACAAGAATAGTTCTTTACTTTGACATTACAGGAAAACCTATAGAAAGTCTTAAAATAACATAGTAAATCACTCAATAACGTGCGTAAAAACTTACATTTAAAGGCTTCTACATACCAGCGCGACTTGTCGCGCTATGCGACGCGACTCAAAGGCACCGCTCGTCCTGCGACACGCGGGGCCTTTGTGCGGCGCGGCGGCGTTGCGTCACGCGACAAGTCGCGCCGGTATGTAGAAGCCTTAATTTTGCAGTTGGAGTGCATGGGGGAACATGTTTTTCAATTACAATGTTAAGTTTATTCTTGGGACAAATTCATCCCAACTATGGAATCCTTCATCGTCCGTGTTTCAACACGCATTTGACCGGTTTTTTACTATTTTCTGTTTTGCCTATGCTGTCCCCCTGCTGGGCACAGGCCTCCCCAAGTTCTTCCAAAAACTTTTTCTACGCCACGTCAAACTAGTCCTCGCGCCGATAAGCGTCCAGGCCATCCCGCCACCCCTTTATGGGCCG
Organism: Tiliacea aurago; assembly: GCA_948098905.1. NCBI lineage: Eukaryota > Metazoa > Arthropoda > Insecta > Lepidoptera > Noctuidae > Tiliacea > Tiliacea aurago. The sequence goes on from OX402578.1 coordinate 28,662,034, forward strand.
ACCTCGGCGACGCCGCCGTCCATCTTTGGGCATCCATTGTGTGGAGAATTTGCCTAGTGGTCATTGTGCATGCTGCTGATGTGACCCACTCAATCCGTTTGAGCCTGGCAGCAGTGGCAGCCTTCTTGCCTACATGCGTTTCGGAACCTAAATACAACGAGAACCATAATTATTATAACGAGATGTTTTCTTATAGATACGACCAAGAAAAAAGGGAGCAGCAATAAAAAATTGAGTAGCTTTCCACTTCATTGCTGAGACAGACCAAATTATAAGTTGCCGGTTTCGTAAAATCCATCAGAATAATGTTGTGTATAAAATATTAATAATATATTAAAGCTGACGGGGAAAAGGCTTATTTTTAATAACGTTGCTATTTTGATTTATGGCTTAAAACATTTTGAGCGACAGTCCTTATTTATTCCGAGAATAATGAGTATGCAATTTTCGAACACCTGGCTTCTTGAAAGAATGGATTACGGCTGAAAATTGCTTGTCTCCTTTTGGAATGAGAGACGACTCATTTCCACAAAAAAAAATTGTGTGTTGTATGTTGAGAAATATCACTGTGCACTGTCTACCCAGCTTAAGTAAGCAAGTAAGTAGATATCTTGTATGATGTAAGAGTTGACTAAAACTTTATTAGTCAAAGTGTACTGTTACGAGCCTAGAAACTAATACTCGATTCTCAGAAGGCGCCTGTACCAGTATTCAATGTTTTCTACTTTTTCCATGAAACGAGAAATCTGTCACTTGGATACAAACTAACTGCAGAACAATGTCTGGTCCATGAAACAAAAGAAAATTAAATATATTTTTAAATGCCAATTTAGGCTTACAATATAACTTTAGAGAACCCTAACTAACCGTTCAGGGAACATTGCATTCAGTAACGTATACAATTTACAGCGTCAATAAAAAAAAAACACACAACGCAATGGTAAAGAAACATCACACAATAACAGCGTCCGAATCACTCGCCAGTTTTGTCAAAAAAGAAGCCACAGTATAAAAAAGTCCCACTGACGCAAATAGGCCAGCATCCAGTTTACAAATGCCGCCACTCGCTCGTTCCCTGCCTATCTATTTTTATCGAGTCGCGTGAACACTCGATTAATTTATTGATTATCGGACAGGCTTGCCCCGCATTTGCTTGCTCTGATGTAATATTGGTGTCAACTTCCTGATCTGAAACAGCTGTAGTATATATGTATGGCATAACTACTGATAGTAAAGAACCTACCAAATGTTTCACTGTGCCATCAGAAATAAGAACGAGTGACTTTCTCAAGGTTTATGTTCTAAAGAACATCGTAACACCTGGATTTTATGGTCTCGAAGAGCCGACAAGCAGTAACTTTTAGATAGTTGTAAGAACTGAGTCTCTTTTATTGCCATTTGATATTTACTTTCAAAAATGGAATAGCAAAACCAAACCAAAAGTTACCTGAATCAACAATCTAATTGCGTAACACGTTTTCACTTGCAATCCGAAGGATTTTGAAGGAAATACCTAATCTATTGCTTCATAAGTTTGAAAATTCGTCTGCTTGACAACGTAAATAACGCTATGAATGTTGTTCAACTGTCATAATAAATGACACTGCCATTGTAAGTGCGTTATGCAATTACCCCGCTGATATTTTCAAAACTAACTTTACCAAGAAAACCAAGACAACAATAAGACTATTAAGCGGTAAATGTCATTATTATAAAATGTAAAAAAAAAGTAAACACGTCAGTCCCGCCAACTTTCCAACGCTGCATTTTTCCAATCCCCTTAGGTATAATTTTTCGTGGCTTCAACTGTAATTTATCAGCTCTACAACAATTATTATTAGTCATTCTAGTCTAGACGGTCTGATTATATCTGAGAATTTCCAGAATATTCTTTATTTTCGTATGCATCTGACGATCTTACGAACTAATCAGTTTTTACGGGCGATAAAGCAGTGAGATAAAGTATTCTATATGACAGAACATAAGTTTGTGTTTATTTATGATTTGAAATACTGGAATATGTTTTAGGTAATTTGGGTACTCGGAGATTTGGATAAAAGAATCAGTAACTTTTGTTTTAAAAAGTTTTGAAAGAAGAAAATAAGTGCTGGCACAATAAAATGAGTAATTCTGTACAAAGTCGTCACAACATCATTGTTATAATTTAATTTATTTATTATGTAAAATAAATAAAATTACTAACATTTGTTATTGAAATAAGCCCAAGTATGTATTAAATTACTAGCTTATGCCCGCAGCTTCGCCCGAGTGCAGGTCGGAAATTATCCCACGGAAACGTAATTCTGGGACAAAAAGTATCCTAATGTAGATCATGGTCTACCCATGTGCCAAATTTCATCTATATTAGTTCAGCCTTTTTACTGTGAAAGTAAAACAAACAAGGAAACCAACTCACTTTCGTATATATAATATTAGTTAGGATTTAATTTGGTTAGATCTCATAAAATCCAGAATGAATTACAATACTCGTATTGTAGATCATTTAAACATTTGTTTTCAAAAGTTACTGGCAATATTTTTTATATTTAAGTTTTCTCATATTAAATCCGGATCTTTATAATTCTTAGGTATTGTATTAGGTTTATTAACAGGTATAATATTAAATAATTATTGGTTAGGTTTTCTGTACCTTTTGGGTTGAATGGTGTAACATTTTTAATTCATAGACATTTGCGTCACGTCGAAGATTTCTGATATCGTTACGACTGCTTGAAGCCGCCGCCACAAAATAAGTGGAGAAGGAGTGGATGGAAGACCTGGGTGGTCACGACGTGGTCGGCTGCTCGTGTGTGAGTAATTGCATTTGTGGCCGGCGTTGACCACCCCGTTCACGATAACCTACTGCATTGTAGTGTTTGAAAATGTAACTACACGTTTCCGTACAAACTTGCCACAATTTTGCCGCTGAAGTCTGGTTGTGGCACGTCTGAGCTTTTAATTTTCAGTAACAAATACACAGGAGCAATCTCTCAGTCATCGTAACTTTTTTTACACCCAGAAAGTGCTGTTATCTGCTAAGAGGCGATTACATACCTACCCCCTATGATGCAGATGGTTGGCATGCTAAAAATAGCGTGGGATACAATGATAGATTGTTGCCCCTCAGCCGTTTGTGACCTAATTCTAATGGAATTGGGTCAGATAACCGAAGAATGTATCAACTGCTCATCTAGCGCGCTTTGGCCAAAATGACTGGCTAGTTTCTTTCATTCGCGAATCAACGGGAATGCTTACAAAAGTTATCAATGTTTCTGTTTTTCCGGGAACCGTTTAGTTGCTTGTTCGGTGATCTGAAAAGAAAAACTACAGAATATTGATTAATTAATATTGACTGATTAAATTAGTAGAATTCTAAAAATAGTGACGAAAACTTAAAACAGTATTTGTTTTATACTTTCTAATAGATTCCAATCAAGAGGTCTATCTGCAGCAACTTGTGATAGGTGATATAACATAACATCACGCCTGTAATCTCCGAAGAGTTAGGCAGAGGTGTACCCATAGTACACCCACATTTCACCAGTTATGTTTTAGTCCCATGTAATAGGGGGCGAGCCTATTGCCATCAACCGGCCACAAATCCAGACTCCGGACTGCTACTGAGAGATCCCTAATAGAAAATCCCAATAACACTTTGCCCGATCTGGGAACCGAACCCATAACCTCATGCTCAGCAGTAGCGCTTGCAACCACTATAATAATACAGGGTCAAATTAAATTAGCTAGCGAAACTCCGCAGGTATCGATATCTAAATACTATAAAACCAAAAAAAAAAAAAACATTGTATGTTTTTGGGTTCAACGACTAGTTATTTGAAATATGAGTTTCAAAATCAGTTTATTTTTCTGTGTAAACTTCACAGATGTGATGGGTATCGATAACTAAACACGATATGCTTAACTGCTTCCAGTAACTTTACTGCCAGTGGTCACTGACACCAGAAAAAAAAACATCAAATCTTTCTTTTTTTCGTTTTATCGTATTTAAATACCCAAAACGTCCACGGAGTTTCGCTAGCTAATTAAATTTGACCCTGTATAATGACCGCTGTTTTTGACTTAGCGTGATAATTGGTTTGAAGAATAGAAGATGAAGATGCAGAGAAAATGTTCATTGATGGACAACTCACAAAACGATATCTGAAAACCGGCCAAGTACATGTCGGACCACGCATAATGAAGGGTTCCGTAGTAGCTCCCATAAATCAATAAACGTCACGGTCAATTCTCCAACTGCAAATGTAAGTTGGTCGACTATTACTCGTTAACTTGTAAAGCCTACTTAGCTCTGATAATTTTCCTTTTAATTTTGATATGTGCTACTGCCACAATTTTTTTCACATATCTAAAAACTAGCTGGCAGAGGACACTTGACTCTAACAAATAATAGCACTTTGGTATTACGAAAAAGGATCCCTGGATCGAAAAACGGTCTTCACTGACCTTCAATGTTTTTGAACGGCCTATCCAACGATACCCACATCATAGGATAGATGTGAAATAAAAATATCCCCACTTAACTTGTAAGGGACGTACATTAAAATTTACTTTTTTTTTTTGTATTTATTTTATGACTTGCGTGATTAATCATTTCAGCCGAAAGACGTCCACTGCTGAACATAGGCGTCCCCAAAAGGGGGGTTTGCCATAATTGCCACGCTTGGCAGGCGGGTTGGCGATCGCAGTATGGTGTTAAAATGCATAGAGAACGCTGCTACCCATTCTCTAGTAAGTCCCTTAGTCGCCTTTTACGACACCCACGGGAAAAAATAGGGCGGTGCTATTATTTACGTCCGGCACAATACAGACATGTTTTACAGACGTGATTAATGCGAAAACCAAAATTACAACTTTCTAGTGCTAAGAGTCTTTGACAGACAGACAGACGGACATGGTGAAACTATAAGGGTTCCGTTTTGATTACGAAACCCAAAAAAAAAAAGGCTAAAACTACTCAGGTAAAAATAAAATTGCACAAATTCCAATTAACGAAAGAGCTCTAAAAGCAAAAGAGTCTAAGGTTCTAAGCAGTTACTGCCAAGTGCAGTAAATAAGTAGAGTATAAATTTTATTAGAGGCAGGCGCGAGATTGCTCTCCGTAGAATTACGAAAGCTCCTTGGTTCGTTCGGAACGAACAACTTCACGTAGACCTTAAGATGCCTACCATCAAACAGTTTATGAAGCGCCTTGCAAAGCGCTTTTTCGAATCCGCGGAACGTCATCGCAACCCCTTGGTTGTGCAGGCCGCTAGTTACAGGCCTTCTGCCATTAGTCAGACTCGCCGACCGAGGCACACTCTCTTAGATCCGGATGACCCCATCACTCTCCTTCAGGAAAGCAATAGGGCCACGAGTACAGTGCACAAATTACACAAACCGACCTTCCGTCCTCGCCGCCGAGGTACCACGCGAACTTCCCGAGTAAATGGTAATAAAAGTCCTCCCCCCCGTCCCTTGAATGTCGATGCGCCAGCCGCCCGGTTAGAGGCTGAGAGCGCCGTAGCAATAAATATAATATCCCCTGATAATAATCATGATCAAAATGTTGATCCAGCCCGTCCCCAAATTGTTAGTAATTTTGTGATCCCCCAACGACGCCCTGAGCCGAGGTCCGTACCCCACAGGGGGTGCCCTTAGTGCGCTGTCGTTTAGTTTTTAATATATATAATTTGCGCCCTGGCTGGAGGCTTTAAGATTAAAAACCTTAGGGCAGCCACAGGAATATCCGGTTAAGTAGCAACGACCTCTCTAGGTCTGCTACGAGATGCCATACCTAAAAAAAAAAAAAAAAAAAAAAAAAAAAAAAAGCGCGAGATTGCAGTGAGAGTGAAGTACAGCGTTTATTGGGTTTTGGGAATTAGCAATAAAGCTCGCGTGACTCTGCACCCCCGTCTATGTTATAAGATTTTTTAAAGGATATTTTTACGCTCAAGAATATAAGCTCAGAATTGGCTATTCGCTGAAAATTATAAGCAGTATAAAGACACGATGACGGAAGAAACGAATGAGGATAAAAGATTACGACTTTTATAGAATTAAATTAAATACTGAGTTGAGTGAAGCTTGAACTAAGAGAATGTTGTAAGTATATAAGAAGACAAATAATACTGTGCCAACCCCGTATAGATTAGGGTACGGACAGGAAAATGATGATGATTATTTCATTTATCTTTTATCTTTCATTTATTTAGTTTTTTCGTTTGTATTTTGTGAATTTGAGAACGTTATTTCGATTTGTTGGTAATTTCCTATTTTGTTAAGTATTGTGTTGATAGGCCTACACTGGCCACTCTATTAACACTGTTATTTGATTTTTTTTTTATTTTTTATTGGCATCTCGTAGCAGATCTAGAGTGGCCGTTGCTACTTAACCGGATATTCCTGTGGCTAACCTAAGGTTTTTAAGCTTAAAGCCTCCAGCCAGGGCGTAAATTATATATTTATTAAAACTAAAACGACAGCGCGGGGTACGGACCTCGGCTTAGGGCGTCGTTGGGGGATCACAAAATTAGTAATTTGGGGACGGGCTGGATCAATATTTAGATCATGATTATTATCAGGGCTTACTATATTTATTGCTACGGCGCTCTCAGCCTCTGAAAAAAAAAAATATTTTAAAAGCCAATTATTTTTATAAGAGCAACTGTGGTGTTTCGTCCCGGCTCTTCTTCATAGGAAACGTCCAATTGGGACTGAGCAACTATATATAGCTTCTGACGATTCATAAGAGTAAGATTCATGTGAAATTAAATATTTTGATGTGTAATTAAATTATTTTTTATTAGTTGGTGGGTTGTTTTTAATTTTTATTATTAAGATATTTTATTTCTTGGTGAGCCACGACACTATGGCCAGATTTCACAGATGCGAGTCCCGTACTCATAAGTTAAAAAATCTCTGGAAAATATATAGGTACCTATTTATAGACCCTCACCGTAAGTCTCAAAGTGTCGTCTGCGTACTTTTAGTTCGTTCCACTTGGCTTGCTGCTTACCCCATCAGGGAAAACTAGCGAGAGTAGTAAATTGCCGTTACAGTCAGGAAAGCGCAATTTAATTATATGGTGCGTTGATGGAACTTTTAACTCAACATGATGCCTTATAACGGGTAGTGTAGCGGTGGTTCAAATACATATTGGATGGAAAATATTGTATTGATATTAGGCCCAAATATTTTTATCAATGTCAAAGTCAAAGTCAAATTGTTTATTTCAAATAGGCACATATAAGGCACTTTTGAACGTCAATATTTACAAAAAAAAATAACTGATTCTAGTCGCCCCTTCCAAAAGGTAGTTTCGTATGGAGAAGAATGGGCAAGAAACTCCACCGTTACTCTTTTAAAATCTGGTACAATATGTTTTATAGGTACATTAATTATATGTGAAGACGATACTCCTAGAATAAAATTACTATACCACAATAGGTAATAAAAAGAGTTAAGAATGAACCAATGACAGATAAATTAATTAGATATTAGATACACGGTGCTCACAAATTTACAAAAATTGTAAAAAAAAACCTTATCCTAAAAAAATAACAATATCTGTGTGAGGTAATCACAGAATTTAAAATAAATGTTATGAAATAATAAATTATACAATTAAAATAGCAACCTGTTTGATTTTGTCTAGATTCTAGATTTTCCTATGGAGTTGGACCAGCATGTTTCCAAGCATTCTTATCTTGGATATACGAGTAATCCTCTAATTTGTAATTACAAATAGAGAAATTATAAATACCTACTTTGATACATTCTCGCTTTATATTCTTCTATCCAGTAACACGTTAACCATAAATAAAAATCTATTAGACACGAGTAAAATCCAAAAATTAAATTTGTCGAATTTCGTACGTAATTGACAGTTCAAAAATTATGCACTTTGTGTCTAAAACTGTGATGACTTTCAACAAACTTTTCCTGAATATAAAATGTTTTTTTTTTACTAATTTAAACATTAAACAATGCTTCTGGCAGTTTTTATGAAGAATTCTTAACCGTTACTTTCCTCAACAATGATCGTCAAAACAAAGCAATTAAGGAGATTTTCATTTCAGGTCCCGTAAAATTATATTATTTAATTCACTTTTTAATTAAAATGCGTGATATTTCCTTGTCATCCTAATTTTTATTGGTTTTCTGATGTATCCAAGGCCCGTAAAAACAATTAAATGTAGAGCCCATACAAAGCTTTCCACCAGACTTTTGATTTCCTCGACACAAATAATTGTTTTCTGGTTACTACAATACACAATCAACTGCGTACGTTTTTACATAATTGTAATATAAAATACCTACCAAAACTCATTTTATTTTCACCGTTATGTTTACTCATGCTTTTTATATCTGCAGTTTCATCGTTTTAATATTTGACCCAAAGTTTTGACTAGTTCAGAATGTTCTTTATTATTGAAGTTTTCTTTATGTTTTTGTCTAAATTAAACTTACTTTGATTTCAATATTCAACTTATTTACATAAAAAAACTATTTAAAAATTACTCATGCTATAAAAATCAACCGAACAAGCCTTTTGCCATCTATAGGGGTATCTGTAGGGGTTGGCTTCCAGTTTAACCGGATGGAGCTAAATACCAGTATTTTACATGGCGCCTGCCAATCTGACTTCCACAATCCAGTTACTGGGTAACACGGTACCCTTTTTGACACTTGGTAATTACATAAACTACACAGACTTGAAAATAAAGAAATAAATAAATAATTTATTTGCTAATAATGTAGGTATACCTATAAGTTGGAATATTTATTAAGTGTCCCGGTACATTTTACCTCGTGGCATGCAAAATATTAGGTTTGAATTAATAATATAGATACAGCTATTACGATTATTATTAACCATAGTCGAAATGAATAGGTAGTTACAGATCAGACTAAAAAAATAAATAATGAAATAAATATAAATCTCTCGCAAATCATACAATCAAGAATATAAGTCGTAATGCGTAATGTCAAAAGCTTAATGTATAAATATTCCAAAAAATTTGCAATATAGAAACAAAAATAAAATAAAAAGAATAAAAATATTAATTACAGCAAAGCTTTTAAAATCATATCATCTCGTTCTCCTACAACTTGAGCCACACAACCACCCAGTAACACGTTCACCGAAGCGGAAAGGTGCTCAGCGTGGTTTCAATTAGTTGCTCGGCCATCCCTTACAGTCAGCCAATAGAGAGCCACTTTAAAATATATCCCAGTCTAGACTCTCACCCGGTTCCTGAATTGAGAATTAAAGTTGAGTATTTGTCAAACTCTAGTTGACCATTACTTAAGACCCAGAAATATGCCAGTGACCTTGAGTGGTTAGCTTGCGTGTTCTGTACTGAGTTCACGCAACGCGTCGTACGTTCAGCCAGTAATAGGACTCGCCCATCAAGGAGCGCTGTCTCCAATTTGACGCATTATTAATTTATAATACACAAAAAAAAGGTATTTAAATAAAATGCGTATACTAAAAGATTAATAATTAAATTATCTTTCAATTGGTGATCAGATGGTTTCAGAAAAATACGCTTGGTAGATTTTGCGCCATTCTCAGTTTTTTTTCCGCGTTAGACATAACTTTACAAATAAATTTCACAATCTAAAATATTCGCATATTAAATTATTGGAAAAATGCTCTAATTAAACATATATTTTTTTCAAATCATTAACACTACTCGTTTAGACGTGATCTTCAGTATAAAATCATTAAAAGACGGTTATCGTCGCCTTAAAGTGAGTCCTTAGACGTAACTGGTGAAATTCAAAATATCTCACGTTTTGTGCAAATAAATATTGAATTTCGAGTGCTACTTTGAAGGAGTCACCTTATGTAATGCTGAAGTAGATTCACAAACTCTCAACTTCACATTCTCAATTCAGAAACCGTGTGTTGATGTGCCTGAAGGTTGTTAAGATTAACTAGAAATGGATAGCTTCCAAACTTTATGCATTGAGGTCTTTAGGACAGGGATCAGCGGGAGGTAGGGTTTAGAGAAGGTAGTAATGATCGCTTGTCTTAATACGTTTATGTGGGTACTAAGGTGTGTAGAAATAGGGAATAGTGTAAGGTCTAATGTAACGAGACGTGACTAAAGGATTGTCGTACCTTTTTATAAGGCCTCGTTCACACCAAAAGTATAGTTAATCGCATTCTGTAAAAAAATATGAAAAACAATTTAGAATCAGTTGATGGCTGACGTTGTTCTTTTATAACTAAAACTCAAAGCATTTATTTCAAAGAAACCTATTACAGGCACTTTTGAATTGTCAAGGGGTCGGTCAGTCAGAGAGATGAAGTTAGTTCCCCATTCCAAAGCGTAGTAGGTTCCTATGGAGAAGAACGGGCAAGAAACTCCACGGACACTCTTTTAAATCAAAATATTGTTACATAGTATTGGTTACATCATTTATGTTGAAATTATACATGTGAGGACAATGTAGAAAGACGTGCACGTTAAAAGCGTCCGTAATAAAAATATAAAAACACAAAAAAAAACATTTAAAATACCAACAAATTAAAATACCTAAGTTAAAATAAGCTGTGGCAGCTAAGAAATGACCAGTCCCTACTGACGGCGCTCGTTCACGAACATGACGCATGAATCAGCACCATTTAGCTCAACCATTTTGAAGGAAACTTCATGATCCAACACACACGCCACCATCAGCTAGACATTTGAGTGAGCATGACACACTCTCAGCCGCCAGGGCACACTCAAGTCAATAAAAGTCGTACTCAGAAAATGGTAGGTACATAGTGCTCACACATGAGCTATGCAATTATACAATAATAAGAGATAGAATTTATACAATATAGATAGTAATTACAATCTTCAGCAGCACCAACAATATTTAATAATATTATATTCAATAATTAATAGATTCCCTACTGACAGGTTATATGAGTTCCTATATTTGTTTATTTTATTTGACTGTCTAAGTCATTTATTTTAATTTATTAGTGACAAAATCTACTCATTACAATGCTCTTTTATGAGTTGTATTGCAATAAGTGGTTAGCTAGCGACCTTAACAAATTGATCACTTTATTCTAGCCTGAGCAACCGGCAGCAAGTTCGTCATGCTCCCTTAGATGTCACTGCTTGCGGTAGCGTCGGGGGTCGGGTTGCCTCCTTCCCTCAAATATGGCGATGGGGGTGATGGCTGATCATTGCGTTATGCTCGTGAACGGGTGCTGCTTGTGGTGACTGGTCGTCTTGCTAACCTTGGTTTTGTTAAAGTTATTAATAATTAACTGTTTTTATTTTACTTCGATGGTGCTAGTTTATCATTTGTGACTTCGAGTTATAGCTGTAGCTTTATTTAAGCGGGCACGCCCATTATGCCTGGAGGCTATTATTTAAATACGTTTTGTTTACGTTATTTCTGTTTGAGTATAGTTTTCGACGATTTATATTTGTATAATGGAGTGAGCTAGCTAACATAAGGCAAATAATTTAATTTAACGTTTTGTGTTGCGTAATGCAAATTATTTTATATTGTATTGTATAGCTTCATGTTTTTTTATGCGAACAGACAGCTGTGCTGCTGGGGAGTTTGTTGCGCCACTTTTTCTTCCCAGCTAAAGCACTAGGAAGTGGTGAAGGGTGGGCGTTTTTGGGGGACTGTCTCATGTAATTTTTGACGTTCGAAAAGTGCTGATTCTCAGCCTAGTTTGAATAAATGACTTTTAATTTTGATTTTGATTTTCGAATGTTAATCATAATCAATTCGTTTATGCGCCCTTGTGGAGCAGGACCAGCGTTAAGCCAAGCATTTTTGTCAGCGATGTAACCCCCTAACTTATAATATGCTTGGCTACATAGTGTGCGTTATATACAAGATTTAAATTTCGTTTCATTTAGTTGGACTATGTGGGGATATAAATTTTAACCTTGAAGTTCCCAATCGGAGGCCGACTGTATGTGTGGTGTGAACGCGGCCTTACACATGATGGTCTTTACACACGTATTTTAATGTTTTGATGGAATAAATAAATAATAAGTAATTCCCGTCGCAAAAGGGTTCCATACGGCAATATTTCAACAGTAGCAAAATGTCAAAGTGTGTGTAGTAAGCAAACATGAACGGAAATTCGGAATGATAGCCAGTAATAATTCTCCAGTGAAGAATAAAAAATGTTGTAGAAACTGAATTGGTAAACATTGACGTTTTCGAAACACTTTCTCTCGATTTTGCCAAAAATCTTGATGGATTTTGTCTTGAGGCTATTTGTGCGCGCAAAGGCAAACTTTTGGGGAAAAGGGGCAAAGCTTGCTCTACACATACGAAAAAGTTTGCTCGAAAAACTCTATTCATTGGCAATCATTGAAAAGGTCACGCAACGTCCGATAAAAGTACCATCAATGTTTTTGCGTAGTTTTTGAAAGATTTGAAACTTAATATTCCTTTTCTACGACTAGAATGAATCCAAATAGGTACAGAATTTTTATATTAAAAACATCAAAAAGTGTTAGGTAGTTGTTATACACTGATTATGCTTGGCAAATTAGTCTCAAACACAAGCGAAAACCGACGTTACAGAAATCCTGTATTGCGAAAGCAGAGTTTACCGCGCGACTGGCATACATACAACATCCCGACATTAACCGTCGCGGGTCGGGCAGTTGCCCACCAAACGCAACACCAGTCTGGTCGGAGGATCCTCCATTTTCTACTTTACACCCTGTTCCTCATACGCTATACCTCACTATCATCATTTCAGCCGAATGACGTCCACTGCTGGACATAAGCCTCCCCCAAAAAAGAGAAGGGGGATTTGCCATAATCGCCACGTTTGGCAGGCGGGTTGGCAATCGCAGTATGATTTTAAAAATGCTTAGAGAACGCTGCTGCCCATTCTCTAGTAAGTCCCTTAGTCGCCTTTTACGACACCCACGGGAAGAAATGGGACCTCTATACCTACATTCATAAAATTAATACTGATCAAATATAATTAAGCATAATTATTATTAAACCAGATCCGTAACTTTTGAGTATGAATGTGGATGGTTATACGAGTAAGGGAAAACCAAAGAAACGATGGATGAACTGTGTGGGAGATGATATGGGTAGAAAGGGAGTGACTACCGAGATGACGACTAAAAGAGAGGTGTGGAAGAAAGGAACATATGGCGCTGACCCTAAATAAATTGGGATAAGGGAGGAGAATGATGTTGAAACAAGATCCGTAGGTTTACGGGATAAGGAAACGATGTTTAGTCTTTGTCTCATTGATGTATTAAATAGGAAGATATGGTACGCGCTCCTCGATGTGGACCGCATAAATTAGGGGAAAGGACACAATCGACGTACATTAGTCTCGGTTTGCGGGGAATACCCGAATCGTAGTTTGTTTGCGAGTTGTTAAGGGTACGTAACAGTGACAATTATTGCTATCTCGTTCCCACTATAGCCCGCGTATTATGTCCATCTATTTCGGTTGTCGAGCACATGACGCACGACATCGGGTCCATTTTATATTTACTTGATGTTAGAGAGTGGTCTATCTTCCTATTTAAGGCTTCTACATACCGGGGCGACTTGTCGCGCGACGCGACGCGACACAAAGGCACCGCTCGTCCCGCGACGCGCGGGGCCTTTGTGCCGTGTCGCGTCGCGCGACCAGTCGCGCTGGTATGTAGAAGCCTTTAATACATCAATGCTTTGTCTAGATAAAATCAAAATAATTATAAATAGGTATTGTAATAAATACTGTTTTTATGATGCTGTTCCGACTGCCTCGTTTTTGCAGTGCCTCATAAATGTTCGCGGTAAGTCGGTAACCCATACCGATGGATTTTATGCCATTTTCTGCAAAAAAACGACCTCACTCCTGAGCAGAATATGGGGCAGTGACAAATATAGCATTCTGAAGTCTGTAGCGGCAGATACTTCCTCCGCCATTATAAGGCAATTTGTGCGGACACTTATATCATAGTTTCTATTTCTAGTTGTTGGGTGATCTTCTCGTTAATTCGTCTTTATTTTATGTTACTAACATTAGTATTTAAAGTGAAAAACTGATAATAAAATTTTATGGATCTTTTAGTTGTTCGAATTAAAATGATTTTATTTATTTTTATATTAATGTGTGTATTATACAAACAAATAAAATAATTTTAATTCGATTTAATCCAATAAATCTATTTAAAAAATACAATAACGTACATACAAAGAACGAATTAAAATTTCTATCTCACCTCCATTCTAAACAAAATAAATCCAAAATTAAATTCGACACATTGAATACAATTCAATTTCAGGCTTGAAATGATCTGCTCCAATTGAGTTTGTATATGTACGTAAATAATTTCAATCCAGCACATATTGGATATTGGATTATGGACTATTGGGCAACATGCGACGCTTAATTAACTTGGCAGATTTTAATTTCCTCCCTTGACAGAGCAGCAATGAACCGTTTAACGAGAAAAGACAGTGTCCCGAACAGTTTTTATTCCATTACAAAGTTGAATAAACTTTTGTTATTCTATTAAATGGAAAATAACGTTACAAAAAGTGTTTATAAATATATTTAATAGCCCATGGGTATTTTTACACGACTGCTCAAAAAGGAGTGTAATGTGTTTGGGGTTCATGTATGTATATTATGTGAGTTTATTAGTGCCGCCATAACTTTTAAATGCCTGAACAGATTTAGATTTATTTATTTATTCATTAACATCTCCCATATGACTATCATTACAGGTGTAATACCTAATGCGATAGCGCGGTCTTATAATTAATTTACAATCTAAAATATGAAAACGTAAAAAAATAACTAGTAGTACTTAAAATAACATTATAAAATAATAACTACTCTACTAACACATTTTTTTTTTAAACAACAACATAATAAAGCCTACTTTAATCCACACTATAAAATAAAATAAACAACAGTATTTTTGCGAATTCCCTCAAATGGCATGTAAATACATCGATCTTCACGTGAAGTTCGTTAATAACCCGAATTGCGCGGGTCAATGGTGTTTTGGCGAGGAGGTTGGTCCTGGCAACTGGCACGACCAGCAGCGGCGGACGGCATATGTAAGTATGAGGTATCGTTAGAATACTTACATCATCCCGAGTGACATATGCTATATTTTTGGAAAAATCAATATGGCGGCAGTAAGGCGCCATTTCAAATGTGAAAAAAAAATCTTAATTTCTAACAATATGGGTATCAATTTTAATTAAGGCCTTTACAACATTTATTGGCATACATTTTACATGAGTAAGTTGTACATGCAAAACAAACATTTCATCCCCACGCAATCCACGCGTCGCCTCGCCGTGATAGTATAAAGCCACCTTTAGTGCTTAAAATAAAAATAACACCACACACATGTTTTAAAATACAACTTGTCACTTTAGAATGTATGAAAATAAATAATTTAAATAATTAAAAACACGACTGCCCTGCAAAATACGAACTCAAAAGTAAAAAACAAGTTGTATTAGTTAATCAGTATAAACGAAGAGAAAGGTCACTCATTTACTCGCTGAGTAAACAGATAAATAAAATTATCATTGCAGTTGGGGGACCTCTTCGATTAAAAAGTGTTCTACAGAACGGCCCCCGACAGAAATGATAATTTTATTTATCTGTTTAGTCAGTGTTAAAAAGAAAAGGTGATTCACATTAGTGTGACATAAATGGGTCAAGAATCAATTATATTATAGAATACTCTTTATTATGTACACCATCAAAGTTACAGATATAAATGCTGAAATTTTATATAGGGTGACACAATGGGCGGTCTTATCGCTAAAAGCGATCTTTTACAGACAACGAGATTTATTATATGCCCATAAAAATATAAAATTATTTAAAAAATACAGTGATATCCATAATATAAATACTAGGAACAAACACAAATTTGTTGTATCTACCACAAGGCTCAAGAAACTAGGTGGCTCGTTTCGATGTCAATGTATACGCTTTTATAATAAACTTCCAAGCCACGTTCAAGATCTAAGCCCTAATAAATTCAAATCATTCATTAAACGTAAGTTGTGCCAGAAAGCCTTTTATACTGTTAAAGATTATATTGAGGACAAAAAGGCTTGGGATTGAGCTGCTCCAATTTTTGTACATATTGAGGTAGTTTATTTTTATTGTTTTTTTTTGTTTTTGCTAACTTTATTATTTTATAAACAGTGACATTTAATTATTATTTTATACACAATGACAGGAATATTTACTTGTAAAGTATTATATTATTTTAATTATTGTGAATGTGAAGACTATGTGGGTTATTGCATAATATTTTTTTCCCTTTCTTTTATTCTCAGTTAGTGTTAATCATGGTCTGGCAGTTTGAGTCACATAAGTGGCCTACCCAAATGTCCTTTCTTTGGTATTGATCGTCGCATCGTTGAGCTCCTTAAATTCTCAGTAGAGCTGCACGATTACTGACAAATGCGTGCACTGACTGGTCAGGTCCACTCAACCTGTGTGGTTCTTTCCTCAAAAGACCATTTCAGACACCAATCTACATGGTCTTCACATGATCTGACCAAGATTATGTCTGGACTTTAAAAGAGACTATGACCTCTGAGTTTGTTTCGGCCTTTCTTCTCAGAGTAGTCAGATAGGAAACGCCGACCTCATCTAGTTTTTAAAATATGATTGACGTGTAAAAGTGTTTGTACAAACCTGCTTACAGAAATAAATCATTTATCATTTATCATTTAACCTTTGGATGGATTAAAGGGAGAATGAGAGACAATACATTAACACATAATTATATGACATAACAATTATAGAACCTTTAGATATTGTTAAAGTTCGCTTAAAACCAAACGAACGAATGCACCACATTATATTCCCACTGTACCAAATACTATTTGGGTAAGCAGGGTCCGATCATTCTTACGTTGGTCTATCTATACTAAAATGTCAAAAATATCAAGAAAAGAACGCTCTACTTCTGATTCTGGTTCTATGATCGTACTTTACGTGTAAGGGAGATACACTAAAGATTTTTTTTTCAGTTTTATTTTACCACTTTCCACCGGCTTGATTAATATGTATACTCATGCTTAACACACACAGCTATGCCTGCGTTGCTTAGCTTACAGCTTTCTAGTACTAAGCGTCTCTAAGCTACGCCGCGGACAGACATAGACAGATAGATGGTCATGGAGAAACGATAAAGGTTCCTTATTGACTCAACTCAGCCTATCGCAGTCCACTGCAGGACATAGGCCTCTCCCAGGCTGCGCCACAACACCCTGTCTTCCGCCTTCCGCATCGAGTCTGACCCAGCTATCTTTTTAAGGTCGTCGGTCCATCTAGCTGGGGGGCGTCCCACACTACGCTTGCCGATACACGGTCTCCACTCCAGGACTCGTCTGCTCCACCGGCCATCGGTCCTTCGACAAACATGGCCAGCCCACTGCCACTTCAGTTTGCTTAACCTGCAAGCTACGTCGGCCTTGTTGACTATGAAACCCTAAAAAAGACCGCCGAGCCCGCCGAGTGTATGTTGTCTTTTTGTCTTTGAAACAAAATCATTATATTTCACCCACATTCTACATGGTGCTCATCCAAATAGAAAATCAAGGTGACATATGGGGTAAATTTTCTTTAACCTACGCACATAAATTTCATTTAGGACCTATAAATAAAATTTGTCTGAATATTAATGAGGTCTCTCCGGATATAAAAGCACGGGATTACTGAGAATCAGTACACTCGAACCACATCCGTGGCATCAATAGCATACATCCTCCATTATAAAACCCTTTGGGAAATAAATTTGACGTCAGTTGAAGATCTAACGAAATCATCAATCAACATGAAACTGACTTTGGTTCTTATTCTCGTGGTAGCGTGCTCATGGTGCTCTGAAGCACAGGATGGTGCGAGGTCAGTATAGTTCTTTACATAGGTTGGTATTCTATAAGGAGTATGTAAGGAGCGTAGCAGGTGGCGTTCTATAGTTTCTGCCTACCCCCATGGGAAGAAGGCGTGAGTTTATGTATATATGTAGATTAGTATTATATTTGTCTACGTTCAAACGTAGACTCTATAATATGTTACATAGACTCCCTGACATAGATTTTTTTTACCAACTTCCCTGACATAATCTTTTTCTTATTTGACAATATACCTACAATTTTAATTTCAACAAGGTTCTTACTTTTATTATTTTAACAATTTATTTTATAATGTTGTTTTGTTAATGTGAGAACGTAGTACGCTTAATAGAATATATTTATAGACCATTTTCTATTTTGTTAAGTACCTGGTACTTTTGACGGGCCTACACTGTCTTCTCATACCTATTAACACTGTAATTTGAAAACATTGTAAAAGCCAATTATTTTTGAAAGAGTAACCGTGGAGTTTCTTGCCGGCTCCTCTCTATAGGAAACGAACAATTGGAACCGTGCAGCTTCTGACGTTTCATAAGTGCCCATGTAGGCTTATGTGAAATAAAATATTTTGATTTTGATTTCTTTTTAATCTTGACCATCTTAATAATTTGTAATTCTAAGAGTCCTCATCATCTTTCTGCCCTTGTCCTATATTACTCTAGGATTAGCGCAATACGTTCATTTCTTTCTTTTTTCCCATGTCAGCTGTTAATCATTCACTGCTCACACAATCCATCCATATTTTCCTTGTTCTTCCTCTCCCACTCCATCCACCAACATCTGTAATAACAATAAATTATATTATATTTCCTATCCTACCGACTGCCTCGTTGACCATGAGGTCTTGGGTTAGATTTCCTGGTCGGTAAAAGTGTTACCTATTGGGTTCTTCCATCAGGAATTTTTCTGAATGAGTTTGGATTTATGCCCGGTTGATGGCAATAGGCTCGCCCCCTATTAAATGAGAATTAAATATAACATAACACACACTACACTGGAGGTGTAGGTGCACATTTGGCCAGTTATGTTTAAGTAGGTACACCATAGGTATACCTCTGCCTAACCATTTGGGGACTAAAACCATGATTTAACGTTATGTTTTATTCTGTTGAAAGGTTTTACTGTGGACGTCGGCTCGCAGAAGTTTTGGCGGCTCTCTGCTGGAGCTCTGAGGAGGTTAAGCGTGATGGTGGAGGGTGGGTTTCGGGGGTCTCGGCGCGGGCGCTGGGTGGCGTGCGCGGCAAGCGAGGCCTCGCAGACGAGTGCTGCTACAAACCCTGCACTATGGACGAACTGCTGTCGTACTGCTAGCAACAGACCAATGAGGCATGACTGATTGTACAAATTGTAAATTATATTAATGATGAATTGTTGATGTAAATAAATGATTGTAGTTAATTAATTTCGTATTTTAACTTTGATCGGTATTTGAGTGTAAGCCCTTATTACAATGAAGATAAAAATATAATTGTAATAATGAGAAGTATTTCGAAGTCTATTGATTCGATAAGACCACCTTTGTGACAGCCCATACAATCAAAATGATTGTACTCTATTTGTTAATTTTCTATCATCATAAGCACACACATGTAAGGGTATCTATCTATCCGTCCTTATAATTATAATGTGTGTCTACTCCACTAACGTTTGAGAGCACACATTCAAAAACCGGCCAAATACATGTCGAACCACGCACAATAAAGGGTTCCCATCGTTGGGATTTTATCCTAAGAACAAACTTAGCATTGTAGTTAAAAAACATGTTTCCTCATAAATTCCAACTGCAAATGTAAGTTTGTACTCACAATATTGAGAGATTTACTATGTTATATTAAGACCATATTAATATACTTCTTCTATTTTTTCCTGTGTCAATTTTCATCAATTTTATAAGGATTTATTTTAAAATTATAAAACAAATATATCTGAAATCCTGTCACACGGTACAGTAAACATTTTTTTTTATTTGCCCTCCAAAACTGACCAAGTGTATTAAAATTTCATTTATTCACGTTACACGTTCGTATTTCATCATCATCATCATCATTTCAGCAAAAGACGTCCACTGCTGGACGTAAGCCTCCCCCAAATAGGGGGGGATTAGCCATAATTGCCACGCTTGGCAGGCGGGTTGGCGATCGCAGTATGGTTCGTTCGTATTTGGGTCACAGAAATTTATATGTATAGCAAAGGTTCTATGACAGACGGACTGACAGACAAACAGACACATAAGTGATCCTATAAGAGTTCCGTTGTTTCCTTTTGAGGTATGGAACCCTAAAAACTGTCAAAAAAAAAATTGTACCTATCTTATTTAGCGATATCTAATTCCTACACCGAAGTGAGACCAGCAAATGAGCAGAATTTATAAGAAGCCTTAAACTCCTATCAAGGACATTGCTCCTAACAAAACTAAATCCGAGCTCAAACTATCAGGTACCAAACAGGCTGTAGTAAGAAATTCAATCAGCTCCCCTAAAGGGCGTATCTATGAAAGGGTTGAGCGATGTTCCTTCCTAATGGCCCGGAATTGTTCCGTCGCGATACCATCAGAGATTCCTATCAAAGCCCCGGTATTTACAAACTATACGGTTTCTTTTGAAACGTCTGTTTTTACTTTAAGATCATTCAAAGGATTAAAGTGAAAGAGTTTGTCGTTGAAAGCTGTTTTACAACCTCCGGAATTATTTCGTAATCATAACAAATATCTGGCAGATAATTTTGTATAAATTCTGTTATATTTTTATCTAGTAGATAATGCCTATACGGACACCGTGAAACAGGCCCTAAGATATTATTTTATTGTAAAAAAAACAAACTTCTTTATTTCACATTTACCAGCGAATACTAAAACGAACAAAA
This sequence comes from Tiliacea aurago, assembly GCA_948098905.1. Taxonomy (NCBI): domain Eukaryota; kingdom Metazoa; phylum Arthropoda; class Insecta; order Lepidoptera; family Noctuidae; genus Tiliacea; species Tiliacea aurago. Next base: position 28,682,806 of record OX402578.1, read on the forward strand.
CCTTTTGAGTTAGTGTAGTGTAAAAAGTGTAGACATAATATTGACAATGACAAACTTAAAACACATAAACAAAGTGCTTATAATAATATATCAGGCTCTAAGAAAGTGGAACGGACTTGTGTAAAGTACAATCAGCACTATTCTAAGTTTTAAAATAATTATCACGTAGTAAATTAAGTTAGATTCAAATTACTTATTAGTCTTATAGGCTAGATTGTAATTAATTATTAAGAACCTGGTTCTTTTTAATAAAAGATAAAAAAAAAACATTTACCAGACTAATTCTTGAAATGCTAAGAACCTGAAAAACTTTTCATAATTTTCTGTTATTTCAAAACATAAGTTATCTATACTAGTTTTATTACTCTCTAAAAATGTCAGGGACATCTTCATATTAGTTGGTAAAAGTCGGTACATGAAGCTTAGTAATGTCATTTGCCACACATGGTGCGATACTATTCCATGAGTTCGGAGTAAGTTTTCCAGTCAGGATAAACGACACTTCCTTTATTGTTTCTTACTATCATTGTTTCAATTGTCATGCCCTTTTTGTAAAGTCAGAGAAATATTTTTTTGAGCAAATAGGCATTCTTCGTCAATTAATCGGGTCATTAAGACGCAGATATATGCCAGTGACCTTGAGTGGTTAGCTTGCGTGTTCTGTACTGAGCTCACGCAACGCATCGTATGTTCAGCCAGTAATAGGACTCGCCCATCAAAGAGCGCTGTCCCCAATTTGACGCATTATTAGTTTATTATACACAAATCAAAATACTAAAAGATTAATAATTAAATTATCTTTAAATTGGTGAAGGTTTCAGAAAAATACGCTTGGTAGATTTTGCGCCATTCTCAGTTTTTTATCCGCGTTAGACATCCATTTACAAATTAATTTCAATATGTAATATAATATAAACATAATCTAAAATATTCACAAAAAAAAAAAAAAATGTTGTTCAGAAAATGCTCTAATTAAACATTATATTTTTTTCAAATCATTAGCACTACTCGTTAAGACGTGATCTTCAGTATAAAATCATTAAAAGTCGGCTATCGTCGCCTTAACCCTTTCATGCAACTGTCTTTCTTTGACAGTTGTATGAAAGGGTGAATTTAAGGAAAATTTAAGTAGGTAGTCAATTTGCTTAACAATTAATTTCCTTGACTATAAATTAATGACACATTTGCACGGCGATTTTTTGTGGTGCCTGCTAATGGTTTGCATCTCATATTACTGTCATCATTTCTATCTCCAGCTAAAAATAATCTGATCTCTAGACTCTAGAGTCTAGAGATCAGATTTTTTTCCTCAGATTTCTTCATATTTTTTTCGATATTCTCTAGGGAATCGTACGAAGAAATCTCAAAGTACATAGGTATCTACGTCATAACTTTGACAGTAATACTTTCGTTGTTCATTACATTTTATCATGAAATAATGGAAAAAGAGAGATTTTATCTTTCCCCAACTGAATTATTGTTCTAAATCATTAGCATCCTCATCATTACTCAATCGTAGTTCACATTAAACATAGTGTGCCAGACGGGCGTTATCGCTGGATACGTAGTGTTGATGGAGGGTGTCCGTAAGCCTATCCAGGTTTATCCCGGCGTGAGGGTAGGTCTCTGCTTGAAGTCCAGACGACGCTGACGCCCGCACCTATACGTTCGAGGTACCTTCATGAATCAGCCAACGGCTATGTCTGAACGTCGTGAAAGTTTCTTAATGCAGAATATGGTTAGTCATCATCAAAAAAACTTATATTTTGTCTCGTTCAGTATCTTTCTATGTTTACATCAAAACTTAAGTCTGAACCGTACCACATATCCCGGGTCTAAACACTGACCTTGTGAAGGCCGCAGGAATCCGCTGGATGCGGGAAGCACAGAACCGGTTGAAGTGGCGGTGCTCGGAGGACGTCTTTCGGCTGAAATTATGATAATATGACTACTAGATATCCAAATATATAAGGCATGTTATATATCACATAAATCCTTAATAAATTACTTAACTACTAAAATAATTATAGCTCTATACGAGTATATTTCTACTGAAAAGATATTAACAGTGTAAAACGGAAAAATTTAACTTTTCACAGTAAAAACTTTCTACATGCTGAAGTAGGAAAGAGAATCCCTAGTTACACAAAGAAACCTTTTCCTGGTCTATTGATGTAACGAAATCTAGTATTTAAATTGATATAACTAAATTTTACAGCACGTCACGTGCCTTTGAATGAAAATTGGCAATGCTCCATTTACAAAAATAACGAACTAACTATTTTACAACATATTTGATTAAGTTGATTTCCTGAAGGACTAGATATAAGATTAAAAAAATGATCCAGGGCTAGATCTCGGTCTATGGTACCTGGACACAATAAAAAACAACATTATTACCGCTATAATGCCCAGTTAATCGAGATCATAAGGGGTTAAACTTACGATTTGTTAAAAAATCACAATTTGAGCACTATTTTGATGCTAGTTAATACTAATCAAAATTATTAAAAAAAACACTATTCACTTAAGTTTTTTGGTGACGCATCGTCGCGAACACATAGGGCTCACAGCATCCTACTTTAGTTCACCACTTAGGTCTTTCCATTAGCATTCCACTAAGTTAGATCACTGGCTACTGTCATCTATTTACTTCCCTTAAAAGATCGTCACTCCACCAGCCGATCTATTGTGTTGATCTAGTGTATTTTGTTTTTTTTTTTTTTGTAAAGTGTATCTGATTTGAGCCGAATAAAAAAAAAAACTTTCTTTATTAAAAATAAAGAAAGTTTTTTTTTTTGTCTGACAGCTCACTTCACCTAAGTTTTCACGATGAGTTTTTTACAAAAATAGAATGGTCTGAGCACCTACACAACGTTTAGACCTATTGAAACCAGTATCCTAAAATTCTGGGCATCATCTCATCTAGAAACAATTCAAAAATACCTAAAAAATAATATTTTTTTCAACAAAACCGTCAATTTGCCAACAACTGGATTAGACTTGTAACCTCAGTCCAGTTTGCTCACTCAACATGTTCTTTGAAAATTTCTTTTAAAATTCAGCTCGTTGTTTAAGATTTTCCAGTTTTACTGTAATAGCGTTCTCCGTAGTTTCGTCGTTGTTTGAGATAGTTTCATTAATTCTTGTGTAATGGTAATTGAATGCGGGTTGCAATTTACCGAGTCGTAGATTGTGGTGCCTCGTTGATTTATTATTTTGTTGATTTGCTTCGTGTTTTTCCACTATCTGCTTATTTTGCTTTAGCTAGTTTTAATTTATGACCGACCTGATTTTTACACAAGGAAGATAAGTGACAGTGTCAGTGACTTGTTAACTAATTCTTGTGTCAAAGTCAAATTGCATATTTTGGTATCATATAATATAATATAATCTTTATCAGATGGATAGCACTAGTCAATACAAAAAAATATTATAGAGGATCGCCAGTCATATCGTGAAAAAACATCAGGTCGAGTAGGTATTATACCATAGAAATATATCTATGTATTAAACACATTGTATGGAACAGCTGACTTCCTTTTTTTATGACTGGTTCTCCCAAATGGGGCATTGTGTGAATGGGAAATTGTGCGAATGGGACTTTGTGCGAATGGGACATTGTGCGAATGGCACATTGTGCGAATGGAACTTTGTGCGAATGGGACATTCTGCGTCAGATCCCTTTAAAAGGCACTTTGGCAAAATATGGTTTTATAGTATTTTGTTTACATTAACTATTTTCGTGTTGAGTAAAAAGGAGTAGTTATCTTTTCTAGTTTTTGTCTTCAGAGACGTCGCTAGAACACTAGATACACGATCACTACGTTTTAATAATTTCTCCATTAATCGCACACCTACTATAAAACTTTAATATCCTTACATTAAAAATGGCAACAATAAAACTCAAGCCCCAATCTCACAATACACCATTATATTTGAACAAAAGTTATTAATAACAGTACACCAGCGGAATGCTATTAAGCGCAGGCAATTTTCTGCATTCAAAAACTGTTAAATTAATTTTATGAAGTGGGAAAAATTGTTTTTCAGGTGATAAAAACGTTGAATCCCAAATTGCGATAAACAAAATGGCATTTTTAAAATGTAATTGGTGATGTGAGTTTATTTTACGCTGATATGAGATTTTTTTAATTAATTAGTTTAATGTCAGAGAGCAAGGTAGTAGAATTGAGGGTCAAAATTATTATGAGCTACTTGATCATGGGTTTCCAAGTCAGAATTGAAGTAATAACATAACAACATCACGCTGTTTTCCGCGAAGGGTCAGGCAGAGCACCTACATTTGGCCATTTATGTTTAAGGTCCATGCAATAGTATATATTTAAATGTAATGGATCAATGCTTGTCTGAAATTATAATAAATAATAAAAATAAAATAGGGGGCGAGGATGTTGCCATCAACCCGGCACAAATCCAGACTCCAGACCAGTGACGTCATGGAATAGATTTTTTTTTATGCAAAAGAAGGTTACGACAACAATTTATCTACGTTCTAATTACTGTCACAATTAGGATAACTTCGACATAATATACGAGTATTACCGTTATTATTAATTTGTCACCAAAATAGAATAATAAGGAAATGTCACAGTTTACCTAATGTTTATCATTCTAGTACGTTAATAAAATGAATATCAAGACTATTATGCAAAAGAAGGTTACCAAAATAATTGTCTATGTTCCAATTATTGTCGTAGTTTGGTAGCAAAAAAATACACCTTAAAAACTATCACTACTACTACACACTACACTACTACTGTCTATTAGGTAGATAAATGGGTGGACATGCTTCGTAGTGGCCGCCTAGCAGTGGACGTCTGTGGGCTAAGATGATGATGATGACAATTATTATCATCATCTGCCTGCCTCTTCCTAACAATTTTGGGGTCGGCTTCCAGTCTAACCGGATATTTCCTTCAAACTGACGTGGGGATGCACCGAGATGTGGTCGCAGTGGACAAGGGCCTCACTCCACTCTCCTTGGCGAAAGAAAACTGGCGCCAACCTACAATAATTGATACTTACGATCGTAAGGAAGTATGGCAAGGCAAAGAGTTTCATGGTCGCTTTTTCTGGGCCTGATGTAGACTTTATGGCGTCCGTATCCTGGCTGTCTCGGTGACCTGTTCAGGGTGACCGGTATTTTACATGGAGCAACTACCTAACTGGCCTCCACAACCCAGGTACTGGGTAATACAAAACCCCCGGGTAAGCCTGGTTGTCAGACTTTCGACTACCCGTAACGACTGTTGTGATGACCATGATAATTAATATTGATAATGAATCAAACGAATCATCAAGGACAGAACATTTAATAGCAGTGATAGCCTAGTAGTGTGACCGTCGGACTGCCAAGTCATAGTTTGAATCCAAAACCTCTGAATTTTCAGATTCATGTGCGTACTGTATAATTATCACTTGCTTAAGAAACGGTTAAGGAAAACATCGTGATAAATCCTGCCTGAGAGTTATTTCTCAACGGCATGTGCAGCCCATCGGCGGCACAAAAACTCCGACACCCACGAAAAAGAAAGAAATATCAAGGATGAAGGATCTACCTCAACCTCGAACAGTACCGTCCTAGTTCTACTCATAATTTCAGTCAAAAGACGTCCACTGCTGGACATAGGCCTCTCCTAAGGGGGGTGTTTGCCATAATCGCCACGCTTAACAGGTGGATTGGCGATCGCAGTATGGTGTTAAAATGCATAGAAAACGGCTGCTGCCCATTCTCTAGTAAATCCTTTAGTCGCCTTTTACGAAACCCACAGGAAGAAATAAGATGGTGGCTATTCTTAACGTCCGGCACCACACGGCGCTAATACGAAGCCATTGAATTCAGCTCGTATGATTAATCTCACGACCAGTAAACATACTGATGGCACGCATACCACCATTGAACCATCAAATTAACCAGTTCAGATCACAAACCCCAAATGACAGTACTATACTGTATCGTTGATCTCAAAAATCCCTTCATAGACAACAATATCACTATCAACGTTACACCACCTTCCATGATTACCTTCAAGCTCATCGCAACACTGCACACAAGTCAACCGGACCGAATTGCTCCTACAAATTAGTGCCGTCACTGATGTTAACAACACTTTGATGAGGTAATTACAGGCCAATTACTCAGTAGATGGTAATTAAGGCACCGCAGCGCGCCGAGATGTTATCAATATTATTATAGCGTCTTCACGATAAGTTTCGCTAACGAGCTGTGTCGTGTGGTTTGCGTTAAGGTAAATGTTGGGTGTAGATGCGGCTAAATGGTAGACTACAATTTGTGAAAAGGCATCGTCATCGCTATCCAAGCTATTTTGGGTTTGGCTTGCAGTTGTGGTTAAATATCAGTACCGACCTTATTTTAAAAACAGTGAGTGTCATTTGCACAATCTAATCTAATCTAACTAATCTGTATTGTCCCAATCACTTCAGGGAAAATTCCTCCTTTCCACAAAAGTTTTTGGCAATATAGTAAAATATATAAAGCTGGACATTATTAGTTCCCAAGAATTATTACCACGTCCATACAAAATAGGTAAATAGGAAATTATGAAGAAAGAAAAAAAAATATATAAAAATCTTTATTGAACAATTCTCACAATTTCCTACACCATTCACGCCTTTACAGCATGCATTTTATTTTCCAATATTTGATCCTTTCATACTGCCAGCGAATCATTTACAAAAAATGTACTAGTGCACCTTCATGAAGAGTATTTTGTATTTATTAGCTGCACTTTCATAGTAATTTTTATCATTTCTCTTTTAACTTTTACATTAAACTCAAAAAAGTTTCAAAAGATTTTTTTTCATCATATTCTATATTATGTTCTTTTTACCACCCCCGAAGTACCGCTATGACTCATGAAAAACAAATTAAACGTCCGTGACGTCAGAGCGTTGTCAAAGCCATAGCGTGTAACTGGTATACGGCGCTCATAAATCGCCATGTGGCCACATTAAACCTGATTACCCCCTGACCTTGTAGAAGATTGATGATTTATAGGCTGGACAATAAATTACGGATGTAATTTGAGGTCCTTTGTAACGATTTAGTGGCACTGCGAGAATCGATAGCACTTAAAACGAGAAAAATGCTTTTGGGAAAGGAATTATATTTTTAGACACTATTAATGGTAGATTTTATGTTCACAGAGAATTTTGTGTTTCTGGTTCTACTGATATTGGAATTAGAGGAAAATGGAACTGTTTCTGTTTGTTAAATAAAGTGTCACCTACAGTTATTTAATTCTGTTAACATTTAATTTGGTCGTCGGATCAATAATTTAATCAAATATCTATTTCTGGGAAAAATATTGCAATAACAATAAATATAGGGTAGTATATTTAGGGGGTATACAGGTGTGATGTTATGTTCTTATGTGTTATAGTAATTCCATCACTTTTTCCAACAATTTTTAGGGTTACGTACTTCTGAAAGCAAAAACAGAACCCTACAGAGCATTCGTGCGTCTGTCTGTCCGCCTGTGACAACCAATTTGCTCCGAATCTAATATACGGGTTAAGTTGAATTTTGGTACAAATATGAATTTCTGTGACCCAAACACGGAGTGTAACGTAAATAAATGAATTTTGAATATCGGGGTCACTTTTGAGAGGTAAAAAAGAAAATAAAAATAATAGTTTTGCAAACTGTACCGTGTGACAAATCAAATGAAAGAGCTTACTGTGAGGATCTCAAATATTTTTTTTTGTAATTTTTAAATAAAAAGTTTTAAAGCTATTTACGAAAATTTACCACCTTATCTCCGAAACAACTGAGCCTAAAATTATGAAAAAATACCGAATTTAGTTCTAGATACTTATTGATTACAGGGAAAACAAGCTGCCAAAGTCGGTTACAGAACCTAGCGATGGAAAGTTTAAAACCCCCATCAAACGTGTCCTTATCAAAAAAGCATAATATTAAAGACTACGTTGAAGATAAGGAAGTTTGGCAATATATCCTTCTGGTACCTCATTAATGGCATAACTATGTAAATGTCCATGTGCTTCCAAAATTACGATATTTCTTTTTACATACTTCATTGACATAATCTCCCTTATTACAAAACAAGTTTTATCGTCAGACCCAGGTTTAAAACATGGAGCCATTATTGAATTTCGAACTTCATTCCGACTATGGTAAAGTTAAACTTAGTACCGAACTAAGTTTTCAGTTTTGTATAAAGAACGGTATTTCAATCACTGTTACGTTCTTATTACAAAAACTAGCTCTATGATTTAAGCCATGTCAAAATATAAATCTTGTTTTGTAATAAGGCGGAATATGTTCATTATTTGACATTATACATACAATTTTTATTCCAACTATTTATTAGTGGCTTTTGGTAACAGGATATTATTCCAGATTTGTTACAGTTGTAATAGCGATCATTTCTTTTGGTTAAAATAGGACTTTATTTCTATTATTTTCATAATAGTTTTATAGATTTTTTATATTTTCAGAATCAGAATCCAAATCAGAATTATTTATTTGTAAAACATAGGTTCAAGGTCAAGGTCTTATATACTAATCATAATGTTGCACTATGTTTTGTCATTGATGACACACAAATATCAGTGAAAATTAATATTTTGTGAATGTGAGGAAGTTGTAGGCTTAATAGAATGTAGATTTGTAGACCATTTTCTATTTTGTTTGATAAGTACCTAGTACTTGTTGACAGGCCTACACTGTCCTCCCTTAACTATTAATGCTGTAATTTGAAAACATTGTAAAAGCCAATTATTTTCAAAAGAGTAACCGTAGAGTTTCTTGCCGGCTTTTCTCCATAGGAAACGACCAGTTGGAACCGTGCATCTAGCTTCTGACATTTCATAAGTGCCCTTGTAGGTTTATGTGAAATAAAATATTTTGATTTTATAGATTTTTTTATCTATAATATTGAAATTGCTAAATCTCTAAATATTGTGCGTACAAACTTACATTTGCAGTTGGAATGTATGGTTTAACATGTTCTCAACTAAAATGTTAAGTTAGTCTTGGGGTAAATTCATCCCAACTACGGAACCAATCAAGTGCGTGTCGGACCACGCACTTGGTTGGTTTTTTATTGTCGTTGCTGAGATTTTTATTTAATTAACTGATGCTGTTTATCACCAAAAAGTCTAGTCAGTAACACCAATGCCCTTTGCCCTAAGCCGACACTCGAGTAGCTTCTTTGAATTTCTAAAAAAACCTCGGTAAGCAAATACTGTCAAAGCTCTTGTGTCCTAACCATGAACGATGGCATAACCATAAGATACCACATAATAAAGACATACAACAATTTTTGTGTGAGTATGACCGTAACTCTTTCCTTATGTCAGACCCGAATGAATATTTACGGCAGATTCTGCGGGCGAAGCGTTGATGTGACAAAATTGCCGAAACCCGTTAAAAGTTATTGGGGCTTATTTTTAAAGGGACAATTTTGAGACAATAATACCTGTTTATCGGTTAGGCCTTTTTCATTGGGACCTAATTAGTCAGTTTCAATTCAATGTCAAAACCGCATGGGTACCTTTTTACAACCTTTACAGAATGACTAACTTTTGCCCGTGAGTTCGCACTCGTGGATGTTGGAATAAATCTCATGGGAGCGTACTACTAGGACTAAAGGCCCTATGTGTTAATCCAGGTTACAAACTATATGTGTGCCAAACATCGAAATCCGTTCAGCCGTTTTTGCGCCAATCCGTAACATACATCTAGACAAAATTAAAATTCTAAAAACTATAATTTTGGCATCAGACTCGTTCCCACACCTCAAAGTGATTTCTTCTTTTCAGAAATATTCAATGTACCTATGTACAGTTTTGACTTTATTCAAAATCAAAATATTTTATTTCATAAACCTAGCTCTATTTCTTATGTGCCCAAGCTAGGTGCGTGGTTTCAATTGATCGTTTCCTATGGAGAAGACCGACAAGAAAAGCCACGGTTACTGTTTTTAGAAATAATTGGCTTATACAATGTTTTCAAATTATAGTGTTAATAACCCTCAACAAGTACCAGGTACTTAATAAAATAGAAAATAGTCTAAAAATCTACAAGCCTACAAAGTACTCACATTCACAAAAAATAAAAAAAAATATGGATATAAAATATTATATTAAAATAATAAAAGTAAAAACTTTATTGAAATTAAAATTGTAGGTACTATTTTTTAAATTATGTCTAGATACGTATACATAGATGCCTAATGCTAGTTCATAGATCATACAAAGTGAAGGGAATGTTAGTATTTACAGATTTACAAAAAAAAAACTTTTTACAAAGAAAAATAACCGACTTCCAAAAAAGAAAACACTACAAAGTGAAAAATAACCTTAATTTCGGAAGTCGGAGTCTTTGGATCTATTTTAGTATTTTGCCACCGACTTCCGAAATTAAGGTTATTTTTCACTTTGTAGTGTTTTCTTTATTGAAAGTCGGTTATTTTTTTTTGTAAAAAGTTTTTTATTTTTCACTTTTTAGTGGGTAAGTTTGCAATTTATTTATCTAAGTTACAATAGCCTAATGTCAACTGCTCATCACCTTTTACAAAATATTGCTTTTCCCGATGCAGGGGCGTTAACAGTTGAGGAGTTCTCCTGGTAAGAACCAGGAGAACTGGAACTGATGGTGACTTCACCATATGCATTGTGACGAGCATAAATTGCAACCACATTAAAGTGTCTAATCGAATCGCAACAGTGAAATACTTATTATTAAATAGTTCCGGTGGTCATCTGTGGTCTTCATCATCAGTTCCACTTCACCAAATGGTGCTTTCCGAGTGCAAATGCATGAGTTACTATAAAAAATACTGAAATCGATATAGGTGTGCCTATAAAATTTGAGGATTACCTTTGATTTCCATGGGATCCCCTCATTAGATTCTGACTTGGTGACAATGGGACCACCTCGGGAGCATACCCTTTTAAACAAAAAAATAATTTTCAAAATCGGTCCACAATTGACAGAGCAATCGGTGAACAAACAAAAAAAAAAAAACATACAGCCGAACATATAACCTCCTCCTTTTTGGAAGTCGGTTAAAAATGTGGTTTACATGTTTACATTTAACGGTCATTCCTATTTATTAAGATAGTATCCGGGTAAAGTTTCAAGCGTCTTGATTTTTGAAAAATCTTAAATCATGTATTTGTTATTTAATGTTTAAATTACTTTAGAGTTTATCAAGACGCGCAGTAAAATCCTTACCTAAAATCTTAATTACTCCCTTTTAACCCGTAAGGATTACATTTGGAATAAACCCAAAACTTGTAAGGCTTTATTTTCTGTGAGAATTAGGTATATATAAAATACCAAGTTTCGAGAAAACGGACCACGCGTTGAAATTCTAACATACAAACATTGACACACCCAATACTCCTTCATGGGATAGTAAAAAATAAACAAAAAATCACCAACTTTATTATTTGCAAGAGTTTCAAGTTTATTAACTTAAGGTTTTTTTTAATACAAATAATATCCTCCTTTTCACCCGCTTGAAGGGTTCTACATACCGGCGCGACTTGTCGCGCGACGCGACGCGACTCAAAGGCACCGCTCGTCGTGAGACACGCGGGGCCTTTGTGTCGTGTCGCGTCGCGCGACAAGTCGCGCCGATATGTAGAAGCCTTTAAGTTCGAATTTACAAAACCACCTTCTTCGTGCTCGCCTACATCATAAAACGAACCCTAGTGCAAAATTTCACGTCCCTAGTGACAGTAGTTTGGGTTGTGCGTTAATACGTCAGTTTCCACATTTACGTAAAAAACGTTATATTGATAGATTTATTATTTAGTTCAATACAAAAAAATAAAAAATAAATTAGGACTTTATAGATTTTTTTTTTTGTTCAAGTGCACAAAATTTTATAAGCAACTTACTGAGTTTCTAGTTAATCGGACCGCGCGTTAAAACTCTTCTATACCAACTTTGACATCCCCCAATCCCACTTCAGGAGTATTTTAGAAGAACAAAAAATGACAATCTTTATAATTTACTTATTTGTGCCAAGTTTTAAGTGTATAACTCAAGGAATAAGATTTTTCATTAAAAAAAATCCCCCCTTTCCACCCCTTTAAAGGTCGAATTTACAAAAACCCTTCTTAGCGGATGTCTACGTCCTAATAACTAGCTGTGTGCCAAATATCAGCCCAATCTGTTCCGTGGATTGAGCTGTGTGTTGATAGACCAGTCAGTCACGGTTTCCTTTTATATGTAAAGATAGAAGAAGAAGACTACTAGGGTGCTATTTTATGCACGCCTCATAAGCGAAGCGTTGAGGTTGTGCTCTACTCTCGACATTTCAAAAAAAGCAGTTTTCTCGAAACTGAAATCGTTTTTTTTTTAATTTATATCGCACTTACAGGTTAATATGAGTGTACTAATATCAAGACAAATAATTTGTCAGACACATAAAATATAACTCAATAACAATTATTTTGTATCACATAGTAAATAATAACATTAAAAATGATCTTTTCTGGACGTCCGTGTGTCTGTGTTTATAGATTGGTGTATGTGGCAGAGAAATTGGTCGAAAAAATTATCGTACCGGAATATTTTTTTTTTATTATATAAACTAATACACTACGGACTTTCTTAATTAATATGAGCGTTCAATTCACTGCATTCAAATTGTTGCATGGTTTAATACCAAAAACCAAAGCCTTTCTGACTCATCATGATTTGTACCTACTGCGTTTAAAACAAGGTACTCAGTCAATCAATCAATTAATCAATCGTCTTTATTTATAAACATAGATTACAACAGTGTACAAGATGATATAATTGTTATATTACAGTTTCTATAAGTTTTACCTTTGACGTACAAAAAATATACATTTATGCAAGGATTTTGTCAATTAAGTAAATTAATTTATAATAATTCAGTAGTATAAATATCAATTTATTTAAATGTAATTCAATAAAATGCAATAGATAATGTCATGTACCGTCGAGGCTATATCCTGCATGGCGTTTCCATGCATCCTCCGTGCGTATTTTATAAGTTGATGGCATATTAATAGGGACACTATTATGTCTAATAATTATATGGTTCGATAGGAATAATTACGCGTTTAAAATTAAATGTCATTTATTTCATTAAAAATCCCGGTATGTACGAGTAATATATGGATGCGGAGTCCATATAATTGAAAATTGGATGAACTTACCTAAGTGAAATCCAATTGTAATTTTGCGAACATTGATCTGAAAAATAATTGATTACTGTGTGTGTAGTGTTCCCTATTCACTACTCTATGGCATCGCGGTTATATTTGGAGTAAAAAAAAAAAAAGAAAAAAAACATTTTTTAGTCTGTGGCAAGTCCAAACGTCACTGATTTAGAGCCCGGATACTGCTTGTTCCCCCATTATGCCAGGGTTTCAGCTGCATGCAAATGCTGTTGGGCTGTAATATTTTTCAGATCAATGTTCGCAAAATTACAATTGGATTTCACTTAGGTAAGTTCATCCAATTTTCAATTTTGCTTCACGTTGATCTGAAAAATAATTGATTACTGTGTAGATGTTCAGAGTTGAAGCATAATGGGTGTGTCCCAGGACAATTAGGTAGCTCGTAGGTATCTATGTATTAATATACCTAAGCATTTGTGGGAATTAATAAAGTAATTTTTTTAAAGTGATTAAGAGTTTTATTTTTTAGTTTTCATATTTTAACAATCAATGTCAAAGAATGATTCAATTATCTTATTATTATGATACACAGTTTGACCACAAGTACAACTGCTGTGGAAAGAAAGATGTTAACATAAAATGTTATTTTAATGGTTTATTATTTATTATAGAGTTGAGTATCATACTCATCAATTATACATATACCACCACCGATACTCATAAGTATTGGTGTTACTTCTATCATATTATTAATTAATTAAAAATAAAGAAAAAAGGATTGCGGGTGTTATCTGCATAATCAGCCTTGATTGAAATGGTTACATAAATGTAATACCGTACTTATTTTATTATTTCTAGCCTCATAGTTAGTGTAAATTAAAAATTGATTCAACAAAAGTGCTGTTATTGCTAGATTCTATTACAGGTAAGTTGTAGAATTTTGCAAAAGTTGTGGAGCTTTCTGACCAGCCAGCTGTTTTCCTGATTACATCCAGAGAGACACCTGCAGCTCTAGCGGATGAAGTACTAGAATGGCGTGTACTGTGTGATGTGTACTTACTTGTGTCCACTCCGCTGTCAGCTAGGATAGATTTAATCCACCTACTGATAGTCTGCTTAGATGCTCGATGATAGGGTTTTTTGTAAGTAGTTATCAAGTACTTCTCCTGATGTCTAATCTTGGCTGTCCTCTGGATGTAGTCTTTTAGGGCACTGGCTGGGCATAGCTTAGGTTCTTGGTAGTAAAAGGGCAGATCCATAAGAGCTTGCTTTTTTGTACTAAATGATGTCTTCACAATGTCACTGACAGAAATTATGATTCTAGAACTAGTTATGGATATATCCTCCAGTTTTATGGCAGACAAGGTTTGCACTCGTTGAGCAGTCGCCAAAGCTAGTAAAGTTACTAGTTTTTTAGTAAGTATGTCTAGACTAAGCTCTGTGTTTTGAGGTAGTTTATTGAAATGATTCAATACAGTGGATGGGTTCCAAGTTTATGTGTAACGAGCTAAGGCTGGTTTCAGTCTAAACACACCTCTTAGAAATCGTTTGATTCTGTCATCCATGCCCACCTTCTCTCCCATGAGGAGGGACAGTGCAGATTTATAAGAGTTTAAAGTTTTTAAGCTAGCTCCATTTTCAAACATTTCTGTTAAAAACGTAATAATGAATGGGACAGAGGTCAGAGTGGGTTCCAGACCATGTGTTTTGCAAAATAGCCACCACTTTTTATAGATACAGTCTATAAAAAGTGGTGGCTATTTTGCAAAACTTTTGTATTGTTTCATTGTACCTGAAGACACAGATGCTAGCATGATGTTTAGTGAGCTTTCTGGCAGGCTACGGCGTCTGAATGCCTCCCGCAGAAGACGCTCGCTGCCAGGGAAAGGTGACTGCTCAATGGGTGATTTGTCCTAAGAGGAGATAACAAAAGATTAGGGCTAGGTTCAAACACAATGGGTTTTGTTATCATTATACTCATGGCGAGAGGGTATCATGGCTGCGAATCCCAAAGAGGGTAAACCAAAATGCCTTTAGCTTTGTCACTTATAATTTTTCATCCCTTTCCTCTCTAGTTAGGCCATTTATCAAAATGTGATCCCAGCGCTTGCTGATATCTTCTTGAATTTTTCCTTCGAACTTGATGGAATCTTCATTTTCGTGACTCAATGCTTCTCGGAATGGGGCAAGATAATCTGCGTCTGTATCTTGCGCATTTTCCACATCTGGAATTATGTATAGACATGAGCAGGTTTGAAGAGTCTGTGTGTACGAGAACATTGTGTTCTGTATAACAATTATTCGTGTAAATTTTTGTTTTACGTATCACGTACGTTTTACATGGGTATCTCGTACCAAATCAAAGCTGTGGTATCACGTACCAAATTTGATCTTCATGCTTAAGGGTATCTCGTACCAGCACGGTAGTTGAGTGACAACATTTAGGGGTATCTCGTACCAAATCAAAGCTGTGGTATCGCGTACCAAGTTTGATCATCGTGCTTAAGGGTATCTCGTACCAGCACGGTAGTTGAGTGACAACATGTAGGGGTATCTCGTACCAAATCAAAGCTGTGGTATCGCGAACCAAGTTTGATCATCGTGCTAAAGGTATCTCGTACCTGCACGGTAGTTAAATAAAGACATTTCTATCTTCATGCATGACGAAATACCTAAAGTAGGTATTGCATCATTTTTACCTAAAAAAAGGAAAGTAAGTAAACTATTCCCTGACCATCTTGTTCCGTAATGTAAACTTCCATGTTAGATGATTCTGCAGAGGTGTTTTTCAGCTCTGGACTTGGTGTGAAGCTCGGGGTCCGAGTTCTGTAGTTTTCCGAGTCAGACGAGGAAGGCCGCCGGGGACTGCGTGAGCGTGTTCTGCTCCTACGCCTCCGATGTCGACGCTTCTTTTCGTATTTTAATAGCTTAGCTAACCTTTTTAGTATTTTTTCTTCACTTGGCATGATGAAAGGATTAATTAAATCACAAATAGCGCTAAAAGTTTTTGGAGCCAACGATGCCGTAGGCGCGCGAAAAGGAAAAGTGACGTTTGGACTTGCCACAGACTAAAAAATGTTTTTTTTCTTTTTTTTTTTTACTCTAAATATAACCGCGATGCCATAGAGTAGTGAATAGGGAACACTACACACACAGTAATCAATTATTTTTCAGATCAATGTGAAGCAAAATAATCCATTTCTCGTTATAATTTTGCGGTAACAGTAGTGATGCTGAAGCCTTCATTGGCTTTTTAATTACCTATATTGTACTCAAACTTTATTTTTATAATTTTCAAGACTACCTACTTTATAATTTTATGTAAGTAACATAATATAATTTTAAGTTAAGAATTTTCAAGTCCAGATATGTTCCAGTAATAATATTTCATTTCAAAATGAATATTTACGGAAAATTCAGTACATTTTCAGGAAGAAGCGCTGATGTGACAAATGTGAATACCGCTATAACTCATTGCCGGTCATATTTTTGCATGATATTGGAAACTAAAATATATTAGTAGCAAAACTTTTTGAGAAAACCGTTTCATTTCGGTTCTTCAACTTGTCAAGTACTATTTGTATTTTTGGCCATATTTGTTTTGCTTTAGATTTTTACCACTAGTAAAATTAATAGTTTTTGATTGAGGATTTTAGTAACACAGGCGACAATATCAACACCCTTGGGATATTCCTTTATCTACCCCTGTTCATTTTTGTAACACAGGCGACAATATCAACACCCTTGGGATATTCCTTTACCTACCCCTGTTCATTTTAGTAACACAGGCGACAATATCAACACCCTTGGGATATTCCTTTATCTACCCCTGTTCATTTTAGTAACACAGGCGACAATATCAACACCCTTGGGATATTCCTTTATCTACCCCTGTTCATTTTAGTAACACAGGCGACAATATCAACACCCTTGGGATATTCCTTTATCTACCCCTGTTCATTTTCTGTAACAATTCTCGCTGCACCTTTGCGGCCCCTGTGTGAGTACTTTATGAGGGTTACAAGATGTTGCGGTTCGCCCATTTCAATCTTAACCCAAAACTTGGCATGTCCTGGCATAAACAACGCAGTCAAAAGCCTACTTGAAGTCAACAGAACATGAGATCAGGATAGTATTGACCCTGTAGTGTGTTAATTTGTCTAAGAGAATATGGTGTCTTTAGGATTAACTTGCTTTAATTTATTTACTAGAACTTATGGGCTGGGTCCAATCATGAAACTAAGAACACAACCGACCTCATCTACTTTAAAAACATAATTTATTTTTGTCGTGTTAAAGTGTTTTTTTAAACCTACTTACAGAAATAAAGCATTTGTCAATTAACACATGCGGGTGCACTATTCATATATATCCCTGCCTACCACTACAAGGAGTAGGTGTTATGATAAATAATGTTAATTTACTCAGAACTAAACTCCATTTGAAATAAGATTAGACATTAAAATAAACTTTTTTACAGTCCGTTCAACCGATTCTGACTTCTATGCCGTACGCATTAGGTTGGCTTTAAATGAATAAACGTGGTTACAATACTAACTGTTTATTACAGGTGCCATTTGTCATGCCACCAACGCAATAGAAGTCAAAATCGGTTGAACGGACTGTAAAAAAGGTTTATTTAAACGTCTAATCTTATTTCAAATGGAGTATAGTAGGATGTTAAATGATATTTTTTAGATGGATCACTACTTAGTCAAAGTTGTTTTGTGATAATTAAGACATGAGATCATAGCTTGCATATATCAGAGAAGTTCTTAAAGCATAACTTACTACACTTCAGAAATTGAAACAGTTTGAGGCTGCCGTGATCAATAACTAGTTAAGTACGAGTGGGTGATTGATCAAACTATTTGACTTGCATTGCTACTGGACTGTGAAAATGATCAGCCATATAAATGATAAATGATTTTTATTTCTGTAAGTAGGTTTGTACAAACACTTTTACACGTCAATCATATTTTAAAAACTTGATGAGGTCGGCGTTTCCTATCTGACTACTCTGAGAAGAAAGGCCGAAACAAACTCAGAGGTCACAGTCTCTTTTTAAGTCCAGACATAATCTTGGTCAGTGAAGGCCATGTAGATTGGTGTCTGAAATGGTCTTTTGAGGAAAGAACCACACAGATTGAGTGGACCTGACCAGTCAGTGCACGCATTTGTAAGTAATCGTGCAGCTCTACTCAGAACTTAAGGAGCTCAACGATGCGACGATCAATACCAAAGAAAGGATGGAGGTATATAGTAGATGACATCATCTAAAACACTTTTCAAAAAATCTTGTCCGGTCCCTGCTAAAATAAATCTCAAGCATTAACTAGTTGAATTTATTGCACAAAAGAAAAACAGGACATGAATAAGTAACTTCGCTAAGCCTTTCATCCACATTCTTGTAAACCAATCTAACATGACTATCCCAAAATTCTACCAAATCCTCAGCATAAAACCTATCTCAAACTATTCTGCTTAGGAAATAAATAACGTAAGTACAAACGGCCTTTCCGGAGGTGTAAGTAAAACATCCTTTCCTGACCCGGACCAAAGTTACAAGGTAAACAATGACTCCTTAGAGTTTTGGCCTTAAACGCTTCTACGTCTGTTGAATACAGAGCGAAGAATAATATTTGTTGTTTGTAAGAGATTTGTGGTTTGTGTACGGCGGCGCTCGGAGAGTTGAAGATGTACCAACCGTGTGTGCTCCAGTGACGTAAATATTTATTGACTTTTAAAGTGCAATGTGAAAGTTGAACGTAGAGGATTATAAGATGATGTTGTCAGTATTTTTGTTACGAAATACGAAATGAAAAACGCATTTTTATTTATTTTCTTTATTTTAGGAAGGCTTACAGACTAATAACAGTATAATAATAATAATATTTATCAAAGTTGCTAATTACAAGCCCCCACAGATAAAAACAAACTGAGTACTCCCTCATAGTCTAAGTCCCGTATTACAGAACGTCACTCAACACCAAAGCACTACCCAAAACTAGTCTCAACCAATCAAATGGCTTGAATATAGCCCCAAGCAATGCCCGAACGATGAGCGACGCTCTGCAAAAAGCACCTAAGTTACATCATAAATCTGGATAACTAACTTAAGCAAATAAATGATTTCTATTCTATTCTAATTAAACGAAATCAACCAATGCTGAGGGATAGCTATCCCTCAAAGCGAGCTAACTTCGTCCAATCTTAAATAATAAACTTATTCAATTTACGGTCAAAGGAGCTTATTTTATTTAAGGTAATAAATAATAGAAAAATAACAAATGCCAAATCTCATTATGCCTACGACAAAGCCAAGAGCTTAAGCAAAATTGTAAGCTTAGGGATTAAAAGTATTCCAGCTCATATTTAGAACATAAACCCAATATAATTTCACTGAAACTTAAGCCTATACTAATATACCTACTAATATGAAAACACCTGAGGGAAATAAACGCTGTTTACATACATTGCGGGTTATGTGCGAGTAGCTATGTATAATAAGATCACTGAAGCGTCGATGCATCGTGTACTCCATTGTCTATTAGCTGCGAGACGTTAAGTAATGAATATTGAAACTGCATTAACTAAGCTCAAGGGGAATTTGCGAAATCAATTCGTAAATGCTGCAAATTGATTTGATGAGGGAATTAATAATCCATCATCAGTTTGGGTTATAAAATAAAGCTGCTAACTGCGTCTGCCTGCATATTCAGGCTAATCTAGATTAATCTGGTAGGGTTTGCATCGTTTATATTGCTGCGGTATTTATCCTATGAGTGAAGATAATGGCAGACAATATTGTTGTTACAATATGAATGGAAGATAGATCGTTTGGTGAGACTTTGATTTGGAGAGAAAATTATATAGAGGAGGATTTTTGTTCATTGCAGTATTCTTACAATGAAAAGAAATATCAAAACGTTGTCAAATCTAGCGAAGGAGTAACAGTCAACCGCACGTTCATGGTAATAATTTGGCAGCGCCTATAAGACGTTGCAGTAAGGGCGGCCTTTGGATGATCGTATCTGAACCTGAAAACATAAGTAAAACACAATATTTTAACATCAATAAATTCAAAGAACTCATTATAAAACTCCCTTCAAATGATTGACAGTTACGTCCGCCATTTTGTCGTCCATGATTGTTCCATCCTCGCGCGACACATGACGCTTTTAAGTCATTATTTTTAACGAACACGCTGTATCACTTTACTGAGACATAAAAATGTCTGTTACCTGTGACGAGTTCATTATTTTATGTGTTTGTAAAAATGTCAATTCCGTAGTGACAATGAACTTGGTATTTGGTGCTGAAGATTAGTTAGCAGTTCTTAAGTATTTTATGATGTAGGAGGGCAGTAGTTCTAACTAGTATATCTTTTAATATTCGTAAATCATCACTTTCTTGTAAGAAAATAATCATTTACGATTAGTGAAAGATACCAATCTTTCACTATTCGTAAATGATCATTTTCTTACAAGAAAGTGATGATTACTCTTACTCGTAAATGATTACTTTTACCTTAGAATGTGCCAATAAATGAGCATAGAACTGTTCTGGTGCGATCTAAAATATTTTACTCTTCAAACCTCCCTCCCTCCCTCTTTTTTTTTCTTTTTTCATCAAAACCCTTCTAAATATTTGGTCTAAGTTTCATTGTTGAGTAAGAGGAATAAGCCTGTTCTGCTGTGCGCTAATTCAGTTTTGTTTTTTTGAGAAAATCGGGTAATTAGCTATTATTAGCTTATTATAAGAATGTCAGGTATAGATAAATAATTCAAAATTAACGTTAAAGAACGATGACAAGGGACTGTTACATTCAATATTCCTACACCCATATCAACATTACAATATTTTATATCATCTCCATTCAAATATTCATTTCATTCCTCCATTCCTTTCATAGACCTATCAATGGGTACAATAAAAGCAGTTATACAGATCATAACAATCCTTGAACCTTAAAATATACGGTTCGGGGCCCAATAGGGTCATTCGATCTACATAACAAAAAGATATTCACACGTTATGTAATAAGGGCGTATATAGTGGTTGTTTTATAGGACTTTAAATCTTACGTAGTAAGTTAATAGGGCCTTTTAAATGGTCGAATATTTGACGGGTTTGTTGCGTCAGAGTTGTGGCAAGCTATGTGCCATTTTGATGATAATCGTGATTAATGTTCGGATAACTATTTGTGTTAATGACTTTGGGTTCCTTTGGTTTCCAGTTTTGTACATAGGTCTGATTCTTTGATCTATACTCATCTGAAGATTCAAAGATTTATTCAACATTCGAGAACTGTATCCTTTAACATCGTGAATCGTTGTACTGTTTCAAGTTGCAAGAATATTTCCAAGAGAAATCACGGAAACTTCAATTCACAATGCTAGCATTATTTGTTTTCAGAAAAGTTCAAAGTTCATACAAACATGTGGCAACATCTTCGCTAAAACTACCGTGCCCAACCAATGCCATAACTAACATCTATATTAGCAGAATGATATCGTTCAAACAAAGTTCCACCGCCACGCGAACAGTCATTTTCTTATCAATAAAAGAATGTCAAATTTCGAGGTTATGTCCGTGATAACTCACGCTCCATTAAGCTTAAAGCATAAGCTACGTTGCTTAACTTTCGTCACACATGACAAAGAAATCTCAACCTTAGCTCGCTAAACATAGAGTCTTCTCAATATGGCTGACTTGTACAATGAATATTTATTTCGTTCTTAGGATACACAATTTTTATGGCATGTTTTTATAATCTTGCCAATGTTACGATGTCGTTCTGAGCTTGGAGTACGTTATCTCCGCTTTTGTTGCCAGTTGATTCCGCACTGCAATTGGAAATGTATAAAAATCTGGTTTTATGGAGGGTATAGAATTGAGTCAGCGAAAATTCAAAAGTTATATGGATTCCCAGATTTCTATGTCATGCCAAACGCTATGAGAATCAGCTACAAAATTTTCTTCGAAAATAATCATAGTTATAGATTACCACAAGATATTGTTTTATCATACGGAAGAAAACTTTGCAGCAATGAAAAAAGATGAATATTTGCATCCGTCTTTAAAATTTAAATTATCAGCATGATTGGCAAGTATAGCGCGCTGTTTCTGGACATCCAAGCAACCGAACATAATAATTATTCCACTAGAGCAGAACGCAAATTAGGACAGATCAGGTCGATAAACAGAAGCACATCTACCTATCTCTATATTGCTAACTATAGTTTTCTTAATGGCAAACTACATACAGTCTGTCGTGTCGAAACTAGGTCGGGCGGCATTTGCTTGTTGCTACAAGTTTTTGGCGAAGTTGAAAACTTGCGATATATGTAAGATCTAATCATGCGTCTGCAACTAACCTACGGATCGAACTTCACAAGTTTAACGGGCCTTGCATGATGGGGTGAAAAGGAAGAAGTGGCTTTAATCACGCAATTTCAAAAAGCATACCCGAGTTTTTTACTGTGGCGGCCTCTGAATGCGCTAGCTAGTGATGTTGAACCACCATCAACAAAAGAATGAAGCTTAATATGGCATATTTAACCTCTTTACAAGTTCATTCATTTATTAAACTTTGTGCACATATATGAATTGCAGAGCCATACTTCATGCCATTGGAATTCTTTAATTATGGGTGGTGGAAAGATAACAACTACGGCGAGTTCTTGTGTATTTTGGTGGATAGTGCCGGTTCAGACACTATTAAAACAGGCCCTAAGCCTTTATGTAACCCAACACACCCATCGAATCAATATTAAATAATCTACAACTAAAGCCTAAACCAATATTCAGACTGTTCTGTCCCATAGATTTTCCAAAATCTCCAAGCCCATATACAAGGCCCCTAAAGGCTTCTACATACCAGCGCGACTCGTCACGCGACGCGACACGGCACAAAGGCCCCGCGTATTGCGAGACGAGCGGTGCCTTTGTGTCGCGTCGCGTCGCGCGACAAGTCGCCCCGGTATGTAGAAGCCTTAATACGAAATCATACCGAAACTTGCAAGGTGGTTCAACGCTAAACATTACGTAGTACACTTTGCTATTTATTGGCCATTAGCAAGTTTATGTCGTAGATACCTGGAGGATCCCACTAATCTGATGTCAAGTGTTTGATCGGCCGTCACTGAAGTGGGTGCCTAAGTTATTGGACCAAAGTTTCGAGTAAGCACTCTTTGTTGTGGATTATATGATGTGGGTGTTGTGTTTGTGGTTTTAGGACCGAATTACATAACATAACATTATGCCTGTAGTCCCCGAAGGAGAGGAAGAGGTACACCTATCCACCGTATCCACATTTTGCCAGATATGTTTAAGTCCCATGTAATAGGGGGCGAGCCTATTGTCATCAACTAAGCCCAAATCCAGACTCCAGGTTGCTACTGAGGAAACCCGGTTGGAAAAACTCAAAAACACTTTGCCTGACCTGGGAATTGAACCTAGGATCTCATGCTCAGCCGTAGCGCTTGCAACCACTAGACCAACGAGGCAGTCTGAATTATTGAAAGATGTTCAAGCATTGTGGAAGCTTTGTAGGAAACAACCCTTTATATCGCGTTTTTAACCAAAATCTTTGATCATAATTTATGGATATGATTGTAATTTATTATTTATATTCATAGGTTTCAAATGATAACTTTTTAAGTATTCATCTTCTAATAATTATAAGTTTGTTAATCTTATTATATCGTTTTATCTAGCTTGTGTTTTGCATTGATCTTATTAGATTAGATCGTTATTTATTTATGGAAGAACTATTACCAACTGCAGCCTGCTATTTAGCTCTGTATCTATTAGTTTCAAATTCAACATTTTAGCTTTTAAGAACACTATAAAATCAAATTCTATACATTCAGGTCCAACGCAGTGCCTTATCTCATTCGTTCGTACTCCGTTTACCTTTACCGGTAGGTAAGCGCGCTTTCGTTTACCTGTGGGTCGAGTGCCCAAATAACCTTGTTCAGCGACATTGTCCGTGGCCTATCTAGGGTTGTACGGACCAACTAGGTGCTTAAGTACTGTTGTTTTGTAAAGGCTGTTTAACTTTTGTATTTGTGAAAATATGTTTTGTTATCCCGAGGGATTTTTTTCTGTTCTTTTGGACATCATTTTGAATGATGAGGTATTTGAAGGACAGAGGCATGAACCAAACTTTAAACCAACGAATATTCAAACTGCCTTTGACTAAAATTCAAGAACCAAATTAGTGTACTTTAAAAACAACACAATTTATCATCACGCCTGTATTCGCCGAAGGGTTGGGCAGGTTGTATGGTACATACATTTGTTTTGTTTTATATAAACAAAAGACTAAGATTACGCCAAACGCTTCAATTAAACACAGTATAGAACGTAATAAAAAAAAAACAACAAAAACAGTCGTTCTTGTTAAACACAATACAAAACTCAACAAATAAAAAACAATCAAACTCCACTTGAATAAAACTACACGATTAAAAGTTTCAAAAGCAATAACAAAAAAAAACCCCTAAAGTGTCATTTCAATTTCAGCAGCCCTATTGTGGCCGTTATTGGGGACGTGGGGTGTCGGCGTCAGACTGAAGCAAGCAAGGTCAGTTAGTCGACGAACAAATAGGTTTAGTGTGGGAAGTGACCGCCCAAAGATATTGAGGGTTTGTAGTTATGATTAGTGGGGTTCGTGGACAAAGTTTTGGTTTAAGGGTGCTGCTAGAAAGTAATTTGGTCAGTAGGTAGTGGAAAAGTGATGACACATAAGAGCTACCTTCACCAACTGTAGCATATGAGTAGTCTTGTGCTGGTATCAGACAAGATTTTAAAACTGGTTACCATAGTAAGATTACAGAAAAAACGATTTCGTTTTATTCTAGCAGAACACGGCATACATATAGACTTCGGCTGCCACCAATAAAACTAAAATTATTTAAGAAAAATGTATACTGCATGTCGATTATTATTTACAATCATTTACAAAATACTTTTCAAGACTTACCGCTGACAAGGTTTAAAAAATGCTTTTTAAACTATTACTATTTAAGAGATTATACCAATAAGGACTATTTAGAAGACAAGTCAATAGAATCTGTAATTTGTAAGTTGGATTAATTGACATCGCTGATCGTGAATAGATTTGCATGCCACGTTATGGCAGGATATGCTTAAACAAATTTACTGGAACACCATATTCTAACAAATAAATATATTTGATTCTTTTCGAGCCAATGAATTCGTATTAAATGAGTAGAGCTCGGTAGGCGACCACGATATTCGCGGATATTATTTAAGTCCTCAAAAGTACATGGACTAAAACGGATAGTATATGGACACTTTAGATACGTTCCTATGGGGGTATGGTTTTATAAGAGCATTGCACTCGCACTGGGGTGTCAGAGGGATAACATGACAATATCGATAAAAATCTACTTATGAAACCATATTTTTAATTTGCTAAAAATTCTAGTGAGGTCTGGAAGAGTATACTTATCTGAAACGTTTGCGAAGAAGACAGCAAACTGAATAAATAGCGATCAAAGGTCAATTAAAAAAAGCTTTTATATTAGGTATTTTATTTTTATAATATTCCACCTAAGTTAATCTACAAAACCTGTTACTCAGTACAAATTAGTACAGAACACATTAATAAACTGGCCCAAATAACATGATAACTTGTAGAAATCAGCAGCATGGCAGATATTAGCGGAGTTTACACAAGCATAATCAGCCTATAATGTTCCCACTGCTGGGACACAGACCTCCTCTCTTCGAGAGGGAGTGGGCCGTAATCCACCACGCGGGCCCAGTGCGGGTTGGTAGATGTCACATGTCTTCGAATGTTTGGTTCTAGGACATGCCGGTTTCCTCACGATGTTTTTCTTCACCGTTATGAGAGCAGTGGTGTTTAAATAATTTACACAAAGTAAAGCGCCTGCCTGGGTTTGAACCCACGACCTACAACTCGTAAGTCAGGGCCGTTACCACTGGGCCACCACTGCTTTACACAAACGCTCCTTAATATTGCCGGTCGGTTTACCCGACAAACAGACTATAAGGAATATAAGTATGCGGGCTTATCGACTTGGAATTACTATAAGAGCTGTTTAGCTAATTAATGGTTTAAGGGAAAATATTATGGTCTATTTAAACATGTTTATGGATGAAGGTTACCAATATGTCTTGGGTAGATTATGTATAATTTACTTCCACCTGGTTGTAGTTATTGCAACTACGACTGCTGCGCGTGGAGTCTTGGGTTTGACTACCGGGTAGAGGTAGTAAGTTTTTAAAGAGTGAGGAAATCGTCAGTAGCTTGGGGTCTTGATTTGTGCCCGGTTAAAGACAACAGGCCCGCTCCCTATTGCCAGAGACTTACAACCAGCAGTACCTATGTGGGTTTATCATACTCCTCTACCTATCTCGCTTGCTCGGGGTTACAAGCGTGATGAGAATGTACTGACCTCTTACCGATAACCTCAAGTGGGGCCTCATTATCATCATTATTTCAGCCGAAAGACGTCCACTGCTGGACATAGGCCTACCCCAAAGGGGGGGTTTGCTATAATCGCCACGCTTGGCACGTGGGTTGGCAATCGCAGTATGGTGTTAAAATGCATAGAGAACGCTGCTGCCCATTCTCTAGTAAGTCCCTTAGTCGCCTTTTACGACACCCATGGGAGGAAATGGGATGGTGCTATTCTTTACGTCCGGCACCAAACGGGGCCAAGACCAAGTGGGGCCTACACTACATATTTACTAATAATAACAATAAGAAATTAGTTATAATAAGTTTATTTATTGTTTGTTAATTTATTTATTGTTTGTTAATTTATTTATCAACTGGCGAAATGTCGGTGTAATGTGTGTGGCACACCTCTGCCTAACCCTCGGGGATTACAGGCGTTATTTTATCTTACGTGTTATTAATAACCTATTAAAAACTTAGAAAGCCATGAATAGTGGATAAGACAAGTTTAAGAATAAAAGAGGTGATTTTGTCACATTGATTCTTGAATTGGGTGCTTATTTTTTTTTCTAATAGGTTTTATAATAATTATAGCACAGAAATAAATAAGTCCAAAGTTATCGTTATAATTAGGTACGTTTTTTATGCAAAACTTTTGCAACATTAAACTCGGGAATAATAAAATTGTGTAATTAAATATCGAAACCCGGTAAGTACACCTACTCGAGATTGAACTGTGAATGGGGTTAAAGGAGATTGCAAAAAAATGTATAGGCAAAAAACCCAGACTCGATAGGAAAAAAAACTTATGTTGGGTAAAAAGACATTAATTGTAGATAACAAATATGAAATTACTTTTTTTTAAATATCCCCATGATTGATTATTTTTTTATAAAAGGTTGGATTTTCTTACTTCTTCTTCGTCTAAATAAAGTTGTTTAGCAGTACAATTATAAAAATAAATAAAATTGAATTGTCTTAAATAACAACATTTTACAAAATGTATGTGAAAATACGGTAAAAACCTCCGAAACGGCTTGACCGATTTTGACGGGACTTTTACTAACAGATAGCTGATATTATAAGAAGTAACTAGGTTACTTATACTTTAGAAAAAGCCGCACGGGCGAAGCCACGGGCAGCAGCTAGTAGTATATAAAAGGGTGTGTAAAAAACCCGTAGCTATTTATATTACTGTGATAAAGCAACATTATGGCGTCGACATGGTTCTTTTCATAGATTATTAAAAAAAGAAAATACATCACTTTTACATATTATCGTGATCAACTAACAATCTAGAAAACTAGCTGGTTGTTACATGCGTAGCATAGGCGAAATGTTACATGCTGCTTACATGTGCACAACTTCCCCCTGCCAGGGTTGCGAGTTTGTCCGAAAGGGATATCGTGGCCCTGGCACACAGGCAAATGAAGGAATACGGGTGGGTTTTAGTAAGTAAAAGTCTGACACGGGAGAAGTTATTTGATAATTTCCAAAAAAAAAAAATATGTGCACATTTTCCCGACGTACAGAAAGGTAAGGTTCTCGATATGCATTAATGAGGATTACTGCGATTCTAAAGGCACTCATTGTGTTTTGTTGAAATAAGTGTTAGTGGCACTCTCAGTGCTTAAATGACTTTCGTTACGTTGGGTTGGTTGGATGGTGGAATACAAGAAACTTAACCACACTACCTATTTCTTTATATTTGATAGATTATTTTGAGAGAAACTAATTTCACATTCGATATCTACCATGTATCGTATCTACTATCGTAGGTATAGATAAGTTGTTTTAATCAACCCTGGTTGTTTTTTTGGGCATTCTCCTTTGTAATTTCAAAATGCATAATATGTTCGTTTTTTCCAGAACAAGGTCAGTCAAAAACACTACTAAAATAACGATTAAAATCGATGATTTCTATCATATTCCGGTATGTCTATTGAGAGTTTTTATCAAAATCAAGCACGTCTGCGACAACCAATCATTGTAAAGTATGAGGTCTGAAATGGCTGCCATTTCCATGAGTTATAGGGCGTGAAACCGGCAAGATCAAAGTGTTTTTTTTTTCAAACTCCGATATGTTTCACTAGTTTATATATTATTATTATTTCTATTCTAATAAACACAATCTCCTACATGTGTGATCGTTTAATAAAAACTCTTATAGCTTAATAATCTATAGCCAAAAACTTACAATATTAACTTATTTACTTTTATTTATTTAATTATAACTTAACAATATTATCTACTTTAATTTCCCAATTTTCATTTAAATTGGACATACTAGGTTTTGATATTAAACTACCTACACAATTAATATACCACGTCTCCAACGGTTTTCACAATATTTAATTAAAATTACTTTATACTATTGATACTCGCTTCAAAGTCTTGAACACACAAATTCACTTTTATATTGGAATATCAATAGATATTTAGTATAAAATATATTTTATTCAAATACCACAATTAGCTCAGTTTCTCATTACATAAATAAGGTAGAAATGCTCGTAATACCAGAATGATAGGCCGTTACGGTAGTTAGAGGTTTATTTATTATTTTACTAGCTGTTCCTCGTGGTTTTCATCATTATCGGCCTATAAAATGTTCCCCCTGCAAACTCAAATTCAAACTCAAAGCATTTATTTCAATTAAACCATTGACAGGCACTTTTGAATTGTCAAGAACTCGGTCAGTTACAAATATGAAGCTAGTTGCCCATTCCAAATAGTAGGTTCCTATGGAGAAGAACAGGCAAGAAACTCCACGGACACTCTTTTAAATTAAAATATTTATACAAAATGTTGGTTTCATCATTCATATTGAAGTTAAACATGTGAGAACGATGCAATACGTCAAAAGCGTCCGTGATAAAAAGATAACAATTCAAAACTAAAATAATTAAAAATAAGCCGTGGCAGCTAAGAGATGACCAGTCCCAACTGACAGCGCCCGTTCACGAACATGACGCATGGATCAGCACCATCCAGCTCAACCATTTTGAAGGGAGCTAAATGATCCAATACACACGCCACCATCAGCGAGACATCTGAGTGAGCATGACATAATCTCAGCCGCCAGGGCACATTTAAGTCAATGAAAGACAAAATTACCCGGTAAATGGTAGGTCTATTGTACATAGTACTCACACCTGTGATATGCAATTATATAATACAAAGAAGATTCGAGTTTATACAATGAAAAGATAGTCTTCCAATCTTCATCAGCTCCAACAGTATTTTCCAATGTTAATAAATTAGTTGTGGTTGTGGAGCTGGACCAGCATTGAGCCAAGCATTTCTATCAGTGATGTAATCCCCCAACCTATAATATGCCTGCTTGCATGCTGCTGGAACACAGGGCTCCTCTCTTTAATATATTTAAGGCCTAGTGCACATAATGCACAAATGATGCGGGCGCAGATGTCACACGTCTTCGAATTTTTGGTTCTGGGACATGCCCGTTTCATCACAATGTTTTCCTTCACCGTTTTGAGAGCACTGGTGATGAAATTATTTATACAAAGTAAAGCGGGTGGGAAATTATCAAATAACTTCTCCCGCTCTGGGCGGAGCGGGAGGGGTGTCAGACTTTTACTGACTAAAACCCACCCGTATTCCTTCATTTGCCTGTGTGCCAGGGCTTTGCTGCATGCTTTCGGACAAACTCGCAATCCTGGCAGGCATTGGTCCTAACGGACCCCGTCAGTTGGTGGTGACATCTCTTTGAGACGCGCGTGCATCACAACGCGCCGTCGACCCGAGCCTGGTCCTTATCGGACGGCGAGCTACCCATCGCTCACCGTCCGCAAGCCCGCGCCTACGGTGGCCGGAAATCGACTTGCGACTCCCGACGCCCGGGGCATCTCCTGCGGCGACTAGGGGCAAAGCGCCTGCCTGGGTTCGCACCCACAACCTACAATTCGTAAGTCGGGGCCATTACCTCTGGGCCACCACTGCTCCTCGCAGATTTACCCGCCGTTTAATTTAAAATCGGCTCAGACCCACCGCGTCGCATCGCATCGTCCGCCCGCACTATTACTTCATTTTCGCTTTGTGTTCTTTGACTTTTTTTCTTTTTGCTCCACTCCTAAGGGATGTAGCGTGATGTTAAACATATATAAAGCTTGCTATAACCTTCCTCAAGAATTTGCCTATCAAATGCAAAAACAATTTCTCAAATCAGACTGGTAGAGTGATTAGCTCGTTTAAACAAAAAAACCAGCCAAGTGCGTGTCGGACCACGCTCAATGAAGGGTTCCGCAGTTGGGATGAATTTATCCTAAGAACAATCTGTAGTTGAAAGACATAAGTTTGTACGCACAACATTGAGTGATTTACCATGTTATTTTAAGACCATATTATTATACTTCATATACGTGTAATCTATAAGTAAAGAACTATTTTCTGTATTTTTTCCAAATTTTAGGCTCAGTAGTTTCGGAGATGTCAATTTTGTGGTGGACAACTTTCATCGATTTTCTTAAATAACTTTAAAAGTATTTATTTTAAAATTATTAAAAAAAAAATATATGGAGGCCTTTCATTTGATATGTCACATAGTTTTTTGCAAAACTTTTTGTTAAAATTTTCTAATTTGCCCCCCAAAAATTATCCCCATATTCAAAAAAAAAATATTTATGTTACAGGTCCGTGTTTGAAAAATCCATCCTGTATATATTTATATAGGCATTATCTTCATGTAAAATACTGTTAGTCAGCATCAGGTTGCTGTCAGTACATCTGGTTAGATTGGAAGCCGACCCCGCCATAGTTGATGATAAATGTTTTTATTTTTGCAAGTAGGTTTGTACAAACACTTTTACACATCAATTATATTTTAAAAACTAGATGAGGTCGGCGTTTCGTATCTGACTACTCTGAGGAGAAAGGCCGAAACAAACTCAGAGGTCACAGTCTCTTTTAAAGTCCAGACATAATCTTGGTCAGATCATGTGAAGACCATGCAAATTGGGGTCTGAAATGGTCTTTTGAGGAAAGAACCACACAGATTGAGTGGACCTGACCAGTGCACGCATTTGTCAGTAATCGTGCAGTTCTACTCAGAACTTAAGGAGCTCAACAATGCGACGAGCAATACCAAAGAAACGACATTTGGGTAGGCCGCATTAATGACTCAAACTGCCAGACCATGATCAAAACTGAGATTAAAAGCTAAAGAAAAAAAAAAGGAAGAAAATACTAGGCAAAATGGCCTACTGGCGTCTCTTTATGAGGTACGTATGTACCCACCACTCTTTGCTACTCAACAGAAAGTATAACATCTTCCAGCTAATCATTTAAACCTCATAACCCAAACTCCCTGTACTTACCCCGAACTTCGTAAAAGGCGCACAATAGAATCGATAACGAACAACACGAACGAAGCGATCTAAAATAAATTAACCCCCAGTTCCGAACCTAAGATATGTAACTTGTGCGTTATTTTTCCTCGAAACTTCTCGAAGCGCAATAACGGTAACGACCATAGTGACTGCAAACTTGGACAATGTTGCCACATTATTTATTTTGGTGACACTGATTCGGGGAATTGGAGGGAAATGTGGAGTATTAGATTGCGGTGGGAGCTGAATATTGGGCAAATCAGCGGGGGTAGTAAATTGTCGATTTTATGCGAGGATCTGATTACCTACAGATTAGTGAATCGTACTTCGCTGAAGTCAAACATTGTGGTACACTAACATGAGTGCTTACCTTTACGCTGGTAGCACACCTCCGCCACGAAACCATAGCAGCGACACCGCATTAGTTCAATTCAACTGGCTCGCGTCATGTTCCACTACTGGAATCCGATGAGAGTAGCGGAACATGACGCGAGCCAGTTGAATTGAACTAATGCGGTTTCGCTGCTAAGGTTTCGGGCGGAGGTGTGCTACTAGCGTAAAGCTTCCTACAAGTAATCTATTGAATTAGAGCACTTCTTTTAACACGTTTTCGACGCAAGTTAACGCAAAGCTCATTATAAGCATTACAAATAGAAAGAAAAAGATTAAGAAAAAAAAAAACACTCTATGACAAACTTTGTTATTCAAGGCATTTAAAATCCAAAATCACAGCTAGTACAAAAATAGGTGTATCCAAGACGACAAACAAATAAAGACATCGTCAGCGAACTCAATACACAGTCTCCTAGTTTTCGCATTCCATGCTGGCTTCCTGGTTCAGCTGAATCGTACATCTGTATCGCTCCTGTATCCCGGGGCGACGGGACTATCTCGTGAAATGTTTATCTTTAAACGGGTAGTTTAATACTAACACTTTCTTGACCATGGCGTTATCACGATCCGATGTATTGTGTTGTGTTGTAGATTGAAGGAACAAAGTTAGTAATTAATATTCAGTATCAACATTTATATGAATTGTTGCGGTGTCTGTTTTAGGGTACCGTAGTCAACAAGGAACCCATATACTCCATCTGTCTGTCTGTCTGTCCGTCCCCAGCTTAGCTCAGAGACTCTTAGTACTAGAAAGCTGCGCCTATTATGATGTGTAACATTTGACATCACACCTTAGTAATAAGCAATTACTGAGTAGCGACAGAAATTAACCTCAAAATGTAAAAACGTTAAATACTGAAATAGTTATTCATTGTTAGTGGTCACCCAGTGGTCGAAATTCGGCACCCTCTAGTTACAATCTATACAGTACTTACTTATTCTATGCTCAAGCTGTCATTTCCTGTTACACACTTCCGTGTCTGGGTGGTGCCGGACTCATCACACTCCCTATATCTTCCCGTGGGTGTCGTAAAAGGCGACTAAGGGATTACTAGAGAATGGGCAGCAGCGTTCTCTATGCATTTTAACACCATACTGCGATCGCCAACCCGCCTGCCAAGCGTGGCGATTATGGCAAACCCCACCCCTTTGCGGCTTTGAGGTCTATGTCCAGCAGTGGACGTCTTTCGGATGAAATAATGATGAATGATGACTTCCGTCACAGAAAGCGAGAGGCAAGACGTTACACATCAAAAAAGGCAAACGCAAACGTGTTTGTAAAAAAAAACGCATTCCCGTTCGTCCCACCAGTAAGACGACAGCGGACAAACTCCAACATGAACAAAGCAATTTCTGTGAGATATTATGTATTATCTTATGTTAAAGTTAAATAGTTGATAAGGTACGATGGGGTTGGAGTATCCGTATTGATAAAAACCCCTTTTCGTTAATTAAGAACAAATAAAAAATAACAGCGACAATCAACGCATCCAAGAACGCTATCCCAACTGTGCCTACCATACTTAATTCCTTACAAACATAACCATTTCATCTAGCTACATTTTGCCCAGTCTATTACAGCGTTGTCCATCAAGTCTGCAGGTAGCAACAATGTGGATCAACGCGGATCAGCCGGAGCGACAGTCTCGTGCTTCAAAGGATGCCGCGCAGCTGATATTAGGTTTCGTCCGGCACCGTTTGAAGTTAGGCCAGTGGTATATGAGCCGGTAAAACGACTTCTTGGCGATGTGTGGAAAAGTCTCTCGACGCCTTTTATAGTGACTGGGAGTGTAGGAGATTGTTTTGTTGACTGTGTATTTATTTAAAAAATACGGCGGGCTAAAGGAACTAATATCCAAAAGCGATTAGAAAATGATACCTACTGAACAACTTGCTTGAGAGTCCCAAAATAAACATGTTATTGCATTAATATTATAGGTAGGTACTCTTTTGGTATACAATAAAGCATTCCAACTTTCCCAGATACGATCAAGTTTTTCACCAAATTCTCCGTTATCACTCCTTTGATAAATCTCTCTTCCTCTCAATAATTGTAATCAATTGTAACAATGCAGTACTTTCAAATACTAAACTCATATTTCAATATTACTATCACTATTTAAACCGAAACTATATAATTACTCTCCGCCAACAAACACTATTCTCAAACATCCAACACATTTCTTGTGACACTGCCACTTCTAAAGATTGCCGATAATCTGACATAGCTCTCAACGTATTGGTAGTCACATTTAAACGCTCCGTCGCGATTCAAACACGATATTAAATTTCTACTAATAATCTTAGGCGGTTTATACATATGTTTAAAAAAAATTCGGAAGTAAAATGTAAGTTTTGGATATAATATTATTCTATTTATTAATATGTGACGCAAAAACTCTGTACCCCTTTTTACGAAAGCTAATTATTTTTATATAATATGCATTAGAAATAAATTAAAATAATAAAAAAAAACATTACGTTTGACACACACATACACCTAGTACCAGAGCCTCATGACTTGAAGATAGAAGTGACAGCTTGAGCATGGAATTATCAAATAATTTTGAATAGCATAGAATTGGTGTACTCATGGAATCAGTAAGTACTATTAGATTGTAAGCAGGTCGAATTTCGACCAGTCGGGGACCACAACTTTTTGGATGGAAAAGCGCATATTTTTTGGCTTACATTTTGCTAACAGGAGTAATAAATAAAGTCAGAAAAATTAATTGTTTGGTAAATTTATGATGATCACTTCAAATTGTTTGTTTATTCAAATCACAATGAAAAAAAAAAGATGAAAGTGAATGTATAATGTATGTAAAGGTTATAACAAGACACATTGAAGTAGTGTGATAATTTGATAAACAACTAAGTAATTTCCCTGACTGTACAAGAAAACTAACGCCACGATGAGATATGTCAACATCGTCATAATTGACCGAGCGAGCGAAGCGTTTCTGCTTCAAGCCTGGCAAAATTTGTTTTCCTTTGTCAGTTTGTTGCTACTACAGGTCGTATTTTACAACTGATCTAGACGAAACTTGGTATACAGGTTTTACGACATTACAATTTTTTTATGTTTTCGGGGATTTTTGATTGGAGGGGTAGTTACTTCTTCCTAAAAGGGGGCTCCTATATATCTCCGCATTGTGAGGTCCGATTTTGATGGTTCTGTTTTATTTGAAAGTTAGTAACTTTATTTTGGTCTCATAGAAATTTGGTGAATATCTGATTAGGACCTTAGGCGTGATGAGCAAAATAGCTCCTCAAAATGCAGTAAATTGCTCGCTTTTGGATTTCTACCAGTGGAATCAGCTGGTATATTAATTTATAGTTGCAAAAAAATTGTTCTTGCAAGGTCTATTGTTTGCAGAACTACTAGTTATTGCCATGACAGAGTTTTTTGCGTGAGATTTAGTTACCTACTCCTATAGCTAATGCAGTGGTAAAGATATTAGCCAATCAGTAAGGTTTTGTGTGAGTGTAGCTGTAGAATATCCTAAGTGTTATAGTCTTCTGTATCGTCAGTCACTTACACGATCTTTTATTGATAAGAATAATATGTGACGTTATCTAATTCACGACAATAGTTGCATCTAACATTCGTCGACTTCTCCGTACCCATCCACGACAAAATACTCAACAAAATCGCAACCAATCGCATGTGTGTCGCCTTCCTAGCCTCCTACACTCGATCCGTACAGTAATCGAATGCCTCAGGTCTTTGATAGCAGCCGTTTGGGGTCCCATTGTACCTCCAATAGATCGCTTGCAATTCAACGTCTAACAGAGCCATTGAACGTTCGTGTCTTTATAACAACCTGCTTTTCTGTAAACTTGCTTTTGTTGAACGGTTTTATTTATATTTTATTGAATTTTGGTTTATTGCGTGTTTATGTTGATTATGAATGATGTTGAGGATAAATATGTTGATCATCACCTGCCTAGCATTTTCTCCGGGCTTACCAGATGCAGCTGGATACCAGCATTTTACATGATGCGACTGCCAAAGCCCAGTTACGAAAGACTGGTAGTCAGACATTCAGGTTGACTACCCATAACGACCTTCAACTATTTACGAATAAAAGCCATGAAACTATTTACAATATTAATGTGACGAAAATCGAGACATAACCAAATATTGAAACAATTTCGGAGTAAACTACCTACCGACTATTTGATTATTAAATTGTACCTTCCATCTTTAATTTAGCGCAGTTTTCTAGTATACATATAATGGCATTTTTCAATATGTACTTTCCGTATCCAGAGATACCTTTTCTTCAGTCACCAGGACACAACGAATCTAAACTTACATGTTTGTTTTTCAGGATGTTTCGCTTAGATGTTCAAAGAAATTGTTTTAGTTAAAATAACCGGTTGAAGTGACGATGCTTGGAGGGAGGCCTATGTCCAGCAGTGGACGTCTTTTGGGCGAAATGATGATCATGAAATATGACAACTTCAATGTGGTCAACTTTCCATTGATACACCATATAATTTCAAGCATAGGCCTAAAGTGAAAGAGCTTCACTGAACCAGAAGTAAGGATGCAGGTTTTTGCCAGCAGAAATCAAATCTTTGAAATCAAACGTTCATACCATTGTATTCAAACAAATAGTAATAGAACTCATGTTTGTTCACGGTTCGTCCAATTAAGTACTTCATGGTACGGTTTGCATAATAACGATCTCAGAATGGGTACCGATACTAAATTTAGATTTACATAAGTATACCAATCGGGTACATAGGTATCTGTCACTGACTACTTGTAATGTTATATTGATAGGCATTCCATCATCATTTCAGCCGAAAGACATCCACTGCTGGACATAGCACCACCACTTCGACCGGTTCTGTGCTTCCCGCATTCAGCGGATTCCTACGGCCTTCAAACATAACTGGCGACACGTTTGTGTATTATAGGTACACCTCAGCTTAGCCCTTCGGGAAATACAGGCTTGATGATAAGTCATGTATACATTTTTCTAATAAATTAATGACAAGCGGTTAAGGTGTATTTCTCAAAATTATGTTATGCTTTAAAGGGTATTTTTTAAAGGATATTCTTTTGAAAAAACACAATACCTATATCTAAATAATCCTTCTTTCAAAACTACAGCCATTATTCATTGAAAAAACTAACTACGTAGTATCTCGCGAGAGGACAGAGATCTATATTCCCCCCCGGTTCAGATCTGCACAGAAATATTCACTAATATTACCATAATCTGGTAGGTAGTAGTGATAAATATGCTAGTGGCCTGCTACTATTCGTTATTTACGGTATTAATGCATTCAACGAGATAAAACACGCCTGCTACATATTTATGACCTAATAAGAATGTAATCTAATGGAGAATCTTCTTTCAAAGGTCTATGAGCCTCTCAAAACAATTTTACCAGCAAGCCCAATAGAAAAGAATATACTTTGAATATTTTTTCCTGAGGAATTTTGTATTCTTTTTTCAATCAGATGATGAATGAACAGCCTTTTCCCAACTATGGTCGGGTCGGCATCCAGTCTAACCAGGTGTATTTTACATGGAGTGACTAGATAGTCACTCCGTGTAAAATACTGGATTGGGGAGGTCAGATGACCTCCCCAATCCAGTTAATGGGTAATACGATCAGGGACTGAACAACCCCGGTTAAGAGTTAAGCCTTTCAAACTCAAACTCAACTCAAACTCAAACTCAAACTCAAAAAACTCAAACTCAAAAATCTCAAACTCAAAGCATTTATTTCAAATAAACCAATTACAGGCACTTTTGAATTGTCAAGGGGGTCGGTCAGTCATCAAGATGAAGCTAGATGCCCATTCCAAAGCTTAGTAGGTACCTATGGAGAAGAACGGGCAAGAAACTCCACGGACACTCTTTTAAATTAACATATGGTTACAAAATATTGGTTACATCATTCGTGTTGAAATTAAACATGTGAGAACGATGCAAAACGTCAAAGGCGTCCGTAACAAAAATATAAAAAAAAAACAATTCAAAACTTAAATTAAAATAAGCCAAGGCCGCTAAGAGATGACCAGTCCCTACTGATGGCGCCCGTTCACGAACATGACATTTTCGAAGGGGTAACCCATTCATTGGCTTACCTTTATCATGATGTAACCCATTGAAAGGGTTACATGATAACCCATTGAATGGGTTTTATACTTGAAACCCAGTGAAAGGGTTACATGATAACCCATTGAATGGGTTCTTAACCTACTTGAAACCCAGTAACATGAAAAAATC
This sequence comes from Tiliacea aurago, assembly GCA_948098905.1. Classification (NCBI taxonomy): domain Eukaryota; kingdom Metazoa; phylum Arthropoda; class Insecta; order Lepidoptera; family Noctuidae; genus Tiliacea; species Tiliacea aurago. Next base: position 28,721,439 of record OX402578.1, read on the forward strand.
ATAATATTATGTTACTTCGATATCCGCCCAGCACGCGTAGCATGACCAATTATATCTCTATTCTACCCAGGGACCATTTTGCTTACCATTTTAGAAAAACCCATACGGTGTGGGTAATTTTGAATGGGTTAAATTGAGCCGTTCAAAAGGGTTACCCACACCGTATGGGTTTTTATCGAAAAGCGTTTCAATGGGTTACCAAAATGTAATTGAAGCCGTTCACAAGGGTTACCCATATCGTAAGGGTTTTTGTTTAACCGCTTAGAAAAACCCTATCGAAAACCCTTTCAATGGGTAACCAAAACGGTCCCTGAATACGATACCCCTTAGTAAGACTGGTGGTCACACTTTCGGGCTTCTGACAACCTAACTGAATGACAGCCGAGACCAACAGCTTAACGTAATTTCCGAGGCATGGAGTGGTCTTGGTACGTATAGATGGTCGCCGCCAGCGTAGCTTAACCTGATTGATCGTGCGGCTGTTATTTCTTTCTTCTTTTCTCTTTTTTTTTAAAAACGGTGCCCCTCACTAGGAATTTCTCCTGTATCGTGGGTGCGATTACAAACATTTAAACTCACATACACAAACAGTCAGACCCGGAACAACCGGATTTATTATACATTTATAATTATTAAGTATGGTAAATTATGATTTTGAAAAATAATAGAAAATTTGGCGGTCTCTCCAGTTCTGGAGCCATGGAGCTTGATAGCGCGCTTCTCCCAGTCTGCTCTGACTTTCGGTATCTTGGTCTGTATCTGCGATTATTACTGTTACATGGTTTCGGTATCTGCTATTATTACTTAGCCACAAGCAAAGATATTTATTCAAATATTAAAAAGAGTAGCTCATTAGTCTAGTAGAATCTAGTAGTCTAGTAGTAAAAATCATTGAAAAAATAATAATTTCTCAAGAGTCAAACTGCAAATATTGCAGTCAAATCAGTTTCTTAGCAAAACTAACTTTAAAATAGAACACACAGCTTCAGGTCATAAAACTAACATTATTACAATTCTACTGTACATTGGTCCAGTTTCAATTTTCAGCTTAAATTGCGAACCTTAATTTTCGAAATCACTGGATTTTTTGCAGAATCACATGGATTCAGTTAGGTCACATTAGGCTATGGTTATACAGTTGGCGATTAATTGCATAGTAAAATGGACCCAATGAAAATATTTTTAGCTGTTTTATAAATTTCCTGCATAATGGGCACAATATTTTTGATAAGTCATTGCTAAGATGATAGGTTTTAATCGTGTATAAAAAAATGTAGCTACGAGGTTTTTTTTTAATTGTTTGATATAAATAATGACAATAATATATTTTTTTAAATCTAGCAGACGTAACTAAGTCATAAGATCACAAATGTGCAATAAAAATATTGTACATGAATGTGACTTTATCATTTTATTTTATTCAGTACTAGCTGTTGCCCGCGACTTCGTCCGCGTGGAATTTTGTGTTATCTTGCATCACATAGAAATTTAAGTATTGTATTATAACAGTTGATACAGTTGTAGTAGTTTTCTTATGTTCACCAATGATATACTGCCCTCCTCTATTTCAATATTTGCAATAACAAAAGGATAGTGCCTACATTTTGGAATAAAGCCTCTACTTTCAAATGTACTATAGAGAAGACATATTATAGTATTTTTTATAAACCACATTTACTGTTTTCCCGTCTTGAGCTTGTATGAAAAGATTGTGTGTATTACTGACCCGCGAGCAAGCCACATATAGTTGACCGTGGGAAAAACAATCAGACCTTAAGTCGACGCCAGCAGCCTTAAGGGTCTGACCCTAGGATTTGTTTATTGTCAGCGCGAAACAAACGGCTACCGGAAAATGTATGCGCTTGTACTCGAATGGGAAGTTATTGGGTATACGCGGTACTAAAATAGTTTCACCTGAGACACATCCAGTACAAATCTCAACTTCAATTATATTTCGTTGTAAAGTAGTGTAGTGGTACTTTAAGTCGGGTTCCATTGCACAATTTTAGGGGACTAAGTTTCCTTAAAAGCATTACTGGAACACCGACTTTAATAATAATGTAATAATTTATTTTTCTTTCAACTACGTAGTACTAATGTTATCATTAATCACTACAAAACCGATCACAAAGCACGTATTTTTTGCTTAGAACTAAAACAGGGCAGAAATGTTGTATGAAATCTCATTATTGCACTGAAAAACTGTGCAACAATGAGATTTCATACAACATTTCTGCACTGTTTTTTATTTGGATATAAATTTACCACAGAGGTTTAATATGTCCCATTAAGTTTAATATAAAATGTATGCATTAGATCAAAAATATACTGGCTTAAAATAAAAATCGGCTGAATAAAACCGGCTTGGTGAAAAACTTTGTTTTCATTAACTTGAGTTTTTATTTTGAGTAGGTATATTTTATCACGGTAGGAAGATTGGTAGTTGAAAGAAAAGTAGATTACGCACCTTGCTAAAGTGAGTAATTAATGCACTCGTACATTAATAACTCACTTTGCGGTCGGTGCAACAATCTACTATAATCATACAAATAACAATGTTATCATTAAATAGTAGATAATTATCATCATTCTGTAGATAATTAACAGCTAGTTTTATTCGATGTGTAGAAAAATTACTTTCAGTTTTTGCATGCACTTAATATAAATACATTCATGCATGTTTGTATTTGATTCTTGGAAACGAAATAGTTTATATTTTTTTTGATTGTTATACTCAAACTCAAACTCAAAACATTTATTTCAATTAAACCTATTACAGGCACTTTTGAATTGTCAAAGAGTCGGTCAGTTAGTCAGAAAGTTGAAGCTATTTGCCCATTCCAAAACATAGATCTCTATGGAGAAGAATAGGCAAGAAACTCCAAGGACACTCTTTTAAATCAAGATATTACAAAGTCCTGGGTACATTATTCTTGCTGCTTCTATATGTGAGAACAAAGTAAAAAAATTAAATTGTTTATTTAAAAAACAATTCAAAATATAAGATTAAAAGATTACAAATAAGCCCTGGCAGCTAAGAGAAGACCAGTCTCAACTGACGGCGCCCGTTCACGAACATGACATACCATACATCATTACCAGTAATGCTGCTCAGCTATTACGATGCCAGCATTTCCAGCTGCCTAATACTTAGTCAACATCGGTTTAGAACGTGTACGGGGCTTTTTGGTCACATTAATCTACGACAATAACGACCACTGCCGTATTATTTGCAACCGCTTAACTTGAACCAAAGTAATCCTATCAAAGCTGCATTAACGTAATTCGAGAGATTCCTGTTCCTGGATTAAAGCGACATAGACTAGCGCAGAATTCATGAATAGAATACTTAAACAGAATAATCTTTTGCTCTCAATAATTTAATTTAAAATTCTACCTTCAGAAAACGGCAACTAATTTGAAAAGTTGAAAGTTCTCTCTAAAATAAGGGAGAATATTATAAAAGGCTGATTTTAGGGATGTTACTAAATATTTGTTAGGGATTCTTTATAAGGGTTAAATGAGATTGAAGTCTAGATATAAAATCAGGCCGTAAAGAAAAATACAGAGCTAAGAAAATGTGTGTTTAGGTAAGGTTGTCCGAGAATAGATATTGTTAGAAAATTAAATAAGTAAGTACTTTGTTTTTTGGGTACTAGCCCAAAAAACAAATTAGGTAGTTAGGCTTTCGAGATCTGGGGACGGTGAGCGATGGGTAGCTCACCATCCGATAAGAACCAGGCCCGGGTCGACGGCGCGTCGTATTCCACGCGCGCCTCAATGAGTTGTCAGCACCAACTGACGCGGTCCGATAGGGCCAATGCCTGCCAGGGTTGCGAGTTTGTCCGAAAGGGATATCGTGACCCTGGCACACAGGAAAATGAAGGAATACGGGTGGGTTTTAGTCAGTAAAAGTCTGACACGCCCTCCCGCTCCGCCCAGAGCAGGAGGAGTTATTTGATAATTTCCCACGCAAAAAAAAAGGCTTTCGAGATCAGATGCTTGTTTGACATAACTCATCATCATCTGCCCGCCTTTTCCCAACCATGTTGGGGTCGGCTTCCAGTCTAACCAAATGCTACGGATTACCAGTACCTATTCTATAAAGTTAAACCTTGTTTGACAGAAATATCGTCATCTTATTAAAATTATTATGATAATGCAAGTTGGTCAGGCTCACATAAATTAGGTGGGACTTTTAAACTTAAAAGTATAAAGTAAAGTATTTATTTATTTCTTGATTGTTTTACAAATTTAATGTTTTACAAATTAAACCTAGGCTAGTTTTGGGTACAAATGAGTTAAGCATCTTTAGTGGCATGAAGAACAGGGTGTAAAGTTCACTCATCCTCAATAGAAAAGGGAGGATCCTCCGACCAGACGGGTATTGTGTCTGGTGGACAACTGCCCGACGGTTGATGTCGGGATGTTGTATATATGCTAGTTGCGCGGTAAACTCTGCTTACGCGATGCAGGATTTTGCGTGACGTCAGCGTGACGCGTAGTTCGCATGTGGCGATGTTGATGCCGCTACACATCTGTAGCCGAACTAGGCAAAACCTGTATTTCGGCTATCAGCGCCAATCCCCTCGGACAATTTTACATTTATCATAGCCATTAACATTATTTTTTGTAAATTAATTTAACAGTAGTGTTATTTTACACATATTATTATATTTTATTATAATTGTAGGGTATGAATGCGTGTCCTCTCACTATTTGGAATGAAGTGTGAGTGTGTGAATTGATAGAGGGTGTGTGGGTGTGTCCATGAGAAGTTAAACATTTGGAAGTTTATGCGTGTGATCATTGTGCTATATGCAGTAGAAGTTCAGTCTCTTAATAATTTTGGTTTTGTTAATATTTAGACACCTTTCTTTGGCATTGAGTTTTTTTAGTGGAAAAAAAAACACTCCATAAATATCATTATCATTACCTATTTCAGCCGAAAGAAGTCCACTGCTGGACATAGGCCTCCCCCAAAGGGGAGGTTTGCCATAATCGCCACGCTTGATAAAAGTAAGGTGTTAAAATGCATAGAGAACGCTGCTGCCCATTCTCTAGTAAGTCCCTAAATATAATATGTCTCCAGTTAAATAATAAACATTGCGACAAAACTGCCGAGAAAATCCGTCCGTTTCCCGCTCGCACAGTGAGCTCACCGTTACCATAGGCAATAAAGTTGAAAAAAAACTCGCGAGGTACCGTCTTCGGGCACTATTTGTTACAATTACTGGCATCTTGTGCCCCTAAGACAAACTACTTAATTAGCCTAAGTACACTCCACACAATTACGTAACATTGCTACGTAATAAGAGTAGGTAACAGATTTTTAGGCAGCGTTTCGTGGGGCGCTGCTTAGCTCAATCGATCGGATGCTTTGTTCTACTTCGATACGAGGTGTCTGTTAGAAGCTTCGGTTTAGTGTATTATTGGGTCAGTGGGATACATTGTACAAGTGCTGCAATATTTCATTGCAGCAGTTTGCACTAAGATGGGGTACATTTTTGGGTTTGCGTGATGAAAACCATTGTTTTATTTTTTGTCTAACTTTGATACCTTAATGCAACGTGCAAGTGTGAGGCACATTGCTTGTAGAACAGATGGACGATGGGACCGAAAGGTCCTAAGGGCGACTGACTACCGGCAGACGTAGCGTGGGAAGGCCTCCTACAAGATGGACCTATGACCTTGTGAAGGCTGCAGGAATCTGCTGGATGCGGGAAGGAATGAAAATGTAAAGTATTCTTATCAAATGGTTTGCACATTACCAACTGGTGAGTTTCCAGCTAACATTTTCAAGTAAGAAAAAAGATTACAAGCAGTAGATACTTTAATCTACTGCTTGTAATCTTTTTTGGTAGAACTCTCCGGTATTCAAATAATTTATTTGTTTTTCATAAAAGGGATTTCCTTTTTATTTAACTTTCTCTTCCATTGTTTTACATATTTTTACTCATTATATTCTTACATATCTTCCTATAACAAAACATCCAATTAACATTTACTCTACTAAACACTATCTCCGTATAAATAGGTATATAATCCCACTAACCGCAGTGACCATTCGTCACAGATCTACCGCTCCCCGCCTGGATCACACACTCCATTTCACACGTCTGCCCAATCATATGACAAATAGGACGAATGACCCGAGGGCAGGCGGTTTTTAAATCTCATCTAATTTGGGGGGTCACTTTGATGAGATTTGTCGTTGGTTTTTTGATAATGATTAGCATTAAGATGGGATTAAGAAGGGATGCGCTAAGGTAGCCCGCGAAGCTAAAATTTTCTTACGTTTTTAGCAATTAGCTGGTCAGTAACAGGTTTTATGTTGATCTAAAAATCATTCGCGGCCATAACAAATATGGCTTTACAGAATTATAATCATTAGAATCAGCATTACAACTCTCTAAGTTAAAAAAATCCTACTGAATGATTTTTTCTGAAATAATCATTCAGTAGGATTTTTAATGTCGCTTTTCGCGAATTACTTGGGACTTATAACAGACTCGTAAAATGAGGATTTCCCATTTATAAGTAGCTTTTGCCCGCGGCCGTGTGCATATAAGAAAATATCCCACGGGAACCTAACCACCGGGATTAAAAGTACCCTATGAGTTAGGGTTATAAACTATCTGTGTGCCATATTTAATCCAAATCTGTTCAGCCATTTTTGCGCCAATCCAGAGCGTACATCCAGATACAGACAAACGGACAAAAAATCTAAAAACTATAATAAATTCACTGTTACAGTTACTATTTTATTGTATGGTATGGATACAGGTAATAAACGATATCCTCCCGACCGTATTTCGGTCACTAAGGATCACATCACTAACTTCCTAATTCCGGGCTGCCATTGAGAAATTCCTAATGGAAAAACCTAATAACACTGGCCGACCTGGGAAACGAACCCAAGACCTCACACGCTCAGCAGGCGATCACGAGACCAACGGTGCATTTAGAGTATACTATAATTATGTTATGTAACGAAAGGCGTTTCCGTTAACCCGCAATGGTATAGCGTCAATAAATAAAATAAATAAAAATTAGTACTACTCAAAACGTATCAATCTAATAGTTTTTGTGGGGTGGTTTGTTTTACAGATTTTTTTATTATTCTATATTAAAAAGAACCAGGTTCTTAATAATTAATTACAATCTAGCCTATAAGACTAATAAGTAATTTGAATCTAACTTAATTTACTACGTGATAATTATTTTAAAACTTAGAATAGTGCTGATTGTACTTTACACAAGTCCGTTCCACTTTCTTAGAGTCTGATATAATAATATAAACACTTTGTTCATGTGTTATAATAATATGTGTGTGTCATTGTCACTATTATTTCTACACTTTTTACAATACACTAACTCAAAAGGTTTTGTTCGTTTTAGTCTTCGCACTATATTTGTTTGGTCTAACAGCTGAATTGCCTCGATGTTCACATGTTGGTGGAGTCGGTGTTCATGAGCCTCAGCAAATTTTTGGATTATGTTGGTGACTGGTTCCATTTTTAAATCACGATGGAGGTCGTCATTTCTTATATATCAGGGTGCATTAACAATACTCCTGAGTACCTTATTCTGGAATGTTTGTATTATTTTTATATTGGTCGGTTTAGTACAGCCCCAGAATTTTTTTATGGTATTTTTTTTAGTTGCTCCCTACATTAGCGCGTTTAGACAAACAAAAAAACGAACTACAGACTGATATAGGTTATAGTAACTCTTACGTCGTTCGTGTGTACGTGTATTCATCGAAGTACACTACACGGTACACCTACACTATTAATTTGTACGAGTATCTGTGGTTGCCGTAACCTGTACCGTACCTACGTGTCTGTTATTTCATCAAGTCCTATTGGTACCGTACAAATGATGAAACAGATTCTATGCTATCATTATTAAAGACAAATTATACTTTATGATACATCGAAATAATGTCATTGGTACAAAGCAGCAAAAGAAAATCATGCTTCAATATTAGCAGACAAGGTTTGTTTTAACAAATGACGATCCATAAAAATGTACACTGCTACATGGATCTTTTGGGGCTCGAATGACGTTGACAAGGGGGCACTGTTGGTAAACATTATTTTGTACAATTGTTTTGTGAAATTACACTTTAACCCTTAACCACTGACGTGTCATTGTGTCGTAACACTACCACTGACATAAGAATGACATTCGTCTCTGTTTAAAAAAATATCTGAGCAAGTCATTTAATGTTTCTATTGAAATTTATACGACACAATATTTTAAATAGAAGGTTCTATGATAAATAAAACGGTAATAATATTCATAGAAAAATATTTTTAATAATCAACATGTTTGAGGTTAAGAAAAAAATTTAAACACTTTAAAAAATATCATAAAAATCTATTAACAACAGGAACTTTTTTCACCGTTTTCTCAAGTGTAAATGTTTTTAAGAGATCAAAATCACATTTCTAGGTTATATCTTAATTAGGCACTTTTTCAAGGCAATTATTAAAATAACGTGAACGTTTTTGACGAATAACGGTTTCGGCGACGAATGTCATTCGTACGTCAGTGGTTGAGGGTTAAATGTATTCAAAAAAAATATGGCGGCGTTAGTTCCTATTTTAGCCACGCGCCAAAATTTGTAGTGCTATGACTGTATAATTATATACCGATTTAAATCAAACCTATTTCCTGAACTAATCGCTTCTACAAACACCTAAATTACAGGTAAGTATACCGAATAGTTTCAAACTGACACACAGTATTTGTGCATGATAGAATTAATAATATGGTGTTCACGCATCAATTACACTGACGGCAGTCTATTCTAGTGTGTAATGGTTAAATGGCCGACAATTGTATTGTTACCCACCCTATGTTTTGGTGTAATAGTGATATTGGATGTTCACGTGCCTAATTGTGTAGGAATTGCATTATTATTTGTGGAAATTGTAAGTATAGAATGGTCGGCGAAATCATAAATGCTTAGTAGGATTATTTCAGATATAGATGATCATATCGTTACTGACTTACGGTTATGACAACATTATGACCACTTGAAGACTATTATAGAGTTTGAAATCGCGAACACGTCGTAGGACAACCTGACCTGTGATGACCTTCTATCCATTTTTTTTTGGTTGGGATATTACCAAATAACTTCTCCAGCTCTGGGCGGAGTGGGAGAGGGCGTGTCAGACTTTTACTGACTAAAACTCACCCGTGTTCCTTCAGTTGCCTGTGTGCCAGGGCCACGATATCCCTTTAGGACAAACTCGCAACCCTGGCAGGCATTGGCCCTAATGGACCCCGTCAGTTGGTGGTAACATCTCTTTGAAGCGCGCGTGAAACACAACGCACCGTCGACCTGGGCCTGGTCTTTATCGGACGGCGAGCTACCCATTGCTCACCGTCCGCATGCCCGCGCCTATGGTGGCCGGGAATCGGCCTGCGACTCCCGACGCCCGGGGCGTCTACCACGACGACTAGGGTCGTGAGGGCGCGTATTTTGCCTCCCCCTCACGCGTTCCGCCTCCTCTTTCGCAAGCATGACTGTTTCGCAGAAGGAGGTGATGGCCTGCCATGCACTCTCGCTCCAAACCATGGCCTGAACCAGGGCCGGATGCGAGAGATCGCTACCGCCGATCGCCTCCGCGAGGACACGGTGGTGCTCCGCGCAAGCCGGGCAGACCTCCACCGTATGCTCCGTCGTGTCTTCCAGGCGATCCACACAGTGGTAACACCCGGGCGTTTCCTCTCGCTTTATCCTGAACGGGAACCTCCCGAAACAACCGTGTTCGATGAGGACCTGCGTCAGACGGAAGGTGAGGACGCCGTGACGCCTCTCTAGCCACTCCTCAAAGAAGAGATTTATTGCCACAATTGTGGCGTGCCCAATGACCATCTATTCTAAGTTTTCAATTTAGTTTCCAAATATGTAAACAAATAAAACGGGTTTAGGGAAAAAATACTTAAAGGCTCTTACAGACCGGCGCGAATGACGCGTGACGCGATACCGGTAGGACAATTTCTATGAAAATTTCATGGAAGTCGTTCTACCAGTCTCGCGTCGCGCGACTAGTTGCGCCGGTCTGCACGACCCCTGAGACGCATCAAGTTCCTTCACTATCAAATCCCAAGTTAACTCACTCTGTCTCATCAAAATAGATACGACACTGAGTCCCACTTTGAATTTAAATATAGATCCAGAATCACTCCACAAATCATCAAAGTGCCTTTTGTGTCCATAAGTAATAAATGACTCAAACTTGGTACAAAGCCTCAATTTTTTTAAGTCCAACCAAGTTTGGACGACATATTTCATTTGAATATTTGATCTGAAATGTTTCCCAAGTTTTCAGACTCGATAAAGTTTTTAATGTATGTGTTCTTTCTTTTTGATGTTTCAATTGAATTTTATGGATTACAAGCATTTAATTTTTATTTGTTTGACGAAAATATAAATAGTTGTTTTCGAAATATTAAAATTGTACACAATTCCGTTGGGGTTTTTAAGAATAAAGTATTTTCGGGATTCCTGTTGATATTATTTATTTATAAGAATTGTAATAATAAATAACTGTCAGTTGCGATCTGCCCTTTAAGTGCCCTTTTGTTATCTCTTGACATGCTATAGGGAAGGAAATAATATGACGTATTATGTTGGCAAATTAATGAAACATAGGCAACCTTTGAACGGTGAAGGAAAACATCGTGAGGAAACCGGCATATCCTAAACTCATTAAAATCGAAGAAATGTGACATCCATCAACCCGCACTGGGCCCGCGTGGTGTTAAAAGATACACAGGCTATAGGCGACGGTTATGCCGCCTTTTTTTGAGGTCTGCTCTGAGTTCCGCTAACAGGCACCGTTCCGTAGTTGGGATGAATTTATCCCAAAAACAAACTTAACATTGTAGTTGAAAAAAAGGTTCTCCCATACATCGATATACGTCACGGTTAATTCTCCAACTGCAAATGTAAGTTGGTCGACTATTACTCGTTAAATTGTAAAGCCTACTTAGCTGTAATAGCTATCCCTTCAATTTCGTTATTTATATTACTTCCATGATTTTTTTCACATAGGTATCCAAAAATGCACGTAAAATGAATTTCAAAAAAAAAAATCTAAGATTTTATTTTACCACTGTCGGCGTGATTTTTATGCATACCCATGGCAAATTACAGCTTTCTAGTACTAAGAGTCTCTGAGCTAAGCTGGTGACAGACAGCTGTCTGTCAGTTCATACAGACAGACAGATTGACGAACATGGCAAAACTATACGGGTTCCTTGTAACAAACGGAACCCTAAAAATGGTACTCTTGAGAGTTCAAAATAATGTTGAGTACAAAAAATAAGCTTTAGACCTAAAGAAGAAGACACGTTTTTTTAGAGTCACTCTTATATCACTTTAAAAAAGTTTGATAGATTTTGTTTTATATTGACAAACAGTTTATTGTGAATCCTTAAGTTATTTTAGACGCGAAATTCGACTTCACGTAAGAGCTAAAGCGGTCAAGATGTCTCTCTCACGCGAGAAAGCTTTTCACACGTTTCGAACCCGATATTCTAACACGAGCGACTTGCCTTCAATATTCAGAAAAGATCTTACAGTTCAGTTCATGTGGAACAAGGGTTAAAACGCGACGTTCAAAGATTACAATTCGGAATTTTTCCAAACTTCGAAATTTCTTCAAAGTCAAGAATTTTCGCGGGCTCTTAGAAGTCTGAGTGGATTATTTCAGTTTTTTAACGTCACAATATGCGTCGGTGGGAAGCCTGAGAATCATAAAATGCATATGGTATAAGTGAAACTCGATGGAGCGCGAAATTCTTTGAGATTTTATTCAGGAACCGATACAGGCGGGTAGACGAGTTCGCATATTTATGAGATGTTTGCTCTGTGGAGATTATGTAGCAGATCGCTACGGTCACTTGACGTCAAATATTCAGGGCTCGTGCCGTGCTGTGGCAGAGGTGACGGGAATATCAAGAAGGATCTTGTGATAAGCTGCAGTGAATTATTTGAACCAAAAATTTGGTGAAAGGAACGTTGGCGGTGGCTTCTTTTTTTGAACCCGAATGAATAATATACATCGACCCTGTTTGGAACATCCACTTTTTGATCATTTCTTTACACTAACAAATAGATACAAACGCTATCCACTCCCAGGGACACGTTTTTTATTTTTACTCACACTATATTACATTATATTGTCGCCCAACATTACCTATTACCTGAACACAATACGCCTGCATTGAATATAAACCAACATACTTATAACCACTCGAACTATAGCCTTCATATAAGTTCCATGACAAACTTATACAGGTATTTACGCTTACACGGGCAACTAAAATTCCGCAACTCTTGGCAACCGAAAGAGTGTATTGACTAATGCTACCACTTCTGGAAATTAACCATGAATGGCGATAAACAAAAAGTATCTACAAGACGGATGTCGAATGAAGATGAAGACGGAACGCCATAGAAAGGCCAATAACACAGACCTTATTAATGCCGTCCTTCAAAAAAGTCAAGTGCGTAGTACTCGCAACCGACGCGAGTGTTTCATCAGATTTGTATGAACGTGGGCGAAGCTAAATGAGGATAAGAGCAAGTGGTGTTCTTGCCTACCCCCACTGGAAAAAGGCGTGAATTTATGAATGTATCTCCGGGAAGTGTAGCCAGAAACAATGACAAAAATTGCCCGTGTATAACCACGGCTTAAGTCGAGACAATACAATGAAATTAACACTCGCAAAAGTTTTGTCGGAACAAATTCAGGTCGTGGGAGTAAGTTTTATCAAGTGTAAACTAGCAAGATTAAGTTTCTGTGGAAGTTTGAATGGGATTGTATGAGATCGTCCCAATTCCTGGTCGGATATTAGGAGTGTTGACTATTGTTGGGCAAGGGACTTTGAGAATGAATGGCGCTCTTTTGTACCTACGGGAATTTGGGTTAGGGTTCTAATTTGAATGTCAGTAGGTGAACGTTATACTTAATCATTTATACCTACTTGAATGTTATTAAAGTATCAATAATTTAAATTGTTGACAGAACTTTTCCTGTGACATGCACCAAATACGTTTTAATTAATTGATTTTTATATTAATTGGCCTACAGAGGTATGAGGAACAGGGTGTAAAGTTCATTCATCCTCCATAGAATAAGGAGAATCTTCCGATCAGACGAGTGTGTCTGGTGGGTAACTGCCCGACGATATTTTTTAGCAAGTCGAAGCCAGTCCGCGTGGTAGTGCAAGGCTGACTGGTCTGGGTGTGCCCAAAATATATTTAAGAATCACCACTAGTAGAGACTACTTTGAAACTTGCCCTAATTTCGAGACCATAATAATCTTCATATGAGCTAAAATACTTCACCTAATCACTTATTAAATGATTTATCTTGCACGTACTCCAACAACAATGAAACAGTTATCGAGTCCGTTGTGAAACAAAGTTGTTCCCACGTTTACACAGTGCCAATGCAAACGCAATTGCTAAGCCGTTCCATTGCAGGGCACGCTAGGCTACAAACATGTTTCTGTACTTATTACATTTACTACGACGCGCGACGGCTGGATCGCGATACTGTATTGTTTGTTGGATGTTAAATAGGTGTACATATTTCTTAATCAATCAATCAATTCATTTATTTGTGAAACATATATGTTTACATAATTATGATGTACAAATTTATAAGTGACCCATTACGTGTCATTAGAATATGCATGCTTAAATATTATAATATAATGAACAGGAATAAAGAAACGTCAAATACATCAAAAACAATAAATAGTCACAGTATACAACGTGTTTTTTTTGATATCCCATAACTCTAGGGTATGATTGAGGCCATATCAAAGAATCAACTGGCATATTAAGAGTTATGTCCCAATCCTTCGTTATTTTTTTTTTTCATTTTTCATACAAAATAATTCGGCAAAGTCACGATTATTAATGTAAAACACCCTTACGTGAAATATTACATGTCGACAAGGTAGCTTTCCCTTCACTAGCTGCCGCCGGGAAGCTCCGATACCAACATACCTACTTATTTTATTTTACTATTTATTTTACTACACTACTGCGAAGTTTGGCAACCTCACAAAAGTAAAGATTCGTCATACTGGTGACAATTTTTGACCTAATTTAATTATGATTGATGATATCTCCGAAACTATACATTTTTGGACCACCTATTCTAGGAGTTTTAGTATTATTTTTACCTACAGAATATAACCCTAGAGTTATGGGATATCAAAAAAAACAGGTTGTATATCTAAAAGTAAAAATCGCTTCATTATAATAATTGGTCGTTCAAATATTCGTCTACGGTATAATAACATTTGTCAATTAATAATTTCGTAAGAAATTTTTTAAACTTATATAATATCATGTTTTTTATGTCATCAGGAATTTTATTAAACACTCGTTTCGTTGTTAAGGAAGATGCATTCGTGTTTGTATAGATTCTGACGAACGGCTAAACGATGTGATAAATTGGTCATGCAACCAGCTGGACCCTATTTAATATAACTGATGAAGCTACATTAATTTGTAAAAAAATTACAAAATTGACACATTTGGTTAGGTTTAATGAAGCAGAAAATGTATAAATAAAACTTTTAGCATAAGCATAGCATAATCAGCCTATAATGTTCCCACTGCTGGGACACAGGCCTCCTCTCTTCGAGAGGGACTGGGCTGTAATCTACCACGCGGGCCCAGTGCGGGTTGGTAGATGTCACATGTCTTTGCATTGTTGGTTCTAGGACATGCCGGTTTCCTCACGATGTTTTCCTTCACCGTTTTGAGAGCAGTGGTGATGAAATTATTTACACAAAGTAAAGCGCCTGCCTGGGTTCGAACCCACGACCTATGACTCGTAAGTCGGGGCCGTTACCACTGGGCCACCACTGCTCCCAAATAAAACTTTTGATACTGTTGAACTGTCGGATTGTCGCTGCTGTCGGTTGTACTAAATAGCCCACCACAAAACCACTTCTCAGTGAATGATAAGTTTGTGATGCATAGTAGGTAGAGTAAACGTCGCTGGAAAAAGTCTCGATTTGTAAATCCTCAAAATGTATATGTAGAAGAATATTTTCTATCCTTTAGCTGTGAGATTTTAGATATGATAACTTGTGTAAATGATCTAAGATCATTCATAATAGTTTCTGAAGGTTTTTGTTCAACGAAAACTGAGTTGACTTTATGTAAACTTAATTTTGATCTTTAGCAGACATTATTTCAAAATGTAAATTAATTCAAATACGAATAAAGAGGTAATGTAAATTTTAATAGTATTTGTAACTCGTCTTCACTTGAAAACCTTTTATCAATCATTCTCTACTTAAATCAATTTACGAGAATAAAGCATTTTGAATTCTAAAGTGGAGTGGGCATCACAAACGGATTTTGTTAGTGGTATTTTAAAAATCCTAATACCATTTTAATTCATATAGCAGATTACAAATTATGCTTAGTTACAAATGTATATTTGAAAATATTTTACTATCAATGCCAGCAATTTATTTGTAAAGCTTTTAATATTGAAATATTCTCACTGACTTTCTCAGACAAAGTCATCTCTCTATTTTTATAGCTATGAAATTTTCACTGCTCTCTCGGCAGCCATGCTATTGGAGAAATAATAATTCTACAGTGATTTATTTAACCTTCTATCTCTCAAAAGAATAAAATAACAAAATCCATTCACACAGACTCCGATCCAACGAAAAGTTTTCTTTCAAAACATTATTTCAATCTTAAATCGAGACTTTGACGGTAGTTCTGAAATGTTTCTGCTGACATTTATCGCGGCAAAAGAGACGTTTAAATTCGTCCAATTTTTTAACTGCATGTAGGTTTTTGTCGGCTCTCATTAAGTCTTTCAACATTAAAGTTGGACGTTCCCGTGACATCTTATTTGCTTTTCAGAAAAATTCAGAGTGTGTATGAATAAAATTTGAATTTGTTGAAAGTTTAGCTGGTTTTTGCACTGTGTATGAAGTGAAGCTATTCTGACTTGATACAGTTAAATGGACGTGAAAAAGTCATGGCGAATAATTTCATGAAGTACGTTCTTATCGAAAGGTACTATTTCAGCACAAACTTGGCATTTTGTCGGATACGTAAAGAAAAGTCGAACTCTCATCAATAATTAATTATTCAATACTTATCCTATTGTGGTATAGTAATTTTATTCTAGGTGCATCGTCTTCACATATAATTATACAATTAATGTACCTATAAAAATATTGTACAAGATTTTAAAAGAGTACCGGTGGAGTTTCTTACCCATTCTTCTCCATACGAAACTACATTTTGGAAGGGGCGACTAGAATCAATTCTATTTTTTTTGTAAATATTGACGTTCAAAAGTGCCTTTTATGTGCTTATTTGAAATAAACAATTTGACTTTGACTTTGACTTTGACTTACTTTAAGGACATTTTCTTCTATCAAAAAAATTAAGAGCGATGATACCAAGATTGCCGGATTTATAATTTCTTCTTTCTAGATACATGCTTATAATGTGACCGTGACTCGTAATGTGATGTCGCCGTTTCACAGTTAGGTACTTACCGATACGAGAATTATACGATCCGAAAACCAGCACCCTAATTGCATAAAACACTTCGCCACAATCCGAAAGATTTTTAAGAAAATTGCTAAAACATTGCTTCATAATTGTTGTTTAAAAATTCGTCTGCTTAGCAACGTAAATAACGCAATGAATATTTTTGGACTGTCAAAATTAAAGGCATTGTCATTGTAAGTGTGTTACTCAATTACCCTGCTGATCACTTCTAAAGAATAAATTGATAATTAGTTTACACACAACCTTTACTTACTAAGAACAATACAAGTAGTGTTGTTCCGCATGCAAATATTTACGTAAGCAAATCGAACCCTTCCGATAGCCCTAAAAATGCCAAGAAGAATATAACCCTCCTATAGAATTGCTGCTACCCTTTCAATTATCCCTTACAACATCCATGGGACAGGCGGCCCGTGAACATGGAAACATACGAGACATTTTATCTTTACAAAAATACAGGTAAAAATTAACCAACACAAGTAAATCCAGAGAGCATGAAGTATGAATGAGTCAAGGTGCATGCATTCACAGAAACATTAACGCAGACCTCCAATCAAGCTAAAATTGCGCAATAGCAGAAGATAAAATTGCGATAGGACGATAATCTTCAACTGAACTTTTGTTTTGGGTTTTAGGAATTGGTGTTACTCTAGATACTTTCCACTGAGAGGGATGTATATATACCAGCTTGCAAAGCTAAATTAAAAATGTGACAAAGTGGATCACTGAAAATATATTTTAAGCAATTAATGATAAAGGAGGGAATGTTATCGGGGCCAATAGAACTGTTTGGTTTCAGTTTATTTATGTCTTTCACAATGTCTATAGTGCACACGGGCACTTATGAAACGTCAGAAGCTAAGTACACGGTTCCAATTGGTCGTTTCCTATGGAGAAGAGCCGGCAAGAAACTCCACGATTACCTACTCTTTTAAAAATAATGGGTTTTTACAATGTTTTCAAATTACAGTGTTAATAGATATGGGAGGACAGTGTAAGCTCGTCAACAAGTACCAGGTACTTAACAAAATAGAAAATGGTTTACAAAGATACAGTATACTAAGCCTACAATGTTTACATTTACAAATTAAAAAATAATATGTTACTAAAATAACAAAAATAAAAACCTAGGTATTTAAACCAAATATATGACATGAACAATGTGAACAGCTTTCTGTCAGTTTAACAAATAATATTTTATGTGTACTACAAAACCTACTGAATAGCAAATCACGCGTGGTATTCAAATGCATTTCCCTCTGACAGTTTACAAGTGGTTGTGGCTCATAGCTTGGATCATGAAATTAACCGTTTAAGCCCGGCGTTGCCGATTCGGTAACAGTGTGCCCAAACCGTAAAGCCCCGGTGTTGCCGATTCGGCAACAGTGACTCATGCTACTGTAGGCTCAAATTACACTTGAATATAACGTTTAGTATTGTTTGTGGCGATTTTAGTCGATTGTCTGGTAGATATTCTCACAAACGTGAGTCGGTGGGGCTTGGCGGTGGGGACAACTGACTCACCGGTGAGTCGGCGGGCCTTTATCGGAATGAAATGAAATTATGTTTATGTCTGTAAAAAAACACTTTCACACGTCCAAAATATCTTATATTTTAAATCTAGATTAGATCGGTGTTTCCTATCAGACTACTCTGAGTAGAAAAACAGAAATAAACTCAGAGGTCTTTTAAAGTACAGACATATATATAATCTTGGTCCGATCAGACCAAGACATGTTCCATGATACCGCCTAAAATGCCATACAAAAACTTGTAGACAAAATGGATAACGTTAAGCTAAGTAACGATACTCAAAGTTTCACTAACCCAGTCGCCACGAGTCGCGTGTACAACCGAAGTTTATTGCAATTTTGAGTCCTATGCTAATTACATTATTTTGAAATCCAACTGCCCGACGATGTCGAGACGTTGTATACAATATGTAACAAAAACCCTGTTGTTCCTTCTACCTACGTTTTAAGAATCGGTATAGATACGTAATGATGCAAGTCATTTATAAAAACTGTTCAACACAAATAATTAAAATAAATATTTAATTATTAATATTTGTAATGTTTAACTGATTTCTTACCTCTTTGGTTCTTTGATTTTGACTTCTCGACTAGCTAATGCCTAATTTTTTTAAATTATAATTCTACCTATGTGGTGCTTGTAGGTATACGTCCCTAAAAGGAACAACAGGGTTTTTGTTACATACTGTATACAGGGTAAAATTAAATTATTTAGCGAAACTCCGCAGACGTTATGGGTATCGATGTCTAAACATGATAAAACAAAAAAGACATGCATTTAAAGATTTTTAAAGTGAAAACTTCTTTAGGCGCGTTGAGCACTGTTTGGGTGAACAATAATCATGGAACTCGCGTCATCGTCACCGAACGCTTCGATACAATTCACAAGTTACTTAGTTTTCACTTCTGACGTGCAGTCCTACGACTGACAGTATTTTTTTGTGGATTTTTGGATCGCAGTTTGTGTAAGCACTTGTTATATCTTCCTTTTTTATATAAAATTCACAGACGTGATCGATATCGATATCAAAACACGGTAAAACAAAATAAAACAGATTTTCACAAGAAATCAAATCATTTATTTTTTGCCAACATAGGAGTACAGATGTTATACAAGTTTTGCTAGCGTTCTCCATGCTCTGCCATGACTTGGGCATACAAAATTTACACCACTTCAAATTTACCAAATTTACATTTGCCAAATAACACCACTAACGGTCGTTGACCCCCAAAACTAAATCTTACCCGACTTACACACCTAGTCTCATTAATACCCTCACTTCACCACCGTCCAACTATAAAAGCTACAGTTCCCAAGGGTAGCCGGACTTTCCGAGATACCTCCCCACGGCACACTCTCTGACAAATAGATTCCTTTATTTTGCCACATTTGCATAGGTTTCATAATAAATGCCGCGAACGCGTGCTAAATATTCAGTGGCCACACAGTATTGTAAAATACAGCTGAAATGAATCGTGTTGGGTTTGCACACTTAGCTCAGGCTTCGGATTTGCATTTTAATTGCTATAGTTTTTCGGGGTTATGAAAATTTTAGTTTGTGTTTGAGAGACTTACAATATATTTTTTTACTTTTAGCGATTTTTGAGAAGTCGGTACTTTAAATCAGCTTGTATTTTAAAAGCAATGTCAATTATAGTTTTTATTAGAAGCGATTTAGGTTACTTTATATCAGCCCGTATTGTAATAGTCTCTTCTCATACAGAGAAGTAACGTGTATTGATAGCACGGCTGCTCATTTTATTACTGACAACTACCACGAAGGAATCACAAAGTACAGGACATCATAAAAACGCCCTGCAACTGATAACTTTTACTTTACTGCCATAAATTACATTTTTACTCCTTCGTCAATAAAACAAAAATATTAGGTCTTTTGACAGTGAGTTATAACAAAACCTAAGCTCAAATACAGTTAAAAAACCGACCAAATGCGTATCGGACCACGCCGAATAAAGGGTTCCGTAGTTGGGATGAATTTATCCCAAGAACAAACTTAACATTGTAGTTGAAAAACATGTTTTCCCATACAATTTAACTGCAAATGTAATTTTGTACGCACAATATTGAGATATTTACTATGGGATTTTAAGATCATAGCCTTTTTATATGTTTTCATATAATAGTAAAAAAAAAACCTATTTCAAACTGTATTGTTTGACGTATCAAATGAAAGGGCTTGTTGTCAGAATTTCAGACATACTTTTTTAAATAGATGAAAATTGACCATCTCGCTTTATCTCTGAAACTGCAGAGCCTTTTATAAAAAAATAAATTACAGAAAATACTTATTTACTTATATTATTATATGTTAATATAAGTAAATAAATATTTTCTGTAATTTATTTTTTTATAAATTACAGAAAATACTTATTTACTTATATTATTACGTCAAACAATACAGTTTGCAATAGGTTTTTTTTTTATTATTAAAATAAATATTTCATAAGTTACACCCCAAGCAGCCCGCAAGCGTTTTCATCATTAATATACCAGTTTATTTAGAACTTAGAGTTCTTTTAGAGACGTACAAGAGGGTTCAAAACTTATTTTATTTTTATTTTATTGTATTCAGGGACAATAAACAGCTACGATATATGCTGGAACACAGAAAAGATAACATAGGTGAACAAAATATTAACAATATTAGCAAAATTACAATTATAAGATTCAACCATTACCCCCTAAACTTAGTGGTATGATAACGTAGCGATTCTATTGGGGTGATGAAATAAATCAACCGCTTTGATTGTTCGTTAAACACTGATTTATTGAAATATATTTTTACATAATATTATTTGCAATAACAGGTACAAATGTATTTGCAGATTGACGGCGCGTAAGTCAGTACAATAATGTACGGTTCCGTAAACATCCTTAACTAATTTGTTGACGTCTAATCGCTTTCTTGGCCGTCTTAACCAGCCTTTTGATTACCACAAACTTGGCACAATGCAAAGCCTGTTTTGCCCCTTCTCTATGATTTCTATAATTTGAAACGGCATATTTTCCTGAAAATAAAGTAAAACAGGTATAATATACATGAATACACTAAAAATACTTTACAATAAGTTTACTTTGGTATAAAATAAGACGAACAACAGTTCTAATACAGCTATTATACAGCTTCTTTATTGCTTCTACAGTTACTGTAAAGCTCTACTAACGCAAAAAGGCCCTTTTTAGGGTTCCGTACCCAAAGGGTAAAACGGAAACCCTATTACTAAGGCTCGGCCGTCTGTTTGTCTGCCTGTCTGTCTGTCCGCCCGTCTGTCACCAGGCTGTATCTCATGAACCGTGATAGATAGACAGTTCAAATTTTCCCAGATACTAAAAATTAGATAAAATAAATATTTAAAGGGGCTCAACCACAAACGTGATTTTTTTGTTCATTTTTGCTCGATATTGATAACTTGAAATATTCACAGATTATTTAGTTGTATATTCACTTTAAAAATAAATAATGAAATTAAAATAAAGTAAATATTAGGTCCGATACAACAAACGTGATTTTTCTGCTGTTTTGATAGAAAATGGTACGGTATTCTTCGTGCGTGGGTCCGACTCGCACTTGGCCGGTTTTTTTTACTTATAGCGACTGTATAAGTCGCTAGATTATACAGACTGAATATACAGCTTCTAGTATAAAAACGAACTTTTATACAGCTTATAATGCTACTTATACGTCCGTGTTTGGGTCATAGTAATTCATACGTGTACCAAATTTTAACTTAATCGGTCCAGTAAATTCGAAGCAAATTGGCTGTGAAACAGACAGACACACTAGTGATCCTATAAGGGTTCCATTTTTTTCTTTTGTGGTACGGAACCCTAAAAATAACGATTATTATAATGAATACAACAGTATCAAAATCTACGCAATGAAACTTTCAACAACAATAATATATTTCTCTACGCTCCTCTATAAAATTATATAATTTAAGTGGAACTATTGAGATAACAAGCCCTTGAAGCGAGTGTATGTGCGTTAGTTATTGCCCTACAGGGAACACTTCCCTTTCAAATAGACTCCGATATATTTCGCTTATGAGACTTTAGGATATCATGTTGTACGGGCTGTGTAAGAGAATTATTCATATAGGGTAGTTGGTTAATTTATATTTTGGTGTTCAAAATTTAATGAAGGTTTGGCAAAATTCGTATTTTTTTACTGACATTGATATACCTACCACATTCTAAAAGTACTACGTTTTTCGTAACTATAATTGGCACAGTCGACAACACGTCCTTGGTAACAATTTGGAATTGATATTGCCCATAAATAAGTCATAGAACCAAAAACGGTTATTCTAGCTCAAGTGTTTATTTCGATTTACGCTATGCTACAGTTTTAAAGTAAGCATTTAGGTACCATGCATCATAACACGAGGAGTATAATTGATATACATCATGACAGCATAGGACATTTTTATAAAATAATTATTAACTACCATTCCAATAATAACCAATGATCTCCTAAGCGAATGTTAATTTTTAATTTAAATATTTATTATTTTAGATTTTTATATATATTTTTTTTTTGTTAAATTAAATGTTAATGTTTTAATCTTATTGTTATATTATTTTAAATAAAATTTTTGATATTTTTATTTTTACTCGCGAATCACCAAAATTATTGAATAACTTTAATTGTATATTATATCCTTTTTGGCTTTGTATTATTATGTAAAACCATAAAATAGTGCATGTTGTGTTAGCCTGTAAGTGATTGTTGCACTTATAAATGCATCTATTATGTAAAATATTGTTAATGTATTGTGTAAACAATTGTTGGCTAACCTAAATAAATAAATATGAAACCCTGAAAACAATTCCTTAAAACAAAATGGCCGTCCAGTACAAAATAAACGTCCGTAAAGCAAGAATGTTTTCAACGCGTAGCGGATCGGTTATGTGCTACGACCGCGTAGCTCGCGTAGCTCTGACATCCTCATCGGAGCTACGGCGTAGCAATAATACAATGTAAAATTGAATGTAGTCTTAACAACTTTACTTCATTCAACTGATTTGCTTTCAGTGAATCTGATTAAAAAAATAACTCTCACGCAATTAGATTTAATTGAAATCCATTGAAAAAGGTGTACTATTTAATTGGTAAGTTGGTTCGGTTCAATTGATTCGTGTTAATGAACGCGCCTCTCATTAAAAGTAATGAGCGGCCGCGTTTGACGGTTACGTCATTTGAGCGCGCCGTTTGAGAGATTAACGAGCTAAGGACCAGGATTATGTTGTTGTTGGATAAGAAAGTGTAAGGTCAGTACAATAAGCTACCTAAGTTCTTGTCATATCCAAATTATAATTTGAACTACTCTCGAACTCTCGTGGTTAAATAATTAAGTACAGGTCGATCAAAGGTTAAGCTACGTTTGCCGTACTCGGTTTATGGATGAGTGACCATTCATTACATACATACATTCATTCATTGCCTACAATGATTGCATAGATTTCGAGCCACGCAGGGGTCCGTGCCTCGGAAATTCAGGGACCGTACAACCCCGGTTAAGACTTAAGCCTTTCGAAGGGGTAACCCATTCAATGGGTTACCTTCATCATAATGTAACCCATTGAAAGGGTTTTATACTAGAAACCCGTTGAAAGAGTTACATGATAACCCATTGAATGGGTTTTATACTTGAAATCATAATATTTTGTTATTTCGATATCCGCCCAGCACGCGTAGCATGACCAATTCTATATCTATTCTACCCAGGGACTATTTTGGTTACCATTTTAGAAAAACCCTATCGAAAACCCTGTCAATAGAAACGGTTTTCGATAGGGTTTTTCTAAGCAGTTAATCAAAAACCCATACGGTGTGGGTAATTTTGAATGGCTTAAATGTAGCCGTTCAAAAGGGTTACCCAAACCGTATGGGTTTTTATCGAAAACCCTTTCAATGGGTTATCAAAATTTAATTTAAGCCGTTCATAAGGGTTACCTATATCGTATGGGTTTTTGTTTAACCGCTTAGAAAAACCCTTTCAATGGGTAACCAAAATGGTCCCTGCTCGGAACGCATGTAAAGCCGTTGGTCCCGGCTGTCATTTGTAGATCTTTGACAGTCGTTACGAGTAGTCAGAAGCCCACAAGTCTGACAACCAGTCTTGGTAAGCCAAGGGGTATCGTGTTACCCAGTTACTGGGTTGTGGAGGTCAAAAAGGCAGTGGCTCCATGTAAAACTGGTCTTGAGCTGCATCCAGTTAGACTTGATCCCCCCCCACCCCAACATAGCTGGGAAAAGGCAGATTCATTGGCCTCTGTAACTTCGAATAAATGTCGCTGTACTACATAGGTATTCGTTACAAATTCAAAATCAAATTCAAATATTTATTGCAAAATACAGTACATATATGCATTTCCAGGTGTTAAGTGAATGCGCAGTCCAGTGTATTTACCAATTCAGGCATGCAAAATTAAAAATTATAGTTAGACAATTTCATAAATCCAATTACTCGGTTATATAATGTCATAAATTCGAAAGAATAGTAATACCCTGTGCAATAATATACATTCAAATTATTAAGTAAATAATGTCACAAATTCAAATTAAAAGTAATGTCAGAATAAATAATGTCAAAATAATTAATGAATTTACCAATTTATAATTTATCATGCATTGTAATATTAAAATTATTATTGAAATTAAAAATATATACTAAATAATCATTCAAATTACATTATATAATTGCATTTAGATAGAATTAAGCTTAAATAAATCGGACATTTGACATATCCAATTATTATTTATTTAACTTATCTGTTAAGAATTCACCAATGGAATACTCGTAGTACGCTTTTTTAACCATAAGGTCTGTTAACATTCTTTTGAACTTGTTAACATGAGTTTGTTAATTGCACTCATAATTCAAACATTTGGTAGCATTAACAAATATTTATCATGCACACATAATATATCACAGCTTATATTTTCAGAATGCAAGTGTTAATTTGCCCAATATTGGCTACAAATATTTTAGAGAGCTATGTTTACAAATATTTACCCGCTTCGGTGTGTCGGATAATTAGGAAATAAATAAAAGCTTTATATTTACGTAAAAAACATTTATCCTACTAATATTATAAACGCGAAAGTTTCGTAAGTATGGATGAATGGATGGATCGATGTTTGTTACTCTTTGACGTAAAAACAGCTGGACCAATTTTGATAAAATTTTGTACTGAGGTAGCTGACACCCTGGATTAACATATAGGCTACTTTTTATCCCTATATTCTCACGGGATCGAGGCTTATGCGGGTGAAACCGTGGGGCCCAGCTAGTCAATAATAATTACTTGCTAGCTAAACTGGAAACTGTTATTAAAATTGAATGTTAAATGTATATTTTTATGAATTCAACTATTTTTTTATTGCACTGACTGAAATAGATGTAAAAAAAACTAAAACAAAAATAAATAAAACATAGAACACCGTTACGTTTATCGTTTTCGTTGTTTTACGTTGTTTATATAATTACTATAAACAAATTGGATTTAATGATCTGCTAAATAAATGATTTGATTTTGATAACCCACGCTAATATTATATATAAATGCGAAAGTATCTGTCTATCTGTTTGTCCGTCGTGTCTGTTATATTTTAACGCCTTGATGGCGATTGCCAAATTTCATCGAAATCCGTGGATTTCGATGAAATTTGGCACACAGGTATATCATACTTTTTATGCCGTTTCCGTAGGATGATTACCGACCTCCATGCGGGCAAAGTCGCGGAAGAAAACTAGTATTAGTAAAATCAAAAGAGTGTTGACCTATAGTGTTGGTCATATATATATATTATATTATATTCTTTATTTTCGGACATCAATGATCCATGGTGTTAGTAAACAATAATATAACTTATTACTAGTGTTAGTAGTTATACAAAATACAATAGAGAAGAAGACAGTTTATTTATATAGTAAACATAACATAAACATTTTTTCAATTTTCCTATAGCACGTAAGACCGATTAACATACAAGCTTAAACAGTCCAACCCACACAAAAATATATCGCCATCCAAATAGAAATAAACCGAGATATCTGATGTATTCAATTACCACATTCGGACAGGTAGCGTCCCATGAAATGGACACAAAAAAGGGCAGACAAACACGTGATTGTAAGTGGGCACATGTAATGAAACAATGGTGACGCAGCACAAACGAGATGAACATTGTAAAAGAAGCTTTTTTGGGAGCCGTATAGTATCGAAGGAGCCTTTTTGATTTAGTTGGAAGACGTTAGGTGGGTAAGTGATACTGTATTGGAGATATAAAATATCTCTATCACTTCTGGATTTATTTCTTGTGGGTACATTTTTTTAAGAAATATGATTCGTGGTTTCTGAATATGCCGTCTGAGGGTTTCATGAATGATGACGAAGGGATTATGCTCTAAAGATGGATTGTCTGCTGCTCAATATTAAAAACAGTGTTTTGCTGTCACCGATTTATAGTGTCACGTATGTTAAAGTATGGTAACAAAGACACGATTCGTTATGTGACCGACTATAGATACGATAACAGCAATTATTCGATAGCTTGAAAAAAAAATACTAAAAACATAATTGTAAATCTATCTAGAAAACTTGAATAAATTGGTATGTGATCAAAATGTTGTTATAATTCATTATCTCCCTACCCTTTTTTTTGTGTGGGAAATTATAAAATAACTTCTCCCACTCTACGTTTAAGACTTTTAGTGACTAAAACCCACCCGTGTTCCTTCCGTTGCCTGTGTGCCGGGGCCACGATATTCTTTCGGACAAACTCGGAACCCTGGCAGGCATTGACCCTACTGTACCCCGTCAGTTGGTGCTGATATCTCTTCGAGGCGCGCGTGGAACAAAACGTGCCATCGACCTGGGCCTGGTCCTTATCGGACGGCGAGCTACCCATCTTTCACCGTCCGCAAACTTGCGCCTACAGTGGCCGGAAATCGGCCTGCGACTCCCGACGCCCGGGGTGTCTACCGCAGCGACTAGGGCGTGAGGGCGCGAATTTTACCTTCCCCTCACGCATTCCGCCTCCTCCTTCGCGAGCATTACTACTTTGCAGAAGGAGATGACGGCCTCCCATGCACTATCGCTCGGAACCATGGCCTGAACCAGGGCCGGACGCGAGAGATCGCCGCCGCCAATCGTCTCCGCGAGGACACGGTGGTGCTCCGCCAAAGCCGGGTAGTCCTCCACCGTATGCTTCACCGTGTCCTCCGGGCGATCCACACAGTGGTAACACCCGGGCGTTTCCTGGAGCTTTAATCTCCCTGCCCCAAGCCTATATTACTTAGGGTCGGCACAACACGTTTTCTTCTTCCCTTCTCCCCTGTCGCCCATCACGCTTACATTCACTGCCTTCACTTTCATTTAATTACTCACACAATCCATTCATCTGGATTCTCAGTCTCTTCTTCTCCATTCATCTCTCTTTAATTAAAAAAGCTAAATTACGATAAGACATAAATTTAAAGCACCGTTATTAGCAATTTTCCAAGCGTTTGAAATTTCTTATCCACCCTCCACAAATCCAAGCCCATCAAAGTTAATTCGTAACCTGCCCTTTTCGCTTTTTAGTAACGCGTGTTTTGCACCGCATGTGTTTAGCTTTTGTTTTTCTAAAGTATTGGACGTGGTCTGAAAGGCTGACAAGTAAGTAAAAACATCACTTATAGACCTTTTGAATACTGAAGAACTGTTAAATGACGTGACGATAATGGTTGTTGGGTAAGGGCGGAAGCATCGATATTTGGAAAAATGTAACCTGCGAAAATCCTAGTATTACGACAATATGTAAATAAAATCACTTGTAATATTTAAATAAAACCATGCTTAGGACTTGTAAGAATCCCTAATCAATAAAATGAATATTGCAAAGGAAAAACTACGAAATATTTTCGTAATCATTATGAGCTAATAATTACGGGGTTTATGGCAATAATCTTAGAATTTTCGCAAAGACTAAATTTTTACAATTTTATTATCCTGTGACAAAAATATAGATCAATAACGTAAACCAAATTAAAGATATCAGGATATAAGGATCGTAGCAGATGGTGTTCTGTAGTTTCTGCTAACCCCCATGGGATGAAGGCGTGAGATTATGTATGTATGTGCCTAAAAACATTTCCAGACATTAACACATGGTACAAAAAGGTAGGAATGAAAAAACTGCACTTAAAAAAGAGAAGACATTATTTACACTTTGAAAAAGTAATTTCTCCGGCTATTCCTGAATGGATTGGTATTGTAGCCTGGAGATACGAAATCTTCAATAAACAATGAGTACTCACACTTTTTGCTTTGGTGAGTTATTGGAAGACACAGAGTTCTAATCTTCCAATGGGTTTTGAGGATTTGTTGACTACCGGTATTGTCTTTGAAAAGCTGTTTCCTGTATCCATCCTCCATACCTTTTGTGGCGATACACCTACAAAATCAACATTTTAAACTAAAATACTAAAAGGAACTTCTGATCAATTTAAATCTATTGTTATATCGCTATATAAACATTTTTTTGAAAATATTCCGTGGATGACTGGCAGGCAGTCGAAGACAAAGCCCACGGCAGTATATATTCCTAGGAAGCTATAAAAGTGCATTTAGAAAGATTTATAGCCGACATAAAAAAGAAGAGGTTCTCAATTTGACACGCATGTTTTTTATTTTATTTATTCATTCTTATACTAAATTGAAGAGAGTTGAAGACTATCACAGAGTTGAAGAGTATCATTATTTAGTTAACAAACGAATGCCCGTTTTCACGATCAATAGCGACGTTTCAATGTAATGCCTAGATATTTAGCAGTTACTTAGCTCAAAAAAACATTTAATTTTCACTAATTACTAGGCGATGACTAAATTTACGACACCGATTCGCCAATGCGTAATGCTTAGACAACTCTACGAGATTGCTTTGTTTGTTAAAAATAATTTACACCTTTTTCAAAAATTGTCCGATGTAAAAAAGACTCCAATGCGTTCTCAATACATAAATCAATTGTGCGGCATAAAATGCAGAACCGCTTTGATAAGAAAGGATTCTTTTTGGCATGGCTTTAAAAATGTATAATAAAATACCCGATCTGTTTACAAAATATGCCTTAATAAAGTTTAAGAAAGCTCTCACCTCGCTATTAATTGAAAAATGTTATTGTACTCTTTCGGATTTTTTAATAATATTTTTTAGTTTATTTTGTTTTGTTTTATTGTTTGTTTTATTTAGTTTTTAAGTATTTTAGTTTTTAATTTAATCTTACTTAATATTTATACTCTTTCACGGCAAAATAAAGCGCCCAAATGTTAACCTTTATGTGAATACCTATGTTTCACAAATTGAATTGAATGATTCTCTTGCGGGTTGATGTATAGCAGACAACGAACTTAAACTAAAAAACCACAGACAAGTGTTAAAAATGTAGATTTCGAAACTTACTGAGTTGTCTACTGTAAAATGAATGGTGAAGCAGGAGTTGTTGCTTAGGCAAACCCTTACGTTAGACGTTACCTAACCAAGCGTTGATAAACTTGACGTTAGTGAAAACGGACAATTATCCCACAGAGTCTCTTACGAAACAAATGAAAATTAATAGATAGAAAAGCATTAGAAGCGATCGCTCTTCGTTACTCAGCCGTATGTGAGATGAATTAACTCTAACAATAATAGATCTGGAGTAATCTAGACATTTGAGAGCTTTTCATTTATTTTTAGTTATGCTTTACTTTGGTTCAAGGCCTAAGATACAGAAAATAAATCTATAGGTTATTGCAAAACGGGCGATATTAGTCTATTCGTTCTTCTTCCGTGAGTGAATGGTTATTTTAAGGTTCCGTAGCCAAATGGCAAAAAACGGACTCGTTATGTCTGTCAATCTGTCTGCCCGTCCGTATGGCACAGCCACTTTTTTCCGAAACTATAAGAACTATACTGTTGAAACTTGGTAAATAGATGTATTCTGTGAACCACATTAAGATTTTCACACAAAAATAGAAAAAAAACAATAAATTTTGGGGGTTCGCCATACCTAAAACTGAAACTCATATTTTTTTGTTCATCAAACCCATACATGTGGGGTATCTATGGATAGGTGTTCAAAAATTATATTGAGGTTTCTAATATAATTTTTTTCTAAACTGAATAGTTTGCGCGAGAGACACTTCCAAAGTGGTAAAATGTGTGTGTCCCCCTGTAACTTCTAAAATAAGAGAATGATAAAACTAAACAAATATATGATGTACATTACCATGTAAACTTCCACCAAAAATTGGTTTGAACGACTGTAACTTAAGAAAACTGCTGAAATGATGATCGAAGTTATAACGAACTACAAGAACTTTTATATTATGTTACTTGCTGCTACGGAACCCTTCATGGACGAGTCCGACTCGCACTTGGCCGCTTTTTTATTTTTTATCCATCTTCCTTATAAGAGGAACTCTTGTGTAAAATTGCATGGTTCTATATGAATTTAAGATTTTTATTATGAACGTAGATTATTTGACAAGTTAGTGTCTAAAAGTCATGTGAATTATCAAGTGTTTATGATCAATGTGCGGTGCAACTATTATTGCCAAGACCTTCCCCGTCTTATTACAAAACAAGATTTATATTTTGACATGGCTCAAACCATGCAGCCAGTTTTTGTAATAAGAACGTAACAGTGATTGAAATACAGTTCTTTATACAAAACTGAAAACTTAGTTTGGTACTAAGTTGTCAGTTTTGTGTTTAGGAACTTTACCATAGTCAGAATAAAGTTCAAAATTCAATAATGGCTCCAAGTTTTAAACCTGGTTCTGAAGATAAACCTTGTTTTGGAATAAGGGGGTATGAGTTTGATTTTACAACTTTGACATTTATTATTATTAGATCTATTATTATATTACTTGAATTCTTTGACCGTTATTGTTTTTATCGACTTTTCTAATGTTTTAACGAATTTTATTTTGATTGCAATGTACAATGTATGTAAATGTATAATGTTATTTTTTAATTTTTATTATTATTTTTTTTTTTTTTTTTTACTTATATTGTTATGAAATAAATTACTTATGACTTCCATTGCCCAAACGGTTATGTAACGGGTCCAGGAGTAGACAGCGATGAACTGAATTACCTATTCATGCTATGTGAGCATGCTGGAATTAAGGGATAACTAGACTACATAAACACGTCTTAAACTGACAAATTAATAACAACACCAGCCTATAACCTAACCCGGGATGGATTAGGTTATAGGCTGGTGTTGTTATTAATTGCTGGGCAATGGGTTACGTCCTAGTCCGAACCTATTTTACCTAGTCGGAACGCATGTCGCTGCAATCTGAACGGACGGGGAAGCCCCATTAGTTCAGATTTTTAGAACTGATTTCGACGTCTGCATTCAGAAGTTTTTAGATGTGGGAAATTTTAACCAGGATCTTGAAATATCTTTAAGGACTACAGCCACAAAACATTCTGTTGGATCAGGGCAAGGCTTTGTGAAATGCAGTTGCATGAAAACTGTACAACAAACAAATGCGAATAATTGCAACAAATTGTAAGAAAAATCAAGAACTCTGCAATTATTCTAAGTGCTATCAGAGTAAACCTTGCAAAAATAAGTAAATAAGTAGATTGCAGATAAGGTGATTTCTGTAGATGAATATAAGTTGATCTAGTGATGAAACTAGTTCATACTAAAATCAAGTTTGGCCGGTAACATATACATATAAGGTGGTCACAAGCGCTACTGCCAAGCACGAGGTCAGGGGTTCGATTCCCAGGTCGAGCAAATTGTTATTGGGTTTTTCCACCAGGAATTTGTCAGTAGCAGCCCAGAGTCTGGATTTGTGCCCGATTGATGGCAATAGGCTCGCCCCCTATTACATGGGACTTGAAACATAACTGGCGAAATGTGGGTGTACTACAGGTACACTTCTGCTTAACCGTTCGGGGATTACATTCGTAATGTTATGTTATGTTTAATCATCATCATTATTTCAGCCAATAGACGTCCACTGCTGGACTTAGGCCTCCCCCAAAGGGGGTTTACCATAATCGCCACGCTTGGCAGGTGGGTTGGCGATTACGGTGTTAAAATGCATAGAGAACGCTGCTGCCCATTCTCTAGTAAGTCCCTTAGTCGCCTTTTACGACACCCACGGGAAGAAATAGGATGGTGCTCTTCTTTACGTCCAGCACCACACGGTACTTTTGTTTAATACTAATGTATTATACAAATAAACTTACCGGAATAAATTCTCTAAAATTTAAAGAATTTTCTCTAAAATTTAGAGAATTTTGATGCGGTTTTTTCCATAATTTAGTCTAAATGATTTTGAAGCCCGTATCAAAATCCGTTGCGTAGTATAGAACAACAATACGGTCACATAAATAGACACTAAAAACGACTTTAATTTATAATAATGATGTAAGAAGTACATGTTGCCATAAGTACCTACATGTTTCCTCACGATGTTTTTGTTTTCACCCCTGTCACTAATGTCCAAGGTAAAGTCAGAAAGTACTTATGATTGAAAAAGTCACATTGGTACTTGCCCTGATTTGAACCCACCTTGACAAAAACAGAGTTAACCCTACCTCACAATACACACAGCCCAGTTGGAAGAAAATATCGAATATTTGACGGCTCGTCTGAAATCCGAGCACCAGCTTAAAACAAGCACACATTTAGGAACGTGATACGTTTTAGTCAAGTTTCTACGCGGCTTACATTGCTTGTTCTATCCGGAGCTGCGAATAATAGTCAGAACGATAGTACGGACTAACTTAGTCTGGTTGATATCTATTGCACTATTGTTACTAGTTTCGTGCAGTAA
The DNA here is from genome assembly GCA_948098905.1 of Tiliacea aurago. Lineage (NCBI taxonomy): Eukaryota > Metazoa > Arthropoda > Insecta > Lepidoptera > Noctuidae > Tiliacea > Tiliacea aurago. The sequence continues at coordinate 28,754,431 of OX402578.1, forward strand.
TCTGGCACCTGTATTGATGATACAATAATTATTTTGGCTTAGCGTTGGAAATAGGTGTTAGCTTGTTAAAGATAACGATAAGTTTATTTGATAAACACGTGTAACATGATACATGATTAGGTATGCACATATAGATGGAGACATAATTTTATCGGACCAACATGTTTTGTCTCTCATTAGGCGTACAAAATGTTAACATTATAATATTTCATTTATAAAATTAAAGATACAGCAAAAATATAGGTAGTCAATAATTTAATTTACAATCAGAGTCAGTACAAAATGTAGTCAATATTAATTACAAGCAAAATATGTCAATATAATATAATAAAATGAAATTAACAATAAAATTCAAATTTTACCATTCAAAAAATCAACAATGTTATAATAGCACTTATCAGTAAGTAAGTTTTTTAGTGTTTTCTTCAATAAATTAAAATTCAATTGCTTTATATCATTCGGAATGTTTGTAGTCAGTATTTTTTATTTTAACGTTACTACACTACAAATATTCATGTTGCCAATATAATGAAAAAGGGATGGAAGTGGCAGCTTGAGCATGGAATAAGTAAGTACTTTTAATAGCATTGAATTAATAAGTAATTTATAATAGCATTGAATTAGTAAGTAATTTATAATAGCATGGAATTAGTGTACTCATGGATTTACTAAGTAGTATATAGATTGTAAGTAGTAAATAGTTGTAAATTTCGATCAATGGGCGACAACAAGTAATTAATTATTATTCGAATAAAATATTTGAATACTTAGCTTTTAAAATGTTTGAGGTTAATTTGTCGCTGTTCAGTTGCTTATTACCAAGGTGAGATGTCAGATGTTTTTTTTATTTTACTTTATTGGGACATAAAACAGTTACACTTTACAATTTAAGTGTGGCAGAATTAATTAAAAACACATATAAGTTACACATGGAATACTGTAAGGCTCACTCGTTTTTTTTTTATATTCAGGTCGCCCCGTCGTCTCGCTGGTGACATTTGGGCTATTTCCAGTTTCGCTCTCGTTATTAAAATTGTGATAACCATCAATACCTTTTGGAAGATATACCCTTCTGATGATATTGATTAAATGTATTTTGTATATATGGAAAATGTTGTTGCTGGTTACTGGCCAACATACCATTCTTCCAACATCCATGTCACATATAGTCCAAGCAATGTTGGCACAAATATTTGCCATAAGAAGTACGTAATCCTCTTTGGCAGCCAAGATGTTCAGTCTTTAAATTACCTACAATATCGTCTGTGTGAGAGTTTTCCGATATCTCGTGTGAAGTGTAGATTTTGGTTCAGCCTCAGATAATAAGGATTTGATAGGGTATTATCTATGTGGAGGTGAGATCATCAAGGGTGTTGTGATTTTCGCTTGGGAGTTGATTTCAAGTCAGGGGAAAAGTCTTGTTTGGAATTGGTCAAGTTATTGGTCAGGAACGATATACTTTGTTGAGTTTAACCATCTTTATAGTTTATCTGGTCATTTTATGGTCTGTGTGAAGAAATAGGGGAGTGCTATTCTTTACGTCCGGCACGGACGTAAAGAATAGCACTCCCCTATTTCTTCCCGTGGGTGTCGTAAAAGGCGACTAAGGGACTTACTAGAAAATGGGCAGAAGCGTTCTCTATGCATTTTAACACCATACTGCGATCGCCAACCCGCCTGCCAAGCGTGGCGATTATGGCAAACCCTCCCTTTGGGGGAGGCCTATGTCCAAAAGTGGACGTCTTTCGGCTGAAATGATGATGATGATAATAGTTTATACCTTCTTTACTTAAATCTTGCTAACTCAAGTTAACTTTTCATCTTCCATTATTACCTATCCAAATCAAAATAATGTTATATCTTAACCATAATTATACCACGATGCGGTCGCGGTTTATAAACTAAATCACTAAACACCAATTACCAGACCACCACTAAATAACCACAGGCGTTACTCATTGAAGAAAATAAAATTAGATTCCTCTGATTACCCATTTAAATTACATTTGGAGGAGCTCGTAAACCGGGATCATTGCTCATCGCATTCTTCCGGAGCTCAGCCTTGCTTGATGACGTGTAATTAGAGTAAGAGCTTACTTTCTTTCCTTACGGCCTCGAAATGTTTTAGCTGATTGAAAAAAAAAAAAGTTGAGAAAGGTATGGAGTGAATTGAAGCGTGGTGACGGTGGGATGGTAATTGGGAAATCCGAGGTTGTTTGTTTTGAGTTGAAGGAGAAAGATTAATGCCGATGTTGATTAAACGTATAAATTTTATAAAAATAGCGTAGTTTGTCTTTGTAAATCTTGGTTAGATTTTACTGTTTTAACAAGTAATATATTAATAAAAAACCGGTCAAGAGCGAGTCGGACTCGTGCACCGAGGGTTCCGTACCTATATATGATGTTGATGATTTCTGAAAAACTGTGCTATTTAGAGACATCGTTTTATTTTTCCTGTAATTTTTACATACATTTCTATCACATAGAATAATTTCAGATTTTTATCTATGCAAACTTCGGAGAAAAGGGAGGCCCCACATGCCTTAGTAGCCCGACTTCAAATTTTTAAGACCCCCTTTCAGTCCCTTTTGCAAAAAGGTATATTTTTTTAAATGTATTTCTTGTTTGCAAAATAGTTGGAAAAACGTCATCTAAAACTATTCTAAATTTCAAGTTGATAGCATTAGTAGTTCTTGAGATATCCAGGTGTGACAGACAGACAGACTTAGTCTCACCATAAGGGTTCCATTTTACCATTTTGGTACGGAACCCTAGGGTTCCTTTTTACCATTTTGGTACGGAACCCTAAACCCGGCCAAGTGCTCGTCGGATCACGCATAATGAAGAGTTCCGTAGTTCAGATCTCAAAAACAAACTTAACATTGTAGTAGAAAAACATGTTCTCCCATACATCAATATACGTCACGGTCAAAATCCAACTGGAAATGTAAGTTGGTAGACTATTACTCGTTCATTTGTAAAGCCTACTTATCTTTTAATTTCGTTATCTATACTACAGCTGCCACGATATGGCAACCCCCCCCCCCATTTTGGGGGAGGCCTATGTCCAGCAGTGGACGTCTTTCGGCTGAAATGATGATGAATGATGATACTACAGCTGCCATGATTTTTTTCATTTATCCAAAAACAACCATGCTGGCAAGGGGACACACACTTGACTAACACTATAAAACTTAATATTACACAAAACAATCTCTGAATCGAAAAATAGTTTTCACAACTCTGCAATATTTTTGTACTGCCTATCCAACGATATCCTACACTACGGGATAGATGAGAAAAAAAATATCATCATCACTATAAGTACAAAAGAGGTACTAGGTACCTACAATTTATTTATGCTTTTTTTTTACGGTTTGTCGGCGTGATTAATCCCATGCCAAATTACAGCTTTCTAGTACTAAGGGTCTCTGAGCTAAGCCGTGGACAGACAGACAGCTGCAGACGGACATGACGAAACTATAAGGGTTCCTTGTTTGAAGAAGAACAATCACTTGCTAACACTTTTATTCCGCACAACTGCACTATTTCACACCTAAACGACGCTTTACACTACATTTTACTATTTAAAATGACTTTTTCCCCACTCAAAAATAACGATAACCGTTATTTCTAAATGTTGCAAAAGTAAAATAATACATTCAGTTGCCATAATGAAAAAAACATTAATAATCTGTGGTTTGACAGTGTTGCCACAGTAAATATTATAATTCAGTATTAAAATAATACACTTTTTCAATTATATCAAAAAAATCATGACACTTGTCGACTACGGAAACTTAAAAATGGAAAAAAAGTACCCTAGTAAGTTAACATCATCAGCCCAGTCTTTTCCCAACTATGTTGCGGTCGGCTCCTAGTCTCATTGAACGCAGCTGTATACCAGTTGTTTACATGGAGTGACTACCTAGTACTTATGTAAGTTTCTTTATTTTTATAAAATGTTGTAAATATAAGGGATTTTTAGTGCAGTAAACGTTGCAGAGTGGTTGACGTTGTGCTTAGCCTTTTTCTAATCATAACATTTGATTAGCTACTTTAATCTTAGTTTAAAAGAATTTAGTGGCCGTACACTATTTCTCAAAATACAGGTTATAACCTAGTTTGAGAGGCAGGGTGTTAAAAGCTTTTGAACAGATTTTACAACAAACATAATTATCTTTCTTTCTTATTTCTTTCTTTTTTTTGTCTATAGTTTCTGCCTACCCCCGTGGGAAGAAGGCGTGAGTTTATGTATGTGTATGTATAATTATATTTATAACTTTCTACCCATGATTGTTTCTGTAACTATCTGTATGTATTTTTTTTTTGATGAATAAACAAACAATTTCAATTTCAATCGATTGTTTGTACCAAAAGTCTCAGTATTGCATAAATTGAATAGACAGTCATCAACTGCCCCGTGGCTGAAATCCAGGAAATTCACTTAACTCAGTTATGAAGTAAAACTTGATCAAGATGAACCAGTAAGCAGTACTAGTGAAATTCTTAGCAAGTTTCCAGGTATTAGTAAGTACCAACGTTACAGCAAAGCTAAGCTTGTTAGCTTATCGTGGTCGCTTCAATAATAATATTATTCAGGCACTTCAGTAGTACTCCCTATTGTGTTTAATATTACACGTAATGAATTACTGGTTTATATCTTGTGACTTAATATTCAGTTTTTAAGATTTCTGTTATCGATAATTCTTTATCCTCTTGCTGTTATTGGTCGGTGCAGCAGGTGTCTCGTTTTTACCCGACTGCGGCGAAGCCAAAAAAGGAGGGTTATGTGTTTGACTTGTATGTATGTTTGTATGTATGTCCGTTTCTATGTTCCGTCGTAACTACTAAACGGCTAAACCGATGTTGATAAATGGTATGTCATTAGATTCGTCTTTATGGCGCAGGTGTCACTGGGTATATTTAAACTTAAAAAAATCAAAATGGTGGATTTATGGCACCATACATACATACATAAACTAACGCCTTCTTCCCATGGGGGTAGGCAGAAACTATAGAACGCCACTTGCTACGCTCCTTACATACTCCTTTTGCTTCGCCTACGTTCATACTCGTACATCTAGTCATACACGCACGCCGGTTGCGAGTACTACGCACCTGACCTTTCCGAAGAACATCACCATTTCGGTCACTATATGTCCTTCTAGGGCGTCCCCTCCCGTCGTTTCCACTCACCTCTGCTTTATAAATACCTTTTGTTAGTCGCCTTTCCCTCATCCTCTCCACATGACCAATCCATCTAAGCATACTCTTTTCAATCTTTGTCACTACTTCTTCCTTTAAACTGCACCGTATGTGTACTGTATGGCACCAAATAGTGTGTTTTCGAAAAAAAATATCTCCCAAGCCTATCAACCAGTGTGTATCTTTTTTTAAGTTCACTTTTTACGCAGTCGGGTTTTTGATTTTTTAATTAACTTTTTTTTAAGGTTATTGTTCGTGTCGGGGTTTTTAAATTTAATTTTTTACAATATTTTTATTAGTATGTTCGTTAGTATGTATTTCCGGTTAGTCACATTGTTATCTATTTTTAAAGCACTACCTGCCATCCGATTAAGCTAAAACTTGGTATTCTTATATAACTATGGTGACAACACGAATATAAATGGTACCATGGAGCTAGTCTGATGGTGGAGCCCGAAGATAACCATAGCTACTCCTCAATTTGACGGCACGGTTGGCGCAGTGGTTAAGCGATTGACTGCTGCGCTGCGTGTCGCGAGTTCGATTCCCGCACGGAACACATATTTGTATGACCTGCAGGTAGTTGTTTCGGGTCTGGCTGTTTGTGTATGTGAGTTTAAATGTTTGTAAACGCACCCACAATAAAGGAGAAATTCCTAGTGTGGGGCAACGTTTTAAAAAAAATAAAAAATAATAAAAATAAATAAATTAAATAAGATAGCGTCGTTGAGTTTGAGCTCATTGTTTTTCTCTTGACAAGAAATTTTGCCCAAGAAGGTATTCAGGGTCTGATTATGGAGCCGGAAGGTGGCCACAGGAACTCCTCAACTAAACTAGATAGCCCTGATGTGTTTGGGATCATTAATTTTTGTCTCTTACAAAACTGTAGCCTAAGGCCACCTTCCGCCTTTATAATCAGACCCTGGATTACTGCAGGGTCTGATTATAAGACGAAAAGTGGCCAGAGGAACTGCTCAACTGCTGTAGTGTTGGGCAAGTTGGATTTATCTTAACTAATACCTTACATGACAAATACCTTACAAGTGATAGAACAGATATTTAAACTTTCTTATAAGCTTGAGGTGTAAATGTCCTTCTTACATATAAAAATAAGCCTTAAAGATTTTATAATATTAATATAAATGTTTTATTTTTACGTAAGTTTTATTTAGTACTATTTAATAAAATTTTGTTCATAAAAAGATTTTTTACTTAAATTTTATATAATTTTAAAAAATTTAGTCTTTCTCTGCTCTTACTGGTCTTTATCTTCTCTTAAATTTTTGAGCCTCTACTTTCATTGTTTTGAATTTCATTTCAATATAAAAAAATATTTTCATCCTGCCAATTTCTTCCCTTCAAATAATCAAGTACAGTAAGATTCAGAAAGTCTATCCATCAATCGTTCATAAAGATCTGTAACAAAGTTGAGACATTGAAACATCAAGCAAACACCCATTTATAACACACCAATGTTTGACAGAAAGTTTTCAGAAATTCTTCTGCCTCAAGCATCCGATCCATTTCTCAAGTCATACGGAAACATTTTAATTGCAGCCAAGAACAAAGTTTAATGTTTAAAATCGTAAAGGAATCATTTATTTGCTTAATCAAGACCCAATGCCATTAATTACTGGAAGTGGGTGCCTAAGTTAGAGGCGAAGAAATTATGGCAGAAGTTTATCATCGATATAAATGTTTAATTTTGTTTATTTTGGTGGAGTTTACTTCGGAGCTTATCTGGAAGTTAAGGAGGGGTGGGGGTAGATTAGCTTCTGGTTATCTTACGGGGGATCTGACAGTGGTAGAAGTTTTGCGAAATAAATGTAAAAAAAATGTATCTTGTGTGTACGTTCAGCTAGGTAAAGCATCCAGGCGGAAGGATACAGCTTAGAAAAGTATTCATACAAGTATGACTGTCAGAGAGGTCGCTCTACAAAATCGATTTCTTATCGAATAAGTAAAGTTACAAAAAGGTATTGGTAGCTCAGATAAGTCAAGAAAAACATGTGTTATCTAAGCCCAAACACATAAATTAGCCTCTGTTTCATTGCTCATCATTCAGATTGTTTTATTTAATCTTATTCAGAAATAAGCGAACCTCGACAAAATGTCTGAAGGCCAGACTAATACATATTATGGAATATCAATATAGCTTGCTTAGTAATAACTTAGCCACACGAAAAATAACTTGGAAGGCAGAAAGTGTGTGTATGAATAAATCGAACGATACTTTTGTATTCAATTAATTCATGAATGGTTCACGTTGTTATTTTAAATGATATCTTACATATAGATGTACAAGTTTAGTTTTTAACGATGAAGAAATCATAATCTCTGTGGCTTTGGAGGTTAACATACGATGAAACTGAAAATTTACACTTACCATCTTAAAGTAGTGAGACAACTTACTGTCGGAATTGTAAGGCTATGGATACCATGTAAGAATCTACTAGTTAAATTTATTTAATTTTCTACACACACACACACTCACCTCCTTCACCTTACACACCCAGAGGACAGCAACCCTTTCATTCTGTTTATAAGTAATTAAGTTTATATTTTAAGTTTGTATTTTATCATCTAAGCTGTTCGCTTTTGTTTATAAGCTCGTACTTGCATACCCAGGGGCCTTATTATGAACTCTTATTTCCTGGCAGTTTACGGCGTAAACAGAATTGCCTTGCAATTTCGTATTATGAACTCGTCAAACAAACCAGTCAGCGGTCACATGACACCGGCCGACTTCTGCCCGACAATTGCCGCCGGGCAAACCATATTACGAGCGTTCGTTTGACATTTCTTTTCGTATTATAACTGTCAAAAAGTAACCTCACAATCCATTCAATTGACGCTGCTTCAGATGAGCTTTTATTGAATTGTTTTGGGTATTGGCGATAATATTCGAGTGTTATATAAATAAAAAAATAAAATATGACTGACGAATATGTAGGTACTGTTTGAGTTCCTGGAAAGTGACTTTTCTCATCAAAACAGTGAACAAAAGAAGACGACTTCGTGATCAATATAATGCGTTCGACATAAACGATGTGCAATTTATTCAACAATAGAGGAGCTAACACCTCACATGTGAGAGGCCTACAAAATCCACGGATTTATCAGTTGAGACTAAGGTCATAACATAATTATGAACTTTACCAGTTTTAACTAAACATTATTCGCATTTTAGGTTTTGGTAGCATAATTTTTTTGCAACTGGCTCCTACCACTGGTGTTATAGGCTTTCATTCAATATCCCAGCCAACAGTTTCGATACATAATTATGACGAAGACGAGAACTCTCATCCACTGAGCTTTATTAATTAAAAACACTCAATAACAGTTACGCCAAATTTTTATTTATACCCAAACCTAAGACGACCCACTGACCAATCTTGCGAATGGAAATATTAAACAAACAATACAATAGTGTTCCTATTAGTTTGTGAAACCAAAATAATGAAGTGGTCGAATTACCCGCTGACCTTCAAGTGGAATACGTTCGGAAACTTTATCACGCGTCACAATTTACAAACAGAAATTAATATAATGAATTAATTTTAAAGCACAATATATATTGTTTTCATGTTTTCACCTACTTTTATACTAGATTAATATATATTTACTATTTTTATCATAAAATACGTGATTTACATAAAACCGTAACTTACCGATGAATATTTAATTGTGTTTCTGAACGTTACGTTAGAGAATTTCAAGCCAGCCACAGACAAACTGCCCAGCGTGAAGTCGGTTAAAATTAGGAATGATAAAAATAATAAATATATATATATATATAAATACGGAATCTAACCAGCCAGTGAAATGAATTGCCTGGAACTTGGAACCTGGTTTTATTAAAGTTCGTAATAGGCCCCCAGTTCGAGGGCTTGAGGCGCTGCATGCTGAAACACAGGCTATAAACCTTGTTTGGCAGCAGATGCTAATAATTTACACATTTGTAATTGATTTACTTTTAAGCATAAGTATATGAGCTAAGACAAATTGTGTAACATGTTTACTCTTCTTGGTCTAATAAAATATTATTATTATAAATACTATTATTATTTTGTTTACCTTTAACCTGAAAATGGGTAATTTTAATCATCATTAAGAACAACTTATAATATGGTTTATGGGCTGGTCCTCCAGCCCATAGATGGCCAACAATTTAGGTAAGTAAACACAATTATGTTTGAATCTATTTCAGATCTATGATTTATGATTATTATTTCCATGCCATGCTTATAAGCATACATATTATAATATATTGCCAATCAAATACAATACCAATTCATTTCAATGAATATTCAATATTATTTTTAATGCAGGTTGGATTTAAAGCTAACTCAATTACCTATTTGGACGCATTACAGACAAAGTTAAAGTACATAATTGTACTTGTACCTAGTCTTTTCCCGACTATTGGGGTCAGATTCCAGTCTAACTGGATGCAGTGTTTAGATAGAGTGCCTACCTATCTGACCTCCACAACCCAGTTACTGGGTAACACACCCCTCGGTAAGACTAGTTGTCAGACTTCTGGGCTTCTGACGACCCGCAATGACTGTCAAAGACCTACATAATACTATGGCAGCCGAGACCAATGGCTTAGCGCGCTTTCCGAGGTACGGAGGGGTCTTGATATGTAAAGGTGGTCACCCATCCACGGACCAACCGTGGCAAGCGTAGCTTAACCTGATCGATCGACCTGTGTCGCTGTTATTCAAGTTAAAATACATAGAACTAACTATTTATAACAGCCCCATTGGCTCCTTAATCAGATAAAGGAAACCAAAAATTTGGGACATTACTCCCAATCCGTGAGGACCAAACGATTTTTATCCGTAACGACTTTCGATTCATTTAGTCGCAAAATTGACTTGGCACGCCCTCTCGATTTTACTTTATTATTTACCATTTTCATTTAGCCCACTTGGGCATTACGTCGTTACAAAGTTAATTTTACGCTCAAATTGGCACATTTGGTTCTGTAGCAGAACGTGAATTTAGGTTTATGGCACGCAAATCTTTTTGGGTAGTCCAAAGTTTTGGACAACAATTTTTTAAATACGGCTCCCGTTTGGTTACTCATTTATTTTGTAGGTACAACCTAGTCTGAAATTTCATTTTTAATTATGAATGGAGATTTTTTTGTTTGCCGCGGTTGGTACGGGCGAGCTTTTGAATTTATGAATCAACTTCTGTAACTTTTTCTTTGGAAGGAAAAGCCGAAATTGCGAATCGCTTGTACCTACGGTGCATTTTATTAATTGCTTCCACTTTTTAAGTGCCTCGAATTGAACTCGTCAACTATGTCTATAACTGTCATTGTTTTCCGAAATATAATCAAAACAAACTAAATACAAGACCAACAAGGCAGATGTGCACTCAAAAACCTATATTTAAACAACAAAGCTAAACAGAATACAAACATAAACAATATTCGCCAAACAGACAGTCAACACGAAAAACTCCACCGAGCTAATTAATACAATTACCAAACTGTTGTAACGCGATAAAATAATCTCGGGGTTTTGCGACGTGTGCCGGCAATTTGTCAATTACGACAAACGACGGCAAGAGGAAATCCCTGGAGGAGCGGATAACGCACGGCTGGGACGATGCCGATGCGATATTGTTTTGGAAATGTTGCGGTGAACGGTTTTTTTTATGGAAAATATGAGAGTGAAACTGGCTGAGGGCACGTAGGTTCTATCTAGTGTTTTTTGGAAAGAAGTTCTACCGCGGTTGACGGTAGGAGTTGCCTGGCAGAAATTGTGACGTAACGATAAAGCGTTATGCCTTCGCTCAAATGAACATCCAAGATGAGTTTAGTTTGTTTACGTATTTAATACGTAAACAAACACTGAAAGTTACTAACAATACAAACATATATTATTGAATGCTTGCTCTCTGCCAGCATAACTTTGCTACTTTAATCAAAATATTCCGGTCGACTCACAAACTCTGTTTACAAACTCACAGTCAACGTAAAATATCTACACGAAACATGGTCCTTTGTCCGTTCTATCGAATTCATACAATTTTCTTACTGTTAAGGGTATGAAAGAAAAACTGACTCAGCAGTCTGTAGCTACATCTGGTTACGTACATTTTGTAATAGTCAGATGAGAATGTGAACTCAAAGGTAATGGCGGTGGCCACAAACGCAATGCTGTACGAGTTGTTAGAAATTCTCAAATTTAGTTTTCATTTCAAAGAATATTTTGCTGGAGTTAGGGTATTTTTGGTCTTGGTCCTCAGATTAAAATATAACAGCGACACAATATTGCGAAACGCATTGAGTCCATACATTATAAAGTATCGTTCTAATTTATTTTTCATAAGACAATTGAAAATGATTGTTTTAGGTGAGAATTAGGCCGTGAAAGATCAATCAAATAATATCGATAACACAAAACAAAGACAAAAAAGCATTGTTTATTAGTTTACCTCAAAATGACACTGTAATAATATTATTATCTGTGTCTAACGTAACTAATTATTATCATGAAAAAGTCAAAACGGACATAGAACAGAAATGTTGTTAATGTAACGAATACGCGATTGTCGTAATCATTTGTCACTCATTTATTTTAAAAACCCGAATGCGCCCTCTACCGGGTTGCGGCGACGCGTTTGTGTTCGACGAATAAGCACGGGCGATATGTTTCGTGCATTCCCGTTCTACCCACTGCCGTCGGCGTCGTCGTCCCACTGGGAAAACTTAAAACTGGCAAAAAGTAAATATATTTCAAAACAAATAAACTGAATGGTAAAAAATGGGTTCATCATATTGTGTCTAATGTTACGTCCGTTCAATTATAGAGACTTGTTCGTTTTTGGCAAGGCCATTACCAGCCGCACTACGAGTAGTGCCTTTTAATTATCCGCTGTAAACACTGTTTTTTTAATTACAATATTTAGCTTTAGGGAGAACAAAATAATTATGTTTTATTGTCATGTATAGGTTATGAGTATTTCGATACCTACGTAAAGTTGATTCTGTGTTTTTACTTGTTTTTTTTTTGTACCTATGTATTATACCTACCTATAAATATTGTAGCCTTGTAATTGTAGTGTGTAATTAATCTGATTAGTTATTTTGTTTTCAATAAATGACTGATGCTAATATTTTAAAACCGAAATATTAATTACTAGCTTTTGCCCGGGCCTTCGCCCGCTGGTAAGTAAGATATTATCCCACGGAAACGTACTAGCTACCGGGATAAATTGTATCAAAGGTGTCAATCCAGGTTATAAACTATCTGTGTGGCAAATTTCATCGAACTACTCGTACTATTAGTAGCATAATACTAATTATTGAAATACTATCGTGAATTCATGCAAGCTTAGTACTTTTTAGGATTCCGTACCTCAAAAAGAAAAACGGAACCCTTATAGGATCACTCGTGTGTCTGTCTGTCTGTCCGTCTGTCACAGCTGATTAGCTCCGAATCTACTGGAACTTGGTATACATATGAACTTCTGTGACCCAAACACGGACGTGATACGTAAATAAATTAATTTTGAATATGAAGGTCACTTTTGGGGGGCAAATTAGAAAGTTAAAAAAAAAAGTTTTGCTGACTGTACCGTGTGACATATGAAATGAGAGGGCTTGTTTTAAGGATTTTTTATATATTTTTTTTTTATAATTTTAAAATACATACTTTTGAAATTATTGAAGAAAAATGACCATTCCCCCCCCCTTATCTCCGAAACTACTGAGCCTAAAATTTTGATAAAAACACAGAAAATAGTTCTTTACTTATAGATTACAGAAAAAATTATAAGAAGTCTGTGATCTTAAAATAACATGGTAAATCACTCAATATTGTGCTTACAAACTTACATTCGCAGTTGGAATGTATGGGGATCATGTTTTTCAACTACAATGTTTGTTCTTGGGATAAATTCATCCCAACTACGGAACCCTTCATTGTGCGTGGTCCGACACGCACTTGGCCGCATCCCAACTACGGAACCCTTCATTGTGCGTGGTCTGACACGCACTTGGCAGGTTTTTTTGTTATTTCTCAGAAATCGTGCACAACGTGTCGTGAACAGAATATCGCCTTGTATGCAGACGACGTACTACCGGGAAAAGTATCATGTTTCCTAGGTCATGGTCTACCCATGTGCCAAATTTTATCAAAATCCGTTCAGCCCTTTTAGCGTGAAAGCGTAACAAATAAAGAAACAAACTCACTCACCATTGGGACGAACGGTTTTTTTTACAATGTTTGTAAATATGTGAGCACCATGTATCTCTCACATAATTAATTAATCTGTCATTGCTTCATTATTAATTCATATTACCTATTGTGGTATAGTAATTTTGTTCTAGGTGCATCGTCTTCACATATAATTATATAATTAACTAGCTGTGCCCCGTGGTTTCACCCGCGTAAGTCTCGATAGGGGGTATAAAAATTTGATAGTAGCCGATTCTCAGACCCACTGAATATACATATAAAATTTTATAAAAATCGGTAGAGCCGTTTCGGAGGAGTATGGTAACTAACATTGTGACACGAGAATTTTATATATAAGATTTACTTATACAAAATATTGTAATTCGACCGATCATGACTTACGCCTGCGTAGTCTTCGCTCACGCAAAGTCGTATCACATCCATAAGATGCAGACGCTTTAAAACCGATTTCTCCGTAGAATTACGAAGGCTCCTTGGTTCGTTCGGAACGAACAACTTCACGTAGACCTTAAGATGCCTACCATCAAGCAGTTTATGAAGCGCCTTGCAAAGCGCTTTTTCGAATCCGCGGAACGTCATCGCAACCCCTTGGTTGTGCAGGCCGCTAGTTACAGGCCTTCTGCCATTAGTCAGACTCGCCGACCGAGGCACACTCTCTTAGATCCGGATGACCCCGTCACTCTCCTTCAGGAAAGCAATAGGGCCACGAGTACAGTGCACAAAATACACAAACCGACCTTCCGTCCTCGCCGCCGAGGTACCACGCGAACTTCCCGAGTAAATGGTAATAAAAGTCCTCCCTCCCGTCTCTTGAATGTCGATGCGCCAGCCGCCCGGTTAGAGGCTGAGAGCGCCGTAGCAATAAATATAATATCCCCTGATAATAATCATGATCAAAATGTTGATCCAGCCCGTCCCCAAATTGTTATTAATTTTTTGATCCCCCAACGACGCCCTAACCCGAGGTCCGTACCCCACAGGGGGTGCCCTTAGTGCGCTGTCGTTTAGTTTTAATATATATAATTTGCGCCCTGGCTGGAGGCTTTAAGATTAAAACCCTTAGGGCAGCCACAGGAATATCCGGTTAAGTAGCAACGACCTCTCTAGGTCTGCTACGAGATGCCATTCATAAAAAAAAAAAAATATGGACCAGTAGCTCTGCGAACAGGTAGACCTCGCGAGCATAAACATTTTTTTGCAACAATTATTGTACCAGCCGATTTCAGTGGTAGAAATCTAAAAGTGAGGAATTTACAGCATTTTGAGGAGCTATTCTGCTCGTCACGCCGAAGATCCTCATTAGATCTTCACCAAAATATTCTATGAAACCAATTTTAAGTAAAAGCCATTCAAATAAAAAAGAACCATCGAAATCGAATAAAGCGGAGATATCCAGTCCCTTTTTGCCCCTTTTTGGAGGAACTACCCCTCCAGTCAAAAATCCCCGATGACAAAAGATTCTATGAAGTCTTAAAACCTGTATGCCAAGTTTCATCCAAATCGGTTGTAAAATACGACCTGTAGAGGAGAGTAGCAACAAACTAACAGAGGATAACACAGTTTTCCAGACTTGCATACGGTTCGCTCGCTTAGTCAATATAAAATCATTTATTTACATAAAAAGTAATTAATTAATTAATTTATTCATTTTGTGAACATAGGGTAAAAAATTATATAGATATTTAAAATTAAATTTAGATCCATATTACGTCCCGCCAGAAGGCATACAAAATTGTTTGCGTAATTAAATGTCACATTTTAACCAAAACGAAAATGTAAAATAAAATCAAGTCAAAGTAAGTACCTACCTGTCACAATTTCATACCCAACACTAATAGTCAAAATTAATAATAAATGTACAAAAACAAATAAGTAGTATAGCCACAATTTGATACTTACAATAATAACCTACAATAATAAAATTAAATAAAAAATGTCAATACAGAATATCATTATCTTATGGAAGCAACGAAAAGTAGAATGGCCCAAACATGTTCTAGTAGCTAGGATAAAACATAGCTTGCAAAAATTAAGGGTTTGACAAAATATTACAGGGCATTAACATTTTTATCCATATTTTTTTTTTAACTATAGTAATTAATCTAATTTAACGCAACGATCGCGTATTTGCGCAACGATTGTTCATATTAGAACACGGCCCGATGAAATGATCAATGTATACCACCATAATGTAGTGTTAATAAATGAGACCCCTACAAATTAATTACCTTGTTAATTATTGATGTTTGTTCCACTTCCGATTCCATTGTTAATGTTACTCTCACTGCGAACTGAATCGGTTATTGTTTTCATTATTTCATAGCTGACTTTACTCATCCCATTATTTGCTCACAATGTGTGAGAAAATAATGAGAATAATAAAATAGGGAATATATGTATAACAATGGAATGGCATAAAAATGTGTGAGGTAGGTGAGTTTGAAAACTGATAATGGTAGGCAGAAGGGTGCAATGGAGGTTAAAAAGGGTACAATAGGGCGCAAAAAGGATCTCAGACCGAATACTTTTACTATTGTCTATATGACTGTCTCAATGACTGATATCATTGTGGCGGCCTACAACGCAACTACAACTACGCATCAAAGACCTGACGTCACACAGATCCTGCATCGCGCAAGCAGAGTTTACCGTGCGTCTGGCATTTATGTAAATATGCAACATCCTGACATCTACCGTCGGGCAGTTGCCCAACAGACACAACACCCGGTCGGAGGATCCTCCCTTTTCTATAGAGGATGAGTGAACTTTACACCCTCTTCCTCATACTCACAAACATAATATTTTGTAACCTTAAATAATTTAAAAGAGTGTCCGTGGAGTTTCTTGCCCGTTCTTCTCCATAAGTACCTACTAAGCTTTGGAATGAGCAACTAGCTTCATCTTTATGACTGACCGACCTCTTGACAATTCAAAAGTGCCTGTAATTGTTTTATTTGAAATAAATGCTTTGATTTTGAGTTTCATACCTCTATACATTACTAATTGATTGAAGATGATTGCAGAGAAGACGTTGTTGCTACTGACATTACAGTCACTAGAATAGAATAGAATACTCTTTATTATGTACACCATAAAAGTTACAGATAAAAATGTTTAAATTTTACATAGGGTGACACAATGGGCGGTCTTATCGCTAAAAGCGATCTTTTACAGACAACCTTACCAGACTAGTATACCTAATACTGGATCGCTTGAGTGTATCAAAATTCTTAAATAGAACCGGATGATCCGTAAAAGTTATAAATTCGTACAAAATTATTTGCAAACTTTGGTTTGTATTTTATGGTATTGCCAAGCTATCCCTTCCAAAATCATAAACTACTAATAGAAAGCTAGAACTCTGCTTTTTGTTTTTCTTACTGCATAGCGACTAGCAAAGCATAAATAATAAATAACCACATTGAGGTCAATCGGCTGGCCCATTATTTTTTCATCAACAAGGACCAGGGAGTGAAATTCTGTTGCTTATCATTTTATGGAGATTTAAGAATGTCTTTATCTGCATTTTTTTAAAGACCAGGCACAACTATAAAAGCTTTAATGTCAAGGAATTATAAACGAATCTTAAATGCTTGAAAAGTAGTAAACTGAGAATTTAACTGAGATATTTCTCTCCTAAAATCTTATCCCTGACTGAAGAAAATGCTCACCGAAAATCTTAGGCATAATACTAAGCTCCAACTCAATAATAATAGGAGTCATTAAACAAAATAGACTGCCCAGATGAAGCAGAAGTGGGGCTTAAAGCAATTTTCCGGCATTAAACGATTATAAATTCAGACTTAACACTCTGGAACGTTAATTGCGAGAGCGACTGAGGAAAATTTATTTAACGCAGAGCGTTCCCACAGTCTGACCGATCCATAACCAGGAGCACCTTCATACCCACATGCTGAATGCAAATGCCTTTCACTTAGTAAAGAGTAATAGCTGAGATAAGTAGCCCCTGACTTAGCACATTTACCGCTTTGATAATACCTCGAACCGATGTTTCTGTAACATCCATTTTACTTAGACCCACATCACTCTCGATGGTCCCCCGCTCTCCCCGTCTGCTCTTTGATTTCGTATCCTGTTCAAAAGGGAGGGGGAGGTCTAGCTAAACTAGCAGTGTCCGAAGAGATGGTTAGAAATTATGGGTAAGCATTTGTCAAAGTCTTGCTTGCAGATTGTAACGAATAGTGTGTAAGTATGTTTCAATGGAAGTACGATGTGTTGGTTGATAATAGTGTGCTGTTTGAAATGAAATACGAGTTTTAAGAATTGAAATGTTTGTGTGCCTTGTTTAGGGGTCTGTAGTGAAAGACTAGGAAAAATTTTACTTTAAGTACGGCTTTTTACACTCATTTAAGTTTATTATTTGCTGTATGCTTGATTTTGTCATCTGTTTGTATACCTAAGTTTTTTATGGAAATATTCATTATGACCTTTTAATGTTCAATGGCGGTCCCACGATCACCAATTAAAATTTTCGAGCTGATGAAGATAACAACCCTATATTATTTAACCATAATATGACCGAACACTAAGCGCCGTACTCAAATTGCCAAGGTCAGCGCACGCATTTCAGACAACTAATTAAAAGTTTAAGTTGACGAGTAATAGCTTTTGTTTTTCCGCTTATGAATTCGTAACTCATAATAACAGCACATAATTAGCTCCAGAGTTGGTGGAATAGGGTGTTTTGGAGTTACGCAACTCTTGAATGTTTAAATTTTGAATTTTAAAATGGGTTTGGAATTACGCATCTTGGGATTTGTTGAGTTTCAATGTATGATTAAATTAAATGAGTTGGGGAAAAGTATCGTGGTCATAAAACGAGAAAGTAGAAGGGTTTTCAGTTTAAGGTTGTTAGAATAACTTTGCTAAATTGGGTATCATTGCCTCCTCGGAAGCCCGATGGGACAACACAGGCCGTTCATTGCATATTGGATCCGGATAGATTGAAATGATACCTACATAGTCAGGCCCCTGAACTTGTTTGGAGAGTTTCGCGAAGTAAGATTGTTCTGTAAATGCATTTAAGATTTAGAAGAAATGCCAAGTGAGGACAAAATGGACAAAGCTATTGTCTACAGACCAGCTTTAGTCTTGTTCATTTTTCAATACCTCTTCGTGATATCTATCTGTAAGCCATTCAATTATGTATCGCCTAATAATAGCCACCTAAATATTTATTTGTTACTGTATGACGACTTAAATACAACACGACTACAATACCAACTAAAAATTAAATCTACAATCCCTAGATCTTTATATAAATAAAGTCAAATACGATAGAATCAATACGAGGTTAAACTTACAATACCGACAACGATATCGGAGCTTAAAGCTCTTCGGAACAAAACCAATTGAGTACTAACTTCGTGTAGTTGCAGTATAAAGGTATATTAGTATGTATGTATGTATCCACGGGTGCTGACTTGCAGCTTCGGAATTGTAAAGTAGAAAATGGAAATGTGTATGGTGAATGTTGAGTTTATTGATATACTAGCGACCCGCTCCGCTTTTCGTGGGTGTAATGGTCACAAAACATCAAGATTTCTGTGCGGTATCTAAGTAAATATTAATTATATACATAATATTCCGAAATAAATTTTCTAATTAAGAAAATTTATTTCATTAATTTTTTTTAGTGCCAAACGCATCAAAATCCATTGCTCACTTTAGAAGATCTAGGCGCACACAGACAGACAGGAAAAACAATTTTAATTTATCTACACTAATATTGTATATGGTAAAAATTTTTTGTAAGTTTGTTTGTTTGTTTGTATGTAGGGGGTAATCTCCGAGAATAATGATCCAATTCTAAAAATGTTTTCACTGGTAGAAAGCTACATTATTCCTGAGTGCTCTATGCTATAATATATAATATTTATATCAAGCATGTTAGCCGAGTTACCTCATTATTTTTCTTGCAAGTCAGAAAGAAATACTTTATTAACCAGAATTCACACAAATTGTACCGGATAGAGTCTGTTGAATTGTGCAAATAATATTCTCTATAAGTCTGGTCAGCTGGTAGGCTATTTATATTATCACGCTATTTACTATGGGGGATGAGCAATATTGCATTATGTTTCTATTCCTCTAAAGTTTACAGTAAATTGTAAAATGACGAGCCAAACGGTTAGAACATTGCAGATAGTTAGTTAAAAATTTGATCATTAAATAAAACATAAGAATAACAAATCGTCATGACCTATACAGGCTGCATTTATAAGATGGGGAAGTAAGGGTATCACCGTTTTAGGTACACGAAATCGGTCTTAGGAGACTGTCCTTAACTTTTTAAGACATTTTTATCTGTTCTATAGGTACACAGATTTTGAAAAAAAATTACAATCAGCAAGAAAATGGGTAATTCTCACCAAAAATATTTTTGATGGCAATAGATCCTGTTTCTTATGAGAAAGTTAGACCAACTGAGGGTTGATGCATCGGAACTGGTACACTTGCGCGAACCCACTTGCGCGAAAAGATAGTTGTCGTGATTTTGTGATGAGTTCTCGTCATGAGGGTCGTGAAGAATTTGTTTATGATACCTTTCGTCTGGGAAAAGTAAGTAAAAGTTAATGCTACTACTAGTATTATTTTTCTACCATTACAAACTTACATAAGTTTAGGATTCGTTCAAACCGCAGTTAAAATAATAAAGAATGCGTAAAATAATAAAGCAGTCAGCAAAATGCATGGTAGTAGGCTGACAGACGTACGCTTACTACAGCCACAGGTGGTGGCTATTTTGAACTAAGCAGAGCTTAAAATAGCTGCCACGTGTCGCCACCCTATAGCGGAATACAGGAGTGACGTGTTACCTAAGATTAAAGAACCACTGACTCACGTACGCGTCATCTCCAGAACCATAAAGCCTACGAGCTTCAAATTAGGCACGTTTGTTTATCTTAGCTGCTGGAATAGGTTAGTTAGAAAACAGAGGACTACTTTTTTGTAGTTCAGCCACTTACGAAGACGAACGATTGTTTGAAGATTAAAAAAAAAAAAAACTCAACGCAAAAAGTAAAAGCGAACATTTAAATAGTCAAAAATAATACTTATCCTTGAGCCATAAAATTTACCTAGGTATATATATTTTAATTATAGAAATTGATGGATGGAAATGGCGCTATAATGTCGCGGCGGAGTACCGCTAAGTTTAAAGGAATAACTATTGTGTTGGATATCCTGGCTGCAGCATCAGGTCATCGTGTTGCCACCATTGCATGGTATGTAGAAGCAAATACTGATCAAAACGAATCCAAACACAACAAAAATCTGCAATTTTTTTTCAAGACTGTACAGTCGAGTTCATTAATATATTAGCCCTTTCAGGCTTCAAAAATATATGACCGTCAAAAAAAATCATAATATTGTGACAACTACAAGCATCATTAAATTGTGGTCAAGATTTCGATTCATTAATATGTGACTGGTTTTTCTCAGTAACATGTATACAGCCAAAAGCACATTATTATATGAACAACATTAAGATCATATTATCTGAACATTGTAGGATTCACAATTATGTATGCACACATGAATACAATAATATCTAAACAAGTAAATGTAATTCAAATTCAACCTTATTGCTTACGTCATAAAGATAATTTTAATAGCAATCTTAAAATTACTGACTGGCTAGATTAACTTCAAATGACGTTATGTTTTTCTAATTACTGGAAGATAGTACTGGAAGCTAGTACTGGGAGCTAGTACTGGAAGATAGCACTGGAAGATAGTACTGGAAGATAGCACTGGAATATAGTACTGGAAGTTAGAACTGGAAGATAGTGCTGGAAGATAGTATTGGGAGCTAGTACTGGAAGAAAGTACTGGAAGATAGCACTGGAATCTAGTACTGGAAGTTAGTACTGGAAGATAGTATTGGGAGCTAGTACTGGAAGATAGTACTGGAAGATAGCACTGGAATATAGTACTGGAAGTTAGTACTGGAAGATAGTACTGGAAGATAGTATTGGGAGCTAGTACTGGAGGTAGCACTGGTAGCACTGGAAGATAGAACTGGAAGATAGTGCTGAAAGATAGAACTGGAAAATAGCACTGGAAGATAGTACTGGAAGATAGCACTGGAATATAGTACTGGAAGTTATAACTGGAAGATAGTGCTGGAAGATAGTATTGGGAGCTAGTACTGGAAGATAGTACTGGAAGATAGCACTGGAAGATAGCACTGGAAGATAGCACTGGAAGATAGTACTGGAAGATAGCACTGGAATATAGTACTGGAAGTTAGTACTGGAAGACAGTACTGGAAGATAGTACTGGAAGATAGTATTGGGAGCTAGTACTGGAAGGTAGCCCTGGAAGATAGAACTGGAAGATAGTGCTGGAAGTACTGTACTACTACTACTGTACTAATACAGTAAGTGTATTGTTCTATATTCCAGTGCTACCTTCCAGTGCTACCTTCCAGTACTACCTCCCAATACTATCTTCCAGTACTAGCTTCCAGTACTTGCTCCCAGTACTAGCTTCCAGTACTATCTTCCAGTACTATCTTCCAGTACTATCTTCCAGTACTAACTTCCAGTACTAGCTCCCAATACTATCTTCCAGCACTATCTTCCAGTTCTATCTTCCAGCACTATCTTCCAGTTCTATCTTCCAGTGCTACCTTCCAGTGCTACCTTCCAGTACTAGCTCCTAATACTATCTTCCAGTACTATCTTCCAGTACTAACTTCCAGTACTATATTCCAGTGCTAGCTCCCAATACTATCTTCCAGTACTATCTTCCAGTACTAACTTCCAGTGCTATCTTCCAGTACTATCTTCTAGTACTAGCTCCCAATACTATCTTCCAGCACTATCTTCCAGTTCTAACTTCCAGTACTATCTTCCAGTGCTATCTTCCAGTACTATCTTCCAGTTCTATCTTCCAGGGCTATCTTCCAGTACTATCTTCCAGTGCTATCTTCCAGTGCTATCTTCCAGTACTATCTTCCAGTACTAACTTCCAGTACTAGCTCCCAATACTATCTTCCAGCACTATCTTCCAGTTCTATCTTCCAGCACTATCTTCCAGTTCTATCTTCCAGTGCTACCTTCCAGTGCTACCTTCCAGTACTAGCTCCTAATACTATCTTCCAGTACTATCTTCCAGTACTAACTTCCAGTACTATATTCCAGTGCTAGCTCCCAATACTATCTTCCAGTACTATCTTCCAGTACTAACTTCCAGTGCTATCTTCCAGTACTATCTTCTAGTACTAGCTCCCAATACTATCTTCCAGCACTATCTTCCAGTTCTAACTTCCAGTACTATCTTCCAGTGCTATCTTCCAGTACTATCTTCCAGTTCTATCTTCCAGGGCTATCTTCCAGTACTATCTTCCAGTGCTATCTTCCAGTGCTATCTTCCAGTACTATCTTCCAGTACTAGCTCCCAATACTATCTTCCAGCACTATCTTCCAGTTATAACTTCCAGTACTATCTTCCAGTGCTATCTTCCAGTACTAGCTCCCAGTACTAGCTTCCAGTACTATCTTCCAGTACTAACTCCCAGTACGAGCTTCCAGTACTTGCTCCCAGTACTATATTCCAGTGCTATCTTCCAGTACTATCTTCCAGTGCTATCTTCCAGTACTAGCTCCCAGTACTAGCTTCCAGTACTATCTTCCAGTAATTAGAAAAACTTAACGTCATTTGAAGTTAATCAAGCCAGTGATAAATAATGTTGCAAACTCCTTGACCATGCAATTTTAAGATTGCTATTAAAATTATCTTTATGACGTAAGTAATAAGGTTGAATTTGAATTACATTTACTTGTTTAGATATTATTGTATTCATGTGTGCATACATATTGTGAATCCTACAATGTTCAGATAATATGATCTTAATGTTGTTCATATAATAATGTGCTTTTGGCTGTACGTATATACATGTTACTGAGAAAAACCAGTCACATATTAATGAATCGAAATCTTGACCACAATTTAATGATGCTTATAGTTGTCACAATATTATGATTTTTTTTGACGGTCATATATTTTTGAAGCCTGAAAGGGCTAATATATTAATGAACTCGACTGTACTAGCGTGCTGGATATCCTGGCTGCAGCATCAGACCAAGAATTCCATAATCTTGCATAGATAAATAGACAAAAAACACACATGGATGTTTCAAATTTGAGGTCACACATATCTTTGAAAGTAAAGTAAACACCCAATATGCGTCTAAGATCCCTACCGCAGTTAACAAATGCGTAGATAATTTTAATAAAACATGTTTAAGAACCACCGCTAGAAAACTTGCTTTCAAATAAAAAAAACCACATCCAAATCGGTTCATCCGTTTAAGTGCTACCGTGCTACAGACAGATACACAGACACACACACGCACATAGCGGTCAAACTTATAACACCCCTCTTTTTTCGTCGGGGGTTAAAAAGGAAGTTTATTTAGGTTTGAGCTATTTCAATCAATCTGCCCGCCATTTCCCAACTACGATGTTGGGGTCAGCTTTCAGTCTAACGGGTACAGCTGAATACCTTTTGAATGGAGCGACTGCCTATCTGACCTCCAAAACCCAGTAAATGGGGAATACGATACCCCTTGGTAAGAATGGTTATCAGACATTCGGGGTTCTGACGACCCGTAATGTGTACGGTGTACAAGAAAGCATAATAATCTATCTATCTTTAGAGTGTGCAATTTTTTCCAGATTAGCACGAAGGTTGGGTTCGGCTCTAGCAACTATTAAAGTGATAGTATAGGTGACTTTCGGCACAGCATGACTATCGCCGCGATTCTCTCGTCCTGGAGGTGGCTAATTTCGGACATCTCTGGTCAACGGTGAAAGAAAACATCCTCAGAGAGTAAGGACTTATAATATTTTGAAATCGCTAACTCTCAGTGAGCAGTGTGGTAATTAGTGCTCGTTACTTTCCTGCATCAAAATTGACTTTTACCGTGCAGTGGGACAATTTCAATCAATTAAGTATCAACTTTAAATAAATAAACGCAAGGGAAAGCCATTGAACTGTGTTCCACTGCTCCACACAATCCACTACAGAAGCCCAACTCAATAAATAAATTAAAAGAAAATTACCTATATTAAGTTCTCATATAATTTTCCGCAACATTTTGTTTTTAAACTGTCCAACTACACGCATACGTCATTGAGCTTCCTAAACCTATACCCACACTGTACTGTAAGCTGCTTAAGCACATACTTGAGTGAAATGTACGGAATTAAATCGTAAAATACGCTAACATTGTGTTTTGGCGTAGTTATTACGTGTAGTTATAGAGATTGGGATAGAAAGTGATTATAAAACAGTTGCAGCAACAAACAAACAGACAACTTAATACATTTTTCGATCCTTTGAGTGGCTAGGTCAGATAAGCAATAGCTCCATGTATTATATCGGTATTCTTCTGCATCTGGTTAGACTGGAAGCCGACCCCAACAAAGTTGGGAAAAGGCGGGAAGATTGATTGAGTGGCTAAGATCAATGTCTAATCATCACACTAATCACACTATATCACATCACATCATCACACTTATATAATAATAATAATAATATTTACTTGGCTTTGGTCCGTAAATGTTGCAAAAACCAGCCATAGTGTTGAGAAGAGAAGATACGCTACAAAAATAATCACACTAATATTGTAAAGGCCAAAGTTTGTGAGTGTGTGTGTGTGTTTGTTACTTCTTCATGCTCAAACGGCTGGACCAATTTTGATAAAGTTTTTTATGGAGGTAGCTGACACCCTGCATTAAGATATAGGCTACTTTTTATCCCGATATTCCCACGGGATCGAGACTTGCGCAGGTGAAACCGCGGGCCGCAGCTAGTATTTAATAAACTAAAGTAAGTAAAGTTTTACTCTCTTCGCTTATTACGAGTGCCTCATCAATTTTGAGTAAGACAAGGTTTAAATAATAAAGATAATGAAGTGATGTTTCTAAGTTAATAGAGTTACTCAGTCTATTTTCTCTTATAATTAGATCTTAAAAGGTCGAAAATTCTCTTAGCAAATTCCAAGTTAAATATAACTTCTCAGAATTCTTGCACCTAAAATAAATCTTGTAAAATTTTATTTCAAAATTCAGCACACCAAAAATGAGTTAAAGTTTGTTTTGAGACTAATTAAACTTAGTTTTTAATTGAAATTTATTTAGATTCTAACTAAATAAAGTTTGTTGGTGTAAGTTGACAGAGATTGCTACTATAATTTATATGTACTTGGGTTTATCTAAGCAAAAAAGCCAAATAATTTATTTTTGTAAAATTATAATAATTATGTAAGTAACTAGGTACGTGCTTTGAATTATTGTCATGGAGTATTTCAACTAGTTATGGAGTTTGACATTCTTTGACAGAAGTAATCGCCATCACTTGATAGCAACAACTTGCCATCAAAACCACTAATAGCATCACAGGAAATATGAGTAAAGTTGTTCCGGATAGGCCTTGGGAGTGTCAGTCGGTGGTACACGAATAGTGGAATACATTTACATTGTTTGTGAACAGCGTGATTTATTTATTTCTTGTTACGTAACTAGTGTGGAATGTGAGGAGATTTTTTAGAAACGTGGGCTGTGTGGTGTTGGAATTGTTCTAATGTGTCCTAAGGACAACTTTTACTTTGACTAGTGTCAAAGTAATTTATGAGATTTAATAACAGATTTGTTATTAAATCTCATACATATTATGTGAACTCATAAAAGTAAACTTTATCAATAATATTGGTTGATACATATCTGATCAACGAATCAACAGTTTAAATACATGAATTTAAGACGCCGACAACAGGTAAACCGCTGTCACTGTCAGATTGCTTAAAAAAGAATGAGAATTGTTCTAATGTGGAAACGACACGTTCTATGTAATCTGTTATTAAATCTCATACATATCATGTGAATTCATAAAAGTAAACTTTATCAATATTGATTGATATTACTTATTTTAATTTAATACTAACATTAGGCTAAGTTATACTACTACTAACATTATACGGATATTCTGAAATAAATATTTGAATTTGAATTTGATTGCAGGCTTCCTTTGAAATTTTACGTCGACATCCATGTATTTCAAACCAGAACTCAGCAATACTTATTGACAACTATTACTACATTACATTGCGGACCATGGCTTGTATAGTACTTTACTCAAACAATGCGAGTACTTAATTTAAATAAATCCAGAAAAAAAAGAAAATGGAAAGGTCGACTTTGCTCACAGAAGTTTGTCAAAATAATGACCACAGTACAGTTTGAGTAACATTACCGCCGTGGCGTGCAAAAGTAATTGATGGACGAACGCTAAAATATGGGCCGAGGCAAAGCCGAGGCACACATACGTGAGGTAACTAATATACTTACTATACCTGTATACACAAACCTAATAATATATATATATACACCTACACATAATTTGCACCCAACTAAACACATATTAATAATTTATAATAATAATGAATTGCTTGAATTTTATTGTTACTTTAGCCCTCTTCCTCTCTCCTAATGTTTGCTGTGCCCGACAGGGTCCATATTGATCTTTTACTTTTTTTATACCATCTATTAATACATATGGAATGCAATAAAGAATTGAGAATTGAGAATTGAGGTTATCAATGCCTGGTTGCGGCTAAGGCTTGTATAGTACTTTCTTGCACGGAAATTCAAACTAAGTAAATTAATAATAAATTCTAAAATCAATGCCGAACGACGATAATTTTTCACGTGCCATTATGTTAATTTGTTTCTTTTTAACTTTAAAAAGCTCTATTTGCAAGCCATATCAAAATTAAATAAAATCGTAAGTTACCTCCTTGATTGCCGAAATAAAATGTTCGTTCCATTTATATATTACACGACAATATGAGTTTTCATAGTAATTTATTCGGCCGCTAAACACGACAGAGATGGATTTTCATACTAACATTGCCGGCCGCCTGCTCGCATGTGTTTGACCAATACAGCATTTTCCATTTATCTCGTAGAAGTTTGTCAAAGTAATACTCGAATTTCCAATCATGTTTGAGATAAAAAAAACTTATTTGTGTGTAAAATCGACAAAAGGATTAAGGAAGTCACCAAGAAGATTAGAAGATTAGGTCTCTCAAAGAGGCTGCATTTTACTTCAGCAAATAAAAAATATACGATTACCAATGCGCAAAAGAATATGATTTATTATTAAGAAATCTCATTGAAGACGAAACGTGGAGATAAAAATTCTAGTTCTTATTCTTTTTAAAACCGTTATTAGTTGCGCATGACGAGCACTGGCTGTTAAATCGGAAAACGCTTAGTTGGACGGTTTTCATAGATTTAACAGATTATTCTTTAAAGATGAAAATTAAAATCTGCTTTAAAGATTTTTATTTATGTTAGCTGATAATTTTTTAGTCAAGCTCAACTTATCACGCCTGGCTAATGAGACACGATAAATAATTAATTAATTATGGCGTCAACCTAGAGGGGGAGAGGGCATAGACACGCCACAATCGTGGCGATAAGTCCCCACTTTGAGGAGTGGCTAGAGAGGCGCCACGGCGTCCTCACCTTCCGCCTGACTGTTACCTGTTACGACTGGATCGCCTGGGAGACACGGTGGAGCATACGGTGAAGGTCTGCCCAGCTTGAGCGGAGCACCGCCGTGTCCTCGCGGAGGCGATCAGCGGCGGTGATCTCTCGCATCAGGCTCTAGTTGAGGCCATGGTTTGGAGCGAGAGTGCATGGGAGGCCGTCACCTCTTTCCGCGAAGCTATAATGCTTGCAAAGGAGAAGGCAGAACGCGTGAGGGAGAGGCCTTCACGCCCCTAGTCGCTGTAGGAGACGCCATGGGCGTCGGGAGTCGAAAGGGATATCGTGGCCCTGGCACACAGGCAACTGAAGGAACATGGGTGTGTTTGCCCTCCCGCGAAATTATTTGATAATATCCCAACAAAAAAAAAAGTGGGGTAGGCAACGCATCCTAATAAGTTAAAGCCTACTTTAGGATAAGCCTAAAAACCGGCCAAGTGCGTGTCGGACCACGCACAATGAAGGGTTCCGTAGTTGGAATGAATTTATCTCAAAAACAAACTAAATATTGTAATTAAAAAACATGTTCTCTCATACATCGATATTTTGTCACCTGCAATAATCTCCGACTGCAAATAATAATAATATTTATTAAAAAAATTACAAGGCATAAAAATTTGTACAGTTTTTCTTAAATGGTAATTATACGTATTCCTAAGACTTTAGGTAATCCTGTGTTTCAGGCGAAAAGTGCTAAAATAGTTTTATAAAATTAATAAATAATCTAAAAGTTGACAATAGACAAATAAATTATAATTATGTTAAGTAGCTGAACTCCTAGTTTATAAATTTGATAAATACTTATCGTAGGTGAGTCTATATACCATTTACTTTAACACAGAACAGTTAGTAAATTCTCTGTATCTTCGTAAGACATACTTTGAATTGAAAGTTGGTTGACTATTACTCGTTAACTTGTAAAGCTTTACTGTTTCTGTTGCTGTCACTTAGCTGTGATAGTTTTAGTTTAAATTTCGTTATATTTACTACGGCCGTGAAGTTTTTCACATAATTATCCAAAAACATTTGAACAAACAATGATCAACATCATTAAGCTGGAAGAGGGGGAATCCCTGAATCCATAAATGGCTTTCACAGACCCACAATATTTTTAAACGGCCTATCTAACGATATCCCACACCATGGGATAAACGAGAAAAAAAATATCATCCCCACTTTTACGTGCAGGGCAGGTAACATACAAAACCTTTTTTTCAAGATTTTATTCTACCTGCACTTTGTCGGCGTGATTAATATCCATGTATACCCATGCCATGTTACAGCTTTCTAGTACTAATAGTCTCTAAACTAAGCCGGGGACAGACAGACAGACGGACATGGCAAAACTATAAGGGTTCCATGTTGACTATGGCACTCTAAACAGACAGGAATGAGAGGTTTCACCCTGCAGTAGATGGATAAGGGCCTAGAACCCAGTGGATTTGCGTTGTACAGAAGTTAGTCTCAAATTAAAACGGTGAAAGTCTGGCGTTTTTCCTGCACAAAACAAAAGTCGACCACTTTGGTACCTACACAAATTTTTACCCAAAGAAAATTATAAAAAATATTAAATTACATACCTTCCCTAACTCCAGGGACACGATTGCAACAAGTTGAGTTACCAAGATATAATGATACCCGAACTCTGAGTCGGAAACTTTCGGCTCGGGCCCCTACTTCGCTACTTTGCAAATTTAAGCAGCAATACTTGTAATGTATGTGCTTTGCAACTCCCTACAGTACTCCAGCTAAGGAAATAAATTTCACAAAAGTTTTTTGCTTAGTTTGCAGTTTTACGATGTAATGGGAAGGAGCAAGTTATAGTGTTTTAGTTGTCTGCTTATGCATCGCTGTGTTCTTTAAAGTTGGGAACAAGTAGTTAATAAAAACAGGCTACGGAGGTAATATTAGTCTGTTCTTATTGTAAGGGTATGAACCTCTTCTGATACAGAGAAGGAACAAGCTTTGATGCCGTAGCGTAACTCACAGTGTGTTGGTGATGGCAGAAGTAGAGACAGAAGTAGGCAATTCTGGTTCATTAGTTCATGACAAACGATTTACTTAGGGGCCGCCTCCACAAGCGAGAGAATCGCGGCGATATTATAGTCGTGCCACGTATTTCTATAAACTCTCTTAGGGGCCCGGCCGTCTCCGCGAGCGAGATGATCGCGGCGAGGCGACGGGAAGAGTGGCTGAGTGCGAGCGAAACGTCATCATATCGCCGCGCGCTCGTCGCTACTGGCGGTGGCGCGGCGGCGACGTGCCCGCCGCGCTCTCGCTGCGGAACGTGGCACTCTCGCAGCGAGAGCGTGGCAATCACGCTGTCTTAACGCAGGCGTCCCAACGTCCCAAGGCGACGATTCCGTTACGAGTCGTTGCGGACACCCGGTGATTCCGTTACGAGTCGCGACGATATGCTGGCGGAATAATCGCGCGTTCGTGGAGATTACTCGACGTAGAAGCGCGGATCCGCCGCGATTATCTCGCTCGTAGAGGCGGCCCCTTAGTTGTTTGCCTCAGCACATGATTAATTTAAAAATAAGTTAGTAGACAATTTTCTAGAAAATACAACTAAAAACCTTCACAACTAAACATCTAGTCGCAAAAAGAGGCAAAAATATTCGCGTGATAAGATATTGTCTCAGAAAAATGTTTCTAAATAGTATCATCATCAAGATCTTCCGCCTCTTATCCCAATTTTTTTTTTTTTTTAAAACGTTGCCCCACACTAGGAATTTCTCCTGTATTGTGGGTGCGTTTACAAACATTTAAATTCACATACACAAACAGCCAGACCCGGAACAACTACTTGTAGGTCATACAAATATTTGTTACGTGCGGGAATCGAACCCGCGACACGCAGCGCAGCAGTCAATCGCTTAACTAACTGCGCCAACCGTGTCGTTGGTCTGAATTGATCTGAAGTCACCGCAGCAGCAGCCGCAGCAGGTTTTCTTCTTCCATACAACTTTTGTTGGCCGTCATCTCAGTAGGACTACTCCATTCTAGTTCTTTTTTTTATTAACGGCATCTCGTAGGTGACCTTGAGAGGTCGTGACTACTTAACCGGACTTTCCTGTGGCTGCCTTAAGGTTTGAGTTTAAAGCCTTCAGCCAGGGCGAAAAGAAATATTGTAAACTTAACGACTGCGCGCTAAGGGCACCCCCTGTAGGGTACGTACCTCGGCTTAGGGTGTAATTGGGGGGAACAGCAAGTTGGGGACAGGCTGGATCAAAGTTTAAATCATGATTATTCTCAGGGGTTACTATTAATGCTACGGCGCACTCAGCCTCGGCGCGGGCGGCTGGTGATTCGATGAGCAAGGGACGGGGAGGACAAATACGTCTGGGAGGCGAGAACGAAAGTCGGTCTGTGTAATTTGTGCACTGTACTGGTAGCCCTACTACTTTCCTGGAGGAGGGTAATGGGGTCATCTGGGTCAGTGAGAGTATGCCTCGGACGGCGATTCTGATCAATGCGAGAGGGCTTAAAGCAAGCGGCCTGTACAATCAGAGGGTTGCGATGTCTATCCGCGGAATCGAAAAAACGCTTCGTGATGCGATGCTTGATGGTGGGAATTTTAAGGTCTAGGTGGAGGGTTTCTTTCCGAACGAACCAAGGGGTGCCCTTGATTTTACGGAAAAATCGGTGTTGAAGTGCCTGCATCTTATGGATGAGATGGGGCTGTGCGTGTGCGAAAACTAAAAAAAAAAAGTCATGATGGGGCGGATGCACGCTGTGTAAATACACAATTTGCACTTCGGGACAATTTGCTGCGTGGTTGAGGACGGAGTGAAGCCTACCGAGAGCGAAAGCGGCGCGTTAACGCACCTGCTTAGTGTGCTCTGAAAACGAAATGTGATGATCGAGGATCACACCTAG
This sequence comes from Tiliacea aurago, assembly GCA_948098905.1. Taxonomy (NCBI): domain Eukaryota; kingdom Metazoa; phylum Arthropoda; class Insecta; order Lepidoptera; family Noctuidae; genus Tiliacea; species Tiliacea aurago. The sequence goes on from OX402578.1 coordinate 28,786,326, forward strand.
ATATTTGGCTCGGTTCTCCCAAGGGATAGATAGGCTTACCAAACATGGTGATCGGTCGGGGTAGGGTGGGCCTACGTCGGGGTCTAGAGAATAGGACCACTTGGCTCTTATCGAGGTTGACTGCGATTCTCTACTTCCTAAACCAGGCACCGAGTCTGTCGACTTCGGCCTGGAGAGAAAAGAGTGTCCGTGGAGTTTCTTGCCCGTTTTTTTCCATAGGAACCTACTACGATTTGGAATGGGCAACTAGCTTCATCTCTCTGACTGACCGACCCCTTGACAATTCAAAAGTGCCTATAATAGGTTTATTTGAAATAAATGGTTTGAGTTTGAGGGTGTGGGAAATCTGGTCTGGTCCATCCCCGGCCAGTTAATGGCCGTGTCTTCTGCAAACAGAGCTAACTGCGCCTTTTTACACTTGGGAATGTCACTGGTGAATAGCTTGAAGATGAGGGGAGCCAGCACAGAGCCCTGAGGGACGCCTGCGTGGATCGGATGGGATTCTAGTTTGCAACTAAAACCAGTTTTATAGGTTCTTAATTAAGACGCTGACAACAGCTAAACCACGGTCACTGTCAGACTGCATACAAAAGAAAGAGAAGCCCGATGACACAACGCTTGTAATTATTATTATTATTGCAAAATATAATATGAAGCAATTATCTTCTAATTAATTAAAACATTGTTGAGTACCTAATAGAAAATAAAAAGCAACCAAGTTCTGCATATAAATAAGACGTTCTTGTTATTAGTTAAGGCTCTTACACACACGTGATATCGCGGGAGTGTGTAAAAGCTTTAAAATATCAACCGTACGTTGATATTTAATACAGATATTTTGGATTGGAACTTAAAGAAAAAAGGTTAGTTTACCGTTACTTTGAATCGAGATTTTTTTTCTAAACGTGTTTCGTTGACAACCAAGTTCTGTGAAATATGTTCAAGAATAACATATATTTTCCGGTACCACACAATAACTATATATTTGCCAATTTTTTTTGTTTAAGACAAGCCTACTTAGATCATTTGCCTCTTGTCACCGCCTTAATCAAAGAAATAGACAAAATAAATGAATATCAAGCTTTTTCTAGCCCATAACGTACAATAATATTACAGTAGCTATTAATTCCTCTTATAATAAATTATTTATCAGCTGATGACTTGACATAGGACAAGCTTATGATAATTGTGCCGTGACGTAAATCTGATAGCCGAGGAGTTATACCGGCCTTATTACTTCGTTGCCATGTAGATGGGAGATTAAAATAAATATACGAAAGACCTAGACTTGTATACTTTTATTTATGAAGGAATAGAACACGCTAGAACTTTGTATGGAGACTTTTGTAGAATGTAATAGGATAAGTACTTATTTGAAATTGATATCGAATATTTGTGGCACAGGTATAGTATCGCTTAGCCTATTGTAAACGATGAATATCAATAGTTTACATAGACTAAGAATGAAATAATTGAGATAAAGTGCACAATATGAATTATTTATTAAAACTATGCACAAGTGAAAAAAAGGCGGACTTAATGCCTGCCAAAAAATGCATTATCCGTCTTCCTCTTCAGGTTGTAGTTGCGGCTGAGGGTAAATGATAACTTCTTGAGTTTCTCCAGAATACCAGTGATTTATTGCATTTTGAGTTAGTGAATGTACAATAGGGACTCGTTGGTTCTTAAAGTTTGAGAATGAAGCTATACAGAGCAAGGTCGATTCTAATGTACATTTACTAAATGAAAATGCAATAAATCATTTGTGTCATTTACCCTCAACCGCAACCACAACCTGAAGAGGAAGATGAATTACTCATTCAGTCTGATAAGCTAATAAGGACTGTAAAGTTAAATGCATCATTTCCATGTTCATTAAAAGCCTGATTTGGCAACAATCACACTATCAAAAATTAAGTTTGGAATAAACCTAATTCGTTATTGTTGTTTTAATTCAAATCAGAAACACAATCAAATCAACCCCTCGGGAAGTCAATTGTATTTTAAAACGACAACCTTCAACTGAAGTACATTTAATCATCTCATTCTTATCTGTATTTTCGAGTATCCATTCATTACACTCCATCCGATTCTAAACCCTATAATTAACGCTGTCCAAAACAAAAGGATGGAAAACAAAACCATTTCAAAGGGGGTACTTCAACAATGTCTCTTTTTCCAATTTTTCGAAACTTCCCTTAACAATTAGTCTCTCAAAGCGTATCTCGGGCGGAATCCTTTCAATCGGGTTTCTCTCAATTGTTGCGTGGAATTACTGCAAATAGAAGAATTTTTGAACAAAGCAAAGATATAAACCTTTTGTACGCAAGGTTTTATCTATCGGACGAAACCAATTATAGGCTGGGAACTACATTCGTTGAATACATCCCTGAAGGGTCACTAACTCTTTGTGAGTTTGTTCATACACAATTGTTCCATGACAATAGTTACCCGGTTAATAAGGTTAAAAATGGTATGGTTCTTATCACGTTATAAATGCCTCTTTCGTACATAAAACGAGGTTGTTTACTGCGTGATAGTGATTTCTGTCGTGTGCCCGAAGAAATTTCACATCGCCTAAAATGACGAACTTCCATACAAAATTTCATCCCCTATAAAAAAAAACTTTTTTACATTTTCATGACAAGTCGGACACTATACTACATAAAAAAAAAGTGAATAAAAAAAAATATGTTTGAGAATGTGCAAACAACGCTCTTTCATATGATACCCCACATGTCCTAGTAGCCCCACTCCAAATTTTTAAGATATTTATTAATTATTCAATAATACTCAATAATTTATTGCAATACACAATGTGTGCGAAGGTGGTAATTAAAAATTTAATGAGGTCACTGTGGACCCGTTTTGCTGTGCCCGACAGCACAGCAAAATATTAGAAGATGAAGAACCTTTAAAACGTAACATATCTGCAGCCTTCTTAACTATATCTTAATTTCAGGGTTTTTTTCTAATAATTATGTATTTAATAATAATAATTTGTAGTTTTCAAATAAATATTTCTAAATCATAATTTTTGGATAATATAGCTCATAAGTATAGCACTTATAGTTTCTCGTTTAAATATTCGTTTACAGTATGTAAGCATTTTCTTAGTAAAAATTGTTTTAGTTTTTAGGGTTCCGTACCCAAAGGGTAAAATGGGAACCCTATTACTAAGGCTCCGCCGTCTGTCTGTCTGTCTGTCCGTCCGTCTGTCTGTCCGTCTGTCACCAGGCTGTATCTCATGAACCGTGATAGTTAGACAGTTAAAATTTTCACAGATGATGTATTTCTGTTACCGCTATAACAAAAAATACAAAAAAACAGAATAAAAAAAATATTTAAGGGGACTTCCATACAACAAACGTGATTTTTTTGCTTGTTTTTGCTCTATATTGATAATAGCAACAGGTAGACGCTTGAAATATTCACAGAATATATAGTTGTATATTTAAAAATAAATAATTAAATTAAAATAAAACAAATATTTAAGGGGGACTCCCATACAAAAACGTGATTTTTTGCCACTTTTATATCTATAAAATGGCAAAAAAACACGTTTATTATTTTAATGGTACGGAACCCTTCGTGCGCGAGTCCGACTCGCACTTGGCCAGTTTTTTTTTAATAAATTAAAATAAAAAACCCTTCAACAAAAGTAACGTAACATTTTGAAATTAAAACTTCTTTAGGCGCGATGACTATTTTGTTAGGGGAAAAACTTGTGGGTTCATCTCACCGATGCCCGCGCCGACATGCTGCAGTAGCATTATTTTATTGAAGTGAAAAGTTGCGTTGAGCGATAAGTTTTCACTTCTATCGGCAGTCCCCATGACTGCCTATGTCTTTTTTTAATGTTTGTTTATTCGTGCAGAAATATTATAAAACTACGAAATCCTCATTGTGACGAATACGCCGATAAAGGTCACTTTTGAACAGCGTGGTGCGAATTATCCTGAACACCCGCTCTAATCTTTCTGTAATCGCAAATGAAAATCGAACTAGCCTCGTCGATTTGACACAAATAAAAGGCAGAACAAGAATCGAGATATTTAAAGTAAATGAGAAACAATACAGATATAAGTTGTCTTCTAAATTATTGATGCTGAACCAACGAGATGGGTTCTTTAGGGTTCTGCGCGCAGAATAACAGATTGCTTTCCTACGTCAGATATAAAATAAGTGGTATCCAGAAGTTCCATTCATTGCAGCATTTAACAACGACTCATAAAATGTTGCTGTGGTAACATTTGCAATGGTCAAAGCTGGTCAGAGGAAACAGCTTCAAAATTGTGTCATAGATTGCATGTGCTTTGGACTGACTGAACAAGAGTTCTGTAAGACCAATATTGATCATAAAACTGAGCTGAAGATGTCGTTATCACAATCACAGAAGAAGTCGGATTTATCATTTGATTATCAAGGTGATATATTATAATTATAATTATAGGTAAGCAGTGGACCTTCTGTCACTATCCATCATCGTGGCGCTGCTCTATAAAAATTGGCTATTCTAACGATATTTCGGGATCCGATGTCCGGGTTTTATTGTTTTTCTATTGATTAATGCTGGCGCTGTGTAAAATTGGGCCAGAGGTAATTGTTTAAGGACGTGATTCGGGACTGAGTGAGATTCTATTTCGCATAGATAGATCTGCTGATCGGTTATTTTGTTTTATGATTATATTTTCGTCTCTTGTTTGATCAAGGATTGGAAAGATTTTACCAAATAAAATAAAACAGAAACAAAACTGTTTGATTCGTTTTGAACAACTGTATATCTCAATTACAATAATGGTTTTCTGTTTCTACTGGTCGACGATGACGCAACAATTTGCCTGACAAAAATTTACCGTCGCGTCAGCTCAATTTTTACCGCCAAGATGCAGTTTATCGTGGTCAGTTGCAAAATTACGACAGCTTTACGGCGTCGAAAACACTATCCCTTATTCCAAAACAAAGTTTATCTTCAGACCCAGGTTTAAAACATGGAGCCATTATTGAATTTCGAACTTTATTCCGACGATGGTAAAGTTCCTAAACACAATACTGACAACTTAGTACCGAACTAAGTTTTGTATAAAGAACGGTATTTCAATCACAGTCACGTTCTTATTACAAAAACTGGCTGCATGGTTTAAGCCATGTCAAAATATAAATCTTGTTTTGTAATAAGGGGGTATTATGTACAGGGGGTCTACGAACATAAATTCGAAGTATCGGCCGAATGTTCGGCCGTTGCTTATCTACGGCTAACTATGGCTGACTACGGCGAAAAAAAAAAACGACAGTCAAAGAGATAAGCCAAAGTCAAAAATGTGACTAAGTCGGGTAAGGATTCAATGCAAAAAAGAAAACTATGGCAGTTATAAAACGGCCGAACATTCGGCCGATACTTCGGATTAACGCTTCGGAGTATACCACCAGGACACAAGGTGCACAAGTAACTGATATTACGTCGGGTTCTCACACGCGGCTTACGTGTACAATTACAATAATTTTATTAAATAAGTATCTTATTTTTATTATGACAATTCACTCATCTATTTTTTTTTTCTATATCTATCCGTTATATCACAGTGGGCCCTATCAGAATACCAGCGCAGCGACACTTATTTTTAAGTGCCGCAGCATCATACTGAGATAGGGGCCTTTTGGCCTCGTACTGGACTTTCTATTTTTATTTTTATTTTGACTTTGTTTTTTTTTGGTTTTGTTTTTATGATTCTATGAGTGTGTTTTTTTAATTTGTGATCTGTGCGAGACCCAATAACTGCTTATAATTTTTTTCTTTCTTTTATAAATGGAAGGCCGTTATATCACAGTACTTACTGTTTTCTTAAACCCAAGCTTATCAAAACAATTAAGCTCAGTGTAGTCCAAAAAATATTAGAAAATAATACTCCCCTTTCAATTCCCGGAAAATCTACTCAAATTAGAAATCTCACCTCGCCACAAAATATAATTAATTTTAATCACGGAAATTTCGAAATTTCTAATTTATCGTCCATAATAACCCTACCAATGCCGGAGTTTTGGTTTTGAAATAAATCTCGGCTCGAGCGGGGGCTATTGTAGAATTTGAAATACGAGCCCGAGTGCCATCGAAACTTTTTCAACGTTTCGTCCGTCCGTCTGCGGCACAGGGTTATCTCTATTCTCCTCAACGATTTAATTTAAAGTCGGTCTTTAAAAGAATGTTTGGCGTTGAACGGGTTGTTGCTTTCGAATGATATAACTGTTTTATGTTTTGTTTTTAAAGTCTGGGGGTACATGTTTTTAAAGTTTATTGGCTAACGAACTTGTTTGCAGTTTCTCTTATTCTGTCACTCTGTGTACTGCGAGATGATATTTCTGCTTTGTTGCCCAAGCTTGAGATCTCTTGTTTATCGAATAAATTCGATACAGTTCGTGTTTGACCCGTGACAGGCCACCTCTCCCAAAAAATACACGAACATCTTACAGTCGAAGACAGCTGAAGCTTTCACAGTTCGAAGACCAGAGAATGTTTTTCCCTCGAGTGAGATCTTTTACTTTCCAGTTCTTAAAGTAGAATTATTTTACAGTTAACGAGGATACATAGTCAGAGATTACTCTAAAGTTAGTGATCATCTTCTTTGATTGCGAAAATGTTCTATTCAAGGCTAAAAAGTTATATGTAAGGTTCGCAGTCTTCATTTGCTTTTTTTGCATCCATAAAAGCCAATTATGGATCCACCCTCAGCATGTAGACCTCGTAGCATAATGTTACAAAAAATCATACTCACCTTAATACCTTGTTCCGTTACCGCAGCGAGAGGGTTGGCTCAAGTCCAGGAAAGGAAGCTCGATGGAGGTTCATGCAGTACCTTAAACAGGAATGGACATATCCTCCAGGTGTTACGAGGAACTATAAACACGTTAGACAATAGGGGACTGTATTTTAATGCGTAGAATAGGTTGACAAACGGACATGATGCCTTGACTGGCGAGAAAATACTATTAACGCAAAACGCCTATTTAGAAAACTGTGATTCTAACAGACACACATTTACAATATGTACATAAGTAGGTTATTTGCCTTGCTCATAAGTTAAGCTATCTTTGACGTGACTTTCAGGATTTCATTCTTAGGTCGGCAAATACCTACGCTATCAGTTCTGCATGTCAGAATAATTGACGGGTGCCATTGTCACACACATGAACAGTAATTTGCCAAATATCAGGATCTTTATATTTAATTTTTTTTTTATGTGTGGCAACCCTGACAAGCATTTAGGTAGCGTCGTCTGCCCCGGCGCGATACCATTCGATCGCTATTCAAACAAACACGCTCAAACTTACTTTTGTTTCTTTTACTGAAGCTTAAAATGTAGGTTAGCACGAACTATTGTTTTAGCAAATATCAACCATTTTGAATCGTGTTTTTATTATTTTGAGAATCGAGAGGAAGTGTGTCAGGTGTGTTTGATGAAGCCGCTTTTTCAACGTGACCTTTTTAAAGATGGGTCGGGTAGAAACTAAACAAAGAGGTGGTTGACCGAAATGTATGCTGAGAGGAGAATCCATTGAAGTATTACGTAAGCAGATTTTTTGTAAATTTTAATCCCCCCTTGTCAGCAAACGCAAACAAAGCTCTTATTCCCTCCTATGCTTACGTAAACGTTGGTATATTTTTTTTTAAATACGTTTTGTTTTGCCTATTGTTATTCATGAGTCTCGAAACAAGGAAATAGACTTTACACGAATTTAATGCCCATTTAAGTAATTTCTCTACGTCGTCGGTTCTATTCAACTCAACCATAAAACACCGCGTGAGAGCGAGTCTTCTTTTTCTTCTGACGTAACATCATCGTCCCCATGTCATCAAAAATAAGCAACGCAAAGACCCGGTGAAGATGCTTACATAATACTTGCATGGTCCCTAGTCAAATTCTACCGTGTAAGTATAGCTATAAGATATAATTGAGGGGTGGAGGTACATAAGCGTATGCTTTATACATATAATCAGCTATCAAACACCGTTGACAAAGTATTTTAGAAATACCTACCATTTCTAACAGTTTTGCCAAGACACTCAATAGGTAGGCTTGAAAACCTAATCATAACTATAATTACATTACAAACATATGTGACTTTGTACCTATTGGCACGTGCAAAAATGCAAAAACACAACACACCATTCGTGGAACTGTAAAAGCTTAAACCCAAGCCATAGGAACCTACCCCACACAAGCCACAAATCAATAACTCTCTCACGACAGCAAAAAGTCGATAAATTATAACTTTTACAGCACACACGTGTGAAATGACGGCAGTCGCAAAAAATACGCAACACCAACAACCACTATAAATGCAAATGAAAACGTCGTATCTTGATAAAAAGTGGCACTACGAATTGTGACGCACATACGATGTGACGAATGTGCTATGCGTGGTGACGGGAATTCTGTAAGTGCTGACGAATTGCCACTAAAATTCTAGGTATTTTATTTATAGGAATGGATCATGGCGTTGTCAGCAGTACTTTTCTTCGCAGTTAATACAGAGATTTATGAGTTCAATGTATTGACACTGCTCTAATACAAGAGTTATACTGAGTCCAGATGCATTATACATTAATATTATCTCGATCATTCATTAAATATACGGTCAATAATATAAATTACTTTTATAATTATGTGTATGTGTTATTTTATTAATATTATTTCGCCACTATGGGATCCGGAACACCGCTCTGGATCTTCTTACTTCATACTTGATTAATACGATTCAGAGCGTTGACGTCAATGAGAAAAGATCTCCTGGATCTATAGTAACAATGGGCCACAGGGCTCAATTCTTGGTCCTTTCTTATTTATATTAATGACTTGCCTTACCTCATAAAGGATAATCATGATATACCTAGTGTTGTTTGCAGATGACACTTCAATTTTGTTTAAACCTAAACGTCAGCAGCTGGTTACTGACGATGTAAATAGCGCGATCTCAAAAGTAGTTAGTACTGGTTCAATGTTAATAATTTACTTCTAATAGAAAAAAAAACCAATTGCGTTAAGTTTACGCTACCTCACTTTAGGCAGGTGAACACTAATGTATTGATAAAGGGCGAAGAATTGAATCCTGAAGAAAGCACAGTATTCTTGGGCTTAACTTTGGATGCTAAGCTTCAGTGGGCCACATATAGATAAGCTATCAAAAAAGCTAAGCTCCGCAGCATATGTTGTTAGAAATATTCGTAATTTGACTGACATAGAGACAGCCCGTTTGGTGTACTTTAGCTATTTTCATAGTGTAATGTCGTACGGTATTCGGTTGTGGGGAAATGCCGCCGACATTCAGACTATCTTTGTTTTGCAGAAAAGAGCTGTTTGATCAATTTATAAATCAGAGAGAAATGTAAGGAGATTAATGTAATGACTGTGCCTTCTCAGTATATTTTTGAAAATCTTTTATATGCCCATAAAAATATAAAATTGTTTAAAAATACAGTGATATCCATAATATAAATACTAGAAACAAACAAGCAATTTAAGCCTTGTTGTACCTACAACAAGGCTTAAGAAAATAGGTGGCTCGTTCCGATGTCAATGTATACTCTTTTATAATAAATTTCCTTAATAAATTCAAATCATTCATTAAACGTAACTTGTGCCAGAAAGCTTTTTATACCGTTAAAGATTAAATTGAGGACAAAAAGGCTTAGGATTGAGCTGCTCCAATTTTTACATGCTGATGTGGTTTAGTTTTATTTTTGTTTTTTGCTAGCTTTTACTATTTTATCTATAGTGACATTTAATGATTATTATAAATACAATGACATGATTATTGACTTGTAAAGTATTATATTATTTTAATTATTGTGAATGTGAAGACTATGGGTTATTGCTTTTTTCCCCTTTTAATTTTATTCTCAGTTTTAATCATGGTCTGGCAGTTTGAGTCATATAAGCGGCCTACCCAAATGTCATTTCTTTGGTATTGATCGTCGCATTGTTGAGCTCCTTATGTTCTGAGTGACGCTGTACGATTATTGACAAATGCGTGCACTGACTGGTCAGGTCCACTCAATCTGCGTGGTTCTTTCCTCAAAAGACCATTTCAGACTGGTACCAATCTACTTTGCCTTCACATGATCTGACCAAGATTATGTCTGGACTTTAAAAGATACTGTGTCCTCTGAGTTTGTTTCGGCCTTTCTTCTCTAGAGCAGTCAGATAGGAAACGCCGACCTCACCGAGTTTTGTAAATCTGATTGACGTGTTTGTACAAACCTACTTACAGAAATAAAAATCATTTATCATAATTATTAAATTCTTTTTTTTTGTTATGTAAAATAATGATATTCTATTTTATTCTATTAGTAAATAAAAACCTCTTTAAATCACAACCACAACAATGTAAAGAGGCGTGCCATCATTCGCATCGTATTTAAATGAATGTTCACAATTTTTAATTTGTTATCAAGTTGATTGCATCAAGATATTAAAGATACGTCATTCTCTCATACAACACTCATTTGCGAACTTATTTAAACGAGTTTTGGTACAAAGTTACGGAGTTATGCTTTTAAGTGATTTCGGGTCGTTTGTCTTAATTAGAGTTGATATTTTTGAGTATTTTGTTTTGCTTTTCAGTGATAAACAAACCCAGATTGAAATGATTTCTTTGTTAAATGAGCACTGTCTCTTCTACACCTTTTATGTATCTAAATAGGAACGCTTTTCGCATAAAAGATATTATTTCCAAATCAAATACGTTTATTTGTGCATACAGGTACAAGGTAGGGTACATTTCATGACGTGCACCACCAACACCTACTTAATTTAAATAGTATAAAATATAATTATGCTTTGTGTATTTTGTACTTAAACAGCATCTCCAAAAACTCACATAACTACAACTGAGGGCTGACTTCACAACATTAGATGAATTGCAATATCTTTAGTTACGTTCGTCACCGTCCGCAGAATCCTCGTCGTCACGTTCTCCGTTAAAACCATTATTGCAACGGTGACGCACACACGTTGTGATGCACTGGAGATACATATTAAATGAAGTATTTTCATTCAGGCATTCAAAGTTTTATTTAAACTTTAATCATTTTGTGATTCCTTCCAACCACTACATACTTTAGGTAGTCTCTTTTAGGACCATACTTTAACATTTTGTAACAGCAATGCTTAATGGAAGGAGGGAAGTGAAGGTATTTGCCCTGCAGTGGTAAGTCTGATAATAATGTTACGTGGTGATTCTGGAAACAGTTCGTATTGTTAGAAGGTTCCTCGCTCTGGAACCCTGATCTGTAGCTTGGGCTCTGCTCCCGAAACCGGTAAGATTAAAAAAATAATATTATTCAATTGGGCTGTGCTGGGGCGGCTGTTGCAGGAGCAGGAAACCTCAAACGGCGCAAATATAAAAACCTTATTGGGAGTTATATGTTTGAGCTGTTTGGGGTTGAAACGCTAGGGCCTTGGGGTCCGAGTGCTCATTGAGTATTTCCGGCCATCGCCAAGCAGTTGGTCGACTCTTCACGTGACCAGAGGGCTGGCCTATTTTTAGCCCAAAGAATCAGCATTGCCATCCAACGTGGCAATGCTGCCAGCCTTTTGTATAAAAATAATAACTTTAGATTGTCACAAAATCAACATTTTAGGAGTTGTTCACCCAAAAAAGCTCGAATCAGTGTGAAATCAATACTCAAATTAAATAATGTGAATATTAATTAAAAAAAAAAGTGTGCTTTATTATTTGCAAAATCAAAATTAAGTCAAACGCAATACAATAGTACAAAAGGTGAGGTTATTTAAAAAAAAAATTATATCTCTTATTTCAGAAAGTATTTATTTGTTAGACCTGAAACTTCGTGAGATTGTTCAAGATAATAAGTACGTTGCATAAAAAATAATAAAATATTATAATATGAGATATATAATAAGAGTATACTACAAGAACCCGTATAAATAAGACAAAATGAGACCGTTTTGTCTTTTAAGGATACCAATGTGTGTGTCCATCCTAAAAAAAAATAAGGAGTAACCGGTGGTTTTAGTCTGCCTTATAAATCGATAGTCGAAATTCATCGTTAATTCAAATTCAGGTAGTCAATCGTACATGAGTGTACAAGGGAATCCTGTATACGAGAAATAACACAGCGTTGCACCGATAAATGCGACCATCCCAGAGTTGTTCCTACTTACGCAAAACGGAATCAACGCTCACAATGTTTTAGTTTTTCGGTTTGAGAAAAAGCCGTTTTTGTAAAAAAAATGTCTACAATAAAATTGTTTATTATTTTGAATAAAGTTTATTTCCAATATTGTACAAAATAATTTGTTTTATATATACAAATATAATATTAAGGTGCATTTTTGAAAGCTTTTTGTAACTTATCTCAATTTTGGCATGTGTGTGGATTGGTTATTGGCCTGTTTGCATAAGTAGGTCCAATTGTAAATGGATAGCTAAACGTAGGTCCGTATTTATGATTTCAGAATAATCTGTCAGTTATATTATAATGGCAAAGAAATTGAAATTATTTATTCAACGTAGAGTAGGCAACCAATCGCAGTAGGTACGTAGATAGGTCAGCTCAAGGTCAGAGTGAAACCATCGTCGTGCTGTGGGACTGTACTAATATACATTGCTAGCTATAATAGAATGAAACCATGTCCAGCAGGCTTAGCATGACGCTTTCTATTTCTAAACTACTGTAGAATATAAATCGCTTGTCTACCAAAAATGTACTACTGTCTACATGGAAACGTAGTTTTTGTCTACTCTTCCGTCGACAAAACGCTTCTCTAAAGGGCCTCAAGTCTGCTATTACAATAGTGTCAGAATGGTCGATCATTGATTTCATAATTGTTGATTTTGACAAGTTTGGTAATCTACTATGATAATGGCGTCATTATGACTTTCCAATGGTCGGTTATTGACACTACATTGAAAGAAATGGCATTTATTGATAATCTCGTACATAATGATAAATAAATGACTATCTACTAATGGGTTTTATAATAATGGCAATACGACAATGCCATTATAATAACACAATTCTATTACGAGAACATTGACCGACCAATGACGACCATTATGAATTTAGCAGATTACGAACTTTTAGCAAAATGACAATTGCATGACAATGGGATCGTGTTGGAATGACTGAATTTATAAAAATAGCAAACTTGGGCCTCTGGTCTCGTGCTAAGTCTACTGCTGTACATATTTTTGAGCCTGCTACATAAAAATGTTATGGATCATCCCAGCTTTTTAGTGTAAAGCCAAAAAAAAATTTGCAGTGGAATTTAAATTCATTTACCAATAAATACCACTACATTTATTATTATCTTTGGCCTCCCGCATGTGAACATGCCTTATCGCCACAAATGAACTGTTAATTCCATAACGCTGAAATAATAATTTAAAGTTCACTCCGATGTGATTGGGAAAGTATTATCTACTATATCTAGGTCGACTAGTAGCGACGTCTATCTTTCATGTGGCGTAAATTACACCTTATTATTATATGTTGACTTTTAATTAAATTATAGACACGATGACTGTTATAAATGAGCTCGGCTATACAATTACCTCTCACTGATTTATTTACTATCATTTATTAACACACACACACGCTCATAGCACTCACACACATTTACATAGCATCATTAGAATAACCGTCGAGTGGAAGGTTTTGAGATCGATTCCTTTTACGATACTACTGTCATGAACTAACTAATTAGCCAGAAAGGCTAACAGAAATATACATATTGCTATTCTTAGGTCACTGGTTAAGTCGATACACGATTTTCTAGCCGATAATTACTATTTTATTTCACTTGCACTACAGTACAATGTTACTTCTGCTTATCTCAATCAAAACAATAAGGAATAGTTTTGCCCTTTCAATAAGAAAACGCGAACAAGACTACCCGTAACCGAAAACACGACTACGTTAATACCTAACAATCATAAAAATCCAATCCAAACAGCTGGAAATAAGTATCAATATTTTACCTTTTATTTAACCAAAATTATGAAATAGGTACCATTTTTTCGTTTTCTACATTTATTATTTATCTAATTGTAACAGTGTAAAAAATACAAATCTACTTAAATGTTACCACCTGAATAAATTAAAATTAGGTATATCAGTATTTAAAATTTCGAATGTTATAACGAATCAACTTAATACATTAAAATAAACAAATATTTAATAGCTTTCTACCACAAGCATTACACAAAAACACTATGAAGATATTTTTTATCTTTTGTTTTACAGAAGAATTTGTTTTGTTTTTTTTTATCGTTAAAGATCATTATTTTGTGTATATTTAGTTAACATTAGGTGAATAGGCTTTAATTTGTGGAAGGCTTTTATAAATGACAATTGTATTGCAAGCGCTTTTGATAAAACTGAAAGATTCCCGTTTTATCAAGGAATGAATTTTTTATGACTAATACCAGGGGCGGGTCGCTGATGTAAATAATAAAATACATTAATTTATAGTTTAACCAAAATAAAATGTTAATCAGTCCCAATTTAGCTCAAAGCTAAATTACGAACAGCTATTAATATTCAAGCTGAAGCTATACGAGTATCTAAGTGGCTTAGCAACGTTTGCAGATTGTTTTAGTTCCCACGAAACTGCAAGCTGCAAGTTTTGTTTGTCACTGTATTAGTTAAACTACGGTGTTGCTAACTAAAATATAGTTTCTTTTGATTCTCACTTATTACACATTTACATCTCAGAAATAAGAAAACGCATAACTTCGTAAAATCTTGGACGAACAAGGTTGATTACCCACTTGTCCTCCTGTCTTTTAAAAACCAATTGAATTTTTGCTGTGAAATCTTACTTATGCTGTTCTTTCTAGTTTGATCGCTCAAACCAGCAAAAATTATTATGAGTAGATACTTATAATCTTTTAGAAACAAATGGTTAATTACGTCTCATTTCCAGACTCAGTGTATTTGTAATTAGTTGCAAAATATACCAAATAACATCAAGCTGGTATTCTCCCAAGGGGTAGGCACAGATGAACAGTAAACACACATTTCATCAATAGTGTTTAAAGGGACTATTAATGTAATAAGATAATTTTTTTTTTTATATAATGACATACTTATTCAGAATCTAGCTTATATCCCGTCAGCTACTAAACAACGCGTCTTATTCACACAATTTTCCAAGAAACTAACAACCTAATTAAAGCGGCAACTACTAACAAACTTCCAAGATTACTTGACGTGAAGTACCTAAATCATCGCGTTCGTAAACTGAGCATATTAAACTGTGAACGTGACGTCAGAGCTCCCCACATTAGGGCTCAAACAACGTGTGCTTGTAATTACCATTTTAATAACTAAACGTGTGCCGACTGTTAGGGTGACGTGTCACAGTCTACAATCTGCAGTCTGCAGAGCTCAGGATAATTGACGTAGGTTTTACTGGCATTTTAGTTGAAGTCTATTAAATAGTTAACTCTGCCATTTGAAATTGTTGATGTGTTTTTGCCCGTTTGATGTTTTGATTATAGTCTGATGAGCAGTTTGTTTCATAGTGATGTGTTAATTTAACGCTTTAGGTGTAATGTTTGTATTTATTTTGGTTCAGTTTGCTTTATTGACGTTTTGATGAGGGTTGGTGTGGAATTTCCTCTGCGTTTTGTTTCTATTAAGCAGTTAACTTTTAGAATGTTTGTTGTAGTTTACATTTTCACAATAATGCTTTAATTATCCGGCAATTTATCAGACGTAAAAACAGACCACTAGACACGTTTAAATTATTAAAATGTCTATTTCAAAATAACTTCTATCGAACAATTACTTTTTGACAAAAATATTTGCAATACTGCAGACCTGTATCGTCTAACTATATCTTTATAGTCATATTGTGTTTCATTTAATCACTGATAACATGAATGACGGACAAATAGAAAAAGCCGCAGTTTTAAATGCCCAATGAATAAGCAATATGCAAACTACTATTAACGGCACTGTTTATTTATTTTCAGTGTTTTTGCAAATGCGTGACTGACGTTGTTATAAAAATTATTTTGAGAATTCAGTTTCATATTAGGTATTTAAACCGACCAAGTGCGTCTGTCTGGTCCGAGACGCACTTGGTCGGTTCCAATGAAAGGTTCCATTGTTGGGATGAATTTATCTCAAAAACCAACTTACCGTAAAGGCTTCTACATACCGGGGCGACTTATCGCGCGACGCGACGCGACACAAAGGTACCGCTCATCCCGCGACACGTGGAGCCTTTGTGTCGCGTGGCGTCGCGCGACAAGTCGCCCCGGTATGTAGAAGCCTTTAGTTGAAAAACATGCTCTCCCATACATCGATATACGTCACGGTCAATCATCCAACTGCAAATGTAAGTCGGTCGACTATTACTCGTTAACTTGTAAAGCCTACTTAGCTGTGATAGTTTTCCGTTTAATTTCGTTATATTAAATAGGTACTACTGTTATGATATTTTTCACATATTCAAAAACAACTATTTAGCTGGCACGCCACGTGACTCTAACAAAACTTTGCACTATAAAGCTTAATATTACGCAAACGGATCCCTGAATCGAATAGTTTTCACAGACCTGCAATATTTTTGAACGGCCTATCCACGATACTTCACAACACGGCAGAAACGAGAAAAGAAAATATCAACACTACGTGTAAGGGAGGTAACATAAACAATTTTTTTTCAAGATTTAGTTTTTCCACTTTGTCGGCGTGATTAATAATTATGTATATCCATGCCAAATTACAGCTTTCTAGTGCTAATAGTCTCTGAGCTAAACCAGGGACAGACAGACAGACAGATAGACTGACATGGTGAAACTAAAACCCCCTTAATACAAAACAAGGTTTATCTTCAGACCCAGGTTTAAATATGGAGCCATTATTGAATTTCGAACTTTATTCCCACTATGGTGGAGTACTATGGTATCGTGTGGAGTTCCTAAACACAAAATTGACAACTTAGTACCGAACTAAGTTTAAAACGCAATAAAGAATTGAGAATTGAGTTTTAAGTTTTGTATAAAGAACGGTATTTCCATCACAGTTACGTTCTTATTACAAAAACTGGCTCCATGGTTTAAGCCATGTCAAAATATAAATCTTGTTTTGTAGTAAGGCGGTAAGGGTTCCTTGTTGACTACTAAATCCTAAAAACATTATTAATTGTAGGTCGACATTGCACACGTACATTGCCTTTGAGAAACATAATTTAAAAAAATGACGTTGAACATACATAATATATTAATTATCTTTTATAATAACATAAAACAGGTTTCCCTAGTTTCAAAAACATGATAATCTTTCATTGTCACAGTAATTCATCAATCCGAAAACAGGCGTTTAACATGTCGTATACGAACATGTATACGACATGTTAAACTCATGTCTATTTGTATGTAGAATTGTAGATAGTCGACGAGTACCTATCTAAACGTTACACGATGTTCACACCTTGTCAAAGTAATTGTCTTCTGTTTTGACGGCTAATTTGGCAGTGGGTGGGCTACTTATACAGATCAGAAGTTTAACTATGACATAGCCTATGAATAATCAGCCTATCTATACTGTTCCCACTCATGGGACACAGGCCTTCTCTCTGTGCGTGGGCCTGCGGACGGTGAGCGATGGGTAGCTCGCCGTCCGATAAGGACCAGGCCCGGGTCGACGGTGCGTTGTGTGTGATGTCAGCACCAACTGACGGGGTCCGTTAGGGCCAATGCCTGCCAGGGTTGCGAGTTTGTCCGAAAGGGATATCATGGCCCCGGCACACAGGCAACCGAAGGAACACGGGTGGGTTTTAGTCAGTAAAAGTCTGACACGCCCTCCCGCTCAGCCCAAAGCGGGAGAAGTTATTTGATAATTTCCCACCCAAAAAACAAAAAAAAAGGCCTTCTCTCTGTGAGAGGAAGTGGGCCGTGATCCACCACGAAGGCCCAGTATGGGTTGGTAGATGTGACATGTCTTCGAATTTATGGTTCTAGGTCATTCCGAATTGCTCACGATGTTTTCCTTCACCATTTTGAGAGCAGTGGTGATGAAATAATTTACATAAAGTACAGCGCCTGTCTGGTTTCAAAACTATGACCTAGAACTCGTAAGTCACGGCCCAGTGGTAACGGCCACCACTGCGCGATGGCGTAGTAACAACATGACATAGCAACAACTAACTCTAAAACGCGCCAACCTGGCCCATTATTTATACGCTCTATTACCCAATGGGCAGGGCTGTCAGTATTAATCAACGAGCTTCATTTAACCTGCCCTAATTCATCAACATTTTTATCTTTAGGGGTTCTATGCACGGCATCCGATGATCGTGTTTTAAAGACCGTCCGCATACGGTTAACTCTGAAGGAAAACGCGAGGAAACGTGTGTAGTACCTGTCCATGTCCTATCTAATCTAATTTATCTAGCCTGTATTGTCCCATAGCGGGGCAAAGGCCTCCACTCCCTTTTCCACACCACACAAATCTGTCTTTTGCTAGTGCCGGCCACAGGCCAGTACATTCGGTAGGAGCTAAACTCGTCCTGCCATCTACATGCACATGTAGATGGCAGGACGAGTCATCCTCCCGCGACCCCCGCACTGGACTCGGGTGGTGGACTGTGGCCCTCGCCCTCGTATAGATAGGAGGTCTGAGTCCCAGCAGTGGGAACATTATAGGCTGATTATGATAAGCTATGTAACTTATAAGTAGAGATCGGATATTCGGATGCATATTTACCTAAAGTACGTTTTTTTTCCCGGCAAAGGATACAAGGTATGATAAATGATTTTTATTTCTGTAAGTAGGTTTGTACAAATACTTTTACACGTCAATCATATTTTAAAAACTAGATGAGGACGGCGTTTCGTATCTGACTACTCTGAGAAGAAAGGCCGAAACAAACTCAGAGGTCACAGTCTCTTTTAAAGTCCAGACATAATCTTGGTCAGATCATGTGAAGGCCATGCAGATTGGTGTCTGAAATGGTCTTTTGAGGAAAGAACCACACAGATTGAGTGGCCCTGACCAGTCAGTGCACGCATTTGTCAGTAATCGTGCAGCTCTACTTAGAACTTAAGGAGCTCAACGATGCGACGATCAATACCAAAGAAAGGACATTTGGGTAGGCCGCTTATATGACTCAAACTGCCATACCATGATAACACTAACTGAGAATAAAAGAAAAGGATAAAAAAAAAGCTATAACCCACATAGTCTTCACATTCACAATAATTAAAATAATATAATACTTTACAAGTAAATATGAATGTCATTGTGTATAAAATAATAAAAGTTAGCAAAAAAAAAAACAAACAATAAAAGTAATCCACCTCAATATGTAAAAAAAATTGGAGCAGCTCAATCCCAAGCCTTTTTGTCCTCAATATAATCTTTAACGGTATAAAAGGCTTTCTGGCACAACTTGCGTTTAATGAATGATTTGAATTTATTAAGATTTAGATCTTGAACGTGGCTTGAAAGTTTATTATAAAAGCGTATACATTGACATCGGAATGATGTGTGGAAACGGCTTCTTAAAATACATTTTTATTGCGGGATCGAGGGGTTTAAGTTTCTCATACAAAATGTCAAGGGTCCTTGGTAAACTGAATACGGTTTGTACTAGGTTAACAGCGTAACAGAGGTTCAGTTCTCGTTAGAAACTAATATTTGTATGGCCTACCTGATATGTTTTGGTCACAGGTCGGGTGTTCGTGTATGTGTGACAGGACTAATTCCTAGAATAGAGCAATGTTTTCTCGAATGAATAAAGTGGTTTTCCGAGAAATAGTGTCGGTGGTTGAAGCCTAGATCCAGCAGTCAAGATGACATTGACTTATTGATAGTATAATTTCGTGGCTAAGAAAGATATTCCTAATTTGAACATTCCCTAAACATCCTTGATCCTTGTGATATAATTTATTTGTGCGGTCAATGTTTAATTACATAATCACAAACAATACCTATGATATAGTCTCGCTAAGTGGTGCAACTCTAAACAGAGTAAAGCAGTTTAAATACCTTGGTCACTGGGTTACGGAGGACGGTACGGATAATTGTGATATGGAGAGAGAGCGCAGGGCATTGGCCGTACGCTGCAACATGCTGGCCCGCAGATTAGCAACGTGTGACAATAGTGTCAAGATAACACTGTTTCGGGCATATTGCCAGGCTTTTTATTCCTGCAGTCTGTGGACAGATACACGCAGAGAGCATTTAATGCCCTGCGTGTGCAATACAACAATGCTTTTAGGATACTGTTGTCGCAGCCGCGTTTCTGTAGCGCGTCAGGGATGTTCGCAGCAGCGCGTACAGATGATTTCTTTGCAATCATGCGTAAAAGATCCGCGTCACTGCTGCGACGGATGCGAGACAGCGACAACAGTCTCCTGAGCATTGTTGCTGATAAATCTGAGGGCCACCTGATGGGACACCTATGCGCAGTGCATATATTATTGCCGGGTGTCTCTAGGTGGCATAATAGATATAATGTGTAGCAGGTATTTTAGTAGTAAGTTGTGTTGTGTTGTATTTTATCATTGTTTATGTTTTTGTGTCTTAATTAATTATATCACGGAAGCCATATTGTTTAACAGCTGCGAGAGGCGGTGACTAGATGGCGCTAGTGGAACGTGCACCATAGACAAATCATTCATTCTATCGGTCATTTGACTTAAAAGACTTGAAGTCAATTGAGTGAAATATTGTAACGTTACCCCCCACTAGCGGATCGCCTTTATAAGGAGCTGCGCTGTTGAGTCGGTACGCATTTTGAATGGATGTATCTTGGTGCACGGACCACTGTCTCTCGACAGTCAGTACTGCCCGGTTATTGGATGTGGAACGGTGTATCCGACAAATTAGTACTATCCTTATTGCGGTGGGTGCATGGACCACTGTCCCTGACAGTCAGTACTGCCCTATGTGACCGCCAATACCATTATTAGTTATTTAATTAATTTTATTTAATTTCTATATTCTCTCGATTTAAAATAACTGATTGTTCGATTGAATTAGATTTCTGTATTGCCATATCTGAGTGTTACTTCTGATGTCTGGACCTATCCCGACATATACATACTAATATAGTTTAAGTACTAACAAATTATGGGTAATGTGCCTGAACTAAAAATAAATAAATAATTACAGTCTTTATTAAAACAGAATTCAAAAACAAATCGTATGACATAAAAACTGGTGTAAGTACCTTGATTCAAAATTCCCTAATCAAGAACTCAACATTACACAGATAATCGTATCACAGAAAGCAAATCAAAAACAAATCAAAGAAAATGAAATAAACAGACAAAAATATGAGAAAATTTCACAAAACACGTCGAAGTCACATTCGCGGGATTATTGTCGCGAAAAACGTCTGTCGCGTTTCTAAATCGCGTTACCTCGGTAATTTGTCGTAAAACCGTATTTTATGAGGCCTTATATGGCCCGTGTACCATTACAACTGAATATTTCCTAAGTTTCAACTATTACTGAGGTGTCCCACGATTTCTGGGAATCGGTTATCGTATTTGAATATATAGAAGTATTTAAAAAAAAATGGTTCTATGATACAGTATTTTTATTTTATTTTTATTAAGAGGAACAGCAAACAGTTACATTATGAAAACTTAAAACTAGTACAAAAATATTTGAATTTTGCTAATAATGTAACCTAAAACACTACCCACGGGTTATCATAATAATATAAAAAAAAAAATAACCGCCAAGGGTAAGAAAAAAAAGTTAAAGTAATAAGTAAAAAATAATATAGTAAAAAAAAAGATGATAAATAAAAAGTGTACTTATACGCATAGTTAAGAAGAAGTACGGATAGATATAAAACAATAATTTTTAGATTACACTTATTATTATGTATACATTTTCAAGGGTTTTGAAAAGAAGACCTTCGAATTTTCCTATTGGGCTATTGAAGTTGTCTATATTTACAAAAGTTTTATTGTACAAGTCAACCATGCGGCGGTAACAGTTTTTTTGTGAATCTGAAAGAAGTATTTGATACAAAGCATTTTTTTCCTTGATTCTATGCGAAGGGGTGTGAACTGCATCAGTATAATAGCGATGTTGTGTACCGACACTGTCGTCCTTAGGTCTGTGATTTAATGTTCTCGGAACTGGGTCTGGCATAGGACCTTTGTCATCTATTTATACAGTGTTTCTGTATACGGTAGTATCCAGTCGTCCCATGCATTTGGTTGAGTAGGTATTGAAGTTTTGTATGCGACGACTGTTTTTTTTACACGCTTACGATTTTGGTCCCCGGGAAAAAACTCTTTATAAAAATAGAAAATTGCGAATATGTCCGCCTTACTCGCAGCTTATCATGGTTATTTCGCCTCGGCTCTGCGGTATGGGCACATATTCTGGGGAAATGCCCCTAAGATTCAAGAAGTACTTATAGCACAGAAAAAATGTACCCGAGCGATTTGTAAAATAAAACAAAATGAATCATGCAAGCCACATTTCCTTGAGCTAAAAATATTAACTTTACCGTCACTCTATATTTATGAAGCCTGTATTTTTATAAAACACAATTTGAATTTATATAGATTTGTAGAAAATAAACGGCGCTCAAAAAAGTTCCAGGTGTTAGCAACTAAAACAAAATTTCATAGCAATAGCTTTTATACAATGGCTCAAAAACTTTATAATAAAACGTTAAAATTAACTAATTTAAAAGAAATCTTTACAATATGTTAACTAACAAGGTGTATTATTCTGTTGACGAATATTTAAAAGACAAGTTTTTATTATAATACCTGATTAGCTAAATCCAATCTGTTGTCTATGTGACATTCTAAATAATTTTGTTAATTTTGATTATTGTTGTATTAATGAATTGGTGACATTATTTTTATTTCGTATTTTCTTGATTATTTTTACTTTATTTAATTTCACATTTTAGTGATTGTACTTACCGACTTTTGATTTTCTAAAATGTAATTGTTATTATAAAAAACCTTTTATATTTTTTATGCCTTTTGAAGGAACACAGCTCGGAGTTTATGTAGGGTAGGGTACATATATACCTTATAGATGTACCCTGTGTTCACGAAATAAATGAATTTGAATTTGAACAAACTTAACATTGTAGTTGAAAAACGTGTTCCCTCATACTTTCCTTGCAAATGTAAGTTTGTACGCACAATATTGAGATATTTACCATGTTATTTTAAGATCCTAGACTTCATATAGGTTTTCCTGTAATCTATAAGTAAAGACCTATTTTCTGTATTTTTTTTTTAACTTTAGGCTCAGTAGTTTCGGCGATATAGGGGGGTGGTCAATTTTCGTATTTTTTAGGGTTCCATACCCAAAGGGTAAAACGGGAACCCTATTACTAAGGCTCTGCCGTCTGTCTGTCTGTCTGTCCGTTTGTCACCAGGCTGTACTTCATGAACCGTGATGGCTAGACAGTTGAAATTTTCATTTTCATTTTTCATTTCTGTTGCCGCTATAACAACAAATACTAAAAACAGAATAAAATAAATATTTAAGGGGCTCCCATACAACAAACTTGATTTTTTTGAAAAATATTCGTGTTTACTGTCTTCTTCCATTATTCAAACACAGAAGAAGCACTAACTTTAGGAAAATGAATAAAATAGTACGCAATAAAAGGACATTAATTTCTGTTTTATGTCACGTGCTTGACAAAATTATCCCAAAGTAAACAGTGGCCATTTCTATAACATCCTTACCAGCAGAGCTCTTGTGTTTATTTACATAAATCTACCTATAACTAAAATAACTAAGTAATAGGCACTTAAATATTGTTTTCTTGTTCAGTTAGTGATAAAATGTTTTATTTAGAAATAGTAAAAATGTTTTGTCAAAGGGCAAAGCTATGTACAAGAAAACTATTATTTTTAGATTATAATGAAAATCTTGGACCTAAAATCAAGTCAATAATTTTTACACGATAGTACAATATGTCATGTGGCTTCGGATTCGTAACTTTTCACATCTTAATAAATACACAGGAATAATTGATAGAGACAATATTCAACAGCGCCGAACTTTTTCTGAAATAAGATGTGCTAGGTATATAAAAATGGCCACGTAGATACTGTAAACCTAGGCACCTAAATCCTAGGATCTTATTTACCAGTACCATACCAACCGATACTTATAAACTAAACACCTGTTGTACGGTTTTTGCATCAGGAATTTTTCAGTAGCAGCCCGAATTTGTGCCCGCTTGATGGCCATTGGCTTGCCCCATATTACATGGAACTTAAACATAACTTGGCGAAATGAGGGTATACTATAGGTACACTTCTGCCTAACCCTTAGGGAATTACAGGCGTGATGTTACGTTAAATACCTAATAATACATATCTCACATTATCAAAAACGATTATGAATCGAATAAAAAAGTTTTAAATGAACGCGAGAACTATGTCCCGCAGGTTTTAGAAAAAAATATTCACTTTATACGATTCCTGAGATGTAGCGCGGTGATATAAATTGTTGCCGCGTCTACTAATAAATCGGTTTACCTGTCTGTACGTACATGCATAGGTAAGAGATGAATATCAAGGTTCTAATGTATTTCGTGCAGGTTTTTGGAAACGAAATGGCTGAAATTGAGGAAATGTCAAATGTACTGCTGTGACTTACCAGTAAATCTAAGATCAATCGAATAAAACCAATTTCTGTGTACATTCAAACTGCTTTGTGTGTTTGTCTTATTATGAAAAGACTTCTGAAGTCTTCTGTCTGCCTACCTCCATCGGAAGAAGGCGTGAGTTTATGTATGTGTGTGTATGTGAAAAGACTAATCAATTCTGCCGAAATGCAGTAAATTTATAGAGGTTTATTGCTTACGTAGTATAGTTTGACAATCATGTGTAACGGCTGAATTTCCTTTTTCCAAGAAAGTACAATACCGACTTGCTGAAAAATCTTCTAAAACTATCACTCGACTTAAATCAAACTTGATTAAAACAAAACTCCTCTTTCCAATTCTTTTTGCAGTTCCTGTCAAAGCTAGTTTAAAGCATGCAAATGAAGTCACTACAGCAGCTCATAGTAGGTAACTGAAGTCTCAAGTCTATCTATGCCAACGGCTTCTCGGTCATGTGCACGCTATTTGGGTTTATTCCAAAAATCCCCACCCACAAATCCCCACTGGTGGGGATTGTTACTTTTTTTTCCAAAAATCCCCACTGGTTAAATAAACTCAGCCTAGTGGGGATTTTTGGAAAAATAAGTAACTATCCCCACCAGGTGTTGTTGTTTCTAAATAATTAAAACAAAAAATGCGTTAATCAATACCTACGATAAGTAACTAATTATGTCAATATTATAATAACCAACTTCCATTATAAATTGTTTGCATTGAAACGAAACTCAATTGACTAGATTCAAACAAAAATTATTTAAACATTATAGGATCACGTAAATCGCGGTTGAGAATTTATCTCATTCTTTCTAAAAAAAATGGCACTGTAATGCTGCCACGCATTAACTCTAGTTGAGCATCTAAGATGAACTGGTCTTTTTCTTTGCTTCTTTGTGATCGCGGTTTCCGACGGTGACTTTCGTTAGCACTTCTTTCATAAAACAAAGCGTCTTCATGCAAAAAATGTAGGAGTTTCAGTAAACTTGGTCTTTTTTTCGATATAGCTGCATTACGTTTATTATGCCACCCTTCCAAAATGTTTGTCGTTCTGTGCCTCTCTCCGTAAACACATAATACTTTTATGAAATCTTCTTTTATCCATTGGCTTAACATATACTGGCGAAAACTGTCACTGTTTTGATTGTCTGGGCTTTGGCTGGCAACATAGAACCAGCCTTCAATTCGACAGCATATAATTCGGCAGCAGCATCGTACAATGATTCAGGTTTTCAGTTGAGTGAGTCACAATTTCCTCTTTTTTTGTTTATCCACCGAAATAAAACGGCACCAGTTAAAAAAAATTGAAGTCAGGAACCTCGCAGAAGTTACAGTTCCTCTAAAATTTAAATCATTGCTCATAGCAGATTTTAATGATTATAAAACTCGCATATTATTATTAGCTACCAAAAACGCTCGTAGTCGCATGAAAACGATAAACGTTTTTTTTGGAAATAGGACATTCAAAAGGAATTGAATTAAAATCGACATTCAAATCCATTTTATCAACTTTATACAGTACATGGTAATCTCGGTAGCAGTTTACTGAAACTCCTACATTTTTTGCATGAAGACGCTTTGTTTTATGAAAGAAGTGCTAATGAAAGTCACCGTCGGAACCCGCGATCACAAAGAAGCAAAGAAAAAGATCAGTTCATCTTAGATGCTCAACTAGAGTTAATGCGTGGCAGCATTACAGTGCCATTTTTTTTGGAAAGAATGAGATAAATTCTCAACCACGACTTACGTGATCCTATAATGTTTAAATATTTTTTGTTTGAATCTAGTCAATTGAGTTTCGTTTCAATGCAAACAATTTATAATGGAAGTTGGTTATTATAATATTGACATAATTAGTTACTTATCGTAGGTATTGATTAACGCATTTTTTGTTTTATTTATTTACAAACAACAACACCTGGTGGGGATAGTTACTCATTTTTCCAAAAATCCCCACTAGGCTGAGTTTATTTAACCAGTGGGGATTTTTGGAAAAAAAAGTAACAATCCCCACCAGTGGGGATTTGTAGGTGGGGATTTCTGGAATAAATCGCTATTTGCAATCAAAGTGAGAAATGTACAGTCATGAAATTAAATTCTGTTCTGTATTTTGTTTTAGACTGTTATTGTATTGTTTTTTGAGATAAAAATGGTGGAAGTAAATGAAGGAAGGAATTTCAAAAGTAGTTTCACCTTGACCTTCATAGCTGGCTTTAAATCAGTGCTAGCCTGCTAGGATTGTTCTTCATGACATCGACGGACATCAACATGGTTTAAAAAACTGACATCATTGTTTACAATCATTAGCTACCCAACCATATCCTAAAAAGGTAAGAGTGAGTTCGCAGTTATCTCAGATACGATTTACAATTACTATTTTACGTGGAGCTACACAGCTTCATAACTTAATGACTGGTCAATACCTAGAAAAACTACATACTATTCTAGACTGGATGTCATATTTTCGAGGTTCCAAATACAAGAACTTAATAATATAATTGGATAATAAAAATAATTAGCCGAACTAATTAAGTCATTTAAAAAAAACTCAACTTTAGTTATAAGGAAATAAACTTTGCTTACATTTAACAAAACTGATTTTTAATAGCGAAACAGGGTTATTGTAACAGATAACAATTTTTGTGTAAGCTGTATCCAAATTTTTGTTATAATTATGCAAACATTTCTTTCAGTGCAGTCACA
Organism: Tiliacea aurago; assembly: GCA_948098905.1. Lineage (NCBI taxonomy): Eukaryota > Metazoa > Arthropoda > Insecta > Lepidoptera > Noctuidae > Tiliacea > Tiliacea aurago. The sequence goes on from OX402578.1 coordinate 28,813,676, forward strand.
AAATGGCTTCCGCAGATTGCACCAAAACATACCTCAAGTTTATTTATTTTACCTCTTACAACTATCTTTACAGATCTTCGACCTAATTCGATAGTGTGGCTATTAACTATTATTACCTAATATGATTGATATCAAAAATATATTACAACGAAATATGTGCATTATGAATCTACTACTTAAACAGGAATATACTCAACTACTAATTAAACAGAAAAGTATTTTTCTAATTAGCTATCTAACTACTAAACATAGGTGCATCATTCATTAGTCTAACAAACATAATGACTTACAATAAAAAAACCGGCCAAGTGCGTGTCGGACCACGCACAATGAAGAGTTCCGTAGTTAGGATGAATTTATCCAAAAAACAAACTTAACATTGTAGTTAAAAAACATGTTCTCCCATACATCGATATACGTCACAGTCAATTTTCCAACTGCAAATATATGTTTGTAATCGCAAAAAAACATATTTTTATGTGATAAAACTACAAATTTACATTTTTCCTATACTTGTGCTGTGAGACCTTGCTTCTTGCTAAATTTCATGTTTGTAGGTCAACGGAAAGCACCCTGTAGGTTTTGAATTATTTGCGAGTATCGAAATATGTCGCAATAATGCTGTCGCTTAAATCACCGTATTTTTTTATTGCGTTGACTTAGAAGCTTGATTTTTTTAGAGCTCGAAGGGACCATAGACTTACCCTTTGGGGAGGGTTACCCTTTGGGGAGGCCTATGTCCAGAAGTGGACGTCTTTCAGCTGAAATGATGATGATCAGTAGGCCTTACTATAAAGTAACTACTGTGTAACCTCTTCTGAACCAGCCTATTTGGCGCGAAAATGGGTGTGCGCCACGAACGAACTGAATCAGTCGGACTGAATCAGACCGATTGGCGAATCCCGCATAATTGACATCGGCCTCATCGGCCTCATTAAGGCGATAACCGAACGATGTGTGCCACCATTTAATTTAAAACCAAAAGCAAAAATGGCAATATTTCCTCAGTGCTTTGCAAGAGTAAACCAATAAGTTAAATCATTCGATCTGTCACGTAAAATTCAGTCTCTTGGCAGTGTAATTATTTGTTATGAATGAATTATTTTGTATTAATATTCTACAGTGATAGTTCAATTTATAAATCAGGTTGCTGAAATTAAATTTTGATACTGTGACGGCTATCCCATCAGTTTTTGATATTATGCAATACTATTTACGCCATGTTTTGGGGTACAATAATGCCATTATGTTGAAAATTTGTCATCATGATGTTCATAACGACGTAATGGATAGAAAAAACTAAATTTATACCCTTTTTTAAAAGCAAGAAGAGCCAGCTTCTACAGGACTTTAATAACCAATTCCACAGTTGCCACTTAAGGCGACGATAACCGACTTTTAATTAATTTATACTGAAGATCACGTCTAAACGACTAGTGTTAATGATTTGAAAAAAATATATGTTAAATAAGAGCATTTTATAAATAATTTGATATACGAATATTAAAGATTATGTTTATATTACATAGTGAAATTAATTTGTAAAGTTATGTCTAACGCGGATAAAAAACTGAGAATGGCGCAAAATCTAACAAACGTATTTTTCTGAAACCGTCACCAATTTAAAGATAATTTTATTATTGATCTTTTAGTATACGCGTTTTTATTTTGTGTAGAATAAATTAATAATGCGTCAAATTGGGGTCAGCGTTCCTTGATGGGCGAGTCCTATTACTGGCAGAACGTACGACGCGTTGCGTGAGCTCAGTACAGAATACGTAAGCTGACTACTCAAGGTCACTGGCATATATCTGCGTCTTAAAGCCAGACTGTACCTGTCCACACTTGACCAAAGGTTCACACATAAAATATCTCGGAGTAGTAATAGACGAGCATTTAAATTGGCACAAACACATTATATCACTCACATCTAGAGTTCGCAAAATAATCTATATCTTTAAGCTACTTAGAAACTCAGCGGTCATCGATACTCTAAGGACTGTCGACTACTCCTTGTTCCAGTCACTGCTACACAGTATGTGACTGCGTGGGGAGGAGCAACCAAAACATCACTTCATCACTGGAGAGGACTCAAATAGCTATTCTGAAGGTGATGCTACGTAAACCGCTTAGCCGCTTACCATCAGGACTGGAAGCTGCTCACCGTTAGACAACTCTTTGTTTATGCTCCACTCTTCGCAAACCTCTGCCCACCAAGACAAGTAATCCATACTTGACGTAGGTCTGCTCGAGTATGTCAAGTCGAGGGGTCAGGACCCCATTTGCTACCCACCAATATTTCATACTGTTCTAGAATATACTATACAAGCTTCAAAACAAACTAACAATAAATAATCTAAACCGTTTCGAATTAAAAAGTAAATTGTTTAATTTGCTCCTTAATCTAAACTATTGCGATACAGAGGAACTCATTTATTCTACGAATTAACGACTAAAATACCAATTTTTTTTTTCTTCCTTGACAGACTTACACTTAAACCCCAACAGACCCGTTTCACCCCACAGCAACACACTCACACAAACTCTATTCACAATTAACCTTTAAACTCATTCAATAAATATGTTAACATCAGAATGATTACGCAATTATAAATACTTTGTAAAGACACGCGTAGAACAATTTTCTTGATTTTTTCATGGAAATTGTTCTACCGGTGTCGCGTTGCGCGACAGGTCGCGCCAGTATGTAGAACCCTTTAAACGTATCAATCCCTAGAACACTCTCCTTCAAGATACAGGATTTTCCTAGTTTGAAGTGCAGGCGTCTTACTCATTAGCAATAGCCATACTATACATACCCATCCCTTAATCAAGCAAAACTAATGTTACTTGCTGTAAGTTTTTGGTAAAAAATGAATGATTATTTACTTACTTATCAATTGTGGAATTTCTGGTCAAGTGGTCATGTCGAGGTTTTTTTTTTTTTTTGTTGGGTGGGAAATTATCAAATAACTTCTCCCGCTCTGGGCGGAGCGAGAGGGCGTGTCAGACTTTTACTGACTAAAACCCACCCGTATTCCTTCATTTGCCTGTGTGCCAGGGCCACGATATCCCTTTCGGACAAACTCGCAACCCTGGCAGGCATTGGCCCTATCGGACCCCGTCAGTTGCTGCTGACAACTCTTTGAGGCGCGCGTGGAATACAACGCGCCGTCGACCCGGGCCTGGTCCTTATCGGACGGCGAGCTACCCATCACTCACCGTCCGCAGGCCCGCGCCTACGAGGCTTAACGCGACGAAGGTAGGCGCTATGTACTTACTGTTATTATTTTCAGTTACCTTATTACGTAAAACAAGCTTATAATACTCATAACTGTTGGCTAATAACCGAAATCGGGGACCAAAATCACCCTCGTTAACAATGTTAACAACGGCCATTTTCATTCCTTACCAAAAAAAAATAAGATTTATAAAATCTTTGGTAATTGGACGTTAGAGCGCCCGATCGGGTCCGGCAGGGAATATATTAGAAAAATATATTATGGAAAAGGGACAAGCTCGTCTCATTTTGTTGTATTGACGGTTCCGCATCTCAAAAGATTATTATTTGATATATTTTTTCATTACCTTTATAATTGAACCGGCGATCCCTGCTTCAAAGGTTTTTAACATTTTACAAAATATATAGATTTATTCATCTTAATATATATAATTCTTCTGTACGTGTGTTTGTCACCTAACTCCTCCTAAACAGCTGGTTGAAATTTTGTATTTATATTTCAACGGGTTCTTGGATGGTTTGAAAACACAATTGGACCCGGTAGGTGGCACTGCTGTCGGTATCAGGCGATACGAAGTTCGTTGGGTCAGCTAGTATAATAAAGATTATAGATGTATAGATTTTGATACGCTATACATATATGAAACTTAAATATAATAGATCCTACTGGCTACTAAAGTGCTAAGTAATAACAGCACGGGTTAATCGATCAGGTTAAGCTACGCTACCCGCGGTTGGTCCGTGGATGGACCATCTTTACATACCAAGACCCCTCCGTGCCTCGGAAACCACGTTAAGCCGTTGGTCCCGGCTGTCATTTGTAGATCTTTGACAGTTGTTACGGGTCGTCAGAAGCCCGAAAGTGTGACAACTAGTCTTACCAAGGGGATTCGTGTTACCCAGTAACTGGGTTGTGGAGGTCAGATGGGCAGTCACTTCATGTAAAATACTGGTATTTAGCTGTATCCGGTAAGGCTGCAACCCGACCCTGACATAGTCGGGAACAGGCTAGGCAGATGATGATGAAATAGGTCCTATTGGATCAAATCTCCTTCAAGAGTTCTATCTATCTCCGTTCGGTTTTAATGGGATTATTTTTGAAGTAAAACTTCTGGCACGCTTGACTTGGGGAGTAAGCTGGTGAATGCGTGACGAGAGCGTTACGGAACTGAGCTAGCAGAAGTTGAGGAGATATAAGTTATTGAAGATAGAAAGAGAGTTTTTTTTTTTTTAAACGTTGCCCCACACTAGGAATTTCTCCTGTATCGTGGGTGCGTTTACAAACATTTAAACTCACATACACAAACAGCCAGACCCGGAACAACTACTTGTAGGTCATACAAATATTTGTTCCGTGCGGGAATCGAACCCGCTACACACAGCGCAGCAGTCATTCACTTAACCACTGCGCCAACCGTGTCGTCAAAAGTTACATTTAAGAGTTACATTTCATACATTACTGTAGGGGCAAAAGAGAGAGGTGTGAGCACACATTTTCTTTCTCTCTTTCTGTCATAGCCAGTTGCGTTTCGTATATCTAAGACGCAGTGCAGGCCTATCGTTTTAAGTAAGTATAATTAGTGTTACTATTTGTAAATTTTACTTCAGTCTGTGGTCTAAGGCACACTCGTTTTTTTATAGGTAGGTATCATTTGGCAAGATAGGCTACAAAGACTCACAATTTCTTAAGACCTTACTGACTTCCTTTTACCGTTACAGAGACACCATTTTATGACGGAAGGTTACGGGTTAGAGATCGAAGGCTTAACAGCAGAGTTACATTATTACTCTTTGGGCACGGAACCCTAAAAAGTGCGTAATTCTTTCGGTTACGAAGCGGCGAGTTCCTAATGAAGACGTCGACTGTTTAGCATAATGAGAACTTGTACACGATTAGCTTTTAACGATGATGACTCCCTTCAGATAGAAAAACACCAGCATAACAAAATCAAACCTTAATTTTATTGCAACAAAGTTCAAATTACCATAAAGGTGAGTTTTAAGATTTTGTCATCTAATTTGTATGCAGGCAGCGTCCGCAAGCGTCATGGTTGGTAGACAAAATAATGTTTTTCTGCGGAGATCGTGTGCCGTAGATTAAAAAACAAGCTAACAGGCTTACAGTCAATGGCAAATTAAATCTGAACCTGCGTGCCTGCGTTTCCCAACTATGTCGGGTTCGGCTTCCAGTCCTACCGGATACAGCTGAATACCAGGAATTTACATGGAGCGACTGCCTATCTGACGTCCATAACCCAGTTACTGGGTAATACGATACCCATTGGTAAGACTGGTTGTCAGACTTTCGAACTACTGACAAAATGAAATCTGAATAGTCATACTATTTTTACGTGCCTACAATAGTTAAAAAAACCGCCCAAGTAGGTACGTGTCGGACCACGCACAATGAAGGGTTCCGTAGTTAGGATGAATTCATCCCAAAAACAAACTTAACATTGTAGTTGAAAAACATGCTCTCCCATACATCTATATACGTTACGGTCAATTCTTCTACTGCAAATTTAAGTTGGTCGACGATTACTCGTTAACTTGTAAACCCTACTTAGCTGTGATAGTTTTTCCTTTAATTTCGTTATATATACTACTGCCATGAATTTTTTCACATATCCAAAATCAACCAGTTAGCTGGCAGGGGGGGGGGACACTTGACTCTAACAAAAAAAAAACACTTTAAAGCTCAATATTATACAAACGGATCTCAAAATTGAAAAATGTTTTTCACAGACCCACAATATTTTTGAACGGCCTATTCAATGATACGCCACATCATGTATTAGACGAGAAAAAACGATATCATCCCCGTTTTACGTGCAAGGGAGGTACCCTAAAAAAAAATTTTTTCATGGTTTTATTTTACGACTTTCTTGACGTGATTAATATGTACACCCATGCCAAATTACAGCTTTCTAGGACTTAGCGTCTCTGAGCTAAGCCTGGGACAGACGGACGGACGTACAGACAGACAGACGGACATGGCGAAACTATAAAGGTTCCTTGTTTACTACGGAACCCTAAAAACCTCAAGAAATTAAAAAGTATACTCCAACAATATTATTATTTCGAAAAGTAACAAATTAGTTTTAGTGTAGTAGCTACGCCATTACTACGAGTACGTCCGCTACGCTGCTACGCCGCCGTAGCAGAACGTACGCGCCACAATACTTTCGCAATTTCTTTGCGTCAAATGCGTTTCTCTCTATTTAAGGCATTATTATTTTTCACGGTCATACAAATCAGAAGAGTGATATTTTGAACAAGAAACCTCATCAAATAATACAATTTATGTATTTATTAATTGAAATACAATAAGCCCACAATAGCAGAAACTTTAATTCTTGGTGAATTAAGGTTTTCGGTTGTTTTCAACTGAAACTTCTAGGAATTTACTGTAATGAACATAAATTACTCAACGAGATTACTTTTAAACAACCACATTTCATAGAAATACCTAAGACTATAAACCAAGATTTTCTGCCACAATTGGTAATTAGTTCGTAGTAAACTATCTAAATTAAATATTCTAACTTAAGTTAATTCGTAGCTTCAACCTTTGTTAGATAATAATTAACTTGAGTATTTGCTTAGTTCTAGGATTAAATAAACCGTTTTTCTCAGTCAAGTAACCGAAATCATGCGTACCTAGGACGTGCTTTGACTTAGATGTGTTCCTCCGTCTCTTTCTTGGACTTGTAGTTTGATAGTTGTGCGACATTGCCAGGAATAACGCTAAGCCAAAGTGCGTGCGAAGTATCGTATAGATCTCAGCGTTAGACTCGTAAGAAAAAATAAAAGACTTAGCCAACACTATTGGTTAAGGAAAACAAAAACGAGTCCAAAATAATAATAAAAATCTCTTTCTTACACACTTCCTCTTAATATGAATCTCGCAAAGAATTTACATTTTTTCCTCACGCTGAGATTATTTTAATTTTTTTTCACTCTTGAGAATAGAATGATTGCGTTTCCTTTTGTCCCGAAGGTTTTGAATTGTTTAGATTTTTTCTTTTCGCGACTAAAAACCTCCTTTGCTATGGTAATCGGAGCTGAGAGGGACCGTTGTAATGATGCCATGCTTCTCACTCATTATTTTCTGATACTCCAAGATTTTCTAAGAAACTAAATGATAAGAAAATCTTGGAATAATCAAGATACAGTAGCCAGGAGGGAGGGAGGTTGGCACCTACAGTAATTTTTGTGTGTGGTGCGTCGGGCATGTTTGCCGAGGCAGACATAGATAGTTTTGAGGCTGTCATGGGCAAAAAAACGGCATCCCTAATGCGTAGGATACATGGAAGGTCCAATATCATCCTGAAGGTTATTGTGGAAAGGCCAGGCTGCCCTTTTCTGATGCACTGGTCCCGTAGACATAACTGCGGGTCTGGTGCTGAAGAAAGGTATTTGAATTAATATTGATGTAAAAGTTATGGTCATGTGTGTCATCATCATTTCATTTCAGCCGAAAGACGTCCACTGCTGGACTTAGGCCTCTCCCAAAGGGGGGTTTGCCATAATCGCCACGCTTGGCAGGCGGGTTGGCGCTCTCAGTATGGTATTAAAATGCGTAGAGAACGCTGCTGCCCATTCTCTAGTAAGACCCTTAGTCGCTTTTTACGACTCCCATGGATAGAAATAGGGTGGTGCTATTCTTTACGTCCGGCACCACACGGACAGGTCATGTGTGTGTTTTAATATAATTTTGATTGGATTTTGATTTAATTTTGCTTTGATTATAATTTAATTTAATGGATGATGGTGAGCACTGTATATTTCCACAGACATCGAGAAAAATGGCCCTTTACGGGGCACCGGTGTGGGCGCGTTCTTTAAGGCTGCGACCAGCCCAGCGGTTGAACGCGTCCCAAAGGGTCATGGCCATCAGGCTGGTCCGAGGATACCGCACGGTCTCCCGTGAGGCGGCGAGCCTCCTTGCCGGACTACCGCCATGGGATCTGGAGGCAAAGTCCTCGCGCACGTCTGGGAGTGGCGCGAGGAGGCGAAACGCCGGGGTGAAACTCCGCTGCCGCACACGACGGACACACGGTCACGGCACAGCGGACAGAGCTCCGGCGGGATCTTATGGCGGCATGGAGAGTGCGATTGTCGCAACCCAGCGCTGGGCACGCCACAATTGTGGCGATAAGTCCCCTCTTTGAGGAGTGGCTAGAGAGGTGCCACGGCGTCCTCACCTTCCGCCTGACGCAGGTCCTCACCGGACATGGTTGTTTCGGGAGGTTCCTGTTCAGGATAAAGCGGGAGGAAAAGCCCGGGTGTCACCACTGTGTGGATCGCCCGGAGGACACGGTGGAGCATACGGTGGAGGTCTGCCCAGCTTGGGCGGAGCACCGCCGTGTCCTCACGGAGGCGATCGGCGGCGGCGATCTCTCGCGTCCAGCCCTGGTTCAGACCATGGTTCGGAGCGAGAGTGCATGGGAGGCCGTCACCTCCTTCTGCGAAGCAGTAATGCTTGCGAAGGAGGAGGCGGAACGCGCGAGGCAGAGGCAAGGTTCGCGCCCTCGCGCCCCTAGTCGCCGCAGGAAACGCCCCGAGCGTCGGGAGTCGCAAGCCGATTTCCGGCCACCGTAGGCGCGGGCCTGCGGACGGTGAGCGATGGGTAGCTCACCGTCCGATAAGGACCAGGCCCGGGTCGACGGCGCGTCGTATTCCACGCGCGCCTCAAAGAGTTGTCAGCACCAACTGACGGGGTCCGCTAGGGCCAATGCCTGCCAGGGTTGCGAGTTTGTCCGAAAGCGATATCGTGGCCCTGGCACACAGGCAAATGAAGGAATACGGGTGGGTTTTAGTCAGTAAAAGTCTGACACGCCCTCCCGCTAAGCCCAGAGCGGGAGAAGTTATTTGATAATTTCCCACCCAAAAAAAAAAAAAAAAGACATCGAGAAAAAAGGAGCCAACGCCAAATTAGTACCGAGGGAAACAAGTTGCTGAAGCTGTCGCTGATGAAGTTTAGCAGGACTACGAATTTTAAGTCTTATATCCTCGAAGTTCCCGCGCTATAAAAGGCTCTCGTCCTCAGCCCAGAATTTTGGCCAGCTGGAGTTAAGTATAGATGTTACAGAGAACCATGACTAAAACTAAACTCCCATGTGTGATATAATAATATGTTTTTATGGTTTATACAAAGCAATAGCGGCGACAAAAGCTTATCTAACACAGCTCAAAACATACAAGACAAAACAAGACAAACAACAGAACATCCGTCCAACAAACACAAAATATGCCCAAGTCCACACCCTAATGACAAGAAAAGATGCAAAATATGTATTTTGAGTACAGATAGTAAAAATAAAATTCTAAACATTTCAGAAAACGTTCTTATTCAATCTAAACTCTGTCATTACATAACACCTCACGGAGGTACACATGTATTACTGAAAGGCATAAAAGAGAAACTATCCAACTTTACATTAGAGGACTACTGTATAATTATATTAGGTGAAGAGGACTTTAGAACGACAAATAGCTATTGCGACATCATTTTAAATATCCGACAAGTACTACAAGGAATCAACCACACTAATTTAATTATTTGTACGCCCACATATAAATGCGAACATTACTATACCTTATATAATTCTAGAGTGGAAACATTTAATAACTTACTTTATTTAGATATAATGACGCATGAATACGCATACCTACTAGACAGCAACAAAAATCTATTCTATGACTACACTACGTATAACAAATGGACTGGCAGAATTAATAATCCTGGACTACAAATTATTTTTAAGGATATATTTGACTTAATTAGTGACATTCAATTTAATAACCAGATGATATTGAAAGACACTGAAAATAGCAAGAACAATCTATCAAGCGGTGACCTTTTTCGTAAATAAACATTTATATCTATTGAACCAAAACATAGCAGGATTATTCAACAAGTCTAATGCACTCACAGTTTGTTTGAATGAACTCATGGAAGAGGGCAAACAAGTGGATTTGGTATGCGTTACGGAACATTTTATGATGGAAGGCTATGAAAATCAGCTAAACATACCTAACTATTGTTTAGCCGCCCACTACAGCAGAAAGGAGGCTAAGAGAGGTGGATCGTGTATCCTTGTTAGAAATGGACACGAATGGAAGGAATTATTGAATATTTCAAAAATGTCAATAACTGGCACTTTCGAATGCTGTGCCATTGAATTAACTAAGTGCAATACTGCTTTTGTATGTGTGTATCGAGTTCCAAATATGAGCAACCTTAATGCTTTTTTTAATAAGTTTGAAACAGTCTTACAACACTTATTTATATTATTATATTCTACTAAATGCTATAAAAATATTGTCATAGCTGGTGATTATAATATAGACATGTTAAAGAGAAATTATCAATCGATTGAGTTTGAATGCCTTCTACTTAGCTTCAACCTAAAGCTAGCAATAAATCAACCAACACGAATTGTGAGTCAAACGTGTATTGATAATTTTGCGCATAACTACAACAAACAATGTAAGACGGTAATCTTGGAATTTGCTCTTTCAGACCATACGGCCCAACTATTAAAATGCCCCGCAAATAAAATATGTACCATCGATAAATACTGTGCTACTAGGCGCAATTATAGCAGGGAAAACATATCTAAGTTTAAACGTTGTATAGGCAAACTTTGTTTCTCCGAGATCTATGAAACTGATGATCCTAACATTGCATACAGTAGATTTCACGAAATATTTTCTTTGTTTTATAACCTTTGTTTTCCTAAATCTAAGATTACAATCAATTTAATAAGAAAGCCAAGGTGGATATCAAGAGGTATTAAAACATGTAGTAAGAAAAAAAGACAACTTTTGTGGACGTACAGATTAAAGCCAAATCAGTTAAATAAAAATCGCTATAAAGATTACTCTAAGCTTTTTAGAAAAATCATTATTCTGACGCAGCGTTTACAGAATAACTTTAAAATTAAAACTTCACACAACAAATGCAAAACAGCCTGGCAAATAATAAATCAAGGAAACTTTATTTCATCTAAAAATTATGTATTAAAAATTAAATCTGATAATGACACAATTACGGACGCGAAGCAAATTGCTAATGAATTTAATAATTACTTTATTAATAAAATACAACCTACAGCTTATTCAAGTAACAAAACTACATTGCCTTCCCTTTATAATAAGAACTCGATGTGCATGGGTTCATGGCTCCTTGCACACCTCAACAGATACTAAGAATTATAATGGCGTTAAAGAACACAAATAGTGTCGGGTACGATGGCATATCAACCAAAATACTAAAAGCAGTAGCGTACGAAATATGCAGTCATTTCTGTCATATTATTAACCTTTCGATTATCGCTGGCACTTTCCCTGACGCATTAAAGATGGCGATCGTTAGACCAATATTTAAGAAAGAGGATAGAGAGCTCATGGAATATTATAGGCCTATTTCACTGATTCCAATAATTTCAAAAATCATTGAAAAGTTCATGCACAAGGAATTAAACGGCTACATTGACAAACATAATATATTATGTAACGAGCAAAAAGGATTTCGTGAAAATAAAATATAGGTATGGCAATCTACGACTTTCTATACTCGGTATTGACAAAGATGGACAAAAGAACACCTGTATGTACTATCTTTTGCGACATGACACAAGCATTTGACTACGTAAATCATGACATTCTAATTAAAAAACTAGACGCGTATGGAATAAGAGGTAATGTACTTAACTTAATCAAATCTTATTTAGACAATAGAAAGCAAATGGTAGAAATAACTAGAATCAATATAGCTACTAAAAAAGAAGAGACATATGTTTCAGATGAACGTTACGTTACCTTTGGTGTTCCACAAGGTAGTGTATTGGGACCTCCTCTCTTTACTTTATACATTAATGACTTGCCAAAATCAACTTCACATCCCATGACTCTATTCGCAGATGATAGTACAGTGACAATTGCTAATAATAATAATGACATGACCCAATATAAACTTGACATTCACAACTCTTTGACATCAATAATACAATGGTTAGACTGTAATAATTTAAAGATCAATTTAAATAAAACTAAGATAATGCATTTTAGCCAGCGTTTGACTAGAAATAATAATTTGGACATAAATATTGATAATAAAACCATTGAAAGCGTTAATACAACTAAATTCCTCGGACTGATCATTGACAAAAAACTAGACTGGAAATCACATATAGAGAATCTCTCAAAAAAAATTAGTAGTTCTGCTTTTGCTTTACATTCTCTAGCTGCAGTCGTGAATGTAGATACCTTAATTGTGGCCTACCACGGCATAGCTGCGTCTCACTTAAGATACGGCATCATCTTTTGGGGAAATTCTACTGATTTCAACATCGCATTCAAGGCCCAAAAGAGATGCATTAGGTCAATGTTTAGGTTAAAGACTGATGATACTTGTAAACCGTATTTTATAAGATACAAGATATTAACTTTGCCGTGCCTGTATATCCTCGAAACTGTGATGTTTGTTAAAGCGAATCCCAAATTATTTCCACGCTTACAGGACGCTGTCCCACGTAATAGACGGGATATGAGCATAATTCGCGTATATCCTGCGAAAACTGCACTCATGCGCAAAAGTATCATCTGCATGGCTCCAACTATATTTAACAAGCTACCTAAACGTTGGAAGGAGCTAAATATCAAGGCGTTCAAACGTCAGTTGATACTATTTTTATCGCAAAAAGCATATTACAGTGTGTCTGAATTTTTAGTCGAAAAGCTTGTCTGACATTAATTTTATTATAATATAGTTGTAAGTTTGACATAGCAGTTTGGTTAAATTCTTTATATAATTAATGTGACTAAAATATTTGTACGCCAATATATTAATTATAAGGCTAAACATGATTGGACTTTATTGTAATTTATTATCATCATGCATGCTGTTGTATGTATATACCATGTTTATACAAATAAATGAATCTTATCTTATCTTATCTTATCTTATCTTATACCAAGGTGGATACTGAATTTATTAATGAGTCTGTAAGATATTCCTGTTAAGGTTATTTTGTCACTAGAAATAAATTATATACCTACTCACCTATTATTGTTGTACACACAGCTCCATTAAGTGCTTACCCCAAAAGAGATGAATGCGTTCAAATCCGAGATAGACCCAAGTTGGTTTTTGTATTTCGCAAAAACATTTTATTATAATTAGTGTATTGTTTTACGGCCGAACCCAATAACCTATATATATATCACCAGTTTCGGCCTACTGGAGATAGAAAAATATATGTATCGATGGGTTTAACGTCCCAATAATCTATGAGACATTATGGAATCTTACCGGCCCACGCTATCTACTGATGGTAGGGTGTATCGCCTACAACAGATAGCTATTTGTATGAAAATGCCAAAGTATGCGTCCCAATATACGATTTGTTTGACCGGACAGTACTACAGATGGTTGATTTGGCCCGAATTGCAGGGATAAACGTAAAGTAGCCAAGCTAAAATGAACTCTTTAGTACTTACAATAATGGTCATAGATGTTTTTTTTTATTTAAAGTAATAAAAAAAAATTAATTCAAATATCTCGAAAACGTGCGCCCTAGGCAAAAAATAACAGAAATTTAACCCCCCCTTAGTGACACCCTCCCGTGCAAGCACCATGCCAACATGAATTTAAGTTAAAAAAAAAAACGACATTAATGCGCTAAGGTAGCCCGCGAAATTCAAATTTAATTACGTTTTTTGCAATTTGCAAGTCTGTAACGGGTTGTATTTTGATTCGCGGCCATAACAAATATGGCTCTACAGAATTATATCTTAATCCAGTAACTTATTTAGAAGTAAGAAACAAAGAAGTTTTAATATAACCCTAATTACACATGTTGTTTTTTAAAGTGATGTTGGTTGTAATGGAACGCACGGGAGGGTGAAGTAGAGAAACCTACTTATTGTTTTCGTTAGATAGATAGCCTTTAACAATGATTGTGAGACGCCATCCGAGGATAAATATAATTATACTGTCTATCATCAATAACGATCTGTCTTTCACTGAAAATAAGTTATTGGGTTCGGCCGTTAGTGAATAAAGTTAGTTTTTTTTTTTTAAGTCTGTTTTTAATGTAGTTTTTTTTTTTTCAATAAAACGGTTAAAACACACCGGTTGGGTAAGCTTTTATTATTGCGTACAACGACTAGCAATAAAATGGTTAACATTTACGAAAAGTTATTCAGCGCAACGTCCAAATAGACTGGAAGTTTTAAGACCGCTTGCCGTGCATAAGATTGGAGGTTCAAATCCCAGGCACGAAATATGCTTATTATAGCTTGGGTTTTCGTTTGCGAAACACCAATACTACGTGTTAGGTATTCACGTATATAAAATTATACAAAAGAAATTAAATATAATAAACTTAAATAAATTTAATATCAAATGTAAAATTACAGACTGGCTCTTACAACAGGACTACAATAACACCGAATCTCTTCTGGCATACATCGTTTAACAAATCACTATTAAATAGGAACACAAAACACTACACACAAACAAACACCTCATAACACACAACACACACACGAATATACAACACAACTACCATTACATTCACGAACACGAACATACACACACACACCACTTTCCCATTTACACCCCCACTTTTTTTTTTTTTTCTCCACACCTGCATTCATCCTTTCATGCTCAAAAAATCTAAAATTAATTACTTACTCAGCTAACTCACATTTTTGTTTCATGGTAGAATTAGCATCGACACTCGAAACCTAAGATCCATCATTTGCACTTCAGCTTGGTCGAATCACTGTCTCCTAAGATACAGGCCATCCCTAGTTTAGGAGACAGGATTTAAATTTTTGTTTTTATAGACAATTATTTTATATTATTTTTTTCCACTTGTGTCCATTGTTAGTTGTTTAAGTCTTAGCATGTAACTAGTATACAACCCGTGTCTATGTATATTTTGAATCAATAAACTGATTATTTATTATATTTTTATTAATATTATTATGCATTATATTTTTATCGTTTTTATTTTACTTCGATGGTGCTAGTTTATCATTTGTGACTTCGAGTTGTAGCTTTATTTAAGCGGGCACGCCCATTATGCCTGGAGGCTTTTATTTAGATATGTTTTGTTTACGTTATTTCTGCTTGAGTGTAGTTTTCGACGATTATTATATGGCTGGCTTACACCGGTCTGAACTCAGATCATGTAAGATTTTAATGATCGAACAGATCATATATATATTTGTATAATGGTGTGTGCTAGCTAACATAAGGCAAATAATTTAATTTAACATTTTGTGTTGCGTAATTCAAATTATTTTACATTTTATTGTATAGATTCAAGTTTTATATGCGAACAGACAGCTGTGCTGCTGGGGAGTTTGTTGCGCCACTTCTAAAGCACTAGGAAGTGGTGATGGGTGGGCGTTTTTGGGGGGCTGTCTCATGTAATTTTTGACGTTCGAAAAGTGCTGATTCTCAGCCTAGTTTGATTAAATGACTTTTGATTTTGATTAATATAAAGTATTTTTCTATTTTGTTTTATTTAGTAATATTTATAAAGGATTTAATAATCAAGAAAAAAATAATATTTTAATAATATTTATTATTGCTATTATTTAACAAAACTTTGATCTTATTTTACTACAAAGATTTATATTTTACAATTTGATTTGTACATTTACAGTTGTCATAATATACAAGTACATATTTTGCCAACTGACACATTTTGCCAATCCTATTATCGCAAACAATAAATAAAAAAATAGGAAACGCCGTTTGTCGTTTTAAGTGAACGTATACATTAAACGTTGTAGTTATAACATGAGGGTATTGATTAATCTTTTAAAGAAACGTAAAATGGATACCCTCAAATTATAACATCTTTCTTTTAGACAGATACCTAAAGATAAAGTGACTCGGACGATACAAAGATAACTAGTTCGTTAAACTGTCGGAATAAGTATGACAACGTTCGGTGATGCGATGGTTCAAATCCAAGTCGAAACAATGAACTCTTTTTGAAGTATTCTTTAGATTATTTGTAACGAACTCAATGTTGTAGCAGTGTAATATTTAAAACTTGAGGGGTTAGCACATACTGACGCAGACAACCAACATGATGCAGTGTTTCAAAAGCATTTCAAATAATAAAGATTTCAAATGTCTTATTACATTTTTTCAATGTAAAACTTGTACAATAACTAACAAAAATACTATACATATACAACGTATTATAATAATCACTAGTTTACACGAATAGCCAGCGTCATTTCGCGCACTGTGCTCGAGCTTAGGAATCGGACCATTGCACCTCTCGCCCAAAGTCTTCATGAATTTCAACAAATGTTTATTGCACTTTGATCACAAATAAATTTGAATCTGTGTTTTGACGAGACTCCTAACGCAACTCTCAGGTCGAATCTTGTTTTCGCATAGATTTCCCACCAATCTTTTGGGCCTTTGTTAAGTAATGTAGCCGGGACACGTAGGTACAGCAGCGTCGTTGGAACAGCAGGACGGCCCGGTTAGTGCAGTATCGCACTCTATACGACAACCACACTTTTTCTTCTTCTTCTCCATCTTGATAACCTTGATGTTATCGCGGTAGACCTCAGTTTACTTATAATATTATAATACTTAATTTATGTAGATAATTAAAATTGTATCGTTATGTGGATTGGATTACTTCATTCGCATAATAGCAAAATTTTTGTCCTCGCGATTTACAATAGACTTTTACTGAGAATACATAATTACGGATAATGTCACCATTTTATTAACGACATAGAATGACGAATGCGTCATCCTACGAGTGTAAACGCGAGAATTGCCTTCCTGCACCATATTGTTCCCATATCTATTGATCATGGCCAACGGCATCCAGTTACCGTCAGCTGATTCACAGCACCAGAGAAAGCCCATGGGCCCCGTCACCTCCTATGTTTGCCATTTACTTGATTTTATCTATCCTGCGGTAAAACGGTAGCTTTCCGGACCGTATCGGGAATTACTATCTAAAGTACCTTCAGGGTTCATAAACATTTTAGCAAGAACAAACAGAGGGTGACAAAAGGTTAAGTGATTAAGTTGATGTGTTATTAGTAATTAAATAGACCTTGTGAGGACAGTTTATTTAGGTTTCTGTTTAATTTATATTGTTATAAAGCTGATAATGATTTTAGTGTGTGAGCTAAGTTTTGGCAGGAATCGTAAGCTAGAACTTAGCTTGTGTTCCGTAACCATACATTTTTATCTATGCGCGCACTGTGCTTGCGAACGAATGAGATAAGAGTCGAATCCAAGATGGCAATAATCGCATTTGCCTAAGTGCGCGCTCCCGGTTAAAAATCCTTGGTGTGAGGGATAATCGTCGCTAAACGGCTTCTATCTGGACTCATCGTGATTCCTGAAGGCTCATAATTATTATAGTGCAGTACAGACTTTGGTGCACCAATTTGTGAGTGGATAATCGGACGGCCGTTCGTTGTGCAACGCCAGCCACGTGCCATATCAGGACAAGATTCCCTCGAGAAGCCACAGGCGGCTAGCAGGTGAGTGACGCACTTTATGCTTGGAAGGTCTAACGGTCTCCCCGCGAGCAAGCACAGTTGATCATATTCAACCATGAAACTACGTATCGAAAACTGAGCTTGCCCTCCAATGTACCACCATCGGCTTGGTACAGCTTGCTACAATAAACTTAACAGAGTTGAAATGTTCATCGTTGATGGCCATTCTTTAGTTAAATCGACAATCACATCTTCTGGGTACCTTTCATCGTAGACCTAATAGCCGCTTTCCACTAGGAGTGATATAAATTAAGATAGTGCAATGCTAAGCCATTAAAAAAAAAACCGGTCAAGAGCGCGTCGGACTCGCGCACCGAGGGTTCCGTACGAATATATGATGTTGATGATTTCTGAAAAACTGTGCTATTTAGAGACGTCGTTTTATTTTTCCTGTAATGTTTACTAAGGGCTTATATCATATAGAATAATTTCAGATTTTTATCTCTGCAAACTTCGGAGATAAGTGGTGGGGGGGGATGGTATATTTTTTTACATTATTCATCACAAGTCGGAAACTGTGCTGCCTAAAAAAAAAATATATGTTTGAGAATGTGCAAACAGCGTTCTTTCATATGATACCCCACATGCCCTAGAAGCTTCACTTAAAATTTTTAAGACCCCGTTTCAGTCCCTTTTGCAAAAAATATATATTTTTTTGAATTTCTTTATTACTTGAAAAATAGTTGGGCAAACGTCATTTAAAACTATTCTAAATTTCAAGTTGATACCATTAGTAGTTCTTGAGATATCTGTGTTTTACCATTTTGGTACGAAACCCTTAAAACAATAAGTGAAACCATCAAACGAAAATTCATTGTTTTACAACTATAAAATTTATTTTCGACAAATTGGTGATTGAAAGTTGACTGTCTAGTACAGTTACATTGACGTTTATTTTGACAGCAAGCGTTGTCGACATGTACCGGGTAAAACGGGGTGGATAGAAATGCAGGGGTGAATCGAGACGAAACTTTAAAATGGATTTTAACGTTGAAATAATATCTTTTGTTGCCAAAAAGGACAACAATGTGTTACCTGTACTATAATTAACGATTAAGTGTCCTTGTTGGCATTAAACTATATTATTTCAAGGTTAAAATCCATTTTAAAGTTGCGTCTCGATTCACCCCTGCATTTCTATCCACCCCGATTTACTAGGTCATTATTTGGTGAAGTAAAGCTCTAAAGTAAAACAACGCATGGATTTTTAAAATACTTTTCTCAAGCACAACACAAACTGTATCACCCTCAAAATGGCGCCTAAGGTACCTATAAAACATCTCACCACACACTAACATAACCGCAAAACTTTTCATTGCAAACTATCGAACCGACACCCACTAAAAATATCGTGTGGCCAATTTTTTGTTCGTACCCGAAAAATCCTTTTTATTTCAGGTAGGGTCAGGCCTTATAAATCTTCCGTCCTAAGTTGTAGCGGCCATAAACTCTAGTGGTCGGATCCGATGGTATCAAGATTGCTTTTATCGAATATTGCCTGCACCAAATGTTTATTTATTTATATAGAATATTTTTTTTATTAAAACGAAGGCGCGTGAGCTTGAATAATGTATTTTTTTTTAGATTGTAGGTGTTTTTAGGAAATATTTTAGGTTTGATAAAAAATTGGCGGTCACTGTCATTCATGCTTCGATTAAAACTTACATTCTATGTAACACTAATATTTATAATTAATTACAAAGCGTGTTCAATAACACACGTAGAAGTCGTGAATAGATAATAGCAATGTTTTTTCAATAAATCACATTGAAAATAAGACTTTTTTCTTGAATTTTGAATATATATTCGTTAGATATACTCCAATTAACAAAACCGACCCAAACACAATAAATTAATTAATCCATATCAATAAAAAAAAACACTTATAAGCTTCCTCAAACAGAAAATAAAAGTTTCTTAATTTCAAGTTAAAGTAAATAAAACAAATTAAAACCGACTGCACAGAGAAATAGCGATATCACAATTATAGGAACAATCAAATCACGGAAGAAGT
Organism: Tiliacea aurago; assembly: GCA_948098905.1. Lineage (NCBI taxonomy): Eukaryota > Metazoa > Arthropoda > Insecta > Lepidoptera > Noctuidae > Tiliacea > Tiliacea aurago. Next base: position 28,833,505 of record OX402578.1, read on the forward strand.
TCAAATGTATCTTAATTTATACATCGAAAGCAAAGTTAAGAGGAGGGGCCACTCCAAACTCCGGAACTTAAAACGATGCGATACCATTTTGGTCGGTGCAAGTGACAAGATTTTTTTTGTATCCTCAATCTAGACACGTATACTAATTTCAACAAGGTTCTAACTTTTATTATTTTAATCATATTTTATATTGTTTTTTTGTTAATGTGAGGACGTTGTAGGCTTAATAGACTGTAGATCTGTAGACCATTTTCTATTTTGTTAAGTACTTCGACGGGCCTACGCTGTCCTCTCATACCTATTAACACTGTAATTTGAAAACAAATTTGTAAACGCCAATTTTTTTTAAAAGAGTAACCGTGGAGTTTCTTGCCGGCTCTTCTCCATAGGAAACGACCAATTGGAACCGTGCACCTAGCTTCTGACGTTTCATAAGTGCCCATGTAGGCTTATGTGAAATAAAAATAATTTTGATTTGATTTTGATACGTGATGCCAGGCAGACCGGCCTAAAAACTATATGATTTAAGTTGCTTCAAAATATTGATTTTCGAGAGTAAGTACGAGTAGTAGGGCTTTAATCCGCAGTAGGTGGAACAAGGCTACCAATAATAATGATTAGCAGGTATATTGATTTATGGATGGATTTGATGATAAATATTTTTCTATTTTTGATTATCATTAGGTACCTTGTGTTGTATACCTCCATCTGTGTGGTTTTTTTCCTTTCCTCAAAATACCATTTCAGACACCAATCTACATGGTCTTCACGTCATGATCTGACTAAGATTATGTCTGGACTTTAAAAGAGACTGTGACCTCTGAGTTTGTTTGGCCTTTCTTCTCAGAGTAGTCAGTAAGGAAACGCCGACCTCATCTAGTTTTTAAAAGTATGATTGACGTGTAAAAGAGTTTGTACAAACCTACTTACAGAAAAAAAATTAAAATCATATAAACAAAATGGTTCCCCACATCGGAATTTTCTCCTGTATCGTGACGTGTACAAATACCAACTAAACACGTTCTGGTATACTAAACACCCATAGACGTCTTGACAATAAAACTTATACCCCCTTATCTCAAAACAAGGTTTATCTTCTAACCCAGGTTTAAAACATGGAGCCATTATTGAATTTCGAACTTTATTCCGACAATGGTAAAGTTCCTAAACACAAAACTGACAACTTAGTACCGAATTAAGTTTTCAGTTTTGTATAAAGAACGGTATTTCAATCACTGTTACGTTCTTATTACAAAAACTGGCTCCATGGTTTATGACATGTCAAAATATAAATCTTGTTTTGTAATAAGGCGGATATTGTCTCATTCAGTGTCCTTGAACGCTTAGAGTGCCAAATAAATGAAGTTCAGCTGTTCTTTGATTTGTTAAAATTATGTAAACACGGTGTCTTAAAATTAATTGTAAGCTTGCTGCACTTCTTATCCCATAAAATGTAGCTAAGTTTTCAGCAGCAATATTATCCTCAATGACATCGTAAAAAAGCGGTACTGTCCATAGACTCAAGCCTGTTTGACTTCTATTAACATTTAACAATGATTTGGTAGACATTTTTTGACAATGTTTAGAAAAGGCAGTTCAGCAGTAAGAACATGCGGTTATTCAGTTAGTTTTGACGTATACGTACCTGCCCATAACTTGACCCCTCAGCGAAACTTGTTTTCAATTCATCAAAGGACCACGGTCACAGTTGAAGAGAGTGCTCCAATATTTCATTCAACACTGAGCTCCAAATCGTCGGTCTGACGACTTTCTGTAACTCTGTCCTTTTATATTTTATGCTCAGCACGTGTTTGAGAGGTAAACTGTAATGTAAAGTTTAAAAATAATTTGGTTTTGTGAATTTTATTTATAGGCAACTTTTTTGTTTTTTTATTGCGGAATCAGCCTCCTCTTGACCTCAATTTCGTCTGATGGAAAGCGATGGATGAGGTCTATGATGGAACGTGCGTGCCCAGAATATGCCTGTTTACTGCTTGGAAGGCTGACGGGTTATAATAATATTTGTGACACAGACGCTGGCAGAGAGTTCCACACTTTGGCTGTGCGCATAATAAATGTGGAGGAGAAGTGCTGAGTACGACTAGTCGGGATATCAACCAACTGCCAAGTGCAACTCAAGCATTTATAACATGATGAAAAGTGGAATACTTATTCGGTCATTGTTCCACATAATAAAAAGGTACAGTCAACTGCACATCCACACTACCTTGAACTACGAAAACTAACCTAACCAATCTATTTTCCTACCCTTTTCCCAAATATGTTGTGGTCGGCTTCCAGCCTAACCGGAAGCAGCTGAATACCAACATTTTACATGGAGCGACTGCCTATCTCTCATGATTTAAACATTTATATCTGTAACTTTTATGGTGTACATAATAAAGAGTATTCTATTCTATTCTATTCTATCTCCACCACCACCAATACTGGGTAATATTATCCCCCTCTTGGTAAGACAGGTTGTCGGAGTCGGGCTTTTGACTACCCCTACCATGAATGAGTGCGAGCGGTTGATCGGTCGGGTATCTTACAGAAGTTATGTGTCAGATTATAAAAAGATTAGAGTAGATTTATACACCATGGCCAAGAATTACGCCTTCCTCCCAAACACCCCAATTAGAATATTATGTCATAATCACAATCACTGAATATTTACTATTATATAGAAAACATTGTTTATTTATTAAATTTGTTAAACTGATTGTGTGAGAAATATGTGGCACAAACGGCTACACATCAAGCTATTCATTTCCACTATAAGCTGGCCTCTCATTGTACGAAAATCCTATACAATGAGAGATCAGCCTAAACTGGATATGTATAGCTTGATGTGTAGCCGTGTGTACCATTAGAAATGTTCGCACCCACACAGTCGAACACGTATATGGGTCTAGCGTAGTAGGTACTTCGTCCATTTTGGTTTATTTTGACTGTTTAACGGCAGCGTGATTTTCATTTCCGTAGTTTTCATTATTTTTGGGATAAAAAATTACGTGTATTAAATATGACAGAAATCTATTCAGTAAACTATTCTGAACAAACTACTTTCATAATGTGTTAATTCAGTTACTTGTATAAAGATTTATTTAAGTACTTGTTTTGTATTTTATTTATTTGATGTATTCTTTTATTGCTTTTAGGTATCTCTTCCTATGCTGCACCGGTTGACTTCATCACGTCAACACCGGCTGTCGCTGAAATCCAGCGCTGAGACTCTATCTCGCATAGTGTAACAGCATTATGCTGAACGTTGGCCGTTTTGGGTGGATATAACGCATATTTTCCCCCAAACTCGTTCTTATTGTGTTGATGTGCTTTATAATACTTTTTGTGCGTCACATGAATTGCAAACAAATCTATTTTTTTCTAGATCTTACATCAACTACTTCTGACAAATATGACAACCAACTGTAACGGTTTTTCAGTAAAATCCGACTTAACTTGATTGTGAATAGCGATAAAAATGGCGCAAAAATAAAATATCAGGTAAATTGAACGTGTATATTTTTCAGTTCTGACTCATGGAAACTCCAATACAAGCAAGTTAAGCTTTAAAACCAACCAGTAATTCACAGAACGGATCATTTGTGTTTCGATTCATGAGCGCGGCCGGTTTACTGTTATCTGCGAGAATTAACGACTGCTGTAAGTGGTGATTCACACTGTATCACTGTATCGATACTATTCTCCTTTGTTGCGTTCTCGCGCTGGTAAGCACGCTGCTATTAACCTTACGCCTGCAGATGCGATGGGGTTAGTAGAAGAATTCTCTTGAGGCAGTCAACTACCTCGATGGTCCTCCGGTGTCAGCCTCATTCCTCAGTCCTCCGGTTCTTCCCGCGATGACAACAATGTCGTCCACCCATCACGCCACCGGACGACCAGCACTTTATCTTCCAGTTCTTGGACGCCCCTCGGTCACTGCCTTAATCCACCTTTTACTCAAATGGAGTTGCCAGTATTCCTGCTTACTCAATTTGAGTTAGATAATAGCTAGCTTATACGACTATTGAATCCAAAAATAGGCCTTTTGACAAGAAGTTCCCAGTATCACCGCAGAGTTAGAGGAGGTTAGCCACACGTCAACCCTGTGCCTCAGAGAACACGTGAAGCTGTCAGTCCTAAGCCTGATCTTACTCCAGTCGTGTCGAGAAGAGAGAGTGCAGCTGTGATTACAATTATGGTGGTGGCGCAATGCGAGAGGTACAAAACAATGTCCAGCAATAGACTGTGATAGCTGAGTTGATGAAAAATATATCTACATTCGTCTTAATTCACTGCACGTAACCATGACCGACTTAAAAGTTACGCCAAATAACAGTATTTGTTATGGTTACCAACATAAATTCCGAGTAAAGTAACTCGATATCGAAAATGCCGTCCCGATTCAATACTCGATAGTCGGTGATTCGATATTGTGAATGTTCGTTGTCGATGTAGTGTTGTTTGTTATTGCGTGAATTTCGAGATCGGAGACCGAGTCGTGGTTCGTTCCATTGTTTTTAAAAGGTAGGACTGTTTTTCGATCATCGGGCCTATACTGATGAAAAAGACTGTAACGAAATGCAAAATGCAATCTTTCTCAGTTACAATACATGATTATGTATTCTTTCTGTTTCTTATTATTTATAATTATTCCAAAATTGATCCAAGAATAATCTTCGCAAAACGGTGCTTTTTAGGGTTCCGTACCAAAATGGTAAAAAGGAACCCTTATGGTGAGACTAAGTCTGTCTGTCTGTCTGTCACACCTGAATATCTCAAAAACTACTAATGCTTTCAACTTAACATTTTGAATAAGTAGTTTTAGATGACGTTTGCCCAACTATTTTGCAAGCAAGAAAAAAATTTAAAAAACTATATCTGTTTTGCAAAAAGGACTGAAAGGGGGTCTTAAAAATTGAAAGTGGGGCTACTAGGGCATGTGGGGTATCATATATAACAACGCTGCTTTTTTGTTATACAGCATAGTTTCCGACTTTTGATGAAAAATGTAAAAAAAAATACCGTTCCCCCCCTTATCTCCGAAGTTTCCAGAGATAAAAATCTGAAATTATTCTATATGATAGAAGCGTATGTAAAGATTACAGGAAAAATAAAACGATGTCTCTAAATAGCACAGTCTTTCAGAGGTCATCAACATCATATATTCGTACGGAACCCTCGGTGCGCGAGTCCGACTCGCTCTTGGCCTGTTTGTTTACTAATGTATGCCGTTTAGGCAGACAAGAAACGGTAATTTATATAGTCAGAATTTTACCAATACCTCATAACAATCATAAAAAGTATTAGAAAATACCTATATTAAACAAAAACACCAACTATCTTAAAGCAAAAATGCTCTTCCTATCTACTAAGCACGATTTTTCACACTCCATTAAGTCACCCCCTACCTCTGGGAAATAAGCTCTACAATACTTCAGTATTTTTAATTACCGTCCACGTGGTTTTAATGAATATGCCACTTTGGGGGCAACGACTGAAAGGAAATGTTCGCAGCAGGCTTCTATGCTTATCGTTGATGCTGTCTCATAGTTGGTTGAACGTTGGCCTCCAATGAGTCAGTGACCAATGTTTGTGGCAACTAGTTTAACGATCTTATATGGGTCTTCTTTTATTTCTGCATTTTTAGGGTTCCGTACTAAAATGGTAAAAAGGAACCCTTATGGTGAGACTAAGTCTGTCTGTCTGTTTGTCTGTCACCCCTGGATATCTCAAGAACTACTAATGCTATCAACTTGAAATTTAGAATAGTTTTAGATGACGTTTGCCCAACTATTTTGCACACAAGAAAAAATCTAAAAAAATATCTCTTTTTTGCAAAACGGACTGAAAGGGGGCCTTAAAAAATTGAAGTGAGGCGACTAGGGCATGTGGTGCAGCAAAATAAATGTTTGAGAACGTGAAAACAGCGTTCTTTCATAGAACGCTGTTTTCACGTTCTCAAACATTTATTTTTATTTTTTTATGCAGCATAGTTTCCAACTTTTGATAAAAAATGTAAAAAAAAATATCGTTCCCCCTCTTATCTCTGAAGTTTACATAGATAAAAATCTGAAATTATTCTATGTGATACAAGTTTATGTAAAGATTACAGAAAAATAAAACGATGTCTCTCAATAGCACAGTTTTTCAGAAATCATCAACATCATATTATATGCGTACGGAACCCTCGGTGCGTGAGTCCGATTCGCTCTTGACCGGCTTTTTATCATCTAGGACCAAGGCAGACAGTGTATTAAATTAATTAAAAATTGACTTTAATGCAATGAATCGTGTAAAGTTACGTGCAAATCATTTTCCTTTTAAATCGGTATATCTACGAGTACGATGCAGTTTGATTTTAATCTCTGTCCGTTTCCGAATGTGTAAGTACTTTAGTAAATACGCAACTATTTCTTTAAAAAAACGGTTCAATAACCTCCAACAATTCACTAGTAAGCGTTAATTTCCAGTGCTTTGTGTTAACCCGTACCACATTTTGTACCGATATTCGCGTCTAGAAACCAACATGAAAACTCTTTACAATCAGCATTGGCGTGCATGCGGTAGTGTTGGCCCAACATTTCGAGAGAGAATAAAGGCTGCCATGCATTTTGTAGACAAGAACTTTGCAAGTCGAGACTACATAGTAATTACTGTAATATTCGCTGAATGGAGAAGTCTTCTATTCAGTAAGTTGTGACGGAATGTGATACGTGTTTTCTGCTTGATTGCATTTTATACTGCTCTGTTAAATTGTAAGTATTTTACAATTTTTGAAGTGAAAACTTCTGAGCGTTGAGCGATTTTTGGTAGGGGGAAAACTGATGAGTTTGCGTTAATGACATGCTCGCGTCATCGACATGCTAATGTGACCGCGTCGCATTGTTTAAATTCGGTTTTAGATAATCATTATTTTGTTGAACTGCATTGAAGGGCGCATCGACCGATTTTAGGTAGGGGAAAAAGTCATAGTTTTGCGTCACCGACATGCTAACCGCGAAATGCTAATGGGACGTGTTGCGCCAGACTGGCGACGCGCAGCGGCCTGTGTACATGTATACGCATATATAATATGTTATTCCAAAGTTTTAAGTTTTCCCTTCTGACGGCGGTCCCCATGACTGCTTATTTTTTTTCCACTTATAACCAGGATCTCTCGCTTAAAACTATTCTCAATTAATATAATTACATTTTCATGAACCCACTACTACACCATAGTAACTCAATGTTGTTTTGTTATTTTCTTTCTTCAGCAGAAACTTTCTTTTTGTCTTTGATTGACGTTATCCGTAGAACCAAAATATCGACAGTACCGTTATCGCAAAATCATGCAAGACCGAGGAACTTTCTTATTCATGGAATTACCTACTACAAAAGATACTATTTAAAAATTGCACTACCCCATCAGCAAAAATAAAGTAGTAAAAACTTTACAAAAGTAATAAGAGACGTATCGTTGAGCTCCTTAAGTTCTGAGTTGAGCTGCACGATTATTGACGAATGCGTGCACTGACTAGACAGGTCCACTCAATCTGTGTGGTTCTTTCATGAAAATACCATTTCAGACACCAATCTAAATGGTCTTCACATGATCTGACCAAGATTATGTCTGCAATTTAAAAGAGACTGTGACCTTGAGTTTATTTCTGCCTTTTTCTCAGAGTAGTCAGATAACACCGACTATCTAGTAATAAAAAAACAAGCGACGTTACAAAGTTCAAGCAAACTTTAGTGCAGAACAACTACGCTTCAATTCATTGAACACTGATGCTTCACTCAAATCAAATCAAATCAAAAATATTTTTATTTCACATAAGCCCACATGGGCACTTATGAAACGTCAGAAGCTAGGTGCACGGTTCCAATTGGTCGTTTCCTATGGAGAAGAGCCGGCAGGAAACTCCACGGTTACACTTTTAAATAAAAATTGGCTTTTACAGTGTTTTTCAAATTACAGTGTTAATAAGTATGAGATCTACTGAACCTAGAACAACAAGTTTTTCCTGTAACAGGTACTTCTGAGTTAAGGTGTAGGTACCAATTTAGAAAACTCTAAAGGGACATAATAAGTAATCGTCTAGTACTTGAATGCCTAAATATTGTTGAAACGTCATTCAAATATTCAAATTCCATTACAAATTGTCAAAATTTGTTTGCACGCCACGTTCCGGGGCTGGTAAACAATTTGTCCAATGAAGCCTACCCTGAAAATATTATGATAAAAAACATAGAATCCTAACAATTATTTTGCAAGGAAATAAGGAAACTAGCCCTTAGTATGATTAGAAGTAGATGAGTCTAGGGGCCAAGCCACACCAACCTGCATTGTCCCCGTGCAGTAGATTACGGCACTTAGGTAACTAGTTACCTTAATTAAGGCAGTGAGAAAAAATATAGGCTGATTGATTTTGTAAGTTTAGAGAAAATTGTTGCTATCCTGGGTCGAAACTACAATTCTACATGATACTGATGCAGAAATTTGGAGCGGTCGGGCTGAGAATAATGAACGCGCTCAGAAGTAGTTAAGAGACCGGCGATGGATGCGTAGTTCATACAAACGTAATACCAAAATAATTTGTAAATCTATATAAATAAAAAGACAAGTCCTGACTGACTGACTGATTGACTGACTCATCAACGCCCAGCCCAAACCCATGGACCTAGAAAGCTGAAATTTTGTACAAAGGTTTTCTTTATAATGTAAACAAGGAATAAGAAAGGACTTTTTGAAATTCAACCCCTAAGAGAGTTAAATAGGGGATGGAATTTTGTATGAAAATCCGTCAGTTTTGAAGTTAGGATCTTCAAATTTTGTATTTAGGCTGATGATTAAAAATTAGTTTATACGTGCTTGCCCCCACTACTGTCAATCTGTGCTCACGACTCGTGCCGGGCATTATACGTCTTACTTATTCGAACAAACGAACAAAATATCCTGTCAAATCAGTTGCAGCGTTTTAGATTTTTAGAATTCGACCCCCAAAGGGTTAAAAAGGGGGATGAAGTTGTGTATGGAAAGTCCTTAATATTCGAAGTAGAAATCACTAAATTTATTATCTAGGTTTATGGTTGGAAGCTAAAGCAACGGTATTGTTAGAATTTCAATCCTTAAGGGGTGAAAAGGGGGGTAATTTTTTTTATTGAAGTTGTTCATTCGCTAAATTTTGTATAGTCTATCAACCCACAACCCACAACTCAAACTGCTGAACTGATTGGGCTGAAATTTGGCACACAGATAGTTATTATGACGTAGGCAACCGCTAAGAAGGGGTTTTTGGAAATTCGACCTTTAAGGGGGTGAAGTTGTTTGTATGCTTATAGCTGTAGCTTTATTTAAGCGGGCACGCCCATTATGCCTGGTGGCTTTTATTTAGATACCTTTTGTTTACGTTATTTCTGCTTGAGTATAGTTTTCGACGATTATTTGTATAATGGTGTGTGCTAGCTAACATAAGGCAAATAATTTAATTTAACGTTTTGTGTTGCGTAATGCAAATTATTTTATATTGTATTGTATAGTTTTTTATACGAACAGACAGCTGTGCTGCTGGGGAGTTTGTTGCGCCACTTCTTCTTCCCAGCTAAAGCACTAGGAAGTGGTGAAGGGTGGGCGTTTTTGGGGGACTGTCTCATGTAATGTTTGACGTTCGAAAAGTGCTGATTCTCAGCCTAGTTTGAATAAATGACTTTTGATTTTGATTTTATGAAAAATCATATTCCTTGAGTTAAGTAAGTAGAAACTTGGTACGAATACTTACCTAAGTAAATTAGAAAGTTTTAAATTTTTTGTGTTTTTTAAAGTTCCCCCCGAAGGGGGTTTTGTGGATGTCAAAGTTTGTATAGAAGAATTTTAACGCGCAGTTCGATTAACTCGAAGCTCAGTATTTATACTTAAAACCAAAAATATAGAATAACGTGAATCAGGGTTTTTCAAAAATCTACCCCTAACGAGGTGAAAATGGGTTGTCAATTTTACAAGGGTGGATTTTACTGCGTGGCTTGACAGTTTACTTGACAGTTTGTATGAAAAAAAATCTTCTTTCGTTGACTTATAAACTTGATACTTGGCCCGAATACTTCATCATCATTCTCCTGCCCTAATCCCAATTTATTTGGGGTCGGCGTAACATGTTTAGTTGTTTACTTATCTATCTATATATATAAAAGGAAACCGAGAGTGACAGACTGATTGACTGATCTATCAACACACAGCTCAAACAACGGAACGGATTGGGCAAGAATTTGGAACACAGATAACTTTTATGACATAGACATCCGCTTAGAGAACGAATTTTTGAAAATTCAGCCCCGAAAGGGGCGTATCGGGGGTTCAAAATTTGTATGGAGAAATCATATAAGAGAGATGTATCAATTTGAAAATTGTCAGGCTCACTCCTGTCAACAAATAAATTTAACGTGTTTTATCCTTTTTCAAAAACAACCCTTTCAGGGGGTGTAAAGATGTAAATAGTCTAAAAATTAACATGGGTATCATTTTCAACATTTGTCGAGACGTTGATCACGTAAATTTCATATTTTTTTTAAATTTATTACACTTGAACAACCAAAAAAAACTAGTGTCCTTTATTACTATTTGTATTGATCTAAATAACTATTCATTAAATCAAATCAAATCAACGCACAACCCAAACTACTGAGATTAAGAAATTATGCACTATGGTTTTTTTATGATGTAGGTGAGCACTAAGCAGGATTTTTGTAAATTCGACCTTTAAGGAGGTGAAAACGCCACATTGTTTGTATGAAAAAAAAATCTTTGAGTAAATAAACTTGAAACTTTGCACGAATACTTATCTAAGCAAATAATACACTTTGTATTTTTTTTGTTTTTTAATCTACCCCTTAAAGGGGGATTGGGGGTGACAATGTTTGTATGGAACATCTTTAGATATAATTATGTAAATCACATTTTGTAAATCTGTTAATATTAAGATTCCCTTTACTATGTATCTATGCACTAGCATTAGACACTATACATATCTATACCTAATCTATATATTTAAAAGAGAAGTCCACTCACTGACCACTCATCACGAAATCTCGGAAACTACTGGGCCGTGAGGTCTAAAATTTGGCACAAGCACTCTCTATGGGGTGCGGGCGCGCACTAAGAAAGGATTTTTATAAATTCGCACCTTAAGCGGTTGAAAAGGGGTGTCAAAGTTTGTATGAAACTCCTATGTTTTTAAAATTAGAGACATGAATGTTGGCCTGATTATTCCTTTCGACTTCTAGGTGCTCACTAAGAAAGGATTTTACGAAATTCGGCGCTTAAGGGTGAAAATAAGGGTTTTTAATGTTTGTATGAAAAATGTACCAAATGCAGTTAAGATCCAAATTGAATCTTACGGCAACGAGTTATTGCATACTTTACATTGAAATTAGAATTCGGAGGCCGATGAAGATCTAAATTGAATTTTACGACAACGCGTTAATGCATATTTTACATTGAAATAAGAATTTTTGGAAGTTTTTTGAGGTTTATATTTAGTTTTTTTTCTAGGTGGCCAGTATGTTTCAGTGCAGGCGTGATAACGTTTTTATGCCAGTTCTAAGTGGCCAGTATTTTGCAGTATGCAGGCATCTGCTAAAAGATAATGAAATGAGGTTCTAATTGGTATTCAGGTAATTTGAACGTTGCTTTTATAGCATTAAAGTCGAGAATGCCAAGGGGAAAACTTCACAATGTTTAACCTTAATCGCGGCTTACAAGCCGATCGTATCAAAAAACGGTCATGTATCAATCACAGAATACAAACCTAAGCGATAGACGTTCAAGTCACGTTACCGAAATTTCTGTTCTGCGATATTTTGTTATTAATTACTACTAATTTGCGTTGAAATATTTTTCATCGTCGTTGTTTGGTTTTCGTTTTGGTTTGTTTCGCTTCCTAATTTTAAATTGGAGGATAATAATTGTGTTTTTACCAATTGCCGGGTTGGAATTTTGTTATTTCTATTTCTTTGCGAATTACTTATTGTGTAGGTATTTCACACTGTGGTATTACTATAATAGTTTTTAGTATTAGTGGTTCTTATTAGAAAAAGTGTCCTTGTATACCTACGTTCGTATTTTAATTTTTTTGCTTAGTATCTTTGGTTTAGGCTGGTGTTGTAAGGGTTGGAAAAAGGCGGGAGAACTATTCCCATTTTAAATGGATGTCAGCACCAACTGACGGGGTCCGAAAGGGCCAATGCCTGCCAGGGTTATGAGCCTGTCCGAAAGGGATATCGTGGCCCTGGCACACACAGGCATTTGAAGGAACACGGGTGGGTTTTAGTCAGTAAAAGTCTGACACGCATCAAAATGACCTTCATTGAAATTTCCTGAGAATCAGATTATTTTTACTCTTGTTGTGCGTCCCCAAAACCAGCAATAAAAATACCATCTTGAAACACCTGGAACTCAAATGGGAATAGTTCTCCCGCTGCCGTGAGTTCACAGGTGGTTCCGTAGGTGCCATTACAAGACATTTTAGCGACGTATTCACGCTTTGAACCACAGTCAGCTCCTCCTGACCGATCCTGGGTGAAAGGTTGGAATATTTCCCAGTTTTTAGACACGTGGCGCACAATGCTGTCTCGAATTTGAGAAGACAATGACATGCCCACGTTACAGTTCACCAAATAGGAGAGAGATGAAAATAAGCATGCACCATCGCCAGGGATATTTACTATTTGGCAAAGAATTTGCATGCCACAATTGTGGCGATAAGTCCCCTCTATGAGGAGTGGCTAGAGAGGCGCCACGGCTTCCTCACCTTCCGCCTGACGCACGTCCTCACCGGACACGGTTGTTTCGGGAGGTTCCTATTCAGAATAAAGCGGGAGGAAACGCCCGGGTGTCACCACTGTGTGGATCGCCCGGAGGACACAGTGGAGCATACGGTCTGCCCTGCTTGGGCGGAGCACCACCATGTCCTCACGGAGGCGATCGGCGGCGGCGATCTCTCGCACCTGGCCCTGGTTCAGGCCATGGTTCGGAGCGAGAGTGCACGGGAGGCCGTCACCTCCTTCTGCAAAGCAGTAATGCATGCGAAGGAGGAGGCGGAACGCGTGAGGGTGAGGCAGGGTTCACGCCCTCACGCCCTTAGTCACCGCAGGAGACGCCCCGGGCGTCGGGAATCGCAGGCCGATTCCCGGCCACCGTGGTCGCGGGCTTGCGGACGGTGAGCGATGGGTAGCTCGCCGTCCGATAAGGACCAGGCCCGGGTCGACGGCTTGTTGTGTTCCACGCGTGCCTCAAAGAGATGTCAGCACCAACTGACGGGGTCCGAAAGGGCTAATACCTGCCAGGGTTACGAGCCTGTCCGAAAGGGATATCGTGGCCCTGGCACACAGGCATTTGAAGGAACACGGGTGGGTTTTAGTCAGTAACAGTCTGACACGCCCTCCCCGCTCCGGCCAGAGCGGGAGAAGTTATTTGATAATTTACCACCCAAAAAAAAAAATGGCAGCGGCAGAACTATTCTCATTTGAGTTCCAGGTGTTTCAGGATGGTATTTTTATTGCTGGTTTTAGGGAAGCACGGCAGGGAGTCAAAATAATCCGATTCTCAGGAAACTTTATTGAAGGTCATTTTGATGTTTTAATTCCGTTGGCTAATTTAAATAATAAAAAACCGGCCAAGTGCGAGTCGGACTCGCCCACGAAGGGTTCCGTACCATTATCTATAAAAACGAGCAAAAATATCACGTTTGTTGTATGGGAGCCCCCTTAAATATTTTTTTTATTCTGTTTTTTAGTATTAGTTTTTATAGCGGCAACAGAAATACATCATCTGTGAAAATTTCAACTGTCTAACTATCACGGTTCATGAGATACAGCCTGGTGACAGACGGACAAACGGCGGAGCCTTAGTAATAGGGTTCCCGTTTTACCCTTTGGGTACGGAACTCTAAAAATATCTTTTGACCCCTCACGCCGGCAAAATTGTAGAATCACCGACCGTCACCGACTCAGCGGTAAATGTGCAGTTGAATTCACAATCCCAGTCCCAATTCACTGCTTTTCGAGAAGTCGCTTGCCTATTTAATAGTGAGCAAACGGAATGCGAGTAATTTTTTTTAAGGATATTGCTAAACCGTTGCTTCATCTACTTATATTAATATTTTATAGTTTTTGAGGTTGTAGGGGTAATCTCTGGATCTACTGAACCGATTTTGAAAAATCTTTTACCCATTGAAAGCCACGTTATTATTTTGTGAGTGTCATAACATAAGGCCATAATTTAATCCGAAAAATGAAAAGACGGTAAAATGTTAACCGCCCAACGAAGTGGGCACGGGTCAGCTAGTATTATAATAAAATAGTAACGAAGTCATATACATTGAATATTTTTGAAAAAAAGTGATTGTTACGAGGTATGGGAACGGGTCTGATGCCATAAATATAGTTTTTATAATTTTCTTCCGTTTGTCTGTTTGTCTGGATGTATATTTCGGTTTCGCGGAAAAACGGCTGAACGGATTTGGATGAGATTTGGCACACATAGTTTATAACCTTTTTGTTTTGGGTGGGATATTATCAAACAACTTCTCCCGCTCTGGGCGGAGCGGGAGGGCAAGTCAGACTTTTACTGACTAAAACCCACCCGTGTTCATTCAGATGCCTGTGTGCTAGGGCCACTACATTCCTTTCGGACAAACTTGCAACCCCGGCAGGCATTGGCCCTATCGGACCCCATCAGTTGGTGCTGACATCTCTATGAGGCGCGCGTGGAACACAACGCGCCGTCGACCCGGGCCTGGTCCTTATTGGACGACGAGCTACCCATCGTTCACCGTCCGTAAGCCCGCGCCTACGGTGGCCGGGAATCAGCCTGCGATTCCCGACGCCCGGGGCGTCTCTCGCGGCAATTAGGGGTGCAAGGGTGCGAACCTTGCCTCTCCTTTACGCGTTCCGCCACCTACTTCGCCAGCATTACTGCTTCGCAGAAGGAGGTAACGGCCTACCATGCACTCTCGCTCCGAACCATGGCCTGACCTAGGCCAGACGCAAGACATCGCCGCCGTTGATCACCACCGTTATAACCTGGATTAACATATAGGGTACTTTTAAGCCCGGTTCCCGTGAGATTTTTTCCGACATCCACGCGGGCGAAGCCGCGGGCAAAAGGAAGTCAAATATATTCTTAAGGTAGTGTGTCTTTATTCCGATTGGAATACAGAATATCTAGGTTTCCAAATATATATTTTGAATGAAAACTCATTTAAACAAAAGTTGTGAGAAAAATAAGTTTTCTATAGAAATTAGAAATACCTTATAACTCGTCTTTATATCATTGTCCTTTCAAAATATATATTTGGGAACATAGATATTGTGTAATCCAATCGAAATAAGTTCACACTACCTTTGCTTTTAGCGATAAGACCGCCCATTGTATCACTCTATGTAAAATTTAAACATTTATATCTGTAACTTTTATGGTGTACATAATAAAGAGTATTCTATTCTATTCTAGTGACTGTAATGTCAGTAGCAACAACGTCTTCTCTGCAATCATCTTCAATCAATTAGTAATGTCGTTGATTACGGATCTAAGTGCCCTTTGTAGTACCAAATATTGGAAAAACAAAAAAGTACCCTTATTAGTTAAAAAAATTAATGATGTGAAACACATAGACGTTCTTTCAAACGATATTCATAAAATGTATACTTTAGAAACTTGGACAAAAGCTATTGAGACTAAAAATGTAATTAATATTGATCTAAAATGTATAAAGGTACCTAAATCCAATTATAATCCAAATTTATTAGTGTTCGATGTTTTAGCTGAATTAAATTATATGTATTGTAGTTGGCACAAAATTTTTACAGACGGTTCAAAGGGTACTTCCGGCCTAGGTGCTGGGGTTTTTGATCAAAGCTTAGGAACTACTCTCGGTTTTAAAGTAAACTGTAATGTATCAATAATGACACTGGAACTCATTGCAATATATCAAGCGATCTTTTATAGTCGAAATCAGAATTTAAAAAGAGTCGTTATTCTTTCAGACAGTAAAAGCGCACTACAGCATATTGCTCGATGCGCCTCTGGTTTCAGAGGTGCATCGATAGCATATGATATTCTTGAAAGTTTAAATATTTTGTTTAAGAATAATATAGAAATTAAGTTGCAATGGGTTCCAGCTCACATTGGACTACGTGGTAATGAGGAGGCTGACCGATTATCCAAACTAGCAGCAGTAGACGGTACAATAGTTGACTACTTACCTGATTATTGGGAATACATATCTAAATTTAAAGTAATTTGTTATAACTCCTGGCAACAACACTTTGTTAATATCAGTGAACAAAAAGGTATATGGTATAGGACCATACAAGGCGAGCCGTCTCGTGTGCCTTGGTTTGATGTTGATCGACTTGGTAGGAATTATGTTAAATTAATATTAAGACTTCGCTCTGGACATTATCCATCAGCGAAGTTTGCATTCCTTATGAAAAAAGCTGATTCGCCGAATTGCAGAGTTTGTAATCAGATTGAGGACGTACAACATTTGCTGATGGATTGTGTCCGGAACAGGCGCGAGAGGGAGTCATTTTTGAGGGAATTTGACTTAAACAAACATGATATGGGGTTAATTCAGTCAGTTTTATCGCAACCAACGTCAGAAGGTGCCAAAAAGTTGGGTAGTTTAATTACAGTACTTAAACTGTGACCTCCATCTTTGTTCAGTATAATAATAAGTTATGTGTTTGTATGTTTTATATATAAGTATTAATGTTATTTTTACAATGTTAAAAGGCACGATGGGGTTAGCGTATCTTTTCAGATAAAAACCCCTAAAAAAAAAAGAAAAAAAAGTAACTTTTATGGTGTACATAATAAAGAGTAGTACATAATAAAGATATTCTATTCTATTCTATTCTTAAGAATATGTTTGATTTACAAATTATTTTGAATTTACGTTTGTATGAACTACGCATGCTTATTCTGCAATAGTGTTTGTTAAGCCATCATTATTTCAGTCGTGTTTTCTTGCCAGGACGATATTAAGGTGCTTTAAAAATGTAGGTATATGAACTGTTTTCTCTCTTTGCTGCCCAGATGGAAGTAGGCCTACAATGTAGAAGCAGATTTTACTCTTATCATCAGGTGGCACCAGCTCTAACAAGACATTCTAACAACATTCTAAGCTTCTAACTCCTTCCTACTTTCCTAACTATTTTCCTTACCCGAAGCGGAATCAAATTTAGCAGTTTAGTTCAGTAGATCGATCATAGTGTGGTAAAGAAAGTTCGGCTTCATTCCCGGTGATTGATTGTGCACATGTAATTTCTTAGTTTAATAGTGGGTATTTTGCTGGTACTTTTCATGGTGTAAATATAAAGGAAAATACTTTATCAGCTGCTCGTTCTATCAAAGTGGCGACAAATTAAATCTGTCATGTCTCATCCAATTTTACTCTAGCCCTTTGTCTCGAGAAGGTCTAGAGGAAAATAGGCTGAGACAGGACAGATTTAATTTATCTCTACCATGCCATTCTTTATTGGTGATTTGCTTCAAAATGGTCTGGTGCATAGAACTCGTAACCAGCATGAGCGAGGAAAAGATGCATGTAAGAATCGTATCATGTGGTGTTCTGGAGTTTCGGTCTACCCGTATGGGAAAAAGTCGCGAGTTTGTCTGGCTCTACCTCTATCTTCTTGCAAAACCTCAGGCAAATCGTAAAAACAGTATTACATTCTATTCTATTATTAGCAATAACAAACCTGATATTCTGTGGATGTTCATCTCATCAGTGGATGGATTAACATCACTTGATCCCAGAACGATGCTGCTATTAATCCTAACTTACCCTCCATAACGTAATATGTGGCACAAAGAAAATTTACATCGTAAATAATAAAAACGCCATCTTAAAAACTTTGATTCTAAGATGACGGCCCCAATAGGCTCAGCAGATTTAATTATTCGTGCCCATTCTCCAACAATTGTGTTAAGCCCCCTTACTTTAATAATTTCAGTTTGTTCTAGAACATTCCGGGCTAAGGACTTTTGTCGTTTCCCGAACCAATTAGGAAAATTGAAATAATATTTCGGCATTTATTGAAATTCTCTTCCGAAATATTTTTGGCCGTTTATTATTGTTAGGAAAACATAATGACAGTTACAAATTATTTTCAAAGAGTTTATGTGTCACACTCACACAATCACTAAAGTTTTTTTTTATCACAGGTTGTGGTTATAAATAGACGCTGCTGCCGACGCCTTTTAAAGTAATCTATTTATAAAAAAAAAACCGGCCAAGTACATGACTTTTTATTGTTGATTAAGAGACGTTTGGCTACTATGTTTGTGTGCAATTTATGTTATTTCATTGTAATGTGCGTTTTGTTTGTGCAGAATAAACAATTTTTGTTTCTTTCTTTTCTTTCTTTTTTTTTATCACAGGTCGTCGTTATAAACAGACGCTGCTGCCGATGCCTTTTAGAATAGTCTTTTTATTAAAAAAAAGTAGTAGTTCGTAGTTGTGAATTTATCACAAGAACAAACTTAACATTGTAGTTGAAAGACATGTTCCCTCATACATTCCACTTGCAAGTGTAAGTTTGTACGCACAATATTGTGAGATTGTTTAGAGATGTTGTTTTAAGACCATAGACTTCTTATAAGTTTTTCTGTAATATATAAGTAAAGAACTATATTCTTTATTTTTTTCAAAATTATAGGCTCAGAAGTTTCAGAGATAAAGGGCAATGGTCAATTTTCATCAATTTTCTTAAATAACTTTAAAAGTATTCATTTTAAAATTATAAAAAAAAATATCTAAAAGCCGGTACGGTCCCAAAATGTGACCCCCATTATTTAAAATTAATTTATTTACGTTACACGTCCGCGTGTTTGGGCCACAGAAATTCATATATGTACCAAATTTAAACTTAATCGGTCCAGTAAATTCGAAGCAAATTGGCTGTGACGGATGGACAGACAGACAGGCACACGAGTGATCATATAACGGTTCCTTTTTTTCCTTTTGAGATACGGAACCCTAAAAATAAATCAAATACGTTTCTTTGTGCACACGGCTACAAGGAATTATGGGTTTTAACTAGGGACCATTTTGGTTACCCATTGAAAGGGTTTTTGATAGGGTTTTTCTAAGCGGTAAATCAAAAACCCATACGATGAGGGTAACCTTTTTGAACGGCTTAATTAAATTAAATTAAATATTTGTTTATTTATGGCAACTAGGCCCAATTGTTAGTAACATTGTTCTTAAAAACTATTATTAGTAAACAAACACAAAATCAAAAAGAAAATAGTAAAGTTAGTAATTTATAACCCACAAATTTGGTAACCCGGGTTCTGATTGGGTTTTTCTAAGTATTTAATCAAAAGGCCATACGGTGTGGCTACTAAGTAGCCCAGCTAAAATGAACTCTTTAGTACATTCAATAATGATCTTAGATTTTTTTTAATAATAAAAAAATAGTAAATCAAAATTATCTCAAAAACGGTACGTCCTAGGCAAAAAATAACAGAAATTTAACCTTTATTAATCTTTTTGTGCAAACATAAAATTAAGTTAAAAAAAAACAACATTAATTTAAGGAAAAAATACTATTTTATTTTTTATTTTTCGCTGAACCCATTGAAAGGGTTTTTGATAGGGTTTTTTTAAGCGGTTAATCAAAAACCCATACGATAAGGGTTTTTGATTTAAAAAAATGTTTTTTAATTGTTTCCCTTTTACTGGGGTTCAACCAAAAACCCATTCAAAGAGATACTTCATGATAAAGGTAACCTTTTATACGGATTAACTCTTATCCTGTGTTGTGCGGTCCCTGGTTTTAACACAAACATGCATTTCTAATTGCTACACTCAAAAACTCAAACTCAAAGCATTTATTTTAATTAAACCATTGACAGGCACTTTTGAATTGTCAAGAAGTCGATCAGTTTCAAATATGAAGCTAGTTGCCCATTCCAAAGTAGTAGGTTCCTATGGAGAAGAACGGGCAAGAAACTCCACGGACACTCTTTTAAATTAAAATATTGATACAAAATATTGGTTACATCATTCATATTGAAGTTAAACCTGTGATAACGATGCAATACGTCAGAAGCGTCCGTGATAAAAAGATAAAAAACAAAAAAAAAAACAATTTAAAAACTAAAATAATTAAAAATAAGCCGTGGCAGCTAAGAAATTACCAGTCCCAACTGACAGCGCCCGTTCACGAACATGACGCATGGATCAGCACCATGCAGCTCACTGTATAAGTGATACCACAAGGGTCAATGTACATCGTCAACAGGATCCGGCAATTGGGACTCGAGGTGGCTTTGCACAAGTCTGAGGCCATGTGTTTTTATGGTCCTCGGAATGCGCTACTGTCGGGTTCCCAGATAACGGTAGGAGGGGTTCACATCGGTGTCGAGTCGACGATGAAGTACCTGGGACTCGTCCTCGACAGCCG
Source organism: Tiliacea aurago (assembly GCA_948098905.1). NCBI lineage: Eukaryota > Metazoa > Arthropoda > Insecta > Lepidoptera > Noctuidae > Tiliacea > Tiliacea aurago. The sequence goes on from OX402578.1 coordinate 28,853,959, forward strand.
TTGGAACTTCGTGGAGCATTTTCGACGTTTGGCTCCCAGACTGGAACGGGCCGGGGCTGCCTTAAAGCGGCTCCTACCCAATCTAGGGGGTCCAAACGCCTCCTGCCGGAGGCTCTACGCGGGGATCGTGCGGTCCATGGCCCTTTACGGGGCACCGGTGTGGGCGCGTTCCTTAAGGCTGCGACCAGCCCGCCAATTGAACGCGTCCCAAAGGGTCATGGCCATCAGGCTGGTACGGGGTTACCGCACGGTCTCCCGTGAGGCGGCGGGCCTCCTTGCCGGACTACCGCCATGGGATCTGGAGGCAAAAGTCCTCGCGCACATCTGGGAGTGGCGCGAGGAGGCGAAACGCCGGGGTGAAACTCCGCTGCCGCGAGAAATCACGGCACAGCGGACAGAGCTCCGGCGGGATCTCATGGCGGCATGGAGAGTGCGATTGTCGCAACCCAGCGCTGGGCACGCCACAATTGTGGCGATAAGTCCCCTCTTTGAGGAGTGGCTAGAGAGGCGCCACGGCGTCCTCACCTTCCGCCTGACGCAGGTCCTCGCCGGACATGGTTTTTTCGGGAGGTTCCTGTTCAGGATAAAGCGGGAGGAAACGCCCGGGTGTCACCACTGTGTGGATCGCCCGGAGGACACGGTGGAGCATACGGTGGAGGTCTGCCCGGCTTGGGTGGAGCACCGCCGTGTCCTCACGGAGGCGATCGGCGGCGGCGATCTCTCGCGTCCGGCCCTGGTTCGGGCCATGGTTCGGAGCGAGAGTGCATGGGAGGCCGTCACCTCCTTCTGCGAAGCAGTAATGCTTGCGAAGGAGGAGGCGGAACGCGTGAAGGAGAGGCAAGATTCGCGCCCTCGCGCCCCTAGTCGCCGCAGGAGACGCCCCGGGCGTCGGGAGTCGCAAGCCGATTTCCGGCCACCGTAGGCGCGGGCTTGCGGACGGTGAGCGATGGGTAGTTCACCGTCCGATAAGGACCAGGCCCGGGTCGACGGCGCGTTGTATTCCACGCGCGCCTCAAAGAGTTGTCAGCAGCAACTGACGGGGTCCGTTAGGGCCAATGCCTTCCAGGGTTGCGAGTTTGTCCGAAAGGGATATCGTGGCCCTGGCACACAGGCAAATGAAGGAATACGGGTGGGTTTTAGTCAGTAAAAGTCTGACACGCCCTCCCGCTCCGCCCAGAGCGGGAGAAGTTATTTGATAATTTCCCACCCAAAAAAAAAAAAAAAAAAAAAGGGTCAATGTACAAATAAACAATGACCACAAAGTCTGGGCAATGCCACTAACATTCTTCAAAGTTTGTCCCCAACATAACTCCCCCGTCTGCAATCTAACTCCACTAACTTATTTTTCCAATAAATCCTGATACTTATGGGTATGTTTTATTCGCAGCGGCACATCAGAGAAACTAAATTGATTTCTTTCGAAAACATTCAGAAACTTTCTAGTTCAGAAGAAGTTTGAACTAACCAAATTTTGAAGACTCAAAATGTCTTCAAACAAACTGGTAAACTGGAATCAAAATTGAGAAAAACGAGATGGATTTTTTTTACACTATGTATGGATAGTAAAAATAAATAAGTGGTTGTAGTTTGAAGTTTCACTGTTTTCATTCACTGTTTTGTCTCGACTGGTAGGGTCAATACACTTTTTACTTAAATATTCTAAGATTAAACTTTAATGTTTTAGCACAGAGAACCGAGACTACATAATATTTTAATCCAGCCTTACGATGTTTGAAATCTATTTGGTAGCTGTATTTACATTAAAATGGTAATAAAAGATAGCTACGATATTATTAAAGATTTTCATAACGTTTTGTTCTATTAAAGTGAATACCACTATAACATGAATTCATTAAGCCTACAAGACATACAATTATTAAATTGTACATAACTATATTTTGTCGTTGAGCGGCTTACTTGGTAATAAATATCATATAAATGCCAAAGTGAAGACACTAGTTATTTATGATACTAGTGCGGTAAGTTGGTATGGTAAGCCCTCGACTTCGTTTCGGGCTTACCATAGTCACGAGTTTGTAAATACCAATTTCCGCCCGTGTGTCATACAACGTTTTTCATCAAATTTCAGCGAGAAAACAGTAAAATAGGTAATGAAACAAGCCATCAAACCATTTTAAGAAAATGATTGAGCATTTCTTCGAGTCTTCCATGATATAAATTTATTGTAAATCATTAAATAGCATAGCGGCTCATTCAAGATATCAGGTGGAGTAGATTCCATATTAATATCGGATTCACGCTTGAACTCATATTATTATTTTGTTTACAAATACCAGTCGGAAAGTCGCAACAATCTTTGACGTTAGAAACGTGATATGAAAATGGCGCGAATTTGCAAATGGCGCCACGTGCGCATGGTGAAAATTAGTACTACATCTTTCGTCTCATTTTTTCTTTAATAATAAAGTGAGATAAACTTATTGAGCAAAAGTGCTTCCAAGGAGGTTCGATCATTCAGCTTATTTATTCTCGTAATTTGAAACTCCTTGGTTGAATTCATATATAATTGGAAATTAAAAAAAAAGCGTAAAGGATACGCATGGTGCTATACAACGGAGGGTGCAGTAAAACATGTACTTAGGTGAGAGTAAGCACCTATTTTACCGCCCGTTCCGTTGTATGGTGCGTAATTTTTAACTTTTGAACAATGTATACAGGCTTCGTAAATGCATTTTTTTAGCAAATGTGTTGAAAAAGTATTTTTATCTGATTAGTACCTACTTAGATATTTTACACAGATAAACTAGTTTTCTATGTACTATTATATGACAAAAACTAGCTTATCATCTGCAGCTTACAATATTTATCTTGGAAAATCTGTTGCCACAGTAAGTAAAAAAAATATCAACTTTTCAATGCATTATTGCACCTCTGTTACGATTTATGCCTCTTTACAAACCAATAAAAAAAACTACAACTGCAAAATCTTGTTAAATTTACCAAAAAACATCACCGATCCTCTACCGCAGACTACAAACAAATTAACAAGATAAAATTTTACGAAACTTGGTTCTGATCTTGCGGGGGTCTTGGAAATTTTAGCAGTTCCCTTATCTACTGTGATAGTTAAATGCGGGTTGCGGCTCTTACGGGCTTATATTTAGAGTAACGCCTTGCTTAGAGATGGATAGCGGGAAGATAAGTTTGAGATTTTTGTTTACTTGGGGAAGAAAGAACATTGCGTGTCGAAATTATTGAAAAATAAGTGCGTCGCTTGCTTAAAAAACCGGACACCCTTCATCTTGCGTGGTCCGAGTGAGTGTCGGACCACGCAAGATGAAGGGTTCCGTAATCAGGATGAATTTATCTTAAGAACAAACTTAATATTGTAGTTGAAAAACATGTTCCCTCATACATTCCAACTGCCAATGTAATTTTGTGCGTATGGTATTGAGAGATTTACCATGTTATTTTAACATCATAGACTTCTTATAAGTTTTCCTGTAATCTGTAAAGAACTATTTTCTGTATTTTTTTGTAAATTTTCGGCTCAGTAGTTTCGGAGATAACTATTTTCTTGAATAATTGTAATAGTATTTATTTTAAAATTATAAAAAATATATATCTGAAATTCTTACACTACGACCTTTCATTTGATATGTCACATGGTACAGTTTGCAAAACGATTTTTTTATTTTCTAATTTGCCCCCAAAAGTAAACCCCATAATCAAAGTTCAATTATTTACGTTACAGGTCTGTTTTTGAGTCACAGAAGTTCATATGTGTACCTAATTTCGACTTAATCGGTGCAATATATTCTGAGCAAATCGGCTGTGACCGACGGACAGACAGATAGACATACGAGTGATCCTATAAGGGTTCCGTTTTTTCCTTTTGAGTACGGAGCCCTAAAAAAGGGTAGAGTATAATTATTATAACTGGTGGTAATACAGCGTGGAAAGCTGAAGCGGGCTCCTGACGAGAAGTATTTAAAATATTGATGCTACCAATTTTTACTCAAAAGAAATATATTACTTATTTTTTTCAAAATTAAGTAAAACTGAATATTTTTTTTAAGAGCCTCTTATAGTGAAACATCAATCGATAAGGATAAAATCACTCTAATGACCATTTCATCTGAAATTGAAGTAAGATCATAGCATTAATATTTAAGGCGATACCAAAATAAATTGGGGACTTTTTGTAACCATTTATTTCACTAGTACAGCATGTATAGAATTAATTTTTGGATAAATGTTTATTGACCATTTGATTAATATATACTCTGACTGAAGGAAAACGCAATTGGTCCAATTTCCTCGATAGAATTTAATTCCGAAAAGACCTCTACTTTTTACCCGACTGCGGCGAAGCCAAAAAAGGAGGGTTATGTGTTTGACCTGTATGTATGTATGTATGGCTGTCCCTATGTTCCCTCGTAACTACTAAACGGCTGAACCGATTTTGATGAGTGATATGTCGTTAGATTCTTCTTTATTGCGCGAGTGTCATAGGGTATATTAAAATTATTAAAATCAAAATGGCGGATTGTTGGCGCCAAGGTTTGTTTTCGAAAAAAAAATATCTCCCAAGCCTATCGGGTGGGGTATCAAAATGAAGGGTTTTAAAAGGTGATTACAAAAATATATACTCACTTATTATAAGTTTAAAAGCAATTAAAATTAGAAATGATAACAAAAATATCCCGAATTTTTGGAGTAAGTAAGAGGTCGTTATCATCCAATTATAAGTGAGTACATAACCTAATTTACCGTCTTATAATCCTTATAAAATAAAAAAGTTAATAAAAAAAAACAAAAAACCCGACTGCAAAAACATGAACTGAAAAGATGGAAACAAGATGAAAAGAAAAATCCTTTAAGTACCAAAAATAAATAAATGCAGTCGGAGACCAATTTTAAGGCGTTCGTAACATCTTAGATGATTTTTTTATTAACTTTTTTTTTTTTTTTTCTGTAATTCCTAGATCCTAAGTAATTTCATTGCAAAATTGCATTCAAAATGTGCGTATTAGGTAATTGAAAACTCTGGCTGAACATATTTTTGATACATAGCTTCATTTATTTTTAAACAATTTTAAACATTTTTATTTGGTTTGGCGCTCTTACGTAGTTTTATTTTGGTTCCAGCGCTTTCTGCGCTCTGTTTTTTCGCATGGGGAAGTAATTGACTCTGTCACTTTCTTATGCCCGCCCAGTTCGCTATGATTTATTTTTTACGTACTCACCTTAACTGGTACTGGGTACTCAACTTTCCTCCCTGTATACCTTACTAGTACCGAATAGAAAATATAAGATGATTATGCATAAAAAAGCAAAACAAACGATGTAAAGATAAAAGATCATCAACAAGTTTGTCTACATCATAAAATAAATCTTATAAATTAATAAACATTTTCATAATTTATTGAAAAATCCAAAGAGATCTTAATAAAAGCTTGCTAACGTTTCTATAGGCAATCTCTTTAAACATAACCAATATAATCTTAGCTCACTTTCTAATACCTCGACATTCAACGTTCGCCTGTAACCACTCAAGTAAACTGTTCTCCTCTGAACCCAACTTTATTACACCGATTCGTAGTTTATTATATAGTAGCTTTTGCCCGCGGCTTCACCCGTGTGTTTCGGAAAATATCCCACGAGAATGTACTACCGGGATTAAAAGTAGTAAATCCTATTTGTTAATCCAGGTTAATAAACTTTAAATTAATACTTTTGTATAATTTGAACAAAAAGCGGTTATTGTGACTATAATGGTTAGACATACAGCCTCACGGTCTTTTTTGTGGGTAATGATGACTACTATGAAAATATAGTACTTACCTACATTATTTTATGTATCACCAATAGATTTTTTAAGGTTCCGTACCAAAATGGTAAAAAGGAACCCTTATGGTGAGACTAAGTCTGTCTGTCTGTCTGTCACACCTGGATATCTCAAGAACTACTAATGCTATCAACTTGAAATTTAGAATAGTTTTAGATGACGTTTGCCCAACTATTTTGCAAACAAGAAAGAAATTAGAAAATATACCTTTTTTGCAAAAGGGACTGAAAGGGGGTCTTAAAGGAGGGCATGTGGGGTATCATATGAAAGAACGCTGTTTGCACATTCCCAAACATTAAACTTTATTTTAGGCAGCATAGTTTCCGACTTTTGATGAAAGATGTAAAAATACCGTGTCCACCCCCCCTTATCTCCGAAGTTCGCATAGATAAAAATCTGAAATTATTCTATGTGATAGAAGTGTATGTAACGATAGCAGGAAAAATAAAACGATGTCTCTAAATAGCACAGTTTCTCAGAAATCATCAACATCATGTATACGTACCGGAACCCTCGGTGCGCGAGTCCGACTCGCTCTTGACCGTTTTTTTTTTTAACAACTGTATATCTCAATTACAATAATGGTTTTCTTCTTCTACTTGTCGACGATGACGCAACAATTTGCCTGACAAAAATCTACCGTCGCGTCAGCTCAATTTCTACCGCCAAGATGCAGTTTATCGTGGTCAGTTGCAAAATGACGACAGCTTTACGGCGTCGAAAACACTATCCCCCTTATTACAAAACAAGGTTTATCTTCAGACCCAGGTTTAAAACATGGAGCCATTAATCAATTTCGAACTTTATTCCGACTATGGTAAAGTTCCTAAACAGAAAACTGACAACTTAGTACCGAACTAAGTTGTCAGTTTTGTATAAAGAACGGTATTTCAATCAGAGTTACGTTCTCATTACAAAAACTAACTCCATGGTTTATGCCATGTCAAAATATAAATCTTGTTTTGTAATAAGATGGTATAGGTACAGCATTCTCGCGCTGTAAAAGAACTAAAACAAACAGGCCAACTTTGTTAAGGTGGTGTGCGTGACAGCTACGTCTTAGGCCCGTATTCAAGAAGAATACTTAGATAAGTATGGCAGCTACACTATGCTAAGTAAGGCATTTCTCACTGCGTTCATCATGGCGGGCCATTCAATTCACAAACAATACTCAAGCGACACTTTACTATGCGAACGCATAGCGTCGAAAGTGTTTGGCAGATGTGTGGACGACATAAATATAACCTTTAAACGTGTTGTCAGTTGTGAAATATGAACCATAAAGTTAGTGTGGTGATTTAGGTAATAATAAAAACTACTCTGTTTTCAAGGATCGACAAACAAAAAATTGATTAGTTATCTTCAATTGATTAGTCATCAATGGATGTGCATATGATTTCGAATTCTCCAAAAACAAAAGAAGCCGTCAATTAATGGTGTGTTTACTGGTTTTTTTAATGATTTTATAGTATTATTACTAAATAATAATTAATTACATTTTTTGATAATTGTACTTATACATCTTACAACAAATTTACTATCTACAATGATATAAAATCTATTCTATCTATTTAATGACATTTAAATATAATTTTATTTTGATTCAGTTTTAAGAAGCTAGCGTTTTCTGTTTCGGAACGATAGCTCTTTGTACTTAGTATTAATGCGGGAGCGGCCTATCTAGAAGACAAACGGCCACACGCCAAAAATATTGAATTAAAAAAGTTAAAACGAATAACAAACTAAAATATCACAAATGGATACAAAACATACAAAAACAACCACATTATCATTTGACCCAGACCTTTTTTTACAATAAGCTACACTATGCGTTGGTTAAAATAGCTGCCCAGGTACTTTACGTAGGGTCCTTCTAAGTGAACGCATTGCGTTGCACATCACTCAAGTATTGTTTATGAATCGGATTTACCGGCCCTATGCGTTGATGGGCACTGTGAGACCTCATAGTATCGTTCTTGAATACGGGTATTACACTCGCGCCGCGTCATTGTGTTATTCTAGTGTGCGTGCATTTTGCGGCCAACTGTTGGAGGTATTTTTGCTACGAGTTCACTGCTTTGCCTGCTTCGACCGATCATGACTTACGCCTGCGTAGTCTTCGCTCACGCAAAGTCATATCACATTCATAAGATGCAGACGCTTCAAAACCGATTTCTCCGTAGAATTACGAAGGCTCCTTGGTTCGTTCGGAACGAACAACTTCACTTAGACCTTAAGATGCCTACCATCAAGCAGTTTATGAAGCGCCTTGCAAAGCGCTTTTTCGAATCCGCGGAACGTCATCGCAACCCCTTGGTTGTGCAGGCCGCTAGTTACAGGCCTTCTGCCATTAGTCAGACTCGCCGACCGAGGCACACTCTCTTAGATCCGGATAACCCCGTCACTCTCCTTCAGGAAAGCAATAGGGCCACGAGTACAGTGCACAAAATACACAAACCGACCTTCCGTCCTCGCCGCCGAGGTACCACGCGAACTTCCCGAGTAAATGGTAATAAAAGTCCTCCCCCCCGTCCCTTGAATGTCGATGTGCCAGCCGCCCGGTTAGAGGCTGAGAGCGCCGTAGCAATAAATATAATATCCCCTGATAATAATCATGATCAAAATGTTGATCCAGCCCGTCCCCAAATTGTTACTAATTTTGTGATCCCCCAACGACGCCCTAAGCCGAGGTCCGTACCCCACAGGGGGTGCCCTTAGTGCGCTGTCGTTTAGTTTTAATAAATATATATAATTTACGTCCTGGCTGGAGGCTTTAAGATTAAAAACCTTAGGGCAGCCACAGGAATATCCGGTTAAGTAGCAACGACCACTCTAGGTCTGCTACGAGATGCAATTCATAAAAAAAAAAAAAAAAAAGCTTTGCCTGCGTCATCATCATTCCAGCCGAAAGACGTCCATTGCTGGAGATAGGCCTCCCCCAAAGAGAGGGTTTCCAATAATCGCCACGCTTGACAGGCGGGTTAGCGATCGCAGTATGGTGTTAAAATGCATAGAGAACGCTGCTACCTATTCTCTAGTAAGTCCCTTATTCGGTTTTTACGACACCCATGGGAAGAAATGGGATGGTGCAATTCTTTACGTCCGGCAGCACACGGGTCCTGCCTGCGTATCTAGACATATTTATATCTAAGCAATTTTGACATTGATTTTCGTTGATATTGCGAATAGATTTTAAATATTTTTTTGTTAGAGGAATTGGCATTCAGTTTACTATGTGACGTCATGTAGTTAGTCTCAGATCGTTTTGTGATCTGTTAATTGATTACGATAAAAATTATGTCACCTCTGCCGACCCCATCGGGGAATACAGGCGTGATATTATTTTATAAAAAAACTTTTTGTAAAAAAAAAAATAACCGACTTCCAAAAAAACACTACAAAGTGAAAAATAACTTTAATTTCGGAAGTCGGTGTCTTTGGATTTGCATTTTAGTTTTTTGCCACCGACTCCGAAATTAAAGTTATTTTTCACTTTGTAGTGTTTTTTTGGAAGTCGGTTATTTTTTTTTTACAAAATGTTTTTATTATTAACTTTTTAGTGGGTCAGTTTTTAGTTTATCTAAGTTACAATAGCCTAAAGTCAACTGCTCATCACCTTTTACAAAATATTGCTTTTCTCGATGCTGGGACATCAATTGTTGAGGTGTTCTCCTGGTAAGAACCACTCACCATATGCATTTTGAAGAGCATAAATTGCTTAGCAACCATATTAAAGTACCTAATCGAATCGCAACCCGTTAAATACTTATTATTATGTTGTTCCGGTGGCCATCTGTGGTTTCCATCATCAGTTCCACTTCACCAAATGGTGATTTTCGGGAGCAAATGCACGAGTTACTATAAAAAATACCCAAATCGCTATAGGTTTGCCTATAAAATTCGAGGGTTTCCCTCGATTTCCATGAAATCCCCTCATCAGATTCTAATTTAGTGGCAATGGGACCACCTCGGGAGCATACCCTTTAAAACAAATAAACAAAATCGGTCCATAATTGACGGAGATATAGGTGAACAAACATAAAAAAAAAAAAAAAACATACAGCCGAACATATAATCTCCTACTTTTTGGAAGTCTGTTAAAAAATGATGAAACAACGGAATTAAATACAATAACAACGTTATTTTCTAGACTAACAGATAATTTCGTCTCGTTTGTTATCTTTAAATTATGGAAAACCTACATAAATGTACTGTTTACGCAAAATTATGAATGGAATACGTTGATAATTCAAACAATAATCATTTATTTTTCCTTGTACACACGGCTACACATCAAGCTATACATTTCCAGTATAAGCTAATCTCGCAGTGTATAAGATTTCCGTACAATGAGAGGTCAGCTGATACTAGAAATTATAGCTTGATGTGTAGCCGTGTGTACGACCGTAGGTAATTAGATACCTAATTGGTTGTTTTTTATCGAGAGTAATCATTTTGGGTTTTTTGAAAAATAAAAAACAACTCGGGCATTGATAACGTGCGGTAAATAACGTACCTAAGTTAATTTTGTTAGTGAAAAAGTAGTCGAAAGGTTATTTTTGAGTAGCTACTGTTCCAGCGAATAATACATGGATGATATCGCACCAAGTGGGGCTACTAGGTCATGTGGGGTATCATATGAAAGAACGGTGTTTGCACATTCTCAAACATTTCTTGTTTTTTTTTAGGTAGCATAGTTTCCGACTTTTGATGAAAATGTAAAAAAAAATACCGTTCCCCCCCCCTTATCTCCGAAGTTTGCTTAGATAAAAATCGAAATAATTATTCTATGTGATAGAAGTTTATGTAAAGACTATAGGAAAAATAAAACGATGTCTCTAAATAGCACAGTTTTTCAGAAATCATCAACATCTATATATATAAAATTCAAAGTCCTGACTGACTCTCTGACTGACTGACTGATATATCAACGCACAGCCTAAACCGCTGGTCCTAGAGTCATGAAACTTGGAGAGTGTATTCTTTATGAAGAGTAAGTATCCTAAGAAAGGATTTTTAGGAATTCCACCCCTAAAGGGGTAAAATAGGGGATGGAAATTTATATGAAAGTCCGTCAGTTTTGAAGTTAGGATCTTCAAATTTTGTATATTATAGTTATAGTTTGAATGAACATAATCTTATTTCTATTGATATATGAACTTGAAATTTGGCCCGAGTACTTATTTACATAACATCACGCCTGCAATCCCCAAACGGTTAGGTAGAGGTGTACCTTTAATACACCCACATTTCGCCAGTTTTGTTTAGGTCCCATGTAATAGGGGGCGAGCCTTTTGCCATCAACCGGGCATAAATCCAGACTTCGGGCTGCTACTGAGAAGTTCCTAATAGAAAATCCAATAACACTTTGCCCGACCTGGGAATCAAACCCACCCCTCATGCTCAGCTGTCGCGCTTGTGATCACTAGACTAACTTTTTATTTTTTTTTATGAATGGCATCTCGTAGCAGACCTAGAGAGGTCGTTGCTACTTAACCGGATATTCCTGTGGCTGCCCTAAGGTTTTTAATCTTAAAGCCTCCAGCCAGGGCGCTAGACTAACGAGGCAGTCATTACTTAAATAACAAAGTTTGTCATGACTTTTGCGTTTTTTAAAACTACCCATCAAAAGGATTTTAGGGAGTGTTACATTTTGTATTTAATAATCTTAACGTGCGGTCCGATTAACTCGAAACTCAGTGCTCATACTTTTGACAGAAAAAAAAACGGAGTTTTCGAGAATCGGAAAGAGGGGTAATTAAGTTTTCGGGAGAATTTTACTGCGTACCTTGAATAACTCAAAAGTTGGTATACATCAATTATTATTTATGAACAAAAACGTAGAAAAAAAAGAAACAATATAATATTTCATGTCTAAGTTTGAACAAGTATGTACAAAACGAAGTTGGTATTTTTAAGCTATCTATATCCTCCGTATAGTTGTAAATCAAACTGCACTCCTATCTGCTTACCACGCTTACGTTGGTTCCGACTAAGTTATGGTATAATGTTTTGGGGGTATGCTGCTGATAGAGAAGCTGTTTTTTTTTTTTGATATCCACGCGGGCGAAGCCGCGGGCGAAAACTAGTCATATATACGTACGGAACCGTCGGTGCGCGACTCCGACTCGCTCTTGACCGGTTTTTTTTAACTATAATATAGCTCATGTTACTCGCTGACAATGTAGTTAATGTTTTATCTTAATTTTTTTTAAATCGTTTAAGAATATTTTTTTAAATCGTTTAAGTATTTTTTGAGTTAAAAAAAAAATATATAAAACAAAAATCAAATCTTTTCTCTTTATAACATCAGTTTAGATAAATTAAGCGTTTTGAGGCGTTTTAATATTTTGCTCGTTACTGGCACTCTTGAGATAATTGACTAAAATAATAAAAATAAAACTTAAGCTTGAATATTATTTTATAGTAAAAGGTATGATTTTATAGTGGAAGGGTTTGGGTACCTCGAATGGTAAGCTTAATAAATGCTTCATTTCAGTTTAAAATTAACAATGCCGAAACAAACAAGTCTGTATCTAAATATAACGTTACTAACAATGAACAAACAATATTTAGGTAGATGAACTAACGAATGAAACCAATTTTTTTTAAATGGAAATGGAAACCTTTGATTAGACAGTATAGCAATATAAGTCTTAACTTTTAAATAGTAACAAAATAATTTTGGAATACTATAAATCAGCTAAAATAATAGCGAAATTAACAACAATTACGTTGGATCTGCGAGATTCAGCTATGCTTGACTCGGTTAGTCCGAAGATGGGTGACCATTTTCTACACACAAAAGAACCATTCACGCGTTATTTAGCTAAGCCAATAAGTTACTAGAAAGACGGAATCTCTATCCTCATTGAAAATCAGACTTAAAAACGACGCCTTTTAAGTCTTTGATTATTTGCAACGGTCCCTCAGCTCCTATCTTTTCAACTGGAAGCCATTAGAGTTTTATACATTTCTAGATACATCTATCGGAAAGTTCGTCGGAGATACTTCAAATGACTTCGGTAAGTCGTAACTAGAAACTTACGTGCTAAAATAAAATGCATGTTTTAAACATACCTAGGTAAGTAACCCAGTACATATACATAGGTACATAGGTAACTCGCCGTTCATAGACAGCTGCTGTGACTGATCTTCTCCTTGGATCAGTTCAATGTATAGACAATCACACAAAAATGGTAATTTGGCATTGACTGCGCATTTATGTCGTAACAGTAAGGGCGATTTGCGAGGTGCAAGTATAGCTACTGATGTTCGGTTGACTATTTACACCAATTTTGAATAGGAGGTCACTTAATTTTTGATACTCTTCTCGTTATCATTTACCAGTTTGCTCTCACAATGTAACGGGAAAAAACATAGCAAGTGCCAATATGACTTTTGAATATCATTAATACAAATGATTTTCTTTCGTAGATATCATTGATTAACAATTAAAGAAAATCGTAAACGAATCCGCACTGAGCAAGCTTGGCAATAAATACCCCTCCCATTTCAAAAACTCTTTTTTTTGGGTGGTAAATTATCAAATAACTTCTCCGGCTCTGGACGGAGCGGGAGGGCGTGTCAGACTTTTATTTACTAAAGGGCCTGGTCCTTATCGGACGGCGAGCTACCCATCGCTCACCGTCCGCAAGCCCGCGCCTACGGTGGTTCCACAGACCGTAGGTTCTCTAGCATCAGGTAGGGTGACAGTTCACTTCAAGCTCACTTCCCCTTAATTTTCACGGTGCAATTTTTACGGCATAGAACTACAGTAATAGCATAACCTAAAACCCTTTCAAAATAAAACAAATCACCGCACAGTCCAATTCGCGTGCTCACCGAGTTACATGTCAAAGTAACAGCAACTGACGCGGAATGATAGCATTGCCAACAGGAACGTCACACGCGTGCGACAATTTAACTATCCTTTTTTGGACAAAAACTAAATTTTAGACCTAGTGGTGTGCGTACAATTGATGGGCAAAAAAGTGGTTCACAAAAAAAAATTGTGACAACTTTTTCGACCCCTTTGAAGAATTCAAATGTGATTTTGTCTTCTTTTTATTGATGAAACATAGAATGTTCTGTGCCTAAATCTGCCTGGCCTTTTCCCAACTATGCGAAGGGTCAGCTTCCAGTATAACCGGATGAAGCTGAGTACCTGTATTAGAATGTGCCGTAACTTCCGGTTTCAAATTTGTATAGGTATTTCTATGCCTATAGTCGGTTAGTTATGAAACACTGACCTTTGATTTTAAAAGAGTACCGGTGGAGTTTCTTGCCCATTCTTCTCCATACGAAACTACATTTTGGGAGGGGCGACTAGAATCAATTCTATTTTTTTTTTGTAAATATTGACGTTCAAAAGTGCCTTTTATGTGTCTATTTGAAATAAACAATTTGACTTTGACTTTGACTTCATCCAGTTTCAAACTATTATTATTAATGTTTAATCTCCCGCTCTGGGCTGAGCGGGAGGGCGTGTCAGACTTTTACTGACTAAAACCCACCCGTGTTCCTTCCGTTGCCTGTGTGCCAGGGCCACATATCCCTTTTGGACAAACTCGCAACCCTGGCAGGCATTGGCTCTAACGGACCCCGTCAGTTGGTGCTGACATCTCTTTGAGGCACGCGTGAAACACAACGCGCCGTCGACCCGGGCCTGCTCCTTATCGGACGGCGAGCTACCCATCGCTCACCGTCCGCAGGCCCGCGCCTACGGTGGCCGGAAATCAGCTTGCGACTCCCGACGCCCGGGGCGTCTCCTGCGGCGGCTAAGAGCGTGAGGGCGCGAACCCTGCCTCACCCTCACGCGTTCCGCCTCCTCCTTCGCGAGCATTACTGCTTCGCAGAAGGAGGTGACGGCCTCCCATGCACTCTCGCTCCGAACCATGGCCTGAACCAGGGCTGGACGCGAGAGATCGCCGCCGCCGATCGCCTCCGTGAGGACACGGCGGTGGTCCACCGTGTCCTCCGGGCGATCCACACAGTGGTGACACCCGGGCGTTTCCTCCCGCTTTATCCTGAACAGGAACCTCCCGAAACAACCGTGTCCGGTGAGGACCTGCGTCAGGCGGAAGGTGAGGACGCCGTGGCGCCTCTCTAGTCACTCCTCAAAGAGGGGACTTATCGCCACAATTGTAGCGTGCCCAGCGCTGGGTTGCGATAATCGCACTCTCCATGCCGCCATGAATCTATCTATTAAACCCTACCATTATCAGTAGGATGTAACTGTCCTTGATTTTGAAAAACATGTGTGTTGTTCAAACACATGACGCGGCAAAGCTACAGCAGGCTTAGTATGGCGTTTTCGATCTCTACTCTACTGTAGAATAGACATCGCTTGTCTATACTTCTCGTTATCTCTTCTTCGCGAGCACGAGGACACACCTAGACTCGGGTTTCTTCGTAGACAGTGACTTGTCCATAGCAACGGGGTATTCGCTAGTGGTGTGTATTACTACCCAATTTTACCGTACTTTTGCGTTTCGTTCTCAAACAAATCTATGAAGCAAAGTGTTTTTAACGAATATTTTTTCAATTACAAAACGCAAATGGTCAAGGGGGATGCGCTGAGTAGCCCGCGAAATTCAAATTTTTGAACGTTTTTTTAATTCTAAGGATTTTTCGAAGAGAGTTAGTTGTATTGCCGATTCTAATGATTATAATTCTGTAAAGCGATATTTGTTACGGCCGCGAATCATATTTAAATCAACATACAACGTGTTACTGACCTGCAAATTGCAAAAAACATAACAAAATTTGAATTTCGCGGGCTATATTAGCGCATCTCCCTTTTAAAAATATTGTTAAATGGCTGTAGCCAATGACGTATTATAGGTACATCATTGGTTGTGGCGCCACTAAGTTTTAAAACTCATTTGTATTGCATACACAGAGCACTATACAACATTAGTTTTTATTTATACTAAACCTCTTAAGGGGTCATTGTATTCATCAATATGAACAACTTTTACTATGGGACCAAAGTTGAAATCGCGAAAAAAATATCAGCTGTTCCCTTCATTTTGACGAGTTCAGCAAACTTAAATGTAGGGAACAGCTGATTTTTTTTTCGCGATTTCAAGGTTGGTCCCATAGTAAAAGTTACACATTGAAAAACCTTTCTTTTTTCTATTTTTCCCCCAACATTAACCTCATATTCAAAATCCATTTTATTTACGTTACACGTTTGTGTTTAGGGTCACATAAATTAATTAAATATCTTTATTTCTTCCCACAAGAATAAGTAAATGTTAAATTAAGATAAGGACAGGTACTTGAGCGATTTGACGTTTGTTATGTCAAAGGCCTTCTCAGGCTTTTCAAACACATTGCTGAAGACCGGAAACATGGATACGGGTCTACAATTATTGGTGTCTTCACTATCCCCGGATTTGAAAAGTAGTATTACATTACTATATTTCATTGGATCCGGGAAGACTCCTTGATCAACACACAATTTAAATATTAAGGCCAAGTACGGCGCTATAGTCTCAATAATGAAGGTACAAACTTTGATAGACATTCCCATGTCTTCTGTTAATTTGATCTTGATTTGCTTGAAAGCTTTTATTACTGTTACGGGGTTTATATTCTTTAATTTAAATTCAATTGGGCAGGATGAAACGTTTGCTCTTAATAAATCAATAGAACGCGAGGGCGAGGAATTTACGGTTTCAGTAGTTTTAAGTGGGATATTGGTAAAGAAATTTACAAATTCTTGCGCAACTTCTTTGTTTGTGCATATGAGACCACGTGATGTTTCTAGAGTGAAATCATTATAATGTTTTTTTTCCTGTTAGTTTCGTCATTGATAATTCTACAAACCATCTTTATTTTATTATTGGCTAATTTCATACAGCGCTGACCTCGTTTGATAACCTGGATGTGAATAAACGAATATAAAATGACTGCTGAAGTTATAAATTGTTAGTACGTTCGGTGTAGTCATACAGCGCTGTTATAAATTAATGTCCAAGATGGAAGTTAAAATATTTGTCTTGGTTGTGGTGCTTATGTTGGACCAGGTTTCGTGTAAACGTTGCGGATACACCACGATTGGCTTTCGCACCGGCTACACTTACGGTATTTGGAATAGAGAACATGAAAAATTAAGCAACGCGGGTAAACATTGCAAAGATTTCGGCGCAGACTACAACCCCGTGGACCAATCGTATGGCCGTAACAACTACGAAACCGACTGCAAAATAGCTGTGTGCGGAGATGGGAAAGCTCACGATGGTTCCTATTGCGGGGTGGGACCATGCAACATTTTCGGCTATAATTGTGACGGAGGATGCATTTCCGGAAACCCTGTGGACAACTTTAAGAGTTTACACCCCGGTAAAGTTTTTAGTGTTGAAGTATTATAATGTGTTCGTGTTAAAGTAATAACATATCCTGCTAATCTTTATGTAATCTGTCAATAAAAAGTATCAAACTATATTGTGTATTATTTATAACGTCATAGATGTAGCATGAGTGTATCAAAGTCAAATTAAAACTACTATGATCTGTTACCACATTCTACTAATTCGATGGGCTAACAAGTCTGATTGTGTATATTATAAAACCTATCGCTACAAAAAACGGTTGTCCCAAGTAAAAGATCCATCTAGTCCGCACTCGACGTGCAGTGCCATCTATGTACGTAAAGATTAGCTCCGTGTTTTATTATTAATTAAAAATAGAAAGAGTAGGTAGTTTTTTGACTTGCTAATAATATAAAATAACCCAAAAGAGGTCAATAAATAAGTGATAGTGTTATACGGACGAAAAGTTTAGAAGAAAATAGGAATCGAAACAGTATTGTGTGTACTACGTAAACATATTGGAATGTGCTTGCCTAAACACAGGAAAATACTTAAGAGCAAGACTTTGTGAAATAAATGCCAAAATTCAAACAATATTGTATCGGTCACGTTGGCGCTATGTATGGTCGTGGGTTCGAGACCGGCCAACGAAAAGTAATTTTTGTATGTTTATCAAAGGTTGTATGATAATTATAAACAACACAATTTGAAATATGGAAGATATGCAAAATGTTAACACTCAAAAAAAATGTCGCTGGTCAAGTTTAGATTTGCATGACGATGACTTTGGTTTAAACATATAATTATGTTGACGCCGTATGTGCATCCGAACTTGTCAACGTGTAGCTGGCTATACCTATAACGGTATTCTGCAGCCGCTGCCAATAGCGGACCTTCGCCATGACGTGATGTTATGCGTTGGCCAATGAGATGAGCGCTTCATCACGCCATACTCGCGCCCGCTGGAAAACGGACACCGCGCGCCACTTGCTCGACTGCCACCTATACTGTTGCATAGTTTGTGCTCCCTATTTTTAATCATAATATTGTATATATACCTTAAGTCGTTGCCTGTTGTAAAACGCAATTAAACCCTAGTCAACAAAGTTCTAGTTTCTTTTAAAGTTTGTTCCCTATATTGAACAAAAGTGGCAACCGTGACAGGACCCGGATCGACTTCAATAATCTTTTGTCGAGTTCGACAGGTCCTTACCAATAAAATTCACCAAGGAAGAGGACTTGCCGTTGGATTGAAATTCCTGCGGCGAACAAGTCTGCCACGGGCCTACGCGCACCTACCCATCTACGTGCCGCATTGGAGGTGCTCACGTCCTGGACCCGCCTAATCATCAGAACCTATAGCTGTGGAACCTGAACACCTACCTGCTTGGCTTGCTTGCCATCATTAACGTCAGCCCGTTCCTATCATTTTTCCTAGTTGTGTCCTCTTTTATCTGTGTTCATACCTAGGATTCGTTTCTCTAAATGCTTGGTGATAAATTATCAATCTACCTACTTGTGAAATTGTGTGCCTATATTGTTTAGCTCTAAGCATTTTGCCTAATCATTCAAAGGGAATCTGCAAGCTAAATTCCTTTCACGCCTTCTCTTTGTGATTTACCTACTTTTTCACTATTGCACGTGGCCTATTTCTAGTCGAGTGAGCCTAAATCTATTCGTAATTTAAATACCTACAGTCATTCTAATTTTCCAATAAATTATCTCATTTGCCTATCTATTAGCTGCAAGACTATATACCTATTGTAACATAACGTATCTAGAAAGATATTCTCTTCAGTCCTCTCTGCACGCTTATCGTAATCAGCTGTTTATTTGTATGTAACGTTGATTCCAGCGTAATCGGTCTTGCGGGGTCAACGACCTGCCGCGCGCTCCGTTCCAGCCGGTGCCCGCGCAGGCGGTTAACTGGCTTGAGCTGTGCGCGACTCTGTGCGCACGCGAATTCCACTGTTGCAACACTAAACCTGTGTCCTAATTGTCTAAGGCCTGGTCACGATAGTCAAGTTTGTAAGCTCCCTGGTTCTTGTAGGTCCTGTAAACAAAAACACAACTCACTACTTCACTTACCTGATGCAGTCTCGCCCGTCCCTAGCCAACCTAAATCTGTAGTCATGTCTGCATTGTCCTCGCCAGAGGTTCTTTTGTGTACCGCTAAGGTGCGACTAACTAACCCAAAAACTAACGAAACTATTAGCGTAAGGGCTTTACTTGACAGCGGGAGCCAATCGTCTTTCATCACTGAGCGTGTGAAGCGGGCACTCAATTTGACTCCTCAGCCATCAAACGTCAGTATTGTAGGTATAGGTAACAACACCCTAGACCTAAACCCAGAGCGCTGTTCTATAAAACTCCAAACTAAGTCAAATTCCTTTGAAGTTCTAATGTCCTGTCTAGTATTGAAAACTATAACTGATGACTTGCCCAAGCATCATTTCGATATTAGCTCACTAAACCTAAACGACTTTGAGCTTGCAGACCCCAGCTTCAACGAACCATCACCTATTGACATGCTTATCGGCTCAGACCTATTTTGGGACTTGATAGGCTCCAAACAGCAGTCCCTAGGTTCCAATAAACCCAATCTTCGAAGCTCTAAGCTCGGATGGCTCATAGCAGGTCCTGCGCCTATTCAAAGTCGCACTCCGCTGACCAAGTCTCTAATGTGTAATTTTCTTCTAAAAACTGAAAATCCCACCGACATCCAGGAGGAGCTATCTAAATTCTGGGAGCTGGAAAGCGTCCCTAAAATCCAACCTCAATCCGAGGAACAAACGCTTTGCGAAAGGCACTATCTCTCCACTACTATCCGTGAACCCAACGATCGTTTTTGCGTAGGTATTCCACTGAAGGACAAACTAGATTGTCTGGGCGAGTTCTACTTCATAGCAAAAAAAAGGTTCTTCAATTTAGAAGCTAGGTTTAAAAAAAATCCTGAGTTGAAGAAAATGTACTCAGACTTCATTCATGAGTACGCTGACTTAGGCCACCTTTCCGAGTCTACGGAGACTAAACCTCCAAACTCTTATTTTCTTCCTCATCATCCAGTACTGCGAGAGAAAAGTGAGTCAACCAAACTTAGAGTGGTATTTAATTCCTCGGAGCCCACTACTTCCGGTCTATCGGTCAATGACCTCCAAATGGTAGGCCCCCCAATTCAGGATTCATTGTTTGACATTCTTCTGCGATTTCGTCAGTATCGCTACGTCCTCTCGGGAGATATAGAGAAGATTTATCGCCAAGTAAAAATAAAGGCCTGCGATCGCAACCTCCAGCTTATACTATGGCGCGACAACGGCGACGAAAATCTACGTACTTTAAGGCTAAACACGGTAACTTACGGGTTTGCAAGTTCAAGCTTTCTTAGTACTAGGTGCATCTGGCAGGTCGGTGAGGAATGCAATGACGCTAGAATTAAAACTATTATTCAAAGAGATTTCTATTGCGACGATCTCTTGACTGGAGCACACACTGAAGAAGAGCTCCGTTATATTCAGCGATCGGTCTCTGATGAACTTGCCAAAGGCTGTTTCCCACTCAGAAAGTATCGATCCAACTTACCTGATCTTCTATCTTCCGAGTCTGTCAATTCTGAGGATCTAATCATAAGCAATGCTTCTAGTACTCTAGGTATCGGCTGGTCTTCTCAGACCGACCACATTCACTTCCCTCTCGCCTATGCACCAGACACGATCATCACTAAAAGAAGCATTCTGTCGTCAACCTTTAAAATTTTTGACCCCCTAGGCTTATTATCTCTTTGCACTAATATCGCAAAAATATTACTCCAGAAACTTTGGACCGTAAAAATGGATTGGGACGAACCCGTTCCCTACTCTATCCAAGTGGTTTGGAAAAAATTCATCCAACAACTTAGCACTCTATCGTGTCTTAAGGTCCCAAGACAGGTATGTGCCAATAACTCATTTGAAGTTGAACTTCATTGTTTTTGTGACGCTTCACAGCTAGCCTACGGAAGCTGTGTCTACCTAAGATCTCTAGACATGGACGGCAATGTACATGTCAATCTACTGTGTGCCAAGGCCCGTGTAGCTCCGATCAAGGCTTGCACTATCCCTCGCTTAGAGCTCTGTGGTGCTTTGCTAGTGCAGTGCCCAACTGAGCTCCGCTGTCAAAAACGCTCTAAGACTAGAACTAAAGCGCTGCGTCTTCTGGACTGACTCTAGTGTTGTGCTAGGTTGGCTAAAATCTCCTGATAAGACTAAAACTTTTGTAGCGAACCGAATAGCGGCTATTGGTGAACTCACCAACCTTAACGCTTGGCGTCATGTTCCCACTGCAGTAAATCCCGCAGATCTCGCTTCACGAGGTGTGGAACCCCAAGAGGTCAAAGATTCGGTTCTATGGTGGCATGGACCTACCTTTCTCAAGGAACCAGAATCATCGTGGCCTTCTCTTTCAGTCGGAAAAGCAGTTGACCTGCCTGAATTGAAAGCGTTGCCCGCTTTGGTGACGGAGGATGCACCTGAGATACCCATAGTAAATTTTAAAAACTACTCAAAATTATTTACTCTACAAAGAATATATGCATGGGGTTGTAGATTTATCTATAATTGTAAAAATCCCACTAATAAGCTAACGGGAACTCTACAAGTTCACGAACTAGAAAAATCCATGACTGTTCTCACTAAAATAGCTCAAACTGAATCCTTCAAAAAGGAGATAAGCGACCTAAAATCTCGCAAACCACTTAAAACTAATACTCACATGTGCTCATTAAATCCTTTTGTAGACGATGTAGGTCTACTTCGCGTTGGAGGACGCATTGATACGTCTGCCTACCCCTATGAAAAAAGACATCCTATTGTTCTAAAATGTGATCACTATTTAACTAAACTAATTTTTCAATCTAAACACAGTCAGCTCTTGCATGCTGGACCACAGCATCTACTCTCGTCTATCCGTGAGTGCTACTGGCCTATAGGAGGTCGCAAACTTGCTAGAGAAGTATCAAGAAACTGTCTTGTCTGTCGCCGCTTCAAGGGGATCACTATGTCCAATATAATGGGAAACTTACCCACTGATAGGGTTGAACCTGACTTCCCGTTCAGTACTGTTGGCACTGACTTTGCCGGCCCTTTTCTTATAACCGATCGCAAGGGACGAGGATGCAAGATAACTTAATGCTATCTATGCATTTTCGTTTGCTTTCGATATAAGTGCCTACATTTAGAAGTGGTAAGTGAACTATCCAAAGATGCTTTCATACAAACCTTAAAACGGTTCATTGCTCGCAGAGGAGTGCCTAAGCTTATTTACTGCGACAATGGCCGTAATTTCGTTGCTGCTGCCAAGGAGCTAGGCAACTTTCTACAATCTAATCGTGACTCTATATGTGACTTTGCTGCTAGCCGAGGCATTGAATTTCGCTTCTCTTCCGTATACGCTCCTCATTTCAATGGTCTTGCGGAAGCCGGTGTCAAATCAGCAAAGTTCCATCTGCACAGAACAATAGGTTAATCTCACCTAACATTTGAGGAATTGACCTCTGTATTTACACAGATAGAAGCTATCCTCAATAGCCGACCCCTATGTCCTTTGAGCCCGTCCGCTAACGATTTCCAGCCTCTTACCCCTGCTCACTTTTTGATCGGTAGGCAAATGACGCTGATCCCTTCACCGAGTTACCTGGAGTCCAGCACGAATCGCCTGAATCGGTTCCAGCGCCTAGAACAAGCCAAGCAGCACTTCTGGAGAAGATGGTCTTCTGAGTACGCCGCTGAGCTCCAACAAAGGACCAAGTGGCGAGTGAAGTGCCGGGATCTCAAGCTCAACGACTTAGTCCTGATCAAGGAAGCCAACACGCCACCTCTCTGCTGGCGCCTGGGAAGAGTTAGCCGACTCTACAATGGCTCCAACCAGACACCTAGAGTAGCTGATATAGCTACAGCTCAAGGCACACTTAAGCGAGCTCTCAATCGTCTGGTGTTACTTCCAACCTCCGAGATAGATGAAGCTTGAAAGCTGCACTAGAGCTTTCAACGGCCGGGAAGATGTTGACGCCGTATGTGCATCCGAACGTGTCAACGTGTAGCTGGCTATACAAATAAATACAATACTATATAACCTTAAGAATAAATCACAATTAAAGTGGATCACTGAAGGGATACGTACCTCCATCAAAATGAAACGTTTTTATATGTGCACGCAATATAAATAACCTTGAACCGAGTGTTTTAAAATATAAAAACATGTACGTAAAGCTATACAGAAAGATTGTTTCTAAAGCTAAAAAGTTTGCTATAATGACACAAATAAATACATGTGTGATGTAGCGGCATCAACATCGCCACATGCGAACTACGCGTCACAATGACGTCACGCGAATCCTGCATCGCGCAAGCAGAGTTTACCACGCAACTAGCATATATACAACGTCCCGACATCAACCGTCGGGCAGTTGCCCACCAGACACAACACCCGTCTGGTCGGAGGATCCTCCCTTTTTTATGGTAGATGAGTGAACTTTACACCTTGTTCCTCATACCACCAAACTGGTGACCCCGAGTATGAACGTCAGCGCAGCTTTCGTGCAACTACTACAGCGTGACGTCATCATCATCATCATCATCACTTCCTCAAACTTTCGAGCGGCGAGTCACACAGCCAGCCAGCACCCACGGCTTCGACGGGTATCCTGACCACCAGCATGCAGCGGACGCGCATTCCTGGTCATCACCCACAGCCTCATCAGCAACCTTGGCACGGCACACTGCACTTTCGGCCGGTCCACAAGCAGAGAACATGCCTCTCCTGGTCGACGCCAGCAGTCAGCCACAACCCGGCGCTGTACTACATTCGACGCACTGGAGCATAACGTAGCGCCACCCCGACTCACTGGGGAATCACCGCAGACAGTTCCGAATCACCGAGAACTATGCGGCACCCGGTTCCGACTCAATGGAACCGTCTACTGGCACTGGCAAGCATCGCAAGATACACGACTCAGCCCACTATCGACCTCCGGTCTCCGGAGGGGAATGATGTATTGGCATCAACATCGCCACATGCGAACTACGCGTCACAATGACGTCATGCGAATCCTGCATCGCGCAAGCAGAGTTTACCACGCAACTAGCATACAAGCATACAACGTCCCGACATCGATTTATTCCAGAAATCCCCACCTACAAATCCCCACTGGTGGGGATTGTTACTTTTTTTTCCAAAAATCCCCACTGGTTAAATAAACTCAGCCTAGTGGGGATTTTTGGAAAAATGAGTAACTATCCCCACCAGGTGTTGTTGTTTGTAAATAATTAAAACAAAAAATGCGTTAATCAATACCTACGATAAGTAACTAATTATGTCAATATTATAATAACCAACTTCCATTATAAATTGTTTGCATTGAAACGAAACTCAATTGACTAGATTCAAACAAAAAATATTTAAACATTATAGGATCACGTAAATCGTGGTTGAGAATTTATCTCATTCTTTCCAAAAAAAATGGCACTGTAATGCTGCCACGCATTAACTCTAGTTGAGCATCTAAGATGAACTGATCTTTTTCTTTGCTTCTTTGTGATTGCGGGTTCCGACGGTGACTTTCGTTAGCACTTCTTTCATAAAACAAAGCGTCTTCATGCAAAAAATGTAGGAGTTTCAGTAAACTGCTACCGAGATTACCATG
Source organism: Tiliacea aurago (assembly GCA_948098905.1). Taxonomy (NCBI): domain Eukaryota; kingdom Metazoa; phylum Arthropoda; class Insecta; order Lepidoptera; family Noctuidae; genus Tiliacea; species Tiliacea aurago. Next base: position 28,878,767 of record OX402578.1, read on the forward strand.
TACTGTATAAAGTTGATCAAATGGATTTGAATGTCGATTTTAATTCAATTCCTTTTGAATGTCCTATTTCCAAAAAAAACGTTTATCGTTTTCATGCCACTACGAGCGTTTTTGGTAGCTAATAATAATATGCGAGTTTTATAATCATTAAAATCTGCTATGAGCAATGATTTAAATTTTAGAGAAACTGTAACTTCTGCGAGGTTCCTGACTTCAATTTTTTTTAACTGGTGCCGTTTTATTTCGGTGGATAAACAAAAAAAGAGGAAATTGTGACTCACTCAACTGAAAACCTGAATCATTGTACGATGCTGCTGCCGAATTATATGCTGTCGAATTGAAGGCTGGTTCTATGTTGCCAGCCAAAGCCCAGACAATCAAAACAGTGACAGTTTTCGCCAGTATATGTTAAGCCAATGGATAAAAGAAGATTTCATAAAAGTATTATGTGTTTACGGAGAGAAGCACAGAACGACAAACATTTTGGAAGGGTGGCATAATAAACGTAATGCAGCTATATCGAAAAAAAGACCAAGTTTACTGAAACTCCTACATTTTTTGCATGAAGACGCTTTGTTTTATGAAAGAAGTGCTAACGAAAGTCACCGTCGGAAACCGCGATCACAAAGAAGCAAAGAAAAAGACCAGTTCATCTTAGATGCTCAACTAGAGTTAATGCGTGGCAGCATTACAGTGCCATTTTTTTTAGAAAGAATGAGATAAATTCTCAACCACGATTTACGTGATCCTATAATGTTTAAATAATTTTTGTTTGAATCTAGTCAATTGAGTTTCGTTTCAATGCAAACAATTTATAATGGAAGTTGGTTATTATAATATTGACATAATTAGTTACTTATCGTAGGTATTGATTAACGCATTTTTTGTTTTAATTATTTAGAAACAACAACACCTGGTGGGGATAGTTACTTATTTTTCCAAAATTCCCCACTAGGCTGAGTTTATTTAACCAGTGGGGATTTTTGGAAAAAAAAGTAACAATCCCCACCAGTGGGGATTTGTGGGTGGGGATTTTTGGAATAAACAACCGTCGGGCAGTTGCCCACCAGACTCAACACCCGTCTGGTCGGAGGATCCTCCCTTTTCTATGGTGGATGAGTGAACTTTACACCCTGTTCCTCGTATCACCAAATTTGTGCTGACGTTCATCACGTCGGGGTCACCAGGTTGGTGGTATGAGGAACAGGGTGTAAAGTTCACTTGCATATTTCTCCTACCACTCGAAAAGAGATTTGTACCATAGTTAAAAGAATGGAAAACAAACATTCCTGGTGGTATGACGAAGTGCCGATTTTTCTGTTCAAGGAGCACATTGAAGTATTAGCTGAGCCTCTATCTGATTTCTTCAATAATTGTATAAAAGAGGCTATCTTCCCAGAAGCTAAAAATGGCGAAAATAATACCTGTGTACAAGAAAGGAAGTAAGTATGATCGTAAAAACTGTAGGACCATCTCTCTATTACCAGTTCTCTCAAAATTATTTGAAAAGATACTTAAAATTCGACTTTTAGCACACTTGAGGGTAAATCAAGTTTTAAATAAAAGACAATTTATGTATCAAAAGGGTGTTGGCACTACAGACGCCATATAAACGTAATTGGATGATGTGATAGGTAAAATTAATAATAAAATGAGAAATGCAGGGATTTTCCTAGATTTAAGCTCTGCATTTAACACAATTGACCATGAATTACTTCTGACTAAAATGAGTCATTACGGAATCAGAGGAAATGCTTTGCGAATATTCTCTTCCTACTTAAAAAACAGGCGGATGTACGTTGAAATTTGACAAAACTCAGAATAGTTATAAGAAAAGGTATAAATCCAAAATTGTGCGCATATCAACGGGGGTCCCACAGGGATCTATTTAAGGATCTATTTTATTTTTAATAATTATTAATGACTTGATTAAAAATCTAAATACAATTTTCCCTGACATTAAATTTGTTATTTTCGCAGGTGACACAAACGCCATAGTGGCAGCTAATGACATGGTAAAGTTGTCAAAAGCGGTAAATGCTACGTTACAAGCATTTATTGTGTATAAATCCTGTAATTGTGTAATTTTGTGTGTAAATTCAGATACAAGTTACTTTGTTTATGAATAAATGACTATGACTATGACTCTATACGGCCATCTCGAGTCTTCGTCAACTAGGGTGCAGCCTGGATCACCGCCAATTCTCAGTCCGGTATATCCAATGCTGAATATGATCACGATGTGCAAAGAAGAAATGGGACGAAATAAACGCATACATTTATGTTTTGTATTTTTTATTACTAATATAATAACGAATATAAAAAGTTGCCGTTTCATTATATATATATATATATAAAATAGTTTTACAACTTGTGTATACACAGATCTACACACGGGACATTTGTTTGAATCTAACATATCGGAACATGAGTTGCACACACGTGACCACAGGGTATGAAAATTACCTCGCGTTTATTTTCACAGCAAATTAAACAGTTGTTGTTCGTGTACAATTCGTGGCTAATAACTTCACGTATAAAGTCACAGGATTTACCGAAATAGCTATGATGCTCGACGATGGGATCGTGTTTGATGGACCAGTGACGCAAACCACCACCGCAATAGAAACAAAACACTCGTCGGATGTGCTGTCAAATCTAACAAGACTGACATGCTCTTCAGAGTATCTCAAATACGCAGGCGGTATGTGAGCGTTTTGTTCGTTCGTCGTCGTCGTCGACTGCCACTTTGTTTACATCACCCACTTCACCGACTCGCACTTCATCAATCTCATCCAATTCGTCGACGAAATCGCTTTTAACACGAGGACAATGTGGCGCAAAGCATCTGTGTTCTTTGTCGGGATCATCACCCTCTTGCTAATCTATTTCAACGCGACACGGAAAACATCTAGTGCACAGTCCGTTGCCCAAATAGTAGAATCCGGTCCCAGCAAAACAGAGTGGTTCGGGATCGACAATGGTCCATTGAAAGATGCTGTTCGCTCGCACAACGTTTTCATTATTACTATTTTTAGCACTCGGTAGTGGTGATATTTAAAAAAAATATATTACCTCTGTTCCGTTATCGATGTTTTGAGCTATCGCACGCACGCACACAAAACGTTAGTTTATCACGCGAGTGGTCGACATACGCCCACACGTTCGTTTGAATGATAAACAAAATAGTTTAAAAAACAATGCGTACTTGACGGTATAAGGTGATCGGAAAACTGCCGTTCAACATTTTAGTGTAAATTATTTATTTATTCACAAAACTTTGTAGAAGCAATAATGTGTCCGTAAAATATCGATCAAACGATACCGACGAAGACTACGACGACCGATGATGGATCCATCGATGGTAACGGTAGTGTTGGTGTGGTGCTTTGCCATGTTGATATCGTTGGTGGCGGTATTGTGCTATCGACATTACACTAACTACTTTTGGTGCCTCAGAGGTGTAGACACGACCGATTCTAGCGTGCACACCATTATACCAATGAATAAAGTGAAACACCACTATGGGTTGCTCGGAACATTTCTTGTACTTCGTCCGTTGTTGGTCATCGGCAAGAGTTGTATAGCCAGTAATGTGCTATTACAAAGCTCCCATAACACCAAGATGATATTCGACACTCTCGACGCTTGTTGCGATAGTGATGTGTACCGACGTCTGTGGAAAAATCGAGTGTTGTACATGAACGATCAAATGATGTGGTCAATGATACACACTCGCGTATACGATATAATGAATTGTCAAAAAACGTACAGATTGTTAAAAAACAGCGTTACGTATGCGTGTGATGTATTGCGTAAAAGTTTGGCGCGCAGATATCACCGTGATGATACTTTGCGTCGAGTCGAGTGTCGCGTCGACGCGTTCACCATCATGTCTGATCACGCATTTGAAATAATGACGAGAATGACTTTCGGATTGAGCTCAGAAGACTGTCAGGTGCTGCGTCGCCATCTGAACTCACAATTTGATCACGACGACCGCACACATGACTCAGGCATTTGACTATGTTCAACACAATATTCTACTTAAGAAACTCGAAGCATATGGTATGAGAGGTAATATATTAAAACTATTTGAGTCATATCTTCAGCACAGAAAGCAAATAACGGAAGTCAGTAGGGTAAATATAACTACAAAATGAGAAGAATCGCATCGTTCGCACGAACGTGAAGTTATGTATGGTGTCCCACAGGGAAGTGTTTTGGGACCTCCCCTGTTTACATTATATATTAATGACTTGTCTAAGTCCACAGAACAACCTATGAGCCTCTTTGCCGATGACAGTGTCATTTAGTGACAATTGCGTGTAAAAATCGAGACACATATAAATCTGACAAGTAATTGCAATTATAGAATGGTTAAATAATAATAATTTAAAAATTAATTTAAATAAGACTAAAATCATGCACTTCAGTCAACGCTCCTTGACATTAATTCAAAATCTAGATATAAACTATAATAATAATAATATTGACGAAGTTGATACAACAAAATTTTTAGGACTTACTATTGACAATAAATTAAATTGGAATGCATATATAGAGACTATCAGTAAGAAATTAAGTACCTCGGCATATGCTCTGTACAAACTGGCAGCAGTAATTAGCGTAGATGCTTTGCTTACCGCATACTACGGCTTGGTGGAGTCCATTTTAAGATACGGTGTTATCTTTTGGGGTAATTCGACTGACCGGGAACTAACATTCAAAACTCAAAAGCGTTGCATTAGGTCGATGTTCAAACTCGAAACCACTCAGATTTGCAACCCTTATTTAAAAAAATAAAAAATCTTGACATTACCTTCTCTTTATATATTAGAAAATGCAATGTTCTTAAGATCCAACCCTCACCTCTTTTCTCGCATGGCGGATCGATTTCCTCGTAATAGACGTGACAATAGCCAAATTTGCCTACATCAATATAGAAGCGCACTTATGCGGAAAAGTGTCTTTTGCATGGCTCCAAAAATTTATAATAAACTACCTAAAAGCTGGAAGCAGTTAAATGATGTTGCGTTCAAAAAGAAAGTCAAAAATTTTCTAGCAGATAAAGCTTATTATAATTTAAAGGAATTTTTAGATTATAGATTTTGATTATGTTTTACTAATTTATTATATATAATGATCTCTATATTATCATGACATTTTTAAATTAGACTTGGAGTGACATTATTCTTAATTTTATTAATATTTGCATGCCATTGTTAAGGTAAAGGTGATGATCTGTTTTTTCTTTACTTTTTACATCTCTTGCATGCTGACATTTGTGTTTTATGTATTGTACTCATGTTTAGCAAATAAATGATTATCTTATCTTATCTTATCACATATATTATATATAAGTTTATAATTACTTTTTAATTCCTAACGCTGTGATGTTTATTTGAAAATGTATAGTTTATAATATTATTTTGATTTGATAAAAGTGTTAAAATAAAAAGCCATTTCCACTTAACAGTATTGATTTACTTAACCCAGTCCTATAAAACTTTCACACACACTAAAAAAAAAATTAACTAAATCACTTTTCTTGAGAACGTTTTTTATTTATCAAAGACAACACCTATAATAATCAGACATGGAAATTTGGGCAATATTCATTGGTCCAATTGAGAGTTATTAGCGCTCAAATTATTTATTTTTTTTTGACAAATATCACACAATGTCTTTGAGCATTGGAGGCAAATCGGCTTTAGGCAATCACAGCAACAATATCTTGTTACTCTTTTTATTTTAGTTGGACATGTATGACATAACTTCCTTCCACTTGTTGGAAGACATCAGTTTTTGGATGTGGAAGGGAGAGGTCTTTACACCAAAAACTCGACTGAAAGTCATACGCAGTTCTTTAGGCAATATTTCGTTGTATACCCGGGTTTTCTAGTGATCCAGCACTAAATCTCTTCCTAAATTCAGTATAAATGTCCCTCTTCTCATTTTCTTATCACTATCTGAAGACATCTGATAATAATGTCACAAAGCCGATATATCACCTTTATCTAGCAACTAGCCTATAGCTAGAATTTTGCGACAGCAAGAATATAATTCAGATGGTCCTTGATTCTGACACTCTTCATCAGAGACTTCATCGGAGTACAAGTGTTCGTTTCTGGTTGAAACTCCGGCCGTCATCTTCAAAGTCCAGATCGCTGAACTCATGCTCATTTTCTTCTATAAGTTGCCGAAGCTGTTTTGGGCATTAGCTGTTACTTGAACGAGCTATCTAAAAGACTGTATAAAATGTTAAGTAGAAAAAAATTTTACTGACGGGTTTAGACAACCCGTCAGTAATTTTTTTAAAAAATATAACTATTTTACTGACACTGTAAAAATATAACTATTTTACTGAGGTGGTTGTCTATTAAACACATACCTTAACATTGACGTAGTGGTCGTAGACACCTTCCCCCGTAAAATGGCGTGTTCACTTGCCTCAACTGCTCGCGGCGCACTAATTGACGCATGGCCGCACGATATGAAGGTACTGAGAACCCGGGATTCATAATATAAAAAATAGCGAGTCAGGACATATTTTTCGATTTTGCGGTGTCTGTGGTACCTACTACCACGTCAGTCGCAGAGGTCATTTATTTTATACGTCATTTAAAATCTTTACCCTACCTACATCTTCAAGTAAACACGACAGTCTTCCACATCTTACTTGGGTAACTTCTCAATCAAATTGTAAAACTGAGTCGAAGTTGTGCGGAATTTTTAACTACCGCTACAAGCTCGCGAACTACGAAACGCTTCGAATCAAGTTTTAGTGAGATTTTCAATCTTTTCTGTCGTTTTAAACGGCAGCTTCTGAGAGCTTTAAGGTGTATGTGTCTTTTAAAGAGTTGAATCAGGTGTGACAGTTCTCAGTAACTGTGTTTACCACAGCATCTTATCTTCCCTTAGATGACATTTAATTCAAATAAAGAAAATACACGTGACCACAAATGCGATTGATTTCTAGATTTTTCTCGAATGTCATACGCGAGTAATCTCAGTAGCTTTTTCTAATCGTCAATTTGCTTTTAAAAATCACTACAATACTGTTGAATTATCATTCTACAATTAAGTACCTATTCAACCTTTTTTTGGAGATCGGTAAATCTCGTCTAGCTTTCGATTATTAACTTGAAATTATTTTGGTCTATGAATGCGTTGTAGAACGTCAGAATTTTTTCTTTGAGTGGTTTCATTTTACCAGATGGCGGCTTTATAATCTTTTGAACCTTACGCTGAAATTATTTATTTCTATTGTTTGACCACACAATATTGAGTGATTTACCATGTTATTTTAAGACCATAGACTTCTTATAGGTTTTCCTATAATCGATAGGTAAGTATAGAACTATTCTCTGTATGTTTTTCAAAATTTTAAGCTCATCAATTTCGGAGGTCATGAGGAATTATCAATATTCGTCTATTTTCTTTAATAAATTTAAAACGAATTATTTTATAATTATGAAAAAAAAATTGATATGTCACATGGTACTGTCACATGGTACTGTCACATGGTACAATTTGCAAATCTTTTTTAAATTAAAATAATCTCCAAAAGTGAAGCCTTTAATCAAAATGAATTAATTTACGTTACACGTTCGTGTTTGGGTCACAGAAATTCATAAATGTGTACCTAAATTTCAGCTTATTCAATCCAGTGGAGTTTCCTACCGGCTCTTCTCCATAGGAAACCACCAATTAGAACCGTGCACCTAGCTTCTGACGTTTTATAAGTGCCCACGCCATGTAGATTTGGAGCAAATCGGCTGTGACAGACGGACGGACACACAGACAACACGAGTGATTCTATATGGATTTTATTTTTCTTTTTGAGGTACGGAACCCACAATTTTGCCCAAAACTGGGCCTGTTCACTCATTTTGTGATTTTCTGCCTGTCTTGCATGTCATCTTTGAAACTCCACTCACAGTGTAACACCTCCTAGAAACGATCTAGAACAGCAAATACGAGGAAACTAAAGCTCTTTCAATCCCCATATCGATTCGCTTGTTCTAGCTCACATTTGTACTCGTTCGAGTAAATTCCACAATCGGTACTAAAACGTTTACTGGACCCGTGCTGAAGCCTCAGGCGATGCAGGAAATTCTTTAACGCGTTCCCAAGTGTAGAGGTACGTTTTTAAGTGATAACTTTTGATTGTTTTTATTTAGAAGCTTTGTTGGAAATTTTTATAATACAGATCATGTTTCTTTTTTTAAATCTAGTTATTTACAGGGCCTGTTTTACAGTTTGCTGATCGGCACCACAATAGATATTATATTAGTTTATGGAAATTATGTGAAATTGTCTGATGCTATATGCCATCTAACGTATAATATAGGTTAGTCGGAACATTACATAAGACATAAGACAAAAAAGAAATTCTTTACAGCTTATCTACTACTTGTTGCATTTAGTAAGCTTGAAGAACGAAACAGTCATTTGAAGAGGTAAGAAAATACATTTCTTCTGCAGTAGAACATTAATAGAATACAAATTCGAACGCAAAGCACCGATTATAACTTCATTAAACACAAAGAAAATTCACTGACGCAATCTTTAACAAAAACACCACTTACAAAACTCATTTAGAACTCAAAACAGGACGCTATAATACTAAAAATAAACAATAGACATTATTATGAAAACGTCGAAGATGAGGGATGAAAAATTAAAGTAACCCGCTTTGTGGAAGACAAATCCCTCAGAGACGGCGTTTGAATTATTCAATTCATTCGATTAAGGTGCTACGTATTAATTCGACTCGCGCGCTGAATTTGTAAAAGGACTTTTTTGAGGATATATGGAGTGATATTGTGAACGGGTCTGTTGAAATTTTAAAACGGGAGCGGATACTATACCACAAGGTAAGATATAAAAAGACTAGTAGAGTAGAACTTCTGCCTGTTTACCGGTTTCAAAAAAGCGCAGTCTTTGTCTTAAGTCACTAAAGTGAAAAGCTCTATCGTCTATCCGATCTTTAGGGTTTTCCCTACGTAGGTACTATCATGATAGTATACGTAAATATACAAACTAACAAACTCGTAGTAAAATTTTACAAAACTCTGGTTTCTAAGCATAATTTTGTTTTGTAGACATTTTGTAACCAGATTCTGTGTGACAGACTTTTGACAGGCCGAAGTTTTTCATGTGCCGTAGCGTTCACGCAAGTTTTATCCTCCCGTATATCCACCATGAACCCTAAACGTAATGAAAGGGAATCGTTTACATATAATTATACGAAGTACTCTTTAAATACAAGTTAAAACGGTCCAAGTATGTATGAGATATCAAATATTAGTCTAATTTGTGTTTAAATTTTCAGCTATGAATACAAAAGGATTAAAGAGTTAAATTAAATTCAATATTCAAACAGATTTAGCTCTGAATTAGTTTGAATAAATATAATGTATATTTTGATTAATGTTTTTGACGTGATTTTAACTTGGAGATACTTTAATGGGGTAGGCATTTATTAGCTCAATGAGCTGTTGCCAATGTTGGCACTTGTTCTCATGCAATATATGTATTGGGCACTATTCCAATTAGAGGAAATGGCTAAAAGTTTTTGCAGCACTAGATACCTAAACGTCTAAATAGGTACATTTGTTTCCTGACCTAATTTTCTTTTGGTTTAAGCGAAAAGTCTGACCCAGCTGGTGGAAAGTGATACTGCGTCCTACACACACTTGCAGAAGTAATTGCAAAAGCAAGGTGACTCGAGTTCTATGTGCCTTTATTAAACTCATTAATGTTCCATAAATCAAATGTCATTTATTGAAACTAGGCTGAGAACCAGCACTTTACGAACGTCAAAATTACATAAGACAGTCCCCAAAAACGCCCGCCCTTTACCAGTTTCTAGTGCTTCAGCTGGGAAGAAGAAGTGGCGCAAAAAACTCCCCAGAAAGAAATAGGTATCATGACAATGGGTACCTACCTACATCTTTCAGAAAAAAATCTGCTCCTACGTAACAGCGTTCTTGACATTTTAAAAGTTACTTGAAACGAGATTTAAAAACCCAGTTATTAAACTCCAAAATGCATTCAAAACTTTTCAAATTCAAATATAAAGAACAATCTGAAAAATAAAAATGTAATACAAACTGAAGGTAACAACATTTTATTGCGTACTTACACATTTTGGAGTAAACTAGTTTTGTTGAACAACTTTGTTCATGAATACTGTTTACATTTTCTACATGACATGTTGTAGCAATGTTATTAAATAAACACCAGTTAAAACCTGAGGTTCTTTATTTTGTTGCTTTGCTTTGAGAATTTCAGTCCATCTTGTAGAGTCAGAGAAATTGTTAAGCAAATTGACACCCCAAGTTAATTTGCCGTGTTGTAGCAATTTAATTAAGAGTTACACTTGTGATTTAAATATACAGACAAATTAAGTTGGTAGTAAATTTGCTTAACAATTAATTTCCCTGACTTTACATAAGGTTAAGCTTAATTTATTATGATTCATTTATTTGTTCTTTAGTGACTTAATAGTCAGTATGACTGAGTCTATTGTGATACTATTGGTCAACTATTCCCAGTATTTAAAACAAAAAAAACCTTCTCATCAAAGTCCTCATATTAAAATTACCCTCTCCAAAAAAATAGCTTCGTTTCCTTGCAATCCCTACTGCCCTCATTAGCAAGTTTGTGTGAAAGAGAGCAAATTTTTTTTCTCATAAACTTATCATTTCACGAACAAACAGGCCAAATTGCGCCGAGAGATGCGCTTCGAAAAAATTGTCCTCTCATTAGAGTTAAGAAGTCAGGAGACTGCACTTTGAAAGAGTTTGAAAACTCATGAGTTTTTTTTTTTCGTTGAAATGTTTCTCACCGAATGTGTTTAGCTTATAGCTGAAGCGTCTCTGCTTGTTTTAAAGAGTTTTGTATTACCAGTGTTTGCATATTAGGTAGAATTATGTAGGTACCTATTTCTTCCCGTGGGTGTCATAAAAGGCGACTAAGGGACGTACTAGAGAATGGGCAGCAGCGTTCTCTATGCGTTTTAACACCAAACTGCGATCGCCAACTCGCCTGCCAAGCAGTGGACGTCTTTCGGCTGAAATTGATTGATTTCGGCAGTGATTAAGCCGCCACTCATCACCAGATAAACCGACAACCCACTTATTAATACATAAAATAAAATAAAAATCTTTATTTCAGACATGAACACATATAGGTAAGTACATGAATAGTCCATAGGTTGTTTAGTGATGGGTTAGTAACAGAAAGTACTTATCTTATACATAAAATTCTCGTATTACAATGTTAGTTACCATACTACATTGAGCATAATCTTTGAAAAAATAATTTTGAAACAAATGTTAGGACATTTTAATAAACATATACACTCAGTTGCAGAAACGATCTTTAAATTTTAAAGACTACATTAAACACTAATGTAGCATTAAATCATTGCACAAAACCATTTTTTAGTTTATTTTAATGCTCCATTATAATTTAACTAATGAAATGTCAAACCTAATGAAACCGGCCATTTTAAACACTTTTACGTTGCACGTAACTTCATTAGCGCCCATTAGCAGGTGGTGAACTTTAAGTTTGACATTTCAGATTTTTTAATTTTAATGGGCCGAAAAGCATCCATTAAAGAGCAACATTAGTGTTTTCTACGGTACTTTAATGCATTTCTGTAATTGAAAGATGTCTTTAACCAGTCTTTCGTCATTATCTGATTCTTATTTAGTAGATTTACCTCGCCGTCGAATCCCAGACCGAGTGAATTTATTTTTAAAACATGATGGAGAAGAGTTTCGTGTAAGGTATAGAATTTCCAAGGAGGCAGTTCTTCAAATTTGTAACCTACTTGATTAAGATTTAGAACCAGTGACGCAAAGAAAAAAATCCATTAATGGCCTGATACAGCTCACACCTTCAGATCTTTCCAGCAAGTATTGGGTGATTTAAACAGTTTGTCGGAAACAGGTTGGGTCGGGTTGTTTGTCAGTTTGTTTATACAAAAAGTATCCCGTGAACTAGCAAAATTAAGCCACCTCTATATTAAAATACCAGACCGGACAGAACTACGTAGAGTTGCAGAAGGTTTTTATGAAATTGATGGATTTTCACGTGTGGCAGGAGCTCTAGACTGCACAAATGTTAAAATTATTAGAATAAGGGGGATGCGCTAAGGTAGCCCGCGAAATTCAAATTTTATTACGATTTTTGTAATTTGCAGGTCAGTAACACGTTGTATGTTGATCTAATTATGATTCGCGGCCATAACCCTTAAGGCTTTATAGAATTATAATCATTAGAATATGAATCAGAAGTATAAAAATTGCAAAAAACGTTGGTAAATTTGAATTTCGCGGGCTACCTTAGCGCATCCCCTTAAACCAGATTATTTAAACTAGATTAAACCACAGAGTACACTGAATACACATAAATCAACTAAATTTACTTTATTTTATGCTAAAATTGTGGTGTACTTGTACGTACGGATAATAACAGAACGCAAATGTTCACTCTTTTCGTTCAATATGGTAATTTGTTCCTGGCAATATTATTTAAAGTCTTCTTTAACTAAAGTGGCATTAAAAATGTCTAATGCTATCAAAAATTTGTTTGTGCAACTTCATTAAAGTAATGAATTCATTAGCGATAATGCTGCTTTATGTAATGAAGTGTTAATGGTGAGCTTTCTGCAACTGAGTGATAATCTACTACATCTGAAACAGTTTGGTTTTACTAAGGGTCGTTCAACTACAGACGCGGGCGTGGAATTACTGAAGAGCATATTCGAAGCCTGGGAGGAGTCACGGGATGCTCTTGGCATTTTCTGCGACTTGTCTAAGGCCTTCGATTGCGTTAAATGTACTTAATCAAGTTTTAGTTGTTGAATACTTCAATAGGTAATTTTGTTTATCTTTTTGCTAGTGAAATTTTATTTATCTTTGAAATGCATTGCAAGCTATAGTTTTGTATAATTTAAAAGCATTTTTTCAATTTTTGTAAATGTGAGTACCATGGAGCCGTTTATTATGTTATGATGTATGTTGACTTAAAAAAGTTTGGCAGTTAAGAGTATGTCATGCTCACTTAAATGTCTCGCTGATGGTGGAGCGTGTGTTGGATCATTCGGTTCCCTACTAAATGGTTGAGCTGGATGGTGCTGATCCACGCGTCATGCTCGTGAACGGGCGCCGTCAGTTGTGACTGGTCTTCTCCTATCTGCCAGGGCTTATTTGTAATATTTTATATTGTTTTTTAAATAATTTATATTTTTACATTGTTCTCACATATAAAAGCGACAATAATAATGTACCCAGGATTTTGTAATATCTTGATTTAAAAGAGTGTCCTTGGAGTTTCTTGCCTATTCTTCTCCATAGAGATCTACGTTTTGGAATGGGCTTCAACTTTCTGACTAACTGACCGACTCTTTGACAATTCAAAAGTGCGTGTAATTGGTTTAATTGAAATAAATGCTTTGAGTTTGAGTTTGAGTTTGAGTTTGTTCATCATGATACACTCATCAGAAAACTGCACCATTATGGTTTGAGGGACAGTGCTCTCGACCTTCTGACTTCTTATCTGAACAACAGAATTCAGAGGGTTGATGTTAATGGCAAGAGATCTGCAGGATCTGCGGTCACTATGGGCGTTCCGCAGGGTTCAATTCCAGGTCCATTCTTGTTTCTAATTTATATAAATGACTTACCTTTTCACATAAGGGATAATCACAAGATTGTATTATTCGCAGATGACACTTCACTCATTTTTAAAATCAAACGTCAGCTAGTCAATTTTGAACATGTTAACGATGCACTCTCTAAAGTTGTCCATTGGTTTAATGTAAATAATCTTCTCCTGAACGAGAAAAAGACTAAACTCATTAAATTTTCAATGCCAAATGTCAGGCAGCTAACTACTAATGTTCAACTTAATGGAATAGAGTTGGACCCTGTTGAGTCGACAGTTTTTCTTGGAAAACTATTGACGGTAAATTACAATGGGGCCCACACGTAGTAAAATTATCAGGAAGGCTTAGTTCGGCTGCCTATGCTGTTAAAAAAATTAGACAGATTACTGATGTAGATACTGCCAGAATTGTTTGTTTTAGTTATTTTCATAGTCTTATGTCGTATGGGATCCTTCTCTGGGGAACATGTGCGGACATTAATAATATCTTTGTTTTACAGAAAAGGGCTGTTCGAGCCATTTACAATCTAGGTCCAAGAGATTCACTTCGTGAAATATTCAAAGAAATAGATATTCTGACTGTAGCCTCTCAATATATACTTGAAAATCTATTATATGTACACAAAAATAAATCAAATTTTAAGAAAATGTCCTATATTCATAGTTTAAATACCAGGAATAAACACAATCTTGCTGTACATCGCACTCGCCACCACAGAGTAGGCAACTCGTTCATGGGTCAATGTATACGCTTTTACAACCAACTTCCTACTGACATTCGGAACTTACCCATTAAACGATTTAAAATCTGTATTAAAACTAAACTTTGTAAAAAAGGGTACTATAAAATTTCTGATTATTTAGAGGACAAAAAAGCTTGGGATTGAGCTGCCCGCTCTGCTAGCCTTGTGATAAAACTTGACATTTTAATTATTATGCATGATTTTATATACATATTGACATTGCAGAATATTGTATACAATTTTACATGAATGTTTACTTTTGAAAAGTATTATATTTACTGCTTTAATTTATTGTGAATGTGAGCACTATGTGGGTAATTTTTTTTTTCTTTAAATGTTTTCCTTTCTTTTCTTTTCTCAGTTAAGTTTTAATGATGGTCTGACATTTTGAGCGCTTTATGCGGCCTACCCAAATATCCTTTTTTGGTACTGTTCGTCGAGTCGTTGAGCTCCTTAAGTTTTGAGTTGAGCTGCACGATTACTGACAAATGCTTACACTGATTGGACAGGTCCGCTCAAATTTGCGTGGTTCTTTCCTCAAAAGACCATTTCAGACACGGATCTACATGGTCCTCACTTGATCTGACCAAGATTATGTCTGGACTTTAAAAAAGACTTTGACCCCTGAGTTTGTTTCACCATTTCTTCTCAGGGGTAGTCGGATAGGAAATATCGGCTACATCCAGATTTTTTTTTTTATATGACGTGTAAAAGTGATTTTAACATCCTATTTACAGAATAAACGATTTCATTTCATTTTATTTCACTCCTCCAAAACGGAATGACCGATTCTTATGAAATTTTATTTGCATATTCAGTATGTCTGAGAATCGGCTACTACGAGTATCTATTTTTTATACCCCCACTTACGCGGGTGAAACCGCGGGGCTCAGCTAGTCGTCTATATCGTCGTGTTAATGGGAAAACCGACTAAATGCCAAAATGATCAAAACGAGATATTACATTTTGAAAGTTTGATAAAGAAAATCTCAGAGGATATAAATTATAATGCAAGTTCCGCCATTAATTATATTTAGTACAATTATTTATCATTTCAGATCACTATATTATGTTGTGTTCCACAAGTTTATAATACTAGCAGAAAACGAAAAAAAGGTCGTATAACCCCCCCCTGTTAGTTGGTTTTACCGGTATAACCTTAAAACATGAATATTTAATTAATTAGGGCTACTTTCACAGTGTTATCTATTGTTTATATTGGCATAGAATAATTAGTTATGGTTCATATTGAGTTACATCTGTCAGACCGGCCATAGATCGAATTAATTGTAAAAACACAAATTTTAAATGGTTTTACCCGTCTATTAATAACAATATTATTAAGTTATAGTTTAACTATTCATTAGTTAAACTATAACTTAATAATATTGTTATTAATAGAAACAATATTATTAAGTTATAGTTTAACTATTCATTAGTTAAACTATAACTTAATAATATTGTTATTAATAGACGGGTAAAACCATTTAAAATTTGTTTTTTTACAATTAATTCGATCTATGGCCTTATCTATGGGCTTATTAAGTTATAGTTTAACTAATGAAGCAAAAACAACGGTTTTAATATTTTCTTGACTCTTTACTAATTAATGTATGATTATTAGTGTGTTTTCTGTCAGTGCAATGTCTTACTTTATTAATTTAGTTATATTGTTAATTTAGCTATTAAGAAATAAAACCAAAAAGTCTATAAACGTGTAATTTATTAATTGAAACAGTTGTGTATTCGGACACTTAGTCGGTTTTCCTACTAACACGACGATATTAGTATTGTTAGAAGAGACACAAACACAGCTAAATTCTCTAAGCCCACCATTTAATAATTATTCCACCCCTGTCAAATGTTTGAACGCGAAATGACAGTAACTGTTGTCAATAACTAGGAACTTACTGCCACTTACTTTTTTGAATTTACTGTTAATACCTGTAGATTTATATTGTCTTGTTTCTCTTTTTAGGGTTCAATAGTCAACAAGGAACCCTTGTAGTTTCACCATGTCCGTAAGTCTGTCGATCTGTTTGTCCGCGGCTTAGTTAAGAAAGCTGTAATTTGGCATGGGTATACACTATACATCTTTATCAAGCAAACAGAGTGGTAAAATAAATCCTTGAAAGAAATTGTAGGGTACCTCCCTTGCAAACTGGGGATAATACTTTATTTTCTCGTCTAACCCATGTTGTGGGGTATCATTGGATAGGCTGTTCAGTTATTTTTGATTCAGGGATAAGTTTGCGTAATATTAAGCTATACAGTTTTTGTTAGTGCCAAGTGTCCACCCCCCCCGCTGCCATCTAAATGGTTATTTTTCTAAATGAATGAATGAATGAAATGCACCGACCCCAGCGTGGTTGTACCAGACTATTGCTCGAATAAACCCAAAGATTCACCCTAGCCCCTGAAGCCTCATGTTTCATGGGACCATTGTATATCAGAGAGTAGACCGGGGGGCGCGGTATGGTAAGGAAAACGTGCCCTTGGGATATGAAAGGATTATTATTAGTCCGTATGGTGCCGGACGTAAAGAATAGCACCCTTCCATTTCTTCCCGTGGGTGTCGTAAAAGGCGACTAAGGGACTCACTAGAAAATGTGCGGCAGCGTTCTCTATGCATTTTTAACACCATACTGCGATCGCCAACCCGCCTGGCAAGCGTGGGGATTATGGCAAACCCCCCCCCCTAATGGGGGAGACATATGTCCAGCAGTGGACGTCTTTCGGCTGGAATGATGATTATGATGATTATTAATTAAAAGGGTTATTTTTCGATATGAGAAAAAAACACGGCAATAGCATATATAAAGAAATTAAAGGAAAACTATCACAATTATTTAGGCTTTACATAATAACGTGTGATAGTCGACCAACTTACATTTGCAGTTGGAGAATTGACCGTGACTTATATCGATTTATAGGAGAGCATGTTTTTCAACTACAATGTTAACTTTGATGTTGAGATAAATTCATCCCAACTACGGATCCCTTTATTGTGTGTGGTCCGACACGCACTTGGCCAGTTTTTTTTATATTTTAGACAGTTTTTATTAGATTCCCAACTTTCACACCAGAAACCTGGAAGAACATGACGGAAACCTAACAATGTATGCTATTGTCATCTTATGGACTCTGTATACACTCATGTTCTTGGGAATATACATATATTATGATTCTTATTCTAGAAACCATAGGTAGCTATCGAAACGTCATTAAATGCACCTACCGACAATTTCCAAATCCTTTAGAATCCACAACAAAATCCAACTTTAAAACCGACACCATCTAACTCAATCACGCCTTAAGAGTCCCACGGAACTATAAACGAAATTCGATCAACGAAAAGAGAAAAAAATACTCAGTTTCCCATTCTGAAGAGAGGATGAAACAGAATCTTCGACAAAGACGCCCTCTGGCGCAAACAGGGGACAACGGCGCGGGAAGGCGGAAGCGATCCGTTTCGGAATCTCACTTTGATGTTTATTTCTTTGTTTATGCCGAACGCTGTTAATAGGACTCTATGATTGATACTTTGGATACTATGGGAGGAATTGGATATGATGAAAGAAATCTGGTTTGAAAATGGTTGATGATATCGCAAATCGGTATCAATTACTTATGAATAGGTTGTATCGTGGGAAAAGTATTAGCCATGTCAGCAGGGCTGACTGTCGAGGGTTTATCGTAGAACTATCAGAAACTCAAAAATAAAAGCATTTACCATTTTTGGATTGTCAAGGAGTCCGTCAGTCAGAATGTTGAAGATAGTTGCCGATTCCAGAAAGTGAGTTCCCATGGAGAAGAAACGGCCACACTCGACTCCTTAGACACTCTTTAAAATCAAAATATCAGGTTGTATGAAAGTGCGTACTCTTTACAAAAAAACCGGCCAAGTGCGAGTCGGACTCGCACACGAAGGGTTCCGTATCATTATCCATAAAAAAACTACTTACTAGATCTCGTTCAAACCAATTTCGGTGGAAGTTTACATGGTAATGTACATCATATATTTTTTTTAGTTTTATCATTCTCTTATTTTAGAAGTTACACATTTTACCACTTTGGAAATGTCTCTCGCGCAAACTATTCAGTTTAAAAAAAAATAATATAAGAAACCTCAATATAATTTTTGAAGACCTATAAATACCCCACACGTAGGTATAGGTGTGATGAAATTTTGTTTTTGATTTCAGTTCTAAGTATGGGGAACCCGTAATTGTTGGATAAAAGTTTATTGTTTTTTTTTCTATTTTTGTGTGAAATTCTTAATGCGGTTCACAGAATACATCTACTTACAGTGGTACCCAATTGATAAGGCGCGTCGTGAATCTTCGTTCGCACAGAAAAGAAAGTATGGCCCCGAAGATTAACGAAAGCATGCTTAAAACTTACAATCAACCTTAGGTCACTATTATAAGATTCATAATACACTGGAGCTGTTAGCGTGCACTCGATCAGAAGTATGGCGGCTGACAAACATGCCACGCAGCGCGCGCTAACATGGCGGCAGCTGCCGACCAATAGCGGTACAGGAAAAGAACCGCGGTGCGTGGAGCGTGCCGATTGGTCAATAGCATTTCCCGCACTTTTAAAATTCACCTTCTGCGCAGGTACATCGGTAAGCCATATTACTTGGGTAATACTGTACCAAGTTTCAACAGTATAGTTCTTATAGTTTCGGAAAAAGTGGCTGTGACATACGGACGGACAGACAGACAGACATGACGAATCCCTATGGGTTCCGTTTTTTCCATTTGACAACTGAACCCTAAAAACACTAAAATTGATCATGTTTACAAAGTGTGACGCATGAATAATGTGTTACATTTTACAAAGGTTCAAAAAATGTTTTTTTTCTAATTTTAATTAAGTTACCCTTACTCTACTACTTTGAGTTTAGAAATACATATTTTTAAGTTAAGGAATCGTGAGCAGTGGTGGCCTAAACTTACGAGTAGATTAGGTCGTGATTTCGAACCTAGACAAGCGCTTTACTTTGTGTAAATTATTTCAACACCACTGCTCTCAAAACGGTGAAGGAAGACATCATGAGGAAACCGGCACGTCATAGAACTAAAAATTAGAAGACTTATGACATCTACCAACCCTCATTGAACCCGAGTGGTAGATAACGCTCCACTCCCTCTCACAGAGAAGAGGCCTGTGTCCCAGCAGTGGGAACATTATAGGCTGATAATATAAGTTATGGAATCAGGCGTTTCTGATTAAATGTTATGTACAAATATTGAATTTTAGTTTCGCAATAACTAGATCCAGTCTTGGATGCCGAATGCAGCAACACTCACCCGCAAAAATGCACATGCAGAAGATGCAGATATTAAGATGCTTTTTAACCGACTTCACAAAAAGGAGGAGGTTCTCAAGTCGTCTGTATTTTTTTTAATGTTTGTTACCTCAGAACTCCGTCGTTTATGAACCGATTTGGAAAATTATTTTTTTAATTGAAAGGATATACTCCCAGATTGGTCCCATTTTATAAAAAAAAAAAACATTTTTTTTTTGTTGTGGCAAAAAACGAAAATACAGAACCAATGACACCGACTTCCAAAATTAAATTAAATATTATAATATTAAATTTGGGTGTAATACAGGTACACCGCTGCCCTACCCTTCGGGGAAACAAGGCGTGATGTTATGTTATGTGCTTCCGAAAAATGTTCGTAACGCTCTCGTCACGCATTCACCAGCTTACTCCCCAAGTGAAGCGTGCGTAAAGAAATTTTACTGCAGAAACTGCGGCCTGTATATGAAGATCTGTATAACAAACACAGCAATAGCCAATCTCAGCTGATGCTGGAATAGTTCCAACATGTTTCGTTTCAAACAACATCCTGTATAGGCCCCTTGGTCGTTCAAGTTGATCAGTAGTTGCTATTCGGAAGACACTATTGCTTATAAGACGTCCATATTGCCCCATTGATTAGTTTGTCATTAGTTTTTATTGCTATGAGAGCTATTCTTACTTATATGTTACAAGCTATGATAATTATGGTAGCGATACGGTGTTATGTTTATTACCCATCTACAACGAAAAGAAAGTGTTATGAAGATCAGGCACATAATGTAAGACCTAAACAGCGGTATAATGCTTTCCTTCTTTGGTCTTTTTTAACTCTAACATAATACTCTTTATAAATTAACAAAATAATCCACCAACCTATACAGAAACAGTAACAAATCATCATAAACCAATTTCTGTTCAAACGGGAATCCCAACCCACATACCTTAACTATAAAAAAACCGGCCAAGTGTGTCTTGGACCACGCACAATGAAGGGTTCCGTAGTGGGGATGAATTTATCCCAAAAACAAACTTAACATTGTAGTTGAAAAACATGTTCTCCCATACATCAATAAAAGCCACGGTCAATTTTACAACTATAAATTTAAGTTTTGTTCCGTTTGGTGTCGGACGTAAAGCACCATCCCATTTCTCCCATGGGTGTCGTAAAAGGCGACTAAGGGACTTACTAGAGAATGGGTAGCAGCGTTCTCTCTGCATTTTTAACCGACTTCCAAAAAGGAGGAGGTTCTCAATTCAGCTGTATGTTTTTTTTTTTGTATGTTTGTTACGCCATTACTCCGTCAATTATGAACCGATTATGAAAATTCTTTTTTTGTTTGAAAGGGTATACTCCCGAGGTGGTCCCATTGCCCCCAAATCAGAATCTGATGAGGGGATCCCATGGAAATCGAGGGAAACCCTCAAATTTTATATGCAAACCTTGCCCACCAAACCACTAAAGGGGGACCTTGCTTCTTGCCAAATTTCATGATTCTAGGTCAACGGGAAGTACCATATAGGTTTTGCTTTATTTGCGAGTATCAAACTCGCATAAATCACCGTATTTTTGTATTGCGGTGACGTAGCAGCTTATTTTTGTATTGCGGTGACGTAGCAGCTTATTTTTGTATTGCGGTGACAGCAGCTTATTTTTGTATTGCGGTGACAGCAGCTTATTTTTGTATTGCGGTGACAGCAGCTTATTTTTGTATTGCGGTGACAGCAGCTTATTTTTGTATTGCGGTGACAGCAGCTTATTTTTGTATTGCGGTGACAGCAGCTTATTTTTGTATTGCGGTGACAGCAGCTTATTTTTGTATTGCGGTGACAGCAGCTTATTTTTGTATTGCGGTGACAGCAGCTTATTTTTGTATTGCGGTGACAGCAGCTTATTTTTGTATTGCGGTGACAGCAGCTTATTTTTGTATTGCGGTGACAGCAGCTTATTTTTGTATTGCGGTGACAGCAGCTTATTTTTGTATTGCGGTGACAGCAGCTTATTTTTCTAAAACTCCATGTGATTGTAGACTTACGTATTTGATATACATTTCAACTTGATACCTCCACGCGTTACTGAGAAAAAGGGTATTGACAGATAGACGGACAGACAGACAGACAGACAACGAAATGATCCTATAAGGGTTCCGTTTTTTTTCCTTTTGAGGTACGGAACCCTAAAAGCCAGTAGTTACATATTTATAGGCCCACTTCCTTAACACGTCCAGAAAGTTAGCGTCCATTCCCTTCAAGGCTAACCTTTTCAGCTTAATATCTCGTAGAATTTTTTTCACGGATCCTTTGAGCGTATCGCCACAAGGAATGTTCTCTATTACTTTTTTATAAGGGACCTTGAAAACTTTGTCTCGTCTTTATCCCTTTGAGTTAGGAGTTATGCAAACCCTGCCGGCGGGTGTTTCTCAATGGAGCCGGTCAAACGGCCTTATTAAGCTTTTCGTCGTGACTGCACGCGTGAAGTTTGAAATCGTTCTTTTTGCATGGATTTTGGATTACGATGTGTATTTGAATGTGCTGATCATAGAAATAAAGGTACTTCGGACGTTTCCACTTTGTAAGTTCGGCTTACATATCGAGACCCCTTTTCTCTCGGAAAGCACGTTAAGCCGTTGATCCCGATGTCATTCGTGGATCTTTGACAGTTGTTACTGCTCGTCTTGCTAGAGAATGGGCAGCAGCGTTCTCTATGCATTTTAACACCATACTGCGATCCCCAACACGCCTGCCAAGCGTGGTGATTATCGTAACCCCACTTTGCGGGTGCACCTTGATGATGACGGGTCGTCAGAAGCCCGAAAGTCTGACAACCAATCTTAACAAGTGTTATTACCCGGAAGCTGGGTGCTCGAGGTCAGATAGGTAGTCACTCCATGTAAAATACTGGTATTCAAAGAATATTGAGCTGCATCCGGTTAGACTGGAAGCTGACCACAACGTCGTTGGGAAAAGGCGGGCAGATTGATTAAAGTTAGACTCATTGATCAATCACCATGGTAACCTAAACAAAGAACGATTTATGACATATTTTTGTATTGATTAATAATTATTTATGCATTTCAAGTGTAATTATAATATCAATATTTAGAGAAACGAAACGTTGCTTCAAATAGATGCAGAATGAACGAATGAAAGAATGCCATTTTTGTTTTTATCTGTGGAACCATGAACCTTCTTTGGTACTAACTGATCCCCGAAAAGTCTTCGTTTTGTAATAAGAACACGTGTTGAGTCTGATATTAACTTGAATACCGTAACAATCCTAGATCTTGTGGTCTTGGTATAAAACAGTACTTAAGCATTTTTTTGTAATAAGACGGTTAATGTCCTTCTAGGGCGTCCACTCCCGGCGTTTCCACTCACCTCTGCTTTATAAATACCTTTTGTTTGTCGCCTTTCACTCATCCTCTCCACATGACCAAACCATCTAAGCATACTCTTTTCAATCTTTGTCACTACATCTTCTTTACATGACATTTGAAACCATTTAGTCAATTTAAGTACTTACCTATACAATTATATAAAACCAGCCAAGTGCGTGTCGGCCACGCACAATGAAGGGTTCCGTAGTTGGGATGAATTTATCCCACAACAAAGTTAACATTGTAGTTGATAATATGTTCTCCCATAGATCGATATACGTCACGGTCACTTCTCCAATTGCAAATGTAAGTTGGTCGACTATTACTCGTTATGTGGTAAAACCTACTTAACTGTGATAGCTTTCCTTCTAATTTCATTATAATTATATACTTAACTACTGCCTTGGATTTTTTCACATAATCAAAAAAAACCATTTAGCAAGCATTTACTTGACTCTAACAAAAAATTGCACTTTAAACGGATCTCTGAATATAAAAATGGTCTGCACAGACCCGTAATATTTTTGAACGGCCTATCCAAAGATACCCCACATCGTGGGATAGACGAGCAAAAATAATCATTCCCACTTTATGTGTAGGTAAGGGTACCTTCCTACCACTACCCCTACCCCCCTACCTCCCCCCCCTACCTTATTGTATCACTTTGTCGGCGTGATTAATAAGTATAGCCATGCCAGATTACAGCTTTCTAGTAAGTACTAAGCGTCTCTGAGCTAAGCCCGGGACAGACAGACAGACAGACGGACATGGTGAAACTACGAGTATAAGGGTTCCATGTTGAAATGAAATGAAATCGTTTATTCTGTAAATAGGATATTAAAATCACTTTTACACGTCATATAAAAAAATTATAATCTAGATGTAGCCGACATTTCCTATATGACTACCCCTGAGAAGAAATGGCGAAACAAACTCAGGGGTCAAAGTCTCTCAAGATCTTGGTCAGATCATGTGAGGACCATGTAGATCCGTGTCTGAAATGGTCTTTTGAGGAAAGAACCACACAAAGATCATTGGGCATTTTTGACCCAGTACCTTTGTTTTGCTCGGTGATTGATCTTCTTCTGATTTACTCAGCTCATCTCAGTCATTCATGCACACAACGATACTTTATTACATTATTTGCACGTCTTCCTTGCCATAACTTCTTTATATTATTCACTAATTGTTTTATTTGTAATCGTTTCATGTAATCTATTTTCTGTAAACATTGATTTGACAGCCGAACGAATGCAACCTATTGCGCCCGCGTCCCTTCGCTTGTCGTTCACTATCTCCGTAGGAGTATTAATGTTCTGTGTTCACTATAGACAATAGTCTCATCTGTCTATGGCATAGACAAGTGATGTTTCGAGTGTCGGGCGCTTAGGCCGGGCGTGAGCACAGACCACAATCTATTTAGTACATAGTTGCGTTTTATATTTAATTAATGCTTTATTTTTATTTATTGTAGGTGTTGTTTTATTTTTTTTATTACCCTAGTGGCATTTATGCGTATCCGTAGGTGAGTCCGTGGCATCACAGCGGGCCCTATCAGAATACCAGCGCTGCGGTATTTATTTTTTAAATATCGCGGCATTATGCTGAGATAGGGACCTTTTTGGCATCGCACAGGTTTTGGTTGTTTTTATTGTAAGTTAGTTTTAAGTGCTATATTTGTATTTCTTGTGCGTGTCCCGAATAAAATATTTTTCTTTCTTTCTTTCTTTTACCTCGAAGTAAGCGTCCACTATTGAAATGTGGTTTGTTTTGAAGGTGTAGGGTTAACAATTCACGGAGTGTATTTATTTTAATCCAAATGCATGGGGGAAAAAAGTTGTAAGTAAACAAGTAAAGTGTTAAGTTATTCATCGTTGGGCGCCAATCTGACGGCAGAGGAAACTTGGGAAGTGACAACATAAAATGTATATTAAAAAAAAATAGGAAGATTAAAGAGTGTGTGTGGGTAGGTCTAATAATAATAATAATAGATTTATTTTCAGGCATCTAAGGCCCATAGACAAAATACACAAAATAATATTACAAAATAATAAATTATTACATATAATAAAACCAACACTACAAAATCTAGTTACTACGTTGGGTTGGCGACGTATTAAGCTGAGTCGTGGTGTCATGTAGCCTTCCGCGAAAACGCCGATACATGACACCCGTCGGCCAAAATTCCTCCTTCAAGAAAGTGACCAGATGATGAGTCGGAACCGCACCACAAAAGATTTGAAGTTAATCTTATGGCGCGACTCCAACTTCTCGACTCTCAAGGTGAATTTGGTCTTCATCCTGATGTACTCCACGACCTCCGACGTACAGCTGCGTCGATGGAATAGCGGGACGCAGCAACATGTCGGGACCAGTCAATGCGGTACTGCACTGATTGTGACAAGCAGGCTCCTACTTCTTCTTCTCCACGCGAGTGAAGCCTTCTTTATCGAACTGCTTCGGAGGGTCTTTGCGAACCCCTCGTATTATTAGGCTGCCGCTGATGATTTGCGGGAGCTTTAATAACAGCAGCCGAGTAAGCACGTCCCGGTGTTGACGTGCTAATATTGGTCGGCGTCCCACCGATGGGGGACGCGGGGAGGGCGGGGCGCAGTTATGCATCGCTTGCAGTGAAGGCAGCCGGCGACGAGTCGAATTTTGCTGTCTCGGAACTCAGCTGCGATGCATTGAATGCGCCGTGACTTGTGTTGACGCTGATAGCTGGCTCATGTGACCTACATACCGTCTTGCGTAAATCAGCTACCTCAGTACGTAGATCACTGATGGTGGATTGCGATGCTTCCAACTTCAACTGCATCTCGACCAGGCTTGATCTTAGGGTTGTGATGTCCCGCAGCAGCCTGGTGACGTCAACGTGGTCGATATGTGATGGGAGGCAGCTTGCGCAAATCCTTCGCCACCAATGTCGGCACGTCGTCCGGGTCGGTCTCCTTTAACACTTTTATAATGTCTTGGAGACTCCTCTCTCCCTTTTCATCTCTCCTGCGGGACGGCATTCGGTCGGCCATATGTAGCGACTCATACAGCAATGTTTTCGCCCTGCGTATCTCCTCTTCATTGAAGTTGGATTTGCAGATCTGGATCATACTGACCTCGTCCATGACATCCAGCTGGTAGGTACTGCAGGAATGCCAGGACCTCGTTCGCCACAAGTTCCTCAAAATGCATGGTGGCAGCGGAATTTGCCGCGCTTGGCGCAAAATAATATCAGCGGATCGCACTGCACTACGATTTCCTTAGTTTTTATGACTGAAAAACTTGCCATCTGAACGGTTGTAAAACTGACCGATAGTTAAAAATAGTACCCCTGAGATAATCAGTCACACAATAAACTGGTTTATTCAGTCTAGCTGAAATGCTCTATTGTTTAGTGAACCTGGAGAACTCCATTGTTCAGTGTGTAGTTATCATATAATTGTGAGTCAGCTACAAAACTGTGTTCAATAGCATCTGTAAAATGACATTGGGTACTTATGTGTAATACAGAGCAATAATGAGTAAATATTTTGTTTTGTTTTAGATACCATATGCCGATCATCAAGCAGCGATACTTGTTTGTGATGGAACGTACATTTATGCGCAAAAAAGTTCCAATTTCCTGTTCCAAAGAGAATCCTATAGTTTTCATAAATATCGCAACCTTCTTAAACCCTTTTTGATAGTGTCTACCGATGGTTAAATACTCGATGTAGATGTCTTACGTTGCCGAAGGTGTGGGAATCCAAATGATAAGGCACGGGTTTCTTGTTCACAGTTTATATTGTTCCACATGCACAGATATAGTTCGGACACAAGCAGACAGATATTTATAAAAGGAGAAAGAATCAAGAGAGATGGATCACTCATACAGTTGGAGAAAGCACCGCAGGTAAGCAAGCTACTTTATTATGACCGCACGGAGTAAACAAATGCAATGCAACAGCAATGGCGTGAGAGGGCGAATAAGAAGCGCTTCGCGTCGGAGACGTGTCTCGACTGGCGAGCGGCCGCCGGCCGGCGGCGATGCCCGCGCGCAGCTAGGATACCTGTCCCGCGACCCCGCGCGTTCCCCTCAGCATTCCAGCGCCTGCGGCGATAAGGAACCGGTCGCCGTGGTGCGCTAGCTAGATCGATCGTAGTAAAATACAGTGCGTGTCTGTTTGTCTGTTGACATATTATTACTACGATACGATACCTAATTTATTAAGGATAAATACTAAGAGATACATACTAAGAGCTTATAACTAAACAAGTACACATTAAATAAATATTTACATTCAACGGATGTGTGGAGTCCGCCACACTCGACGTGCTCGGACCGCCGTTATGTTTGAAGCTGCCCGCATATCGCGAGTGTGGTGTACTTCTTTTCGTGGGCAAGACATCAGGAAGGATTAGATCCACCAGCAAGGTTTTTAGACGATGTTACGATTGATATTGATAATGTTGAATAAACTGTGAAAAAAATAATGTAGGTAGGTAACCATTTTCAGGTTTGTTCGAGGATTACTCATAAACTAGTATTTTTATAAATGGGTGCTTGGAATGATGCGGGAGAAACTGCGGAGAACAATATAGAAAAGCTCCTCAGTCCCTAAACATTATTGTGCCTTTTTAGGAAGATACGTGTGTAAGCAGTTTATATACTTAGAAGGATATACTTTCCCATACTTTTGAGGAATGCGACTCATCTCATTGGGTAGTATTCGTGGTCTTTAACATACTTCGACTAGTTTTGTGAATGGTCGCTGGTGGGTCACAGGTCTGAACAAAATGCCCATTTACCTTTGAGCGGACCTGTCCAATCAGTGAAAGCATTTGTCAGTAATCGTGCAGCTCAACTCAAAACTTAAGGAGCTCAACGACTCGACGAACAATACCAAAAAAAGGACATTTGGGTAGGCCGCATAAAGCGCTCAAAATGCCTGACCATCATTAAAACTTAACTGAGAAAAAGAAAAAAAAAGGAAAATATTTAAAGAAAAAGAAAAATGACCCACATAGTTCTCACATTCACAATAAAATAAAGCAATAAATATAATACTTTTCAAAGTAAACATTCATGTAAAATTGTATACAATATTCTGCAATGTCAATATGTATATAAAATCATGCATAATAATTAAATGTCAAGTTTTCCAGTTTTATCACAAGGCTAGCAGAGCGAGCAGCTCAATCCCAAGCTTTTTTGTCCTCTAAATAATCAGAAATTTTATAGTACCCTTTTTTACAAAGTTTGGTTTTAATACAGATTTTAAATCGTTTAATGTGTAAGTTCCGAATGTCAGTAGGAAGTTTGTTGTAAAAGCGTATACTCGTACATTGACCCATGAAAGAGTTGCCTACTCTGTGGAGGCGAGTGCGATGTACAGCAAGATGGTGTTTATTCCTGGTATTTAAACTATGAATATCGGACATTTCCTTACTTGTTGACTACGGAACCCTAAAAAAATATTGGGACAGTTCAAGTCTTCCATAAATAATACAAGAACAAAAGCATTTCAAGACGTCAAGAACAAAACCAAAATAAGTTATCACTAAGGTTCGCGATCCTTTTCTACTCAAACAAATATAAAATCGTTTCATTAAATAGATTTTCTTAACTAAAGTCCTCGTCCCGACCGGAAAATATTTCATTAGGCACGAACGAAAAGTTGTCGAGTTGAAATGATTGCTTTCAAGCAGCAAAATGTAAACAATGTAGAAAGTCTCACAGAATAGTTTCAAGAGGTACGTCCAACACGACAATAGTTTAATTTGTTACATTGTTTTTATGGAAAACTTGGCTTATATTGGGATCCTATTTTGGACAGAGTCTTCAATGGAATCATTGCCTGGACAGAGTCTTCAATGGAATCATTGCCTAATTGTAACATTGTCATGTAAGCTACGTCGTCTCTAATATTATTAGATATTAAAGATGTTTAAATTCTGATTCCTTCAGATTTTTACGGTAAAATATACTTCTTACGTTGACGGTATTTATTTACTTTAACAAAAACTGCCATCGGCCAACCAAAACAAAATTGGCTATTTTTGCCAGAAAGCCAGAAAACTGAAGTCGTAGTAAAGGAATAAAAATAAATAAACGCGTTATAGTTAAGTATTTCTAGAATAGCATTCTAAAAGTAATATATTGTCGTAACACACAAAGCCGTCTAGACCCGCCACAAATATTTATACACTATAAAATATTTATTTTAGGGTGCCAGAACCTGAGTAAAAAAATGACTACACGAGGACTACGACTACTTCGCTTTTTCTTTGTCAATAAATCTAAATATACATGGTTGTTACCATCGAGATATAAGTACTAACGTACTAGAGAAGCTACGTCAAATAACTGAATTGTCCTATTCTTCGTAATTTGAATCTTTAGTTCGCGCAGCGCTAAAATAATAACAATTCGTCTAAACCGTAACTAATTTACCACAGCGCTAGATTTGCTGCGGAAGTGTATTTATTCTATATAATTTATTATTGTCGGAAGTACTAGGCGCGAAAGAGCTAGAGAGCGACTGAGTGAGGTGCGGCGCGATCGCCGCAGTTTAACGAGACAAAGTAGGAATTTACGGTGTCTTCTCTAGTACGTTAGTACTTATATCTCGATGGTTGTTACTGACATTTTTTCGTGACTTAAATCTTTTCGTAATCATAATAAAAAAACACAGTTGACATTAATAAATAATAAATTGCGTCCAGGGGGCCTATAATGGACGTACAGTTCATATCCCGCAATTCATCTGCTTGAAAGTTTTG
Organism: Tiliacea aurago; assembly: GCA_948098905.1. Taxonomy (NCBI): domain Eukaryota; kingdom Metazoa; phylum Arthropoda; class Insecta; order Lepidoptera; family Noctuidae; genus Tiliacea; species Tiliacea aurago. Next base: position 28,908,649 of record OX402578.1, read on the forward strand.
TATGGAGTTTCGTAAAATGGTCCACTAAATAAAAATTTTAATTCAAATTCAAATAATTTATTGTGGATCATAGGTTCATAAGATGTTGTGTTAGTTACAGGTAAGTCTGCTATGTCCCGCCATTGAGGCATACAAAATTCATAACATAAATTCGGTACATAGATCAAATACAATACATCAAATTATCATGCAATACATAAAGATTAAATTAGTAGATACGTATAATATACTTATGTCAAATTACAAATTAGTCATTTTTACAAAAAAAAATGCTGTAATGAAGTCTAATGTCAAATAGCAGCTGTCAAACAGATGAATTGCGGGATGTGGGATGTATGAATTTTACGCAGATCATATTATGATTCTGCCAAAGCGTCCATTTTAGGCCCCCAGGTTCTGTCACGAAATATTCCTTCACTGTGGCAATGGTTTCCTGAAACATTAAGGAACTTACCTATTTAAGTATGGCTTGGAAAAGTGACGTAAAATTTCAAGCTACGCTGAAATGTTTCAGAGTTCCTTTAATTTTTAAACTGTGGAACTTATTGAGAAACTCTTGCACTATAAACCTCCCTAATATAGGTTCATCCTACAGTATTGTTTGCGTATCATATCCTGCAGCTAAGTCTCGACTTACATAATGCAGTATCGGCAAACTTAGTGTTCTCGCATCAAGTTTGTATTGCGAGTTCATTGATTCAAAGGAGTTCATAGTAAATGGAAGACTTATAATTTAAAAAAAACTCATTTAAAATTTTTACATGGCTTCCAACAAATCAAATATTGCAAAATGTCTGCACAAAATGTCGAGGAAACTGTTCAGTAATTTTTGCAGTAGATGTCCTTGCTAAAGGTATGACAAGAGCACAAAACTAGTTAATAAAAAAAGGGAGAAACAGGCATATGATTGAACCGATTTTACTTTGCCACATAATTAGCAATATACCTACTGTGTGTTGCAAGTTTGTGTATGCGGCAGAAAACTCTTTTCCAAAAGATTAAAAGTAAACTGTCACCGGACGAAAATGAACCCCTTCATGAGCATATAGGCGATTCCTATAATTCTTGTACAGTGCATCTTTCACGCTGAATGTTTTTACTATCAGAGTGGTCGCATATATGTCAGAAGATGCGTCGCGTATCGTCAATCGCGTAACGCCAGAACTGATAAATAGATAATAAAAAAAGCAAGCTTACACACTCAACCGATGATGCGTTAGTGCATCGAACATACTAGCGAAGATACGTCCGACGCATCTTCCATCAGAAATGCAACCACTCCATTTACTACCGACTCTGTGACAGTTAGGTACAAAATCTTAGCGATTGTTTCTCTTTGGTGTTGTAGTTTCTGAAGCGAGTGACCGCTCGATACTCGAGTTAGAATGTTAGAGTGGCTTACAGACGAACTTGGAGTGTTTGGTCATACACGGAGTTTAGTGGTGTTTAACTAAACATACCCAAGAATTATGGCTGGCACCTTACATTTTCCTCACGAACCTCACAGTTTCATTTGTAGCAATATTTCAAAGCTAACAAGTTCAACGGGTCCATCTAGTAGTTTTTCGTCGAACTGCCGTGGCCTTATGACCAAAACTTAGTTACCTACTAACATGATGATCATGCGGAGAAACGTTTTTCAAGAAACGTTTTTGAATACTGCGAGTATTCTCAGACCCTAAAAAGCTGGATCAAATCCTTTAAAAAATTTCGCAATTACAAAATCTGATTTTCCTGGGAGTCTAATAATCGAATAAAGTAGAATCTTAAATTGAATCGTGAGCTGGTTGTAGGAACACGATTCATCGTTTAGTCAGTATCGATATTTACTCGGATACTGAAATCGAGTTATCGGCGTCCATTCTCTTGGAATCTAGTTGATGCGTTGAAACTGGGTTTATTGGTGACATTGTTTGTAAGGTCTGTCGGGTAAGCAGTTTTGTCGTTTGTGGGTGGTCGTCTTCAAATAATACTTATATAATTAATGTACTTAAACAAAATATTGTAAAACATTTTTTAAAAGAGTAATGGTTTAGTTTCTTGCCCATTCTTCTCCATAAGAAACTACCTTTTAGAAGGTACAACTAGAATCAATTCAATTTTTTTTATAAATATTGACGTTCAAAAGTGCCTGTTATGTTCATATTTGAAATCAATGATTTGACTGTCACTGTGACTTTGGGACTTTTAATTTATTTCGTTAAAATTATCGTGTTAGTTTTTAAAGCAGCAAACTTCTGTCAGTGATTTGATAGTTCTGAACTGCGCCTTCTTGAGTAAATTAAGGGAGATTTTACTCAAGAAGAGCTTTACGCAATTTAATTAAAAAGCATCTTTATAATGCTATGGTTTTACCTACAAGTATGATTAAAAGAGGAAACGGTACTCTTGATGATCTACTTCTTTCGTGACGATTGGTTTTGAACCGTACAAAACTTTACGTAAATAAATAATCATAGTATACAAGCGCATTGAGTTATTCTTTTTCTCGGAACATCTCATACAAGTCAAACGTTGATTTGAAAGCATAAACGGTCCAGTATGTGCTAATGTTTAAATAAGATATCCGATGTTATAACGTCATGTGTATCTTCCAATAAAAAGTATCAATTATTGGTATTATTGTTATAAATTAAAACCCCCATCCAATATTTGCTTGCAGCCATTATTTACTTATTTACTGGATCATTGCTTAAATTGTTTCAATTGGTTCGCGGTCACGAGTAATTTACTTTTGAAAATTATGCAGTACGAGTAATACCATTGCGGGCGCTAATAGTATGGAAAAAATATTCAATTAATTTACCGTTAAAGTTTAATGGGCTGTTCAGTACTCTTTGCCTTTTATATTTTTAAAGCGTTTAATTTATATTTTATCAAATTCTTTATGGAATCCTGCGGATTTTAAATCTAGCATTTGATACCGATGGTGACCTTTTTAGGGTTCCGTACCAAAATGGTAAAAAGAAACCCTTATGATGATACTAAGTCTGTCTGTCTGTCTGTCACACCTGGATATCTCAAGAACTACTAATGCTATCAACTTGAAATTTAGAATCGTTTTAGATGACGTTTGCCTAACTATTTTGCAAACAACAAATAAATTTTAAAAAATATTTTTTTTTTTGCAAAAGGGACTGAAAGGGCGTCTTAAAAATTTGTAGTGGGGCGACTAGGGCATTTAGATCTAAACCAGGGTTATTACCAAGTAAGTTTAGATAAAAACAGTAGAGAGTATACTGCATTCACTACCAACACTGGACAATACCAAATGAGGAGGTTACAGATGGGACTACAGACAAGTCTTGTCTGGAAGACAAGTCCAAGTGCTTTCAGCAGAGTAATGAAATGAAGTGGAGCTACTAGGGCATGTGGAGTATCATATGAAAGAACTTTGTTTGCACATTCTCAAATATGTTTTGTTTTTTTTTAGGCAGCATCGTTTGCGACTTTTGATGAAAAATGTAAAAAAAATACCGTTCCCCCCCTTATCTCCGAAGTTTGCATAAATAAAAATCTGAAGTTATTCTATGTGATAGAAGTTTATGTAAAGATTACAGGAAAAATAAAACGATATCTCTTAAAATCACAGTTTTACACAAATCATCAACATCATATATACGTACGGAACCCTCGGTGCGCGATTCTGACTCGCTCTTGACCGGTTTTTTTTCCTTTCTGAGCTAGCCTTAGACTACTGAAACTTGTCCTCATTAAGAAGCCAGGGCGCCCGGCGGACTCTCCGTCCGCTTACCGGCCCATTGTGCTGCTCGACGAGGTGGGCAAGCTCTTTGAAAGAGTAATTGCAGACCGCCTTGTCGGGTGGCTGGTGCGGGTGGGGCCGGATTTGGTGGAGAGTCAGTTTGGTTTCCGCAAGGGGCGCTCTACGGTGGACGCCATCATGCGCGTTCGAGCCCTCACAACGGGGGATGCTGTTGCCGGGGTGGGGTAGTCTTGGCGGTGTCTCTTGACATCGCCAATGCCTTCAATACCCAGCCCTGGAGTTGCATTAGGGAGGCACTTCGGTATCACCGGATGCCGACCTACCTCTGTCGAGTGGTCGAGGCCTATTTGACGGACAGGGCCGTCATCTACCCCGGTCACAACGGAGAGTGGAACCGGCGAGAGATGTCGTGCGGTGTCCCACAGGGATCGGTCCTGGGGCCGCATCTGTGGGACATCGGTTACGACTGGGTGCTGCGCGCCGACCTCCCTAGCGGCGTCAGCGTAGTATGCTACGCTGACGACACGCTGGTCCTGGCGCAGGGGAGGTCGCATCAGGCGGCGGCTGAACTGGCGGCACGCGGGGTTGCGACAATCGTCAATAGGATCCGGCAATTGGGACTCGAGGTGGCCTTGCACAAGTCCGAGGCCATGTGTTTTTATGGTCCTCGGAACGCGCCACTGTCGGGTTCCCAAATAACGGCAGGAGGGGTTCAGATCGGCGTCAAGTCGACGATGAAGTACCTGGGACTCGTCCTCGACAGCCGGTGGAACTTCGTGGAGCATTTTCGACGTTTGGCTCCCAGACTGGAGCGAGCCGGGGCTGCCTTAAAGCGGCTCCTGCCCAATCTAGGGGGTCCAAATGCCTCCTGCCGGAGGCTCTACGCGGGGGTCGTGCGGTCCATGGCCCTTTACGGGGCACCGGTGTGGGCGCGTTCTATAAGGCTGCGACCAGCCCAGCGGTTGAACGCGTCCCAAAGGGTCATGGCCATCAGGCTGGTCCGAGGATACCGCACGGTCTCCCGTGAGGCGGCGAGCCTCCTTGCTGGACTACCGCCATGGGATCTGGAGGCAAAAGGCCTCGCGCACGTCTGGGAGTGGCGCGAGGAAGCTAAACGCTGGGGTGAAACTCCGCTGCCGCGAGAAATCACGGCACAGCGGACAGAGCTCCGGCGGGATCTTATGGCGGCATGGAGAGTGCGATTGTCGCAACCCAGCGCTGGGCACGCCACAATTGTGGCGATAAGTCCCCTCTTTGAGGAGTGGCTAGACAGGCGCCACGGCGTCCTCACCTTCCGCCTGACGCAGGTCCTCACCGGACATGGTTGTTTCGGGAGGTTCCTGTTCAGGATAAAGCGGGAGGAAACGCCCGGGTGTCACCACTGTGTGGATCGCCCGGAGGACATGGTGGAGCATACGGTGGAGGTCTGCCCAGCTTGGGCGGAGCACCGCCGTGTCCTCACGGAGGCGATCGGCGGCGGCGATCTTTCGCGTCCGGCCCTGGTTCAGGCCATGGTTCGGAGTGAGAGTGCATGGGAGGCCGTCACCTCCTTCTGCGAAGCAGTAATGCTTGCGAAGGAGGAGGCGGAACGCGTGCGGGAGAGGCAAGGTTCGCGCCCTCGCGCCCCTAGTCGCCGCAGGAGACGCCCCGGGCGTCGGGAGTCGCAAGCCGATTTCCGGCCACCGTAGGCGCGGGCCTGCGGACGGTGAGCGATGGGTAGCTCACTGTCCGATAAGGACCAGGCCCGGGTCGATGGCGCGTCGTATTCCACGCGCGCCTCAAAGAGTTGTCAGCACCAACTGACGGGGTCCGCTAGGGGCAATGCCTGCCAGGGTTGCGAGTTTGTCCAAAAGGGATATCGTGGCCCTGGCACACAGGCAAATGAAGGAATACGGGTGGGTTTTAGTCAGTAAAAGTCTGACACGCCCTCCCGCTCAGCCCAGAGCGGGAGAAGTTATTTGATAATTTCCCACCCAAAAAAAAAAAAAAAAAGACTACTGAAACTTACAAACACTTTACATCAATGGCATTATACATTGTAATTTTGAACTTTTAAATAATGATGGACAGTACGAGCATGGTGATAGTTAATTGCCTAATTGGGACACTTACCTATAGTTAACAATATTATAGCTTGATAGCTGCTGCCCACGGTTTCACCCGCGTGCCTTTTTTTTAAATAAAAGAAGTGTAACATAACATAAGAACCTAACTGATGTTATAAGTAATATCAGCTATCTGCCAGTAAAATTCCCGACAAAATAGGTCAAGCCATTTCGAAGATTAGCCGGAACAGACAGACAGATAGACCAATATTTAAAAAAATAGTTTTTAGGGTTCCGTACCTCAAAAGGAAAAAACGGAACCCTTATAGGATCACTTCGTTGTCCGTCTGTCTGTCTGTCAAGACCCTTTTTCTCAAGAACGCATGGAAGTATCAAGTTGAAATTAATATCAAATACGTAAGTCTACGGTCTCTTGGAGTCGAGGCAATAAAAAAATACGGCAATTTAATGCAACATTATTTTGATACTACCGGGTACTTACCGTTGTCCTTCTTTTTTTTTTTGAGTGGGAAATTATCAAATAACTTGAGGGAGGGAGTGTCAGACTTTTACTGACTAAAACCCACCCGTGTTCCTTCCGTTGCCTGTGTGCCAGGGCCACGATACTACCGTTGTCCTAGAATCATAAAATTTGGTAAGAAGCAAGGTCTCACAGCACATGTAAAGGAAAAAGTCCGAAAATCGTTAATTAGTAGATAGTTTTATCACATTTGTTTTTCTGCGATTACTATCTTAAATTGGCAGTTGGAAAATTGACCATGGCGTATATCGATGAATGGGAGAACATTTTTTTCAACTACAATGTTAAGTTTGTTTTTGGGATAAATTCATCCCAACTACGAAATCCTGAAGTGTAAAGGTAAAGGTAAAAAAAAAAACTGTCAGTCGTAGGACTGCACGTCAGAAGTGAAAACTGTTAGTCGTAGGACTGCACGTCAGAACTGAAAACTGTCAGTCGTAGGACTGCACGTCAGAAGTTAAAACTAAGTAACTTGTGAATTGTATCGAAGCGTTCGGTGATGATGACGCGAGTTCCATGATTTTTGTTCACCCAAAAAGTGCTTAACGCGTCTAAAGTTGTTTTCACTTCAAAAATCGGCCAAGGTGCGTGTCGGACACGCACTCTGCCGGTTTTTTTTGTTACAAGTACCGTAAGTGCTTTTAAATACTTTAGTAAAACGCTGTTATTTTGACATTACAAACAGACACTTCAATTGTATTTATTTGTATGTATAGATTCTCGTAGCGAGTTATATAGATTTTATTGCTTTTGTTTTGTAGGTAACATAAGCATTTTAGGTCTGTCACCTGCTCTAAAATGGAAAAATACAGGACGAAACTCGAATCTATGAGAAAGAACTCAATAATGATCCTGAGGCAGACAATGGGCAGTCAAACTTCCACTACAACAGCTTGGTAAATCCATTTTTCATGCAATACCCTAATGTGCTTAAGTGAATAACCCATTCTACGTCTCTACTTAGACCGCTAAACGTATAAAAAAATATCCACTTATAGTAGAATTGTTTATAAATTGAAATAAGCTTTTATTTTCAGATCTTATCAATCACACGTTTCACAAAAACTTTACATAATTTTGCATTTAGATACATTTTCCATTACAATTTAAATTATTCAAGTTTATCTTAGTTTGGATTTAAGCTGAACGAAAGTCTTTGTTTTACCATTTTTCTTTTCTTTTAAAACATCATTGTTTATTCATTTGAAAGTTGAATACAAGGCTGAGATAGAATTTGTAATAATTCAACGAAAATACTTTAACGTGTTCTATAGTTGTTTTACAATTAGGTACAAAAGATATTACTAAATTAGTTAAAAACATGTTCAATTTTAGTTAAGTTGCAGTGCTTCAGTCATGAAACGGGTTATTCCCAAAGTACTCCATTCTTTTGATCAAAAAGATAAGAATCTCATAAATTAATTCCCGAGTTACTCCAAGGAATTAGAATTATTTAAAAATACTTATTATTTTGTTCCCATTCTGCTCCATAGGTATCTGGAATTATTCTCAAAGTACTCCACCGATTGTTTGTTATCAATTCTCAAACTGCTGCCATCTACATAATTACCTATAAAATACATAAATTTCATTAAAGACAGTCACAAAAACTCTTAAAATAAAGTTTAAAGTTTAGCATTTTGTTATAACGTCTTAAATTAGCTTTTTGATTAAAATGGAGTGTAGTACTTTGAGAACATTTTAATATTATCATGGAGTAGAATGAAACCTAATTAAAAGTATTATATTTTTCATGGAGTAGTTTGGGAACTCTTTTTGGAGTACTTTGGGAATAACCCCATGAAGCAAAAGGACTGCCTACTCCAATGGAAAAGACATGAGTGGAAGGTATGTATGGGCCTATGTTATAAAATAAATAAATTATATAAAAAATAAAAATAAATATTTCAGAAACTTGTACAACTTTTACAGTAAATCTTACATAGGGACCTCCTTTTAAGTAAAAGATATACCTGTGCTAGGAGATCCCGCTCTCCAATGACAAAATAATTAATTGGTTAAAGTGGTGTACAATAAGAAAATAGAATTAACACAAAAAAAAGAAAAAATTAAAAAAAAAGAAAACAAAATAAAATCCCAAATTAAACAACACAAGACTCGAACTAAAACTATAACTAAGTAAGTAATAAGTTTATTGATTCAAAATATACATAGACACGGGTTGTATACTAGTTACATGCTAAGACTTAAACAACTAACAATGGACACAAGTGGAAAAAAAAAAAAATAAAATAATTGTCTTTAGAAACAAAAATTTAAATCCTGTCTCCTAAACTAGGGGTGGCCTGTATCTTAGGAGACAGAACTAAATAAAAAGAAAAATAAAAACTTAGAGATATATCCTAAAACAGTTATAGTTATGTAAACCTCGAGCACACTCCTTGTCACCCAGAATATCAGTCGATAAGGCCTACGGACAACCGTGGGTCAAACGAGGATATAATCTCGGACCTCCTCAGGAGATTTACATGGCCGTAGGAGTGTGAATGAATTTCCTTAATCCTTGGGTCGATGACTACCCAATTTGCATGTGATGGTTCTAAAAAATGCCCTGGGTGAGATTCCTATGGAGATCCTCCTAACTATCCTAACTAATATTATAAATGCGAAAATGAGTTCGTTTGTTTGTTACGGTAAAACAGCTAAATGGATTTGAATGAAACATGGGTAGGTAGATCATGACCTGGAAAAGAACATAGACTACTTTTCATTCTGGATCCCAGACGAAGTCGTGGGCAACAGCTATTTTCCCATAAACCATTAAGGCTTCTACATACCGGGGCGACTTGTCGCGCGACGCGACACGACACAAAGGCATCGCTCGTCCCGCGACACGCGGGACCTTTGTGCCGTTTCGCATCGCGCGACAAGTCGCCCCGGTATGTAGAAGCCTTTATTATACTTAACGGCACGGTTGGCGCAGCGGTTAAGCGATTGACTGCTGCGCTGCGTGTCACGAGTTCGATTCCCGCACGGAACAAATATTTGTATGACCTACAAGTAGTTTTTCCGGGTCTGGCTGTTTGTGTATGTGAGTTTAAATGTTTGTAAACGCATCCACAATACAGGAGAAATTCCTAGTGCGGGGTAAAGTTTAAAAAAAAAAAAAATAGTAAGTCGAACATGATACATTGCTACAAGATTTTTTTTGCGTTCGAGTGACGTTGACAGGGGGGCGCTAATATATTCATAAAACAAGATTACGGCGTAACTTCCGATTTTGGTCACGTGCCATAATAACCTTTTAGTGCTATAGTTATCAATGTTTTCATTCAATCATTAATTTATTCAATATCTGCTACAACAATAGCGTTTTAACCCAAATACCCATCACTTTTAACTCATTTCAAAACAATAACTTCCATTGGAGTTTTCTAACAATTCTGAACACAATCCGACAGCCATCCAGTCAATTCGCTGTTGAAAATATTCAGGCACCCGCGGGGCCTGTAATAGTTTGGCGGCCGCAATATTGCATTACATTGAACAGAGATTATACAAAATATGGATACGTTATTAAAAATAAATAGTTTCTACACATAGAAGGTACCAAACCTTCTATGTGTAGAAACTATTGATTTTGTCTGTGTGTGTGTGTGTGTGTGACTATGTGTAGAAATTATTGATTTTAATATGAATTAAGTACTTGTTGTGCTAATAAAAGCACCAAGCCATGACAGTACTATGTATTTCCTTCCAGGGTTGCGAGTTTGTCCGAAAGGGATATCGTGGCTCTGGCACACAGGCAACGGAAGGAACACGGGTGTGTTTTAGTCAGTAAAATTCTGACACGCCCTCCCGCTCCTCCCAGAGTGGGAGAAGTTTTTTGATAATTCCCCACCAAAAAAAAAAATGCTACTATGTATTTCATTACCCGCATGCGGTTATGGTCGTCATACATCGTATTAACTTTTTTAAACCATACAGAGCATTATAGGGACACATTATAGGGACAGTTTGAAATTAGTATTATAAGCACTGCCCACATGCGTTCTTTGGTCGGTGATCTCACCATGAAATCGAATTGGTCGACCAAAGTCGTGATGTACTTAAAAGGAGGGGCGTGCCCCTCTTTTTTTAAGTACATTTTGAGCATATTCAGCCAACAAAGGTAAATTATCTGGTACGTCTCAGTATACATTCTATGATCTGCGACATGGAAGTACCTCGGTATATTGGAAAAGTTGCTGAGGTCGCGAACGCGTGGTGCATTTCACGCCATATTTGCCCCCAAACGTCGGTGACGGGTGCATGCAATTATTCCAAGTGTCAAGTGCTGAGAAATAGGATGCTTCTTGAATATTATTTGTCTAGGAAATTGTCAAAAATTTTGGACGCTTCAACGAAACCGACTTCAAATAAAATCGTTGCCTTTGAGAAATACTTTTATATTAAATAAATATTTTTTTTAATATAAATATAATTTTATAACTACCTATTATCCAAAAACGAAGGTTAAACACATTCAAAGTGTTTGTAATTTTTCACAATGCTTTCATGAGACGAACCATGCACCGAAAAAAAAATTGATTTAGTCAGTGTGCTGTTAGAAATTGCCCAATTTTTTTTACTTTTCAACAAAACTCACTTATCTTGAAATACCAGCACACATGCTACCTCCACCTGATATATTAGTTGCTGTATCCAGCGACAGCAATTATAAACGCAGGGCATAACTTACAGGTCGCGTGAGTTCATGCATTAAGTACACCGTGTTCTAATTTATTAGTGGCTTTCTACTGTAGATATTAATATCCTTAAAAATTGGTGAGAACACTGTGCTCCGTGATTAGGTATGGCGTGTTGTTATTGAAGGCTGATTTTATTTGATTAAGGAGTATAAATAATATGCCATAAGTCTAGGAAGAGCTGCTTAGCTGTAAATGGCTTTCTACCGTAGAAAATCTTATTTATTTATTTAACCATTTATGTACACACATATAAATAAACAAACAAGAAGAAATGAACAGAAAAATCCGTACAAAGGTGATGGTTATTTCTAAAGAAATAAGCAAAGCTAGCTTAAGCCTGTACCTGTGCATTTGTGCTTGATATTTTTCATTTCAACGTCGACCAATCAGAGGGCCTAAAATTGACGCTTTGGCAGAATCATAATATGATCTGCGTACAATTCGTATCCTGCAATTCATCTGTTTGACAATTTTGTATGGAGTTTCGTAAAATGGTCAACAAATTATGAATTGCTTTATGAAGTCTAATGTCAAATAGAAACTGCTAAATAGATGAATTGCGGGATGTATGAATTGTACGCAGAGAATATTATAATTCTGCCAAAGCGTCCATTTTAGGCCCCCTGTATATTGCTTAATATTATTTCGTAGGCCAATGACGGTAAAGTTACATTGGAGTTTTTGGAGTCACTACGCATATGCTCAAGAATTATACTTTTCATAGGGTTTCAGTAATGAGTATCCAGTGCTCTTTTTACCTGAATGTGGCGAACCTTAAAAGGAGAGCAATGTTCTGTTTAATAATATGAAACAATCTTGCTACACGAAGCTAACAACCAATTTAATGAGCAACTCGTATTTCTAGTAGCTCGCGATCACTAGCTTGTATTCATTTTTTTCTTTCTTAGCCTAACAATTTGCTGGGTACTCGATCTCCCATTTGGCGCTCAAACGTACGTATTTATAATATTCGTTTGATAGACCAAAGTAAGTCAACTGAAACTATTTTATGTTCAATGGGGAACAAATGGGTAACTGACCGACTAGGTAGATGCTACTCCACCTGACAGTTAGTCCTGACATTGCAAGCCAGCCAAATCCTATAACAAACACAGTGAATGTTGTCTAATTTTATTGGTGAAGTAGTAATCCATCCGATACACATAGCAAGGCACACATCGCTATTTGAAATTAAGTAGATATTCTGCTGTGGGGCAAAGCCGCTGACATTCAAAATATATTATATTTGTTCCTCAAAAACGAGCCGTGCGAGCAATTTAACAGCAAGCAGTTTCTGCTGAGAGTTTTTTTTTAAGATATTAATATTCTCACGGTGGCATCACAATAATAATTCATCTTAGCCAAAATCTTATTTATTAGGCAAAATATACACGTATACACTAAAAACAGTGATATTCACAATATTAACACCAGACATAAGGACAAATTACGTGCTTTATTTCATCGGCTTCTTATGGTTCATAACTCATTTGTTGGACTTGGTATAACCTTTTATAACAAGCTAACCCTTCTTTGCTAGATTTGCTTTAAGTAAAATCCAGCCTTTGCTCAAAGGCGTATTCAACGACTAGTTAATAACATAAGAATAGTCGGTCGCTGTGAATAACTCAAGACAATGTTTATGTTCTTTCTCCAGAATTAGCTGACCTACATGAGTTTGTAATTTAAACTATGTTTTTTTTTTATTAGATGTATGGCGTAGTATATGTGGTTAGCTAGTGACCTTGACAATTGATCATATATTATTCTTCCCTTAGATGTCACTGCTTGCGTTAGCGTCGGGGGTCGGGTTGCCTGCTTCCCTCAAATACGGCGAGGGGGGTGATGGCTGAAACGCAAAGAGCGTAATGCTTGTGAATGGGTGCTGCTTGAGGTGACTGGTCGTCTTGCTGACCATGGTTTTGTTATTATTAACTGTTTATTTATTTTACTTCGATGCTCCTAGTTCATAATTTGTGACATCGAGTTACAGTTATAGCTATGTGAACGCGGGTACGCCCTTTATTTATGCAGGCAGGTTTTTATTTAGGTATTATGTTCTGTTTACGATTTACGGTTTAGTTTTCGATTTTTTTTAGTTCCCTACTTCAAAAGTAAAAAACGGAACCCTTATAGGATCACTTCGTTGTCCATCTGTCTGTTGTTGTCTGTCAGCCTGTCAAAACCCTTTTTCTCAGGACCGCGTAGAGGTATCAAGTTATAGCTATAAAAATACGGTGATTTAAGCGAAATTTGATACTCGCAAATAAATCAAAACCTATACTTCCTGTTGACCAAGAATCATGAAATTTGGCAAGAAACAAGGACTGCACAAATATAGGAAAATGTCCGTAAATCGTTAATTTGTAGTTTTATCACAATTTTTTTTTTGCGATTACAAACTTACATTTGCAGTTGGAAAATTGACCGTGGCGTATATTGATGTAGTATGGGGAACATGTTTTTCTACCACAATATTAAGTTTGTTTTTGGGATAAATTCATCCCAACTACGGAACCCTCATTGTGCGTGGTCGCACGTACTTGGCCGGTTTTTTTATTATTTTTTGTTGGTATAGTGGCGTGTGCTAGCTGACAAACAATTTAATGTATTGTTTTGTGTTGCGTAATGTAAATTATTTTGCATACTATTGTATAGAATTAAGTTTTTCTAACTGAACAGAGTCTGACAGCTGGGGAGTTTGTTGCCTTTTTCTTCCCAGTCTAAGCACTAGGAAGTGGTGAAGGGCAAACGTTTTGGGGGACTGATTCATGTCATTTTCACGTTCGAACGTGCTGATTCTTAGCCTAGTATGAATAAATGTCTTTTGATTTGATTTGAAAGCTTAAAATATAGTCTGAAGTTTTTATTTAGATTAAACGACAGATAATCCGATTTTTAATAATTTATTTATTTATTATTAAAATCTCCCTTACAACTATCTTTTCAGGTGTAGATCTAATGATATAGCGCGGTCTTAAAATTAGCTTACAATTTAAACTATGAAAAACGTTAAAAACTAGTAGTACTTATAATAACATCTAAAAAACAATAACTATTTTACTAACTTCCCTAAATATAAAAAACACAATATTTAAAATATAAAAAAACAACATTATAGCCTACTCTAATCTACACTATAACATAAAATAAACAACAGTATTTTTGCGAATTCACTCAAATGGCATGTAAATAAAAAAAACAAACATTCTAAAACAAATATACTGTGGCATGTAATAATCAAACGCTCAACATAATTTCTGTAATTATACAAAGACGAAGTGACTTAACTGTTCACAGCTTACACGTCATAGACCTCTAAAAGACACAATGAGCAAGCCAAATGAATATTCCGGACACATTACTGCAGCTCCTCAAAGGACAGAACAAAGACATTCAAATCCCAGGATTAAATACTTATTCGTCTAATGCACGTATAGCAAGGCGCAAATTAGTGCCTTGTCCGCGGTCACCCGGACAAAGTTTTAATGAAACGTACATTCATTTGGGGAGTCCCAATGCATTTGCATGAGAAATGCTCTTATAAATCTAAAGTAAACAGGAGCGCAGGTAAATTGCACATGTTGAATTTATTGTTGAACCTGTCGCCTTCATAGTGAGTTGGAGCTTGCTACTGTTTGTTTTCGTTTGTTATTCGTATTAAATTAATGTGTAAGTTAATTATTTTGGAGTTCCTGATTTGCATTGCATTTTTACACGCAACAGCAAACAGGTTAATTATGTTTTCCACACGTATCTTTGTATGTGGGATTCTTTATACAGCGTGCCGCTACAGGTGACACTAATTTGACACAGTGGTAGGTATTTTTTTTTAATAAATTATAATATATAAATCATTATAAATAGAAAAATAAAAAACAAACATACAAAATAATAAAGCTCTCTCTTTCCTTCAATTCGCCTACTCCTTGCACATTATTTGTTTTAATTTCATTGATTCGATGTTATGATCCAGGTTAATTACCTTTGTGCTACGCTGTTTAAATCAGTTTGCTCCAAGATGCTATTTTAGAAAATTGTAAATAAATCAGTAAATATTAATGTTTTATGAAATTAAAATATTTTCCCAAAACGTAGACGAAACTGTTAATAATTGTGTGTTAAATTAATGTCGCCACTGTAGCGGCACGCTGTATACTTGAAGTATTCCTTGAATACTTCAAGTATAGAATACATGAAGTGTCTATCGACTCATTTATGCCATGCAGTGGTTATATAGGCTAGCTTTTGGTTTAAAAAAAAATGGCCGATTATACATGTCAACATGAGTAATGTCATGGTTTCTTTTGTTTTAAATTATTATACCGCCTAAGAATTTATTCTCCTGGAGGAGGTTGGGGCTGCCACGCTTTAGTAGTGCCTCGGGTATGTTCGCGGACGCACAGACTGACGGCTTCGCTGCGATCAGACGCAAGCGTGCAGCATCCCTGTTGCGCAGAGTGCGTGGCAGCTCCATCAGTCTCCTGGGTGTCATTTCTAGCAAACTGGATTGCCCTATTATATACTTTTTAAGCCAGCTGCATGTACCTGTTAATAGGAACGTAGTTGATAGGAACTTGTTGTTTTTGTTGTTGTGGTATGTGTTGTATACAGGGTGGAAGGGACATCGACGCGAATCCGTTTACCATGGATTCAGTACATCATTCCTGACCCCCCTGCGTTAAAATTTCTCGTCAATAATTTAAAAAAAAAACAGGTGTTTCCTACCGAAGTGCAATACCTACGCGGTCAAAATGTATGGAACAGCGAATTTTTTTTTTAATAACCGACAAAAAAATTTAACGCAGGGGCGTCAAGAATGATGTACTGAATCCATGGTAAACGGATTCGCGTCGATGTCCCTTCCACCCTGTATATTACTAACATAGTTTGTGAGTAAATGTGTGTTTGTGTTACTAACGTTATGAGTCCATGTTACTTGAAAATAAATGTTTTATTATATTATAAAACGTTTCTTAAATTATTTTTTCGGGTCAGTTAGATTATACCAAAGATTAACATTGAGTTCCCTCAATGTTAATCTTTGGTATAATGATGGCGCACGACGCTAGAATTGCTAGCAATATTGTTTCTGCAAGAAATGAAATGAACACAAATTGCAATAAAATAAAAACTAGAAATAATCGATGAGAATTCAGTAAAGACAAAAAGCAAGCTAAGGATTGGAATTGAGTTCGATGAATATGATAATCGAATAGCATATATCGCGGAAATAAAAAACTGAAAATGACCGTTCAAGTTAGTTTGTTCTGATTGATGGCACAGTATGTTACAATAGTATACTTAGATGTGCCCACTTGATTTAAATTTACATTGAAATGTTGGTAAAAATGCCTAATACTATCAGGTATATTTAAGCATTTATAAGAGAGTTTGAAAAAGCCAAATCGTCTAATTAGCAAATCACAAATGAATCAAAACAATGTCAATAGGCACAAGATGTTTAAGTTTTGTTGAATACTAGTATCACAATTTATTTCTGTGTGAAAACGAAGCGTCACGACACTTTAAACACATTCCAATCTAATCCGGTATTAAAACTATTGTATGCTGAAGCATTAATAGCTGCCGACATTTACCGAGTACACGGCACCGTACGATGAGAGCCCGGTCATATCTGAGCAAATACTAAAACTCCAGCAGATATCAGAATCACTTCTATTGAACCGGACCTGGTTTTGTTTGAAACTGTTCCTGAGACGTTTGATAGTTTAGGATGTATGCTTTGAGAATTAGCAGGAATTTGAAGTGAAGAGAATATGAAGATATTCTTTATTTGTGCATTTTTGAGCTTATATTATTGCGAAATATGCCATTATTATCTAAGTTACATGACTTTTACTTATTGGACGCAATGTTTCTCAATGAAAATTCGCTGAATTCAAGAAACACAGAAGCGGCCAATGTAGCGACGCTTGGAGGAGGCCTGTGTCCAGCTGATGTCATCTTTCAGCTGAATGGAGATGATCTTAGAATTGCTGGAAGTTTATAGAGGCCCGTTGTGTCAATAAGTAATGTCCTTAAAATCTGTTCTATCTAAGACACAGTTTTTTGACCACCTTTTCATGGATTATTTTAATTTATTTATGACCAGTGTTGTGGCAAAAACGAAGCTCCTAGCTCTGAAGTGAAACCACTGGTACTAGCAGTTAGCAGTATGTAGTGTGTTAGCAAATAGTTGACAACTCGACGCTGCTCGCCGCCGCACAGCGAGTGCCTAAGTAACGAACTTTACGTCAAGTGAAACGCTCAGACTATTCGGTGTTAGTGCGATTTTCAAGGGTCTTCCTAGTTTTATTTGTTCTAGTTTTGCGGTGAATGTTACGGGGAAATTAATTAATATTTTTTTCTAGTTTAGTTATTTAATTATTTACTGTCGGGTTGAAGGCGATGACAAAATGGGTTATTAGAAACAAAACATTACTTTAAAAAAAAAACGGGCAAGAACGAGTTGGACTCGCACACCGAGGGTTCCGTATGTATATATGATGTTGATGATTTACGAAAAACTGTGCTATTTAGAGACATCTTTTTATTTTTCCTGTAATTTTTACATAAACTTCTATCACATAGAATAATTTCAGATTTTTATCTATGCAAACTTCGGAGATAGTGGTATTTTAATTTGAACGGTATTTTTTTTACATTTTTCGTCAATAGTCGGAAACTATGCTAAAAAAGAATAAAATGTTTGAGAATGTGCAAACAGCGTTATTTCATAATATATGATACCACACATGCCCTAGTAGCCCCACTTCAAATTTTTAAGACCCCCTTTCAGTCCCTTTTGCAAAAAAGATATATTTTTTTTATTTTTTTCTTGTAGGCAAATTAGTTGGGCAAACGTCATCTAAAACTATTCTAAATTTCAAGTTGATAGCATTAGTAGTTCTTGAGATATCCAGGTGTGACAGACAGACAGTCTCACCATAAGGGTTCCTTTTTACCATTTTTGGTAATATTGATTTTCATAATGTTTCAAAACAAAATTGTCTCCAAGCTTTTTGCTTGTTGGTATTAATTTGTTTTAAAGTGTTCTATAATGTATATAAGTTATGTTTCGTCTTCTGTTCTTCGTATACAAGCTGTTGAACAAGAATGAAACCGGTACGAACTGCCCAGAGTGAGGATGCCCCTGGGCAATATTATCATCATGTACTAGCCCAAAATATTAGTCTAGCACTTTAGTTGTCATCAATATTTGATATCTGTAAGTACGTATTTTGGTATAAAATATTTATTCATCAGATACTACTTTAATTTACGTGTAGCAACAACATCATTGAAAGATCTTAATATTCAGCCATAGTGTTAGCTAAACTTTACACCACTAAAGCTTCCGGCCGCACTACGTTCATCGCTTTATTCGAGTATTCGTATTCGGTCCGCGTTCACGACTAAACTGATTCATCGAGTTAATTTGGGACAACTGTGGGCGAAACGACAGTTTAGTTGAGTCGATGGCGTGTGCACGAGAATTGTTGATCGTACTCAACTTGAGTGGGGTTATGCATAAAATAGGATAGGAATAGTAATCACGAAAAAAAAATGTTTTTGTAATCTGAAGTCATTTGGAGAGAATAAAACACGAAAATAATTATGTAGAACAATAAAATTAGGGGTTTTCTTTAGCACGCTCGCAGCTTTACAATATGTATAAAGCAAGTGTGACTTCTTTGAAGTCAATGCTGCTATGCTTTTAAGTAAAGGCTTCTACAGACCGGCGCGTTACGCGACGCGACACAAAGGCCCCGCATGTCGCGTGACGAGCGGTGCATTTGTGTCGCGTCGCGAATCGCGCTGGTCTGTAGAATCCTTAAACCTAGAAAGAATACGACGTAAAGAAAGAGACCTCAAAATGCAGCCAGCGTGATAGTGCAATATAAGGTGTATCTATTCATACACGAAATCTCTTAAGGGGTCATTGTACTCATCATTATGAACAACGTATACTATGGGACCAAACCTGAAATACGAAAAAAAAATCAGCTGTTCCCTGCATTTATGTTCGCTTAACTCGTCAAAATGTAGAGAACAGCAGATTTTTTTTTTGTGATTTCAGGTTTGGTCCCATAGTGAAAGTTGTTCATAATAATGAGTACAATGACTGCTTAAGAGGTTATTGACGTTTTAAAAATAACCCTGTCTAAACAATACAATCAAGGTATTACAGTGTGGCAGGGACAGTAGGTTGATGTTTGTAGCAGCTCAAGGACACTGAACGAGTCACAATAGAAGTTTTATTGTTAGGACGCCTACGGGTGTTTAGCGGTCCCAGGCTCTCTTCAGCGCTATTGAAAACATGAGAAGACTGAGAAGAGCAATCAAAGGGAAAGATAAGGAAGCAATGAAGTACCATCTCTATACACAAGTGAACCCAGAAGTAGTAATATAGTACGTCTATTCGGAAGACCCACGTAAGCTAAGTTTATTTAATCGACCGTTGAATAGTATCAAATAGATCTACGTGGTTGCAGAAAAATATCATTCCATATATTCGTACCTACAATCATTTTTAACTTTATTTTTCCATTTGTTTCTATATTTTTTTATAAATATTGTTTAACAGCTGCGATAGGCGGCGACTAGATGGCGCTAGTGGAACGTGCACCATGAACAAATCATTCATTCTATCGGTCATTTGACTTAAAAGACTTGAAGTCAATTGAGTGAAATATTGTAAAGTTACCGCCCACTAGCGGATCGCTTTTATAAGGAGCTGGAGTCGGTACGCATTTTGAACGGATGTGTTTTGGTGCACGGACCACTGTCTCTCGACAGTCAGTACGGCCCGGTTATTGGATGTGGAACGGTGTCTCCGAAAAATTAGTACTATCCTTATTGCGGTGGGTGCATGGACCACTGTCCCTGACAGTCAGTACTGCCCTATGTGACCGCCACTACCATTATTAGTTATTTAATTAATTTGCCTACCCCCATGGGAAGAAGGCGTGAGTTTATACTATACTACTACTACTATTTTATATTTTCAGGTCCACTAATAAATTAATGATCCAGGACCTTGGCACTATGCAGGTACGCACGCAGCCAAGTCGTCAGTATTGAAAAAGAACGAGCTCTCTTGGCAAGATTCTCAAAAGCATTTATGAATTATTGTCCGTTCGTTGGCAAAGTTAACAATGTATTATCTCACGGTGTAATGGAGTATGTGCCTTGTTTTTAGGTAAAAGTTGGAAATGGTAGTATGTAATCTGTGTAAGAAAATCTCAGCTTTTTGAATCTTTGCTACCTTTTTTCTTGGCGCAGGAAAAGTCAGCAGTTGCATTACAGGGAATAGAATACCTTGATATTACTAAAAACAGTTTTTGAATTGAGATCTAGATTTAAAATCATATTTATCATTATTATTACATGTACATATTTACAACAGAATTGGTGTAATAAGTTTGAATGATAATGTAAAAAAAAACGTAAAAAAAAATAAAAATCGAGCTTCATTTTCTATTTAACATAACACGGCATAGAGAGTTTTGCCTATTCGTGTTTAGCACTGTTATAACCGATATTACAAGTCTTAATATAATGCCTTTGTAGCTCTTTTATTTTCCACTCAAGAATATGTCGTTCCAGATGCATTAAGCTCTCATATAATATATCAACAATAGAACTGGTCCTAAATTAATGCCCTCAGTTAGGAGCACGGCAAGCCTCATGTCCAAGGGAGCTCATAAATTACGAGTGACTGCACTTTGTCACCGGTTGGCATGGCCAGAATGCGTAGCGAAGGTCCGGGCCTATGGCCGGGTATTTCAAGGGAAATTAGCTTGAAGGAAGATACGTATACGCTTGACGTCGGAGACTGGAAAGAGACTGAAAAGTAGGAAAATGCTTCAAGTTTTCCCTAGTTTAGCTTTTTTAAGAGTAGAGTAATATAGTAAAATAGTTTTTGCACACATTATACGACTCACACATTATTAATTAAGCATTTATTACCAACATATGTTTTCAATTGACGGCCTCGTTGGTCTAGTGGTCGCAACCGCTACTGCTGTGTTTGAGGTCCTTGGTTCGATTCCCAGGTCGGGTAAAGTGTTATTGGGATTTTCTATTAAGAATTTCTCAGCATCAGCCCGGAGTCTGGATTTGTGCCCGGTTGATGGAAATAGGCTCGCTCCCTATTACAGGCGACTTACAAAAAAACATAGCTGGCGAAATGTGGGTATACTATAGGTACTCTTCTGTCTAACCCTTCGAGGATTACAGGCGTGATGTGTCATGTAATGTAATTTTTCAATAAACAATCTTAACAATAATTTTCTACACAATTAATTATTTAACAATCTAAGTAGTTGAGCTTGTATACTAGTTAGATATTGAGCGTCGGCGTGTCATAGCGAAACGAAGGCCTCCTTCAGCTCTTTCCAGTCTACTCTTGTTTGAGTTGTTCTGTACTCGACGCAGTGGATCCGACTCACACATACTCTCGCTTAAACACCCAAAGACTTCAATCGCCTCAAACACACCAACATTGGTACCATAGATACGCTTGCCTGGTTTGGGACTAGTGTAAAACCCATACCGTCTTATTACAAAACAAGGTTTATCTTCAGACCCAGGTATAAACCATGGAGCCATTATTGAATTTTGAACTTTTTTCCCTCAATGGTAAAGTTCCTAACACAAAACTGACAACTTAGTACCGAATTACGTTTTCAGTTTTGTATAAAGAACGGTATTTCAATCACAGTTACGTTCTTATTAGAAAAACTGGCTCCATGGTTTAAGCCATGTCAAAATATAAATCTTGTATTGTAATAAGGCGGTTAGTCTTTTTGGCAATAGGTAAAGCTTTTATTCATTTATTTTCAAATTGATAGAAAAGTGTTACATATCATCATCAGTGAACATAACAGCAACAGTTAGGTAGGTCTAACTTCGAGAAAGAGGTCAATCGTCGAATCCGACTCGGCTGGGCAGCGTTCGGGAAGCTTCGCAATATCTTCTCGTCCCACATACCGCAGTGTCTCAAGACGAAAGTCTTGGACCAGTGCATGTTGCCAGTGATGACCTATGGCACTGAAACGTGGTCGCTTACAATGGGCCTTATCAGAAGGCTAAAAGTCACCCATAGGGCAATGGAGAGGGCTATGCTTGGAGTTTCCCTACGTGATCGAATCAGGAATGAAGAGATCCGCAGGCGAACCAAGGTAACCGACATAGCCCGAAGAATTGCCAAGCTTAAGTGGCAGTGGGCAGGGCACATTGCTCGCAGAACTGATGGCCGATGGGGCCGAAAGTTTCTGGAGTGGCGACCGCGTACCGGAAGACGTAGCGTTGGAAGGCCTCCTACAAGGTGGACCGATGACCTTGTGAAGGCCGCAGGTATCCGCTGGATGCGGCAAGCACAGAACCGGTCGAAGTGGCGGTGCTTGGGGGAGGCCTATGTCCAGCAGTGGACGTCTTTCGGCTGAAATGATGACATTAATGATTACAGAACGAATAAACATTATAATTACACACATAAACAACAAACATAACTCTACAGCATTAAAAACCGCGCTATTACCGTACAGTGTCAGGGCGTATGTTACGCCCAGCATGCATCCATAGGGTGTTGTGTTTTCTTTATCAAAAGTAGCCTGAAATGGTCACAACGTACGTATAGTATTGTCACTAATGCTGATAAACATAAAATAAGCAATAAATATCCATTAGTTTTGCATTAGCATGATTGTAATGAAAGGGTTCAATAGTTCAGTGGAGTCGACTCGAACCCGCGCCCTTCCGAGCGGATATCCGCACCCTGAGCCATTGTCGCTTAGAACGTCAATGGGGCAACAATGGCGAAGTTTGTAGTAGATAAAAATAAAGTTATATTTAATATACATGAATTTTATGCTGCAGATCTGCGGGGTATTTTCGTAACACGTATAAAATGGTAATACATTGCAATGCCTTTCATTTTGACGATGACAACCAAAGGCATTGAGATCGACTGTAATTTTATGTGTGTTACGCTAGTATACCACCGCATAGATTTAAGTACGTACAGTCAGAAAAGTGTATTGTTTAGCAGGTTAAACCGAGTGGTTACCGAGTTATAAACATTTCATACGACTAATAAAAAAATAAGATAAGATTTGAATTAATTTATTTGTTATTATACAACACAACACAAACATTGTTCAAAATCAAACTGGTTGCTATTTTTATCACTTTTACCTTAACTTACACACTGACTTATAACTGATTTTTTTTAGGAAAACGTATACTTTTACAATGTTTGTAAATATTATTATGTGAGCACTATGTGGCTATCACATAATTAATTTATTTGTCATTGCTTCATTTTTAATAATTTTTACATAATTATTGGGGTATAGTAATTATACTCTAGGTACATCGTCTTCACTTATAATTATATAATTAATGTACCTACAAAAAATATTATAAAACAATTTAAAAGCGTAACGGTGGAGTTTCTTGCCCATTCTTCTCCATACAGAAGGGGGACCTTTTGGAAGGGGCGACTAGAATCAATTCTATTTGTAATTTTTTACCTTCAAAAGTGCCTTTTATGTGCCAATTTGAAATAAATAATTTGCCTTTTTACTTTGACTTTGTTTCAAAGCGTCTGAACTCGTAAGTGCGTAATTGTCATTCGGGCGGCCACTTGTGACTGGCCCCTTATTTGGAATATACAGCGCCATCTAGTATAATTATGTATTTAAGTATTATTGTAAGCTAGCTAAAGATTAATCAAGTAGGTTTCTATATCAGCACTAACAATTACAAAGGATTTGATAATCGATGTAAAAAAAATATGTTGCTATTTTTTTTCGTCAAATTGTAGATATTACAAACGAATGTAAATTATATTATTTAAAAGTGCACTGTGCTTGTTATAATCACACAATTGAAATGTTATTGAACCCTATATTAGTTTCTAACTAATAGCAATATAACAGTGACGTCACGCTTAACCGCCACACAATCTCCAGCTAAACTCTGTGACGCACGCGTGTTTTAAAGGTTACGAAATGATCAGTGCATTAATTATTTGATATTTTACGTAATTATTAAACTAATACCAAGCTCTTTGATACATACTTTAGTATATTGTGCCACTAAGGCCTTGTCTCATGCAGAGAAGAAACGAGCCTATCACCACATTTGCTCAGTGCGGGTAAGCGAAGCGGTTTCACACCAGTATACCCAATAAGGAGCGCCGTGGTGGTCCAGCGGTAACGACTCCGACTTCCGAGTTGTAGGTTGTGGGTTTGAACCCTGACAGGCGCTTCACTTTGTGCAATTTATTTCATTACCACTGCTCTCAAAACGGTGAAAGAAAACATCGTGAGGAAACCGGTATGTCCTAGAAACAAAAACTCGAAGACATGTGACATCTACCAACCCGCCCTGGGCCCACGTGGTGGGTTACGGCCCACTCCCTCTCACAGAGAGGCGGCCTGTGTCCCAGCAGTGGGAACTTTGTAGGCTGATTATGCTAACTTAACATATCATGGCCTTTTATCTTCAAAAATGATCCGCAACATTCGATCTTCAAAACCGGCACACTAACGCACCAACATAAATAACGTAATAGCTATTGTACTGTGCCGCCGGCTCAATACTGATCAAAGTTTACTAACTAGTAAATTTTAACGTGACACTTGCGGAACACATTTAACTGACTGCGGTGAAGCCAAAAAAAAAGGGGTGTTTGACATGAATGTATGTATCTCCGTCCCTATGTTTCCTCGTAACTACTAAATAAATGGCTGAACCGATTTTGATGAATAACCTATCTACTTCTTTTTACATATAATATTGCACGCCTCATAAGCGAAGCGTTGAGAAACTGAAATCGTTTTTTTTTTAATTTATATCGCACTTAATTAATATCAAGTCAAATAATTTGTCAGACACATAAAATATAATTCAATAACAATTATTTTGTTTAACATAGTAAATAATAACATTAAAAATGATCTTTCCTGGACGTCCGTGTGTTTTGATGTTTATAGATTGGTGTATGTGGCAGGGAAATTTGGTCTAAAAAATTATCGCACCGGAATATATATTTTTTATTATCTAAAGTAATACACTACGGACTTTCTCAATTAATATGAGGAGTCAATTCACTGTCGTTTAATTATTATTCATTAAAAACTAATATAAGACTGTATATTTTTTTGTATATGTATCTATATATTATAGTATTTTTTTTTCCTCACCTTATAATTATGGCGCCACTAAACCATAGCAGGGTTTTCTTTTTTTTGTTTTTATTTTATTATTATTTATAATTGTTTTTTTATTTTATTTCATTTGATTAATACATTAACTTATTGTTAGCAGTAATAAGAAAAAAACGACGTGAACGTTATGAGGAGTGCACTTTTGGATTTTCCAAATTTCTTTGATTATTCCTAAGTCCAGGTATTTTATGATGTTTTCTGTCACCATCAATCAGTTTGTCTCATTTAAAATTGAAAAAATCACATTGTTTATAAAATTTAGGCCTATATTTTATATGGCCTATACACATAGTGACGTTCTATCATTGATAACGATGATGGAAAAGTAAAAAATGTATTGGACTGACATAAGCTACCGAAAAGTTTATATTATCAATCTTGTTGAAAGTCGTTGTAGAAATAATAAACGCTTTGAAAGCAATTCCCACTTGTCTAGGCCCTCTGGTTCCCACATAATAGTCGTGCTCGATAGTGACGTGAATTCCACGACTTTCACAGATATTACACTGGTTACAGACAACAATATTTCGTAACAACAACATTTTTAGAATAATACAGTGAAGTGGGACATACGTCACGGTTGAACGAGATGTTTCGCACGACTACACTTCGGTTCGCACGCGTTCCGAACACTGCCAGTGACAAGTTTCCACAAATCGAAACTAGTGGTTCTACTATACGATTTAAGCTTTTAACAAAAATCTATTCAGAAAAGCTAGTTGCTGGTTTTGTTCGCTCCGCACACAAACTTTAATCCCTAGGAGTCCCAAACATTGAGATAATTGAGATTCTTACGAATAGTCTTTTTTTGGTAAGTACACTTTTACCACTGAAGTAATTAATCTTCACCCAAACTGTATATTTCCACATTTAGTTGACATTGGGCTGATTGTCGTTAAAGCAGACGAGGTCACAAGTGGGAACCGTGCATCGGCAAGGGCATCGTGAGGCCGCACGATGCCCTTACCGACTGCTGCATGCCATCAGCTGGGTCCAGCTGGATGGACGGATGACCTTACAAAGGATTTGCGACAGACTGAATGCGAAAACTGGTGAACCGGATGTTGTGCCGTTATTTGGAAGAAGTCTTGCAGTGTTCTGCGATAGGCTGACTTGGTTGATCTTCAGAATGTCTCACAGCACTCTTTCAATATCGATCCGTGCACTATACGGACTACACAACGGACACTAATCAATCACGAACTAGTTAATAATGCGAGATTAACTCACGTCGTTTAAGATGGCCATTGAAATACAAGTACCGTATCATTCTGGCTGCTCATTGGTGATTTGAGTTTGCAACACGTGACTCTTGAGAAGCGTCGTGGCCGATAGGCCTTATCAGACTGTCATTCAGTGTTCCGTGGAATGTATATGAATAGATAGTGTGAATAATATTTTATTCAGACTATGTATCTCCGAACGTCCACAATTACGCCTGCACTGCCGCCATCCCGCTACGTTCGGCTCTGCATCCGCTTTGCACACGTTTGTGTCAAATCCCACACATACATTTTGTGACATTTTGCACGTCACTAATCACAATCAATCAATCAATCAAAAGTCATTTATTCAAACTAGGCTGAGAATCAGCACTTTTCGAACGTCAACAATTACATGAGACAGTCCCCCAAAAACGCCCACCCTTCACCACTTCCTAGTGCTTTAGCTGGGAAGAAGAAGTGGCGCAACAAACTCTCCAGCAGCACAGCTGTCTGTTCGCATATAAAACTTGAAGCTATGCAATACAATATAAAATAATTTGCATTACGCAACACAAAGTCAAAGTCAAATTGTTTATTTCAAATAGGCACATAAAAGGCACTTTTGAACGTCAATATTTACAAAAAAATAGAATTGATTCTAGTCGCCCCTTCCAAAATGTAGTTTCGTATGGAGAAGAATGGGCAAGAAACTCCACCGGTACTCTTTTAAAATCTAGTACAATATTTTTATAGGTATTTTAATTATATAAATTATATGTGTAGACGATGCACCTAGAATAAAATTACTATACCACAATAGGTAATAAAAAGAGTTAAGAATGAAGCAATGACAGATAAATTAATTATGTGATAGATACATGGTGCTCACATATTTACAAAAATTGTAAAAAATATATAGGTACGATTTCCTAAAAAATAACAATATCAGTGTGAGTTTAGGTAATCACAGAAATTAAAATAAATGTCATAAAAATAATAAATTATACAATTAAAATAGCAACCTGTTTGATTTTGTCTAGACTCTAGATTGTCCTATGGAGCAGGACCAGCATGTTTCCAAGCATTCTTATCTTGTATATAATCCTCTAATTTGTAATATGCTTGTTTACAAAGTGTTCTTTTAATATGAGTTTTAAATTTGCTTTCATTTAGTTGCAATATATCACAAGGTATTTTGTTGTAACATTTAACACAGTACCCCATAAAAGATGTATGTACTTTAGATAACCTGAAAAATGGTTGATCTATTTTGTCTTTATTTCTAGTATTAAAATTATGTCTATCACTTATTTTATTACAAAGATGTAGATTTTTCCTTACATACATAATATTTTCATAAATTAATTGGCAAGGTACCGTCATGATATTAATATTTTTAAATAGTTCCCTAAGAGATTCGCGGCGACTTAGATTATAAATCACGAACGAACATAGTACGAATTAGTTACTGAAAATTTTGTTTCAGTCAAAATAATTGTACTTCTTGTTAGCAGCCGGGTAAAAGAACTTCTTACTTAAGGTGCTTAGGTTGATCTGGTGGCCTCGTGGACAAGAAGCAACTTCTGGGCTATCAAGAAAGAAAGAATAACATTTATTTGACAAAAAATCATGTAATACGAGATACAAAAAAACTTTTTACAAAAAAAATAATAACCGACTACCAAAAATAACACTACAAAGTGAAAAATAACTTTAATTTCGGAAGTCGGTGTCTTTGGATCTGTATTTGAGTTTTTTGCCACCGACTTTCGAAATTAAAGTTATTTTTCACTTTGTAGTGTTATTTTTGGTAGTCGGTTATAATTTTTCTCTTTTTAGTGGGTCAGTTTTGAATTTATCTAAGTTACAATAGCCTAATGTTAACTGCTCATCACCTTTTACAAAATATTGCTTTTCCCGATGCTGGAACGTTGATTGTTGAGGAGTTCTCCTGGGAAGAACCAGGAGAACTGCCACTCACCATATGCATAGTGACGAGCATAAATTGCTTTATCGCAACCCGTTAAATAGGTACTCATTATTATATTGTTCCGGTGGCCATCTGTGGTCTCCATCATCAGTTCAACTTCACCAAATGGTGCTTTCCGAGAGCAAATGCACGAGTTACTATAAAAAATACCCAAATCGCTATAGGTTTGCATATAAAATTTGAGGGTTTCCCTCGATTTCCATGGGATTCCCTCATCAGATTCTGATTTGGTGGCAATGGGACCACCTCGGGAGTAACCCCTTTCAAACAAAAAAGAATTTTCAAAATAGGTTCGTAATTGACGGAGTAATCGCGTAACAAACATACAAAAAAACAGCCGAATTGAGAACCTCCTCCTTTTGGAAGTCGGTTAAAAAGAAGTGTAATGCTTCAAAAACAACGGTGTTTGCCTCCGGCTGCGTCAAAAAGGTCCAGCAAAGAATCCAAGTTGTAGTTTTTTACGAAATTCACGTTTTTTTACATAATTCGACTCAGAACTCTTTGTTTTTATCAATGACGATGATTTTGTTTTCTGTTTAGTTCTATATTTTTACTAATATTAAGTCAGGTACATACACAGAAAGACAATTAAGTACACCTGTTTTTCACAAAGTGACGAAGCAGACACGGACGGATCACGGACACACATCACCATTAGTCCGTGTATACGTTGGGCAATCGGCGCGTTCACTTGTAATTGCGTAACACAGTTTCAATCACAATCCGATAGTTTTGAAGGATATTTCTAATCCATTCCTTAATAGGTTTAATAAATCTGTCTGCTCAACAACGTCAATAACGCAATGAACGTGGCTGAACTGTCAAATGAAAGAAAATGCGATCAATTGTCATTCTGTGTTGTAAACAAAGATATCAGTCACATTGCAGTTTTTACGTCGGTTTTTTTTAACTTTCTTCTTTTAGTGCATCATCAGTCACGTCGGCGTTACAAAAAATGGTTAAATATGGAAAATGATTACATACCTTTATTTATTAGCAATAAACAATGTAAAATACAAAAGAAGTAGAGTATAACTTTCTTAATACAAAAATTAAATAAGCTTGAGCAATTAGGAAGTGCCGCGTAGAAGCGGATAAATGGCAGTTGACTCATTTAGTTTAATTTTTGTACAAAGTAGATAAAGACGTCCACCGTATTTGGACAAGAAAATATATTACAGTAATTTGCATCGACTAATTCCTTGGTAATGCCCTATTAACTCAATCAACTCAGCCTATAGCAGTCCACTGCTGGACATAGGCCTCATCCAGGCTGCGCCACAACACCCTGTCCTCTGCCTTTCGCATCCAGTCTGTCCCAGCCACCTTTTTAAGGTCGTCGGTCCATCTAGCTGAGGGGCGTCCCACACTACGCTAGCCAATACGCGGTCTCCACTGCAGGACTCTCCTGCCCCACCGATAAACATGGCCAGCCCACTGCCACTTCAGTTTGCTTACTCAGCATGCTATGTCGGTAACTCCGGTTCTCTTCCGGATAACTTCATTTCTGATCTTATCCTTCAGAGAAACTCCGAGCATAGCCCGCTCCATAGCACGCTGAGTGACCTTGAATTTGTGGACTTGCCCGACTGTCAGTGTCCACGTTTCGGCCCTATTAACTAAATGTTATAAATAACAAGAATATAGCATTGTTTTTCGTTTAATTATCACAGTTTTGCGTGAAAAACGCTGTCTTGTAAAATCAACATTTTGCACACATAACCGTAGGTGTACTTTGCGGCCGTCGCGCGTCGAGTTGCTGTCTAACGCTGGTTTTCTAATGAACCTTTACGACAATACATAAACCACATGCAAGGACAATTGTCATAAGTTCCATGAAAATCTTGTTTTCCCAGTCGAGCAGTTTAGATGACAAATGTTTCGCGCAAACCCCGAAACATGCCATGAGGGAAGTCTCATGTGAAAAGTTAGTAGGTAATTGTGTGGAAGCTGATTAAATGAGCTGCCCCTGGCTACAGAATACATCGGAGAAATGGTTAATATCAACCAAACCAGGCCAGGCGGGTCTATATCAGTTGGTGGCTGGATGATGTCAATGCCATAGAACAAGGGTAATTTAAGTAATATTTTGAAACAATTTTTACACGACTACGATAAAGCAGAAAAGAGAATTTATTTAATTTTCATAAATACTCAACTTAAAAAGTGAATACTAGTGTTTTGAAAAAATAACTAATCATAGCCTAAAATACAAAGTTTAGTATTTTTGTGGGTTTTTTTGTTTTTGTTTCAACATCTCGCACCCACTTTAACATCACGATAAAAACCTGTGCATAAAATAGTCTGAATAATGCACTGCCTCATTAGTAAAGTTTATTTTCAGTCGATAGTATATTATAATTATTTCTTAATAACCTCTTATTTATAGAACTGAACAAGCACTTCGCAGAAAGACGGGGGTGAAGTGAGCACGTGCCTACAAGGGGCTCAGGAGTCAGCCATCCAACCGTGACAAGTGCGCCAGATTGAAATACGAAACTCGACGGCTTGACATTTACAAAATGATGTGTGTATTTCAGAGTGGTGTATATTTTAATACGCTTTTGTGAATTCGGCACAAGGTATGTGAAAAACCTCAGCAGTGAGAAGATTAAATAGTCAGCCATGTTGAATGATGCAGCCCAGTCTGGATCCTTTGTTCCCGTTGAGTTACACTATGTTGTGTTACAATGTTACCGATTGGGAAGAAAATTACCGATTAGTAACACTGTAACTCAATGCCACGTAATAGCCAGGGTTACATATCGGGAACAAAATGTCCCAAAGAGTTAATCTGGTCGTTTCTGGCGTAGGAGGTCACAGTTTTAACCTAACCTAACCATTTTTTTTTAAATAACCTACTCTATCTAGTTCCATAAATAGCCTTGTATTAAGTCAAGATGTATTTCAACAATGCTTTTACCCAAGAAGGTGTAACTTAACGGGAACACAGCGTTCTGTTGAATTACAATGTCACTCAAAGTGAGAAAAAAAGGGGCTTTCAGTTACAGTGTTACTAATCGGTAATTCTTTTCCCAATGAGTAACAGTGTAACACAAAATGGGGATTTGTGCTTGATTAATGACAATAGGCTCACACCCCATTACATGGAACTTAAACATAACTGGCAAAATGTGGGGGTACTATAAATACACCTCTGCTTAACCCTTTACAAGTATATATAAATAAAGAACTTCCACGACTTTTGTAAAGTATCGCCACTTACAAAAGTTGGAGAACGGTTACCATAACGCGTTTTGGAAATAAATTAATTTTATTATTATCTCCTTTATTTCACTAAATACGTATATAAATTAAATTTTTAAATATTTGAATCTAAAAAATATTTAAAAACATTAAAAAAAAAATAGTAGCCCACTGGTATCAGGAACAGGGTCCAACCTACTAGCAGTCAGGGCTCTAGAGAGAGGAACATCCTAACAATGCGAGCCGTGTCAAGAAGTACCGCTCTCTGAATCAAACCCTTAATCCAGCTCCCCAACGAGAGCCTCCTTGGCGGTGTTGGAAATTAAGCCATTGGCTGATACAACTATCGGTACAATGATTGCTGAGTCCACATCCCACATGTCGACAACCTCGCGAGCCAAGTCAAGATACTTGATTTGTTTATCATTCTCGGCTTTCACGAGGTTCCCGTCATTAGGGACCGTTATTTCAATAATCATTGCGCGCTGCTCTATGCGATCCACCACCACTATATCAGGCTTATTGGCAACAATAGTCCTGTCAATAATGATGGATCGGTCCCAGTACAATGTGATATTTCCATTCTCGAGAACTGGGTCGGGCACATACCTACTACCTGTAGTACGGCACCTCCGATTTCACAAGACTGTATTTCAGAGCAAGTTGCTGATGGATAATCTTGGCTACAAAGTTGTGTCTATGCAAGTACTATTCGTTAGCTAGACGAAAACACCGATAACGTGTCGGATTGATTCTCCCGGACGGTGGCATGCCCGACACAATCATGTCATCCGTACCGTCCTTCACAATAAATCTCCAGTAATTGTTCGACATGAAAACTTTGTCCATAATTGCACAGACAAAACCTTCGGTTTCCCCAAAGAGGTCACCAAAACGCAGCCAGGCTACGGACGCTTAGAAGTCGACATCGGGCTCACGGAAAAAGCGTCCGTGAAGTTCCTTATTTTGCCATTCCTCCCTGCGATCGTTAGTGTCAAGCAAGACAGGCTCACGCCAGTTCTCTTTAGCTAAAGAGAGCGGATTGAAGCCCTTGTCCATTGCCACCATATCTTGAAGCATCCCCACGTCGGCTTCTAGGAAATATTCCCTGAGACTGCATATTATTATTATTATAACATAACATCACGCCTGTAATCCCCGAAGGGTTAGGCAGAGGTGAACCTATAGTACACTCACATTTCGGTAGTTATGTTTAAGTCCCATGTAATAGGTGGCGAGCCTATTGCCTTCAACTGGGCACAAATCCAAACTGCTATTGAGAGTTGACATTTATTCAAGCCTTAAAATGTTTGAGAACGCAGTAAGACATAATACTATGAGAATAAGCAAAGTACACTAAACTAGCTATATCAGTCAACTGCTTTATTTTTCTTACTGCATTTATGTAGCTGACTTTAACATATCAAAATCAAAAATATTTTTATTTCACATAAGCCTACATGGGCACTTATGAAACGTCAGAAGATAGGTGCACGGTTCCAATTGGTCGTTTCCTATGGAGAAGACCGCCAAGAAACTCCACGGTTACTCTTTAAAAAAAAAATTACTTTTACAATGTTTTCAAATTACAGTGTTAACAGGTATGAGAGGACAGCTTAGGCCCGTCAAAGTACCAGGTATAACAAAATACCTAGCCTACAACGTCCTCACATTAACAAAAAAACAATATATTATATGATTAAAATAATAAAGGTTGAATACCTTGTTGAAATTAAAATTGCAGGTATTTAATGTCAACTATGGAAAATGTTGTCATGTCAAGTTTGTAAAAAAAAAGTCCATTAAGCCTTCAATGTTTTCACATTAGCACAACATTACAAAAAAAAAAAAAAACGATATAAAATATTATTAAAATAATAAAATTTTGAACCTTGGTTAAATTAAAATTGTAGGTATATAATGTCAAGGAAAAAAAAAAAGATTATGTCAAGGAAGTATGTAAAAAAAATAACGAGGTACCAGGGAAGCCACATGTGCAGAAGGAATTAATGCCAAACTTCCTTGTCTTCAAAGTAGTCTTTATTCTTATAATATGCTTTTTTGATAAGGACACGTTTGATGTGGGTTTTGAATTTTCCATCGCTAAGTTCTGTAACAAACTTTGGCAACTTGTTATAAAAGCGGATACTGTTTATAAGAAATGACTTGCTTGTTTTAATTAATCTAAAGGGTATCACAATTTCATGTTTACTACGTGTATTTATATGATGGAAATCGCTTCTTATTTTAAAGAGGCCCGAGTTTCTGCGAACATATAAAATACTTTTTAAGATATAAAGAGAAGGCAGAGTTAGTACGTCAATTTCTTTGATGTTGTTTCTAAGGGACTCACGAGGACCCATTCTATAGACCGCGCGGATTGCCCTCTTTTGTAAAATGAAAATTGAATCCACGTCGGCTGCCGATCCCACAGTAAAACGCCATAAGACATAATACTGTGGAAATAAGCAAAGTATACTAACCTAGCTGTGGCCATATCTGTAAACTGCCTAATTTTTCTTTCTACATACCTGAAAGAGCTCTGATGTGGCAACCCCAATGCGATTACGTTTTTTAGATTTTTATTTTTTTTCTTTCTTCTTTCTTTCTTAGTTCGAATCTTTAGTAACTTCTAGAATCAATAAAGATGTCGTTACTAATCTAGTATTACCAATTTAACGTTTACATGGAATTAGTACACTTCACTGCATACGTGAACAGATTAGACCTCGCATTTAAGATGCTTGCCAGACAGAATGCATTTTGTGTACAAACGCTGCGACAGATATGAATCGCTAACTGTTTAAAAGGTTATAAAAAACTTACACTTTGTAGAAATAATGAAAAGTTTATTAAGTAATTGCCTTGACCTAAACTTTTGTCTACTCTTAGAAACATGAATTGTAGAAAAAGTTAGGTTTTTGTTCACTTATGCAAAAACTATAATTTTCCTTTTCTCGTCCGATTGCACGTAATCCTATGACTACACTGAGAAATGAAAAACCAACGACTAACTGACGTAGGGAAAGAACGTTGAAACGCCCGCGCTTGTAGCTGATCAAGTAAATAAAATAGTAGAAAAAGTTCTTTATCTACTAGAATATTTAGACTTGGAGTGATAGTTTCATTCAAAATTCCGTTCAAAGTTGAAGCAACAACGTTCTTCGGCACGGACACAAGCAAACTGTAATGTTGCAAGAAAATTTTCCCGAAAAAGTGGGGAAAATGGAACCTTAACTTCATCAAAACAAAATACAATCAATACTTTTTTTTCATGACACGTGCGTGGGAACCCTAACAATATTTGGCAAATCAAAATCAAAAAAATTACTTTTATGTGAATAGGTATTATAAGAAGTACATAATTATAATAACAAAAAATGGTGTAAAATATTTTCATTTGCCTAGCAACATTTTCAATGTAATGGCGGCGGCATCTGTCAAATTTATGATTTATTAATCTGTGTTGATAAATATTTTATGCAAAAAATATAAGATGCTAGGCAGTAAGTACTTACCCGTGAAATAGAATCTTTAAATTTTTCTCGTGATTATGTGATGAGTTGTGACACCCTTTCACTACACAGTACGTAATTTTTTTGTAAAATTGCGCGAGCTCTTTACTGTAATACTTGCTCTTGATTTCTGACGTGCCGAAAGTCCTAGGTAGCCTTTAAAGGCTAACATGAAATGACTTCACTTTGCATACGAGTGTTGCGGTTCTAAGCCTAATACTTCTATGATAATAACATAATATAAAGCCTTTGTGATAGACCCATTCAGTACTATTTTCTTCACCTGTTGAAGATCTGCACATCTCCGAGTTTGTCATCTGCGCGTGCTTTTTACACCTAACACATAACTCACAAAGACCGGTCACAATTATAACATTAAACAATTAATTAATTAACTAACACATACGGAAAATCCATTGCGAAATTTACGTAACACTGACAAGATGTAATCAAGTTTTTATAATTTATTATAGTAATTAAAACTTATTTTATATTTTTAACTACCTAAACTTTTGTTTTGTTTGCTGTTAATCGCGTACGTTGTTGTTATAGTTTTATTTATTCTACACCTGCATGCTTCGTCATTAGACGACGATTATTTATCCTAAAAGTTAAATCTCATTTAATTAAGTGAACTGTATCATGTTTTTAGGAAAAATAAAGATTCTTTAAACCAAATCCTAACTATTATTAATGCGAACGTGAGTTTGTTACGCTTTTACGCTAAAACGGCTGTACAGATTTGGATGAAAGACACATTAGTAGATCAGACATGAGTAGACAGAGTTAGGACAAAGCATACTTTTATTCCGGTGTATGGTCCTGTGGGATAATTCCTGACCTCCATGTGGGCGAAACCGCGGGCAAAAGTCACGCTACTTATTTAATAAAATGTCAAATTTAAAAAATATTTTCTCTGTGACATCTGCGCGCACAGAAAACACAACTTTACCTTTTAGTGTTGTGCCTCTGCGCATGCGTGGATCGTAAATATTGTATTTTGTTCTATTGGTTAATTATTTAAAAAAAAATATCTAGGTTTGATCTAGGTACATTACGAGTATTTATGCTTCACAGGTCGACCAGCGCTGTAACTTAGTTTGGCCCATCAGCTTGTTTTGGGCGTATGTGACGTATATTTTCAACATTAGTTTTTTATTTCTTTATTTTTTATTTTATGCATCTTACGAAGCGCAAATTAATGTGTCGTTGCTTTCTATTGTACCGTGTGGTACAGCTAGGAACTTATTGTTCGGCAAATTGACGTTCACTTAAAGTTGTACGTATTCAAAGTTCAAACTGCGACTGTCATTCTTTATCACTCGTAGGAATTAGCTATAAATGACAGTTATGTGTACGTTATCTGCTAAACAAAACATTTATGTTACTGTACAAGGGGATTTTAAACAGATCGTCTGTTGGTGCCGTTATACCTAGCAGGCAGTGGCCGAGGCCTGCACTCAAGTTATTAGTAAGTACTTGTGCCCGTCGTGTTCAATTTCTCCTAATCTGCTTTACTGTGATCATACGCTTAGTTATACATTATGTACGTACTACAGCTTAGTCAACGAAATACGTGGGATATAACTTTAAAGCAAGCATAGTAAATATTTGTTGTGAAACATTTTCGTATGATTTTTGACCAAAAATAATAATATTTCAACCCATCCAATTGATATCCTCCCGTTGGCATTTTGAAAGATAACCGCGCTTTTTTTTTTTTTTGGGTGGGAAATTATCAAATAACTTTTCCCGCTCTGGGCTGAGCTCAGGGCGTGTCAGACTTTTACTGACTAAAACCCACCCGTGTTCGTTTCGTTGCCTGTGTGCCAGGGCCACGATATCCTTTTCGGACTAACTCGCAACCCTGGCAGGCATTGGCCCTAATGGACTCCGTCAGTTGGTACTGACATCTCTTTGAGGCGCGCGTGAAACACAACGCGCCGTCGACCCGGGCCTGGTCCTTGTCGGACGGCGAGCTACCCATCGCTTGCCGTCTGCAGGCCCGTGCCTACGGTGGGTTTGATGATCTCAGTTTATTATTATTAGCAAATTGCATTCAAATGCCTTGTTATTGTTATAGAGAAGTAAAAAACCTCAATTTTACACCTAGATTACATTCAAAAATCATACAACGCCCTTCGCATTCTATAATATAATAATGGGTTCCAAGTGTTGATTGGGCTGTTCCGCTTCTGTAGCGCATCAGCGATGTTTCCTGAAGCTCACGTCGATTGTTTCTGCGCTACGATGCGAACTAAAATGAGCTTCCCTGGTGCGCCGGGTGCGGGCAGCCCCAACATTATACTGCGGTGTAATGCGAGCAGACTGGACAGCTTGTGAACCTCTGCTGCAAGCTTTCTACCTCAGTGCCGAGTTTTACGAACTTCTGGATGGTGCCCAGCGAAATTCGACACGCAACTAGCATATTATATACAACGTCCGGACATCAATCGTCGGGCAGTAGTCCTCCAGACACAACGCCCGTCTGCTCGGAGGCTCCTCCCTTTTCTATGGAGGATGAGTGAACTTTACACTCTGTTCCGTATACCTCTATATAGTTACTAGCTGACCCGTGCCCACTCCGTTGGGCGTTAAACATTTTTACTCTATGACACTCACAAATAACGTGGCTTTATATGGGTAAAAGAATACC
The DNA here is from genome assembly GCA_948098905.1 of Tiliacea aurago. Classification (NCBI taxonomy): domain Eukaryota; kingdom Metazoa; phylum Arthropoda; class Insecta; order Lepidoptera; family Noctuidae; genus Tiliacea; species Tiliacea aurago. The sequence continues at coordinate 28,946,487 of OX402578.1, forward strand.
TACCCTACCTGCCTACCCTACCTACCTACCTACCATACCCTACCTACCTACCCTACCTACTTACCTTACATACCTACCCTAACTACTAAAAAAAAAAAAAAAACTTCACATAAACCATCTACTAAATAGTCCGAACAAAGCCTAAAGCTTTTTTTTTTGATAGGTGAGCCCGATCTTGAGTTATAAAATTACAACGAAAAGTGGCATTGATTTTTATAGATATACTCGTAGATTAGGAAATATTGATACCAACATTGAGTCTCTTATTTGTACAAAAAATACAAATGCCTCCACATGACGTCCGATGCACCTCGGGCAGTCAGCCCAACAGGATTATTTTGCCAGCCTGACTATCTTTTAGCCTCTGTTTAGTGGAGGTTACTCCAATCCTACCCGCGGGAGTCGTAAGGGAAATAAGCTAATTACTACTAATTGTCTTTAGTGGCTCAGCAGTGATAAACACTGTTTTAAACCGCTTTGAAGTTCTTTCTGACTATTCCCGTAGCTACAGATGCCTAAAGTTGGGTAGAACAGGATCGGCAGCGCTATCCATACTATATGATAAATAATGTGAAATTTAGTCCCCTCTTCACGCAACAAGCCTTCAATAAAATTAGAAACACAGGTAGACCAACCAAAGTTAGAATATAGAATACTTTTGACCTCCATGCGGGCGAAGTTGCGGGCAAAAGCAAGTTCTGTATTTTAACACCAAACCCGCATTATTTACACAAACACGTCAAAAGTGTTCGTGAGAGCTGAGCTGTTATCGTGTATTTTTATCCATTTTGTAGTAAGAGTGAATAGAATGTTTATTTTATAGAACATACTACTAGTCTTTGATCAGTCGAGATCTCACTACCCGACTACGGCGATTCCAAACGGAAGGGTTATGTTTTTAGCAGTAGGTATATATATTTTCTTTTTGTTGGCCCCATACGACAGCTATGGTTTCCAAGAGCTTCAGTCAGCTTCAATAGTTTGTTTAGCGGCATTACCACCCCTTCAGAAAGAGCCTGTGGATAGTCTACACTACGTTTGATCTGTTCGGTATTTCGTGCAAATTCATGGAAAATATTTTGCTGTTCAATTATTTTTTTTTATTTTACTGGGTAATGTTTATATAGGTAGATTTAATTGCAAGAATGTCGGTTTACTACCACATGGAAAGCTTGATCACACATGAGTGTGTTTACTTCTTAACTTCTCTTTGTATAAGAGAAAAGCTTCAAACTTTACGCACGTGCATATGAAAATATTATCTTGAATTAATAACCAGACCACCTCGAACCGAAGGCGAGTCAAACGAACGGCTTGCCAAACAAACTGCTTAGTTCGAATGTACTTGTAAAGTAAATTCGTGAAGCTACTCGCAGTTTCCGGTCGGTTGGCGGCCATTAAAGCTGGGCTAGGATTGTGTTCATACTTTATTGAATTAGTTTGTGTTTGTGATGATTGCTTAATCCATCCTAATATTATAAATTTGAAAGTAACTCTGTCTGTCTGTCTGTATGTTACCTTTTCAAGCCTAAACCACGGAGTGGATTTAGAAAAATTTGGCAAGGAGATAGATGGCATCCTGGATTCCTGGGGAAAGACATATGCTACTTTTTATTTTAAAATATTCCCATAAGGTGTGACCGTGTGATATAAGGGATGGGAAACCAATCATTTTTTAAATTGGGGATATGAACAGTCAAAAAGGTTTTTGGTAAGAAATAAATAATTACGTATTTCAGTGTTTTTGTAAAATCGTCCAAAAGGGGATAGGAGATAATTTTAAAATTCTTATGTAATATTGACATTTTTGTGTACCTACTTTTTTAAGAGATTTATAGGTTTGGAAACAGATAGTCCGTAGCTTGAGATAACCTTCAGTCTTTATTTAATTAAAATCGGTCCACTCGGTCAAAGGTACAATATAAAGTCATAATAACACTTACGTGGTCAATAGCGCCAGAGTAATTCAAATTAATCATAATCGTATTAAAATGAATAATTATTCAAACTCAAACTCAAAGCATTTATTTCAATAAAACCATTTACAGGCACTTTTAAATTATCAAGGAGTCGATAAGTCAGAAATATGAAACTAGTTGCCCATTCCAAAGCGTATTAGGTACCTATGGAGCAGAACGGGCTTGAAACTCCCTAAGCACTCTTTTAAATTATATTGTTACAGAAATATTAGTTATGTCATTAATGTTGAATTTATAACTATATGTGAGAATGATTTAAAAAAAAACGTACACGTTAAAAGCGTACAGAGTACAGCAAATAGGAACAAAATGAAAAAAACAATTCAAAAATAAAATAATTAAAATAAGCCGTGGCAGCGAAGAAATGACAAGTCCCTACTGACGGCGCCCGTTCACGAACATGACGCATGGATCAGCACCATTTAGCTCAACCATTTTGAAGGGAGCAAAATTATCCAACACACACGCCACCAACAGCGAGACATCTGAGTGAGCATGACATACTCTCAGCCGCCAGGGCACGTTCAAGTCAATGAAAGACGTATTATTGTTTTTAAGTTAGACCTTTAGGTCCTCTAGCACCACAAATCACGAATTTAAAACAGTGTTCTATTTCTGTCAATTGTTTGAAGTTGACAGGGATGGAATGATGTTATATATAATTATGTTCAGAGCTAAATGTATTGTATGGTTTTTGGTGCAAGTGGGTTTGGAATCATGAAAACCTGTCTTGTGCATAAAAAACCGGCCAAGTGCGTGTCTGACTACGCACAAGTAAGGGTTCCGTAATTGGGACGAATTTATCCCAAAAACATACTCAGATGTGATCGATATACGTCACGGTCAATTCTCCAACTGCAAATTGGTCGACTATTACTCGTTAACTTGTAAAGGCTACTTAGCTGTGATAGTTTTCCAAAACAACCATTTATGTAGTTTGGCACTTGACTCTAACTAAAAATAGCACTATATAGCGTATTATTACGCAAACGGATCCATGAATCGAAAAATGGATTTTACAGACCCGCAATATTTTTGGACGGCTTATCCAACGATGTGACATCTACCAACCCACACTGGGCCCACGTGGTGGATAACGGCCCACTCCCTCTCACAGAGAGGAGGCCTGTGTCCCAGCAGTGGGAACATTATAGACTGATTACGTATCCAACGATAGCCCACAACACGGGATAGACGAGAAAAAAAATTACATCCCCACTGTGTCGGCGTATGTATACCCATGCGAAATTACAGCTTTCTAGTTCTAAGAGTCTCTAAACTAAGCCGGGGACAGACAGACAAACAGACGAAATGGTGAAACTATATCCCCCTTATTACAAAACAAGGTTTATCTTCAGACCCAGGTTTAAAAACACGGAGCCATTATTGAATTTCGAACTTTATTCCGACTCTGGTAAAGTTCCTAAACACAAAACTGACAACTTAGTACCGAACTAAGTTTTGTATAAAGAACGGTATTTCAATCACAGTTACGTTCTTATTACAAAAACTGGTTCCATGGTTTAATCCATGTCAAAATATAAATCTTGTTTTGTAATAAGACGGTTTGAGTAAGTTTATAGGTGTTTCTAGGTACTATGGGGAATGGTGTGCACTCGATTTTGAATCTAAAGGAATTTACACTGTTTTCCACCACTACGTACGACATTTATCCATTAGGAATTCTAATGAAATTGCGATGGAATTATTTCACAGAATTTAATTTAAAATCGTTGGATCACAGACTTACCGCAGACTTCACAAGTTAGGTGATATTATTTTCATGTTAGAAAATGACACGGATTTTTTTGTTTGAAATATCTACAGACAACGAAATTTCATTGTAAAAGCTGCAGTGAGGGACGCCCAAATTGAATAGATTATTAAGATAACGCAACATTATTTATGATTTTTTTAACGATTCTCTTGTTGAGAAAGAAAAACATTTTATAAATAGAAAATAATAAATGAAAGTCCAAATGTTTACAGCTTCTGCCTTATTGCCAGTATCGTAAAAATAATTTGCTCGATTTATTTCAAACAGTTATATCCTTGGATCGTAGTTTACGTAACTTAAAAGCTGAAAACTGTGTGCAAATTTCACCTATTCAGGATATCCCTAAAATTTTAACACTATATTATAGTACTTTTCGACAAACTACACAATTGTGGTTATTGTTTAGGGTTCCGTACCTCAAAAGGAAAAAACGGCGACTAAGGGACTTACTAGAGAATGGGCAGCAGCGTTCTCTATGCATTTTAACACCATACTGCGATCGCCAACCCGCCTGCCAAGCGTGGCGATTATGGCCAATCCCCCCATTTTGGTGAGGCCTATGTCCAGCAGTGGACGTCTCGGCTGAAATGATGATGATGATGACCTATATCAAAACCTATAGGGTACTTCCCGTTGATCTAGAATGATGAAATTTGGCAAGAAGCAAGATCTCACAGCATAAGTAAAGGAAAAAATTCAAAAATTGTTAATTTGTATTTTTATCACCTAAAAAAATACTTTTTGCGATTACAAACTGACCGTGGCGTATTTCGATGTTTATGGGAACACGTACTTCAACTACGATGTTAAGTTTGTTTTTGGGATAAATTCATCCCAACCACGGAACCCTTCATTGGGCGTGGTCCAACATGCACTTGGCCTTGGCTTGGCTTTTTTTTAAATTGGCAAGACCTGTTTTCATTTTTGATCTCGAATTTCATATCAGAGTTTAGTAGGACAATAGAGGCATAAGTATAGATACACGTTTGAGGAGGTCTAAAAACGCAAACCCTCACCAATAAAGATGCTAGTTCCTTCTCTGCATGAAGAGAAGCCTTTACTCTGCAGTGAGACAGTAACAGACCGGCAGGACAGCAGTGCTATTCTAGAAATATCTCACCCTGAAATCTTGCGTGGAGTGAACTTTCAGTGTTATCTCACTAATGCTAGTTGACCAAGTATTAGATTTACAATCATACTAGAAGCAAAAAAAAAAAAAAAAAACGAGATTTTAATAATATTGTTTCTGCTAAATCTAGTATATAAGTGTCTAATAAACAGCTACAATTTAGTATTGTAGCTGTTTATTGTCCAATTATAAATAAAATAAAATAAAGAGGCTGTTTTTAAATAAAATAGCAAAACAGAAATTCAGTCAGAAACTCATTTTTTTTTCCTTGATAGTTCATAAAAATTATACTTAAATACTAGCGTTGAAATATTATAAAATAATCAACAGAATTAGATTTTTTTTTTTATTAAAACCGCAGTTATGATTGTTATTGCAATACTTGGTCCATCCCTAGCATCAGGTGAGACACACTGACAGTTCACTCCACGCTCACTTCACTTATGTTTTCACGGTGAGATGGTTACATCGACGTGCTGTTCCGTAAAAATCTCACCGTGCGCAAACTTAGATGAAGTAAACTTGAAGTGAAAATGAAAAAGTCAAAAATTCCACCCTCAGGTTTAATATTATTATTTGAATGAGTAATATAAAAATATTTAATTTATGAATGTAAAATCGTGTCAATAGCATAGTTTTTTATTTTTTTATGTTAAATAACCCTCAAATTTGCGATGCCTGGAAAAGGCCGCTAAGTTGTAAGTCCTACATTATAAAATAACATCAAAATGTACACTTAGTCAAATAAATCTTTGACTTTGACTTTCAGTGAGCTGTCATTCCACCTGAAGCGAGGAATTGACACTATTGACAGCTTCACCTAAAGGGTCACAGTGGCGCAGTTACACAGAATAGATTGGCAGTACTTAAAGTATACAATTAAACGCAAAGATTTTGTCAAATACTTATCAATTTTATTTATATAATACGTAAATTTAACAGGATGAATAATGCCTATTCCAATTCACGTTTCAACTAACACTCGTGAATTCGTTATTTCAGTTATTTTCAGTACGTCTGACATCGATAGCTCTGACAAAGTATATTATATATCAAAGCGTTCGGTTCTCGTTCGATGCTAACTCAAAGCAGATAGAACCTGCAGTATACATGATATGTGATCAAAGAGAATTGATATTGTAGATGTGAACTTAGTTTGATATGGTGAAGAAAACGCGACTGACCTGAAATATTACAAGTGCTAGATATAGGATAACCATTCTGGTTAGTAACGGTCCTATTGCAGGACACGGGTCACAGCATATTATGAAGCCTGTATTTCCTGACTGAATAGGCATTTATTTTGCAAAAAATACAGGTGTAGAAGTTAGTGGTTATCGTACAGTCCATATTTATGTGATAAGTCCCATGTAGGGTATACCTTTTGCCAATAATCGGGTACAAGTCAAGATTCTGAATAGAGTATTTTGATGGAAAAAGACAATAACACTTTTTTCAATCAGAAGATCGAACCCAGGACCAACAGAAACAAGGATAATTTTCAGTAACTCCCAGCTTATGTAAGAAACAAAACTAGTCCAGTCTTAGTTGAACTAGTATTTGAAACATAGTTACCGTACGAAAATGCTTTGACGATAAATTAGGGAAAACACAGGTTCATGCACGAGCGAGTCTGTTACATGACGAACGGCTCTGGAACTTTGTGATTTTATTACCTGTTACTGGAGTGGAAAGAAAGTTTATCTTACTGAGAAAGATTGCATACCAGCTGTGACATTCGGTTTTTGTTGCTTTCTTGCCTGCAACTTCTTCTTGTTGTAGGATAAAAAGTGCCAAATTCCATTGAAATCTGTTCAGAACAGCTTCACAAACTTGTAAGTACCTTAAAATGGAAAATATTATATAGCTTCTTGTTGATATCGTCTAAAGATGACGCGTACTCTCATTGCGTACCTAATCACAACGCTTCGAAATTGAATTCGGAATTGCAGTTTATTTATTTTTCTTCTTATATCTACCATTACAGGGTAACCTAATGCGATAAATGCGCTTATCCTAACTTAATTAAGTATCCTAAATACTAACATTCATGTACCTACCTATAACAAATTACAAACAATGCATTCCTTGTGAATTCACTCAGAGAACAACAGAATAAGTCCGTCTCAATTGCTATGAGGTTGAGCGTGCGGAGTTATTAAAGAGGACTCGCTTAAATCTACAGCAGACAACATGTTTTTATTGAAATATCAGCATAGGAAGCCTAACCTATTTTTTTTTGTTCCCGTGTGGAAAATCCTCATGAATGTCCCCCGCCCTGGAGAGGGGTCTGTCAAAGTCTAACTGACTAAAAACTACCCCGGTGTTCCCTTCCCACTCTTGGACCGGGGACCATGGGACCTTGTGCGGCTTCCACGATCCCTGGCTAGTGCCAGCCCGCCTTTGTGGGTTACCTCGGGTGCGCGGGGGGAGTGAGATGTAAGACACCCCCCATGACGTCTAACAGCGGCGCACGTGGAACACCTCACGCCACCGCCTCGGGTCCTGCTGGATGGGGGGCAGCCGATGTCCCTGAGTCCACCATCCCTCCGGACCTGTTTACGGGGCCTGGAAGGGGGTGTTGTCCGCCCTCCGCCGACGCCCGACACGCCTGCTGCCCATTGGGAGAGTGGTTTCAATCTCCCTCTCCCTTTCCACAGCCTCCTTTTGCAAAATGACGGTTTCACAGAAAGAGATCTCCGCATCCCACGACTCAGCGCTCCTGACCACCGAACGAGCGATGACCGGCAGCGACATTTCGGCTCTGATTTCTGATACAAGGTCATGGCGCGGCCCCTTGCCAGTGTATGCCACGCCGTGTGCTTCCGACAGTGGACGTAGTGATAATACCGAGCGTCCGGCTCTCTGTTTATGCGATACAGGTATTTCCTGAAACAGCCATGCCCCGAGAGCACCTGCGTCGTTCGAAACGATAGGGAGCCGTGCCTCCTCCCGAAGCATTCCTCGAGCACTGGTCGCATCGCGTCGATGGTAGCGAGGCTGGCGGCGGCTTCTGTGCCTCAGCATAGCCGCCTGAGGAAGCCTAACCTAACCTCCGTTTATCAAAACACATTTACAAGTGTAAAATACAAACATAACCAATGCCGCACGAGTAAACATATAGTGTCACAAATTATAGAGCGTGGTGCTTCACACACTCAGTCACGCATCGATGCGTAGCCGCCGCGCGCCCGCCGCCTGTTTCACACATCACGGCTTTCATTTGTTTATTGTTTTAGAAAATTACCGATGAAACTATAGAAACGTGATAGGGACTGGTTTTGTCATAAGTTGCAAAAGACAGTTGAGGTTCAGCACATTATCGATTGGCTTTTGCACTTCCGGCCGAATTCTCAATTGTAACTCAATTTTCGCAATTCAAACCATGCTAGTTTTATTTCACGTGTAATCTTATTATTCCTTGAAGGCCATAATAATATCTATACAAGGAAAATGAAACGAATGAAAAGTTTTTCAGCTCGAAAATAAAGAAAGAAAGAAAGAAAATTTGTTTATTCTGCACAAACAAAACGCACATTTCAACAAATATAAACATCATTAAAATACACACATACAAAGTAGCCAAAACCCTCGTATCCAATACACTCAAAAATTTTGACAATCATTTCGATTGGTTGATGTCAGGGCCAGGGACCAAAGACAATTTATAATGCGTTTAATAATAGATTATAATGTCTATTTAGCTAATCTGTTGTTGTGGTACTGGCAAACCCAAAATGACAACAAAGTCAACATTCAACAAACAAACAAACTTGGATCAAAACAAAAACAAAATATAGATTGCCGAGTGGAAAAACAACTACTTTTATACCAAACAAACTATAATATGAACAATTACAATAACCGTGCGTCGTATCTGTGCAAGAACAGGTCTTTGCTCAGCTAAATGCTGTGACTTCGGACAAACCTAACGTCAACAACGCTGATTTTCAGCAAAAACCATGGAATAACGTAATGACGTCCCCCTGTGTGACATAATAAATAGGGTAAGTAAAATAATTTCCACAGAAACAAGTGTGATTCTGATTATATGAAAAATGTAGTATGTATATAAAAATTTAAAAATAAATATAAAATGTTTCAAGTATAAAATATTACTAAATGCATAACTTTTAATTAAAAATACATAAACAAAAATATATCATATCATTACTTAGTAATAATTATTATTTCGATACACTAACAATACTCCAAAATGACATAATTAGATTTTCATTGATACACCATAATTTCAGATGCACCATGGGAATTACGATGGCGGCCATTTGCAAACGGCATGCATCATCGTTCCATGGCGTTGGCGTTACGTCAACCATGCTTTTTCCGACAGAGCTATAGATTTGCTCATTACTTCATTCTTACAATGCCAAGCCTCCTGAACTCACTGGTAAGTATTATTATAGGCATTTGTATTGCATTCCTTATTAAAACAAATTGAAACTGAAACCCATTGAAATACTTACACTTAATGTACGTATGTAGTACCCACTCATAATACCTACAACTCAACGCAGAAACCCCGCCTTACATTAAATAAAATTGTAATTATACCCATTGTCCCACCCAGATAACGCAGCTTCAGAAAGACCCAGACTCCTGTAACAATGACACTGACCAGACCCAAACTGAGAGGAATCAGAAACCACTCACACTGTTGGAAAGCCACATCCATTGCCTGTAGGCCATGACCCTCGAGGTAAGTACAATAAGAGCAGCTATTGTTACTAGATATAATTTCACAATCATGTGGATAGCTGAATCTGCATGAGATATTTCTTTAGTATAATCAGAAAATGCGTTTTTGTTCTCAGGACTCTTACTGGTGGAGGAATGTTATTCCAACAGTGCGTGGCGGCATATCTGAAACTCCCCCTGAATGCTGCGGTTCTATGCGTTGATGTACATAGAGGTTTGGTAGAAAAACGTGGTTCGTATTTGCTCTGCCTCCAACTGAACTTCTCAAACAAATAGTGTGGTTTTTGTGTAGTGACTACTCCAAAAAGTAAACTAGCCATATGTAACTTTCTCCTAGCAGCCATTTTCAAAATATTATTTTCGTTTATATAAGGAGTGACATGACTTCTAGGAGGTATTTTTACACAGAACCGTGTACATGCATTTTGTATGCGTTGTATCAACTTCTCTGTTCTTGCTAACAGGCATGGACCATACACGGTATCACAGTAGTTAAGTCTCGATAAAATTAGGCTATCCACTAATTGTTTTCGAAGTTCAACACTCAGGTAGTCTCTAATTGAATATAGGAGTTTTAATCTATAAAAACAATTCCTCGTGGAGTTACTGATATGCTTCTCAAATCGTAGTTCCGGATCCATGGTTAAACCAAGGTTGCATGCTAGCTCTACCCTTTGTATTTTTTCCCCCCTGATAATAACTTCTGGCTTTGCTGACAGTATCGCACTGATCATTTTCCTGCTTCCTAAAACCATAAATTTAGATTTCAGTGGGTTTAATACCAGTGAGTTATTATCTGACCATACCATCACTCTATCAAGATCGTCATTGATTTTTTCCACTGCCTCTAAAGTATCAGCTGGTTTAAAAAATATATATAATTGGATATCATCTGCGTACATATGATACTTACAATGCTGAAATGCCTTAATAATGTCTGCGCTGTAAAGGATATACAAAAGGGGCCCTAAAATTGATCCCTGAGGCACACCACGTGGCACCTGACGAGGAGGCGATGACATCCCTGATCCATCCTCCCTCTGAATTTCAACGAGCTGTGACCTATTTTGCAAGTAGCTAGCGAACCACTGTATTGTTTCTGTTGTAAAACCATAATAGGCCAACTTGGAAAGCATAAGAGTGGTATTTATTGCATCGAAGGCCCGTGAAAAATCAAGCAGTGCAAGGATTGTTGCCTCCCCCCTATATATATACTATAAACGGAAAACTATTAGTAACTTCTGCGAAAATATCATTAGCGCGATTCAGACTCGCTCACTCTTATAAATACTCATCACGATCTACTAACGAGTTCACCCACTTGCCGCTAGATGTCACTATTCTAAACATGGCGTGACTTAACCTCAGCAGTAATTGGACCGTTTTGTGCTCTTACACGCGAAGTCTCTTTCTGGGAAGTTTGTTAGCTACACCCATTGTGTGAGATCGTAAAAGATTAAACACCATTTTAATAAGACCGACCTAGATTTTACGATGAATAATGTTGGCGAAGTTTTTTTTAACTAATTATTTGAATTGGTTTTTTGTTGCTGGAGCTATTTATTTATAATATATCTAACTCCGAGAGGAGTTTTGCTAACAAAATCATTACCATTACCGAGCTATCTTACAGCCATCACACCTCTACGTATCACCAAAATCCCATTACATACATTATTTGACATTTTTAATAATATCGCGCAAACAAAATATAGCAGCGACATCAGAGTTCGTGCCACGTTAAAATTCAAGGAGCAAGTTGGAACATTTTCCACCAAGCGGCCGCCATTGAGAGGAAAAACTTTGACATCTGCCCATGAAACTATGAAAATTGTTTACGCTACTAGTGCAGGTGACAGCGCTGCAAAGTTGAGGAGATAAAAAGAAAGGATTTTTATAGTTCTGCATAGCTATTCACAACCATTCGACGAGTTGTCGAATAGATAATGACAAATAATATTTTCAATTACTGATTTGCCTTGACCCCAACAGTAAAGTACTGTACGAGGCTAAAAGGCTATGGGCCTTTAGGCCTCGTACAGTACTTTCTGTTTTTATTTTAATTTGTTTATTTTTGGTTTGGTTCTTTATGTTTCTATGAGTGTATTTATTTTAATTTGTGATCTGTGCGAGTCCCAATAAATGCTTTTATCTATCTCTTTTACTACTAGTAAACAGTTTTATCCAGTTTCTTAAAGAAAGTAATTAAACAAGAAGGTACCTATCTGTTCAAACGAGTTCACTCATTTAGCGCTTGCACTTGTTCGAGTCAAAATGAAGTACTTAATCTCGAGCGATCCGATTTGAATCTTACCAAAGCTTTGGACAGTGCCCAATAGAAGGTTAATATTACTTTAATTGAGATAGAAAACCATTAATTCGATTCACGCGAAAGCAAATTGCAACTCTTCATAAGGTATTATGTTGAACAAAATGTGATTTATTTATTTAAACTTTTTACACACAAAAAAGGTACAAAGGCGGACTTAATGCTTAAAGGCTTCTACATACCAGCGCGACGCGACACGCCACAAAGGCCCCGCGTGTCGCGGGACGAGCGGTACCTTTGTGTCGCGTCGCGTCGCGCGACAAGTCGCCCCGGTATGTAGAAGCCTTAGGCATTCTCTAGCAGTCAACCAAGGGCGGTAGAGAGATTAGATGGCAGGCGCTCTGTTTGAGAGGAACAATGAGAATTTTTATACAAAATATATCATACAGAATTATAAATAAAATAAAATTGTGTATCACAATTATATAAATAGGTTGTAAACTTATAATACCAATACATAGATATTTACTATAACATATTATACCTATATTACAAATAAACTAATATCAATTCAAGAGAGAGAGAGGTGTTGAGATGACTCTACTCTATTTATTTTGAAAATAACTCTGCAGTTTCCGTTTAAATGCATACCGACTGGTGGCCGTCCTGATATCAAGAGGAAGCGCATTCCAAAGAAGAATGGACTAATTATGAAAGGGAGAATGAACAAAGTCAAAAGTATGAGGACAGAGTAGGAGAAGATTGTTAGAAGAACGCAGATTCTTAGTGTGTGAAGAACTTAGGTATTGGAATTGAGAAGAGGAAGTGAGACACAAGATAATAAAGAGGAGTGGGAGAGTTGAGAAGGGAGAAAAGCGTGGTCAAAGCACGCAAACTTCTTCTTTGGCGAATGGACATCCACTTGAGCTCGGACATATAGCTCGACACATGGTCATATTTCCTGAGGTTGAATATGAACCGGATACAATTGTTGAGCAGTCTGTCGAGCTCATCCAGGAAAACCGCACTCAAGTCTAAGTAGCGCACGTCACCATTGTCGATGATGGCTAAAATCAAAGTCTGCACAAGCATAGTTTTCGTCTTAGCGGGCAAAAAGTTTCTCAGACGATACAGGGATCGCAGAGTACCGTTGACCCTTTGACTAACACTAAGGACCTGGCGTTGCCAGCTAAGTGTCGAATGAAAATGCAAACCGAGATCTCGTGATTCGCCACGGTGATAATGTATTTTCATTATAGAAAAACGTAAAAAAATATTCGGCAGTATTACAGCATCCCCCTTGAACATAATTGAATCTGCAAACTGTAAATGTAGAACACAGTTGGTCCCATGAGGAACCCGAAAGGGAACCCAGTCGTCAAACAACGTGACACACGCAAACAATTAACGCAAAAAGCGAAACAGCTGTCAGCATCTCATTGGTTCACATCTCTCCTACAGATCAACGGAGCTATAAAAGCAGTAATTTCGCTAGATTTTTATGACACTTTTTTATATGTTATTGTTACGTTTGTCCAATAATGGAAACTGAACGGGGCCATTATTTTATTTGCACTCACATTTTATGGTTGGAACGATCACGTCGCAAAATGTCCAGTTTTATTATAATGAAAGTTAAATTTTCAATTTAGATGAATGGTGGATTGTGTTTTGATTTTTTGTTGGTGATTGGCATGTTTTTTTTTTGTTTTGTTTGACTTTTCATCGCAGGCCCACCCATAGTTCGTTATCGTTATCTTTGACTGATTGGTAACACTTTTTCTGAACCATCACATCTCGTGCAAAACTATACTTAAAGCTTTTTCGAGTTAGCTGTTACCCAGTACCTAATGCTGCATTTATCTAATCTTATAATTCGCTGAGAATATCCACAATAGACGTCTTAGAGGTATCGATCATCACATCATTTAGACCATAACCACCTGACCCTAAATAGCTGCTGATCCTCAAAAACCAACGGCACCACAATAAACAAAAGCACCACGTTAATATAAGCAGAGAGAATCTCTTATAATTCTTCACGGGACTCCGACCGGGCACAGCTGCTAAATCCCCCTAACCGGCCAGCATTATGGAATTACTCGATATAATCCCTCGGTGGGCGTATTATTTGCTCTCTCTGATGCTGCACTGAACCTCGTCAAACGATATTATAATTCCTAAGGGATTGTGAACAGGTGTCTGTTGAGTTTAGCAGTCGAGATTTTTTTGTTAGGATGATACTGATTGGTTTAAGATTTTTTAGATTATTAACACAACTCGTTCCTTGTTTTACTGCCTCGTTGGTCTAGTGGTCGCAAGCGCTAGATAGGTACTGCTGAGTATGAGGTTCTGGGTTCGATCCCCAGGTCGGACAAAGTGTTATTGGGATTCTCTATCTGGAATTTCTCAGTAGGAGCCCGGAGCGTGGATTTGTGCCCATTTGATGGTAATAAGCTCGCCCCCTATTACATGGGAGTTAAACATAACAGGCGAAATGCTGGTGTACTATAGACTAGGATATAACATAGCATAATCAGCCTATAATGTTCCCACTGCTGGGACACAGGCTTCCTCTCTGTGAGAGGGAGTGGGCTGCAATCCACCACGCGGGCCCAGTGCGGTAGTTGGATGATGAAGAGTATGAGATGCAGAGTTGGTTGATGTCACGTGTAGATGATGTTACTCAAAGTGAATAATAATAATAAGTTTATTTATTTTCCCTCACAATGGTTTTGTAGCACATAACAGTTTTGAACTATAAAAAACGAATAGCTGAAATTACATTCGGTGTTACTTACTGCGCTTGAATTGATAAGTAATTTTAAGACACATTGAGCGGCGCTTATTACACTCGTTTACGCCCTCCCAGTCCCACCCTTAGATATGTGGTTGACGCTGAAAACCAGCGCTGGGGCTCTGTCTCGCATAGGGTCGCAGCATTATGCTGAGTGACCGTCGTTTGCGTGAATGTGCATGATGCATATTTTCACCCAACTTGTTCTTTCATATTTGTGTTTTTTTCGTTGCGTTATGTTTACTGCAAATAAACGTATTTTCTTTCTTTCTATATATCAATCCTACACTCCTAGACACAAATCATATAGGTACCTAGGGTTCTTCCAAAGTCTAATAAAAACCCTCCTTGTAATATAAAAGCGTGTCACAATGACAAATCTCCATGCAGTACCGACGCGCGTCGCAAGAAGAACTTACACTCACCTGAGTAATGGTCGCGCTTCTTACGGATTTACCCCTTCAGTCCGACGGATTTTACACTGTCTTCTAGTGGAAAATGTTAAGGAAAGATACTGATAGATACTAAGCTCTTTTAGTGCCTAGAGATAATTCAGTTTGGATGTAGTGGCATTCTTGTGTTTTTGAATGTTGCACTACATTGAATTTGTCCTGTGTCTTGAGCGCGTTTACAGCAAAAAACAGACCCGTAATAAACTATCTGTGAGCCCTAAAAATTTTATTTTACTGCACACGGGAATCGGACCCAACATCCGTGGCCTAAAGACGCAAAAGCATGCTCAGTTACGCAATTACTAACGAATCATTTTATCTTCACTTACCGAACTAAGCTAAGAATCAAGTTCTGTTTTTCACTTAACGAATTAAGGTAGGTATATATAAGAATCAACTTAACTTTTTTTTTACAACAAAGTTATTCACATAGCCCCATAGCCCAAACGGGTTAATGGTTCACAAATGCACAAACGATCCACATGTCCATCCCTACAAAGTGTTGACCTGTCCCCATTTGACCTTTACTCCTTACGAGATGACAAAAGGCTCAATTTTCCCTCTCGCACCCAAATCAGTATAAAAATGTAAGAACAAATGGTAACACACTTTGCTATGCAAAAGGTGAGGTCTCAGATATTTCACATACAAATAAATTTTACGCTAATATTTCTTTTCAAAGCTGACATCGCGTCAAAATATCCTGGAGACATTATTAAAAAAGATTTTTCCTTTTTTCGTCCCAGTTCCTAACAAGGATTTGTTCTTACCTCTTGTTAAAAAAGCTTCCACAGAGTAAAAAAATATTCAGACTCCTACAGGAGAAATAAGGGTGTACCAAACTTTTGTAGTTTTGTTTTTTATGCTGTGGCTTATTATCGGGGTCGTTCCTTAAGATAATTTGTTTAATAACAAGGAATCTTAAAAACCAGTCTCAAACATAAAATAATGTAAGCGAGATAATTTTTTGTAACAAGTACTAACACTTTTTGTAACATGGTAGACTTGTCTGTTTTTGAAGACTAATTGACATTATAATTTTGAAAGTTAGCGCTAATTCTAGCGAAGAATTTAATGTTCTCTCCTTAAACTCATGTTATTAAAAGCCTTATACATGTTATTTTAACGACATAGTTATTATAATAATAGGGTCTGAAATTAATCTTCTCCGCGGCCTCGCTTTTTTCCCGAGCCATTGTGAGCTCAGGCCCGCTTTGCCTAAAGAAACCATTGTGCAATGCTAGCTAACGCAAGACTAGTTGTTTGTCAAAAAATGATACAGTTTTCTTATTTCAGGGACTGGAGAACGACCATCTTTATTATTCAGTAGCAGAGCTGCTCTTCATTTTTGTGCAGTTGTATACGAATCTACGATTATTATTAAAGATTATTATTATTTTATTTATGGAGAGGTCTTTGTACAGCGGAAAGACAATAAAAAACCGGCCAAGTGCATGTCAGACCACGCACAATGAAGGGTTCCGTAGTTGGGATGAATTTATCCCAAAAACAAACTTAACATTGTAATTGAAAAACATGCTCCCCAATACATCGATATACGTTACGGTCAATTCTTTAACTGAAAATTTAGGTTAGTCGACTGTTACTCGTTAACTTGTAAAGCCTACTTAGCTGTGATAGTTTTCCTTTTAATTACGTTATATACTATTGCCATGAATTTTTTCACATGTCCAAAACCAACCAATTAGCTGGCAGGGGGGGAGACACTTGACTCTAACAAACAATAGCATTTTAAAGCTTAATATTACGCAAACGGATCCCTTAATTGAAAAATGGTTCTCACAAACCCACAATATTTTTGAACGGCCTATCCAACGATACATATATATACAGGGCGTCCCACGGATATGCCACATGGAGGGAAAGTACCTTGAATATTGTAGATGGAACATTTTACTGAAAGAAGACATTATTTGAATTTAAAAAACAATTTAAACTGCATTCATAGATATTTAAATAATTACATGGTTGAACCGGAAATCGAACCCGTTACACGAGAAAAATAATCAACCTGTAGCTTTATCATACCGATCGAAAGGATTATTTTTTGCTTAGTAACATAGTGTCACAAATAAAAGGAAGACCATGAATTTTAACATTTGATGTGAAATTTAGTTCAGAAAAATGAAAAGCTGACATTGCCGTAAGGACATACAACTGACATTATCATAGTACCTATTGAAAGTGTCCACGAGCCACAAACAGAACTTAGACGTATTATTCTAAATATCCACCACAACAAGATCAAAATATCGACAGGGAACGAAATAATCAAAAGAGTGCGACTTTGTATTCAACAGGAAGGGACTCATTTTGAACATTAATTGATAAATTTATTATTTTTGTATTGAAAATGTTAAAATTCATGGTCTTCCTTTTATTTGTGACACTATGTTATTTAGCAAAAAATAATCCTTATGATGAAGTCTTTCGATCGGTATGATAAAGCTACAGGGTGATTATTTTTCTCGTGTAACGGGTTCGATTTCCGGTTCAACCATGTAATTATTTAAATATCTATGAATCCAGTATAAATTAAAAAAATGTCTTCTTTCAGTAAAATGTTCCATCTACAATATTCAAGGTACTTTCCCTCCATGTGGCATATCCGTGGGACGCCCTGTATATATATACGAATAAAAATATCATCCCCATTTCACGTGTAAGGGAGGTACCATAAAAAAATTGTTTTTCATGGTTTTGTTTGACGACTTTTTCGGCATGATTAATATGTATACCCATGCCAAATTACAGCTTTCTAGTACTTAGTGTCTCTGAGCGAAGCCGGGGACAGACGGACGGACGGACAGACAGACAGACGGACATGGCGAAACTACAAGGGTTCCTTGTTGACTACGGAACCCTAAAAATGATTAAAATAGCACTAAGCAGAAGTACATCAATGCGCCTAATTATGAATAAAAACAGGCAATGTATTGTTCTCTCTTTCAATACAATTGAACCATGCAACGCAGTCGCAACACAAACTGATTCAAGCACAATTAAAAAAGAATCATGCGCCGTCAACCCTGCAACGCGACGGCCCGGTCGGAGCGACCAACGAGGCATCACGTAACATACTGTACTCGCACTTATGCGTAAGTGCGCAACATTACAATAATTCTCGGCGAACGCGAATTTCGAGCCCTTTGAATCCCTTCGGAGCGTGAAGTGCTCTAATTAAATATTGCGCCAATCTCGCCACACCTGCCAGCTTCGTTATACCTGGCCGGCGAACCAAGGGTTTAATATTTCGTGACAATATATTTTGTATGACAATGTCACAATGTCGAAGTTGAATTGAGTGTTTTGTTTTGTTTGCAGGAGGAGCTAAATAATTATTGATTTTAAGACACGATTTCCGTCATGCCTGTAGTCATTGAAACATTGTTGTTTCAATTGCCTTTTACCTCTGTATTACATGCTTTAACTAGCGACGATTTTTTATGCAAATAGTTAAATGATTTCCATGAAACCGCGATTGCGTTGCTGCATCTCTCTCTTGCTTTGTGTTCTTTACTATATTAGTATCACATAATTAAAGCCATAATATCTGAACTTAACAAGAGATCACGACTTAGCATTTTGTTGCGATGCACAGAAAAAATCTTGTCCGCCGACCTCAGAACTAACTGCTTGTCATATGTAGTAGATGCACTTTCAAAGTTGGAACCAATTTTTTTTCTTATTAATTTAATAAATGATAAATGATTTTATTTTTGTAAGTTGGTTTGTACAAATACTTTTACACGTCAATCATATTTTAAAAACTAGATGAGATCGGCGTTTCCTATCTGATTACTCTGAGAAAATAGCTTTTCTATTCACATGGATACGCCCCATAGCACCTGACACGAAAAATACTCAATAAAAGACATCATTATTTAGGAAAATAACATTACTTTAACTCCACCAAAACCATCATGGCTGCCGTCAAAGTTGCTCCACTAGACTACTTTATTAATAAAGTTACGGCTCACAATCGGTTTCTAAGACGTGACCACGGCCACCGTCTGCTTCGGGACGAGGTATTAATTGTGCTAACAAGACAGCTACATAATTAGACAGGCTTGAGGCTTCAGCATGATTTTGCGGTGAAGAAATATTGAGCTTGATTCATGAAGTTGTTGCAAAAGGGTATAGTTGTTGTAGTGTCAAGATAGGCATTTCGCTGATTTTGATAAGTTTTGTTCATTGGTTGTGAGAATGTTATGAATTGAAAAGTTGAGTTTTTTGTTTTGCCTGTGGCTAGAAGGGATTTTGCCCCCCTTAAATATTTGTTTTATTTTAATTTAATTATTTATTTTTAAAGTGAATATATAACTAAATATTCTGTGAATATTTCAAGCGTCTACCTGTTGACTTTATCAATATAGAGCAAAAACGAGCAAAAAAATCATGTTTGTTGTATGAGAGCCCCCTTAAATATTTATTTTATTCTGTTTTTTAGTATTTGCTGTTATAGAGGCAATAGAAATACATCCTCTGTGAAAATTTCAACTGTCTAAATATCACGGTTCCTGAGATACAGCCTGGTGACAGACGGACAGACAGACAGACAGACAGGCAGACAGACAGACAGGCAGACTGACAGACGGTGGAGCCTTAGTAATAGGGTTCCCGTTTTACCCTTTGGGTACGGTACCCTAATAATGTTGAAAAAACCTATATTTTTTTGAAAACCCAGTCGGTAACGTATTTACCTATTATCAGCAAACCATAACAACACTTTTAAAAATCACACACTGGGCTTCAGCTATCCTTGAGATAAAATCAAAATTTTATTTTATGATTAAGTAAATCAATATTTTCGAGAGCGCAAAAGTGATGAAATTATCAACAGGTGCTGAGACTGACTCGAATGGTTTAGCGCCACGAAAACTATATTTTTATAGTTACACAGACTTAATGTGTCCATTTTTTTCAAGCTTACCGCACAATTAGATAAGAAATTGACGATTTTTTTTTTTTTTAAATATTGGAATTTTTTCGTGCACGGAGCCTTAAAATAAAAATCTGAAATTCATTAATTTACTGACCGACAACGCACAACCTAAACCACTTGGTCTTAAGGCATTAAATTTTTTACAATGTTTCATATTATAGTGAAAGTGAGCACTAAGGAAGCGCTTAAATCAACCCCTTTAGGCGATGAATTTTCAAAATTCCTATCCTATCCCTGGGGAATGAAAGTTTGTATAGGAATTCGTCATTTTTGCCGATGTGATATCCCACCGGCCACTCAGTTTGTCTGCTATAAAAACCGGCCAAGTGCGTCTCAGACCACGCACAATGAAAGATTCCGTAGCTGGGATGAATTTATCCCAAGAACAAACTTAACATTGTAGTTGAAAAACATGTTCTCCCATACATTCCAACTGCAAATGTAAGTTGGTCGACTATTACTCGTTAACTTGTAACGCTTACTTAGCCGTGATACCTTTTCTTTTAACTTCGCTATAATAAGCTACTGCCGTGAATTTTTTCACATATCCTAAAACTAGGGGTAGGGGGACACTTGACAATTTTGAATGCACTTGTACGTAGTAAATTGGAATCCAGCTCCTGCGTGTGGCATCCACACGAAAGTACCTAGCGCTTTTATTGTAAAAGGTACAAAAAGCGTTTCTGAGGTTTTTATATAAGCGTAAGCACGGTTATTACCCTTAACTCTATCCGACTAAATTTCTATTGGGATGCCTGGGATATAACTCATTAGAGGTAAGGCGAGCACGAGATCAGCTCAAGATAGCCTGCGAGACGCTCCGTGGCACTATTGACGCACCTGACCTGCATGCTGTGCTGGCTCGTTTCTTTGTCCCAGACAATTACTGCCGCGGCAGAAACCACAGGCTGCTTGCTGTGCCTCCATGTCGCACCGTTTCGCGTGCTAAGTCCCCAGTACCTCGCACTCTGGTCGCACTTAATGATCTCTTGAATTCTAATCCAACAAACGATCTGTTTGCGGATGAATGGATGAAGATTTTATTGGCATGCCTGAGATACTGTGAGAGGGATTCATGAAAGCATTGTTTTTTTTTTTTTTGTTTTTAATTAAGTACTTTATGTTTTTTTTATTTTATGTTATGTTGTTTTTGTTTTTAACAGAATTTTAAAATTTTATAATTTCGTTTCTATGTGTATTAACGTAATTGGTTTAACCGTGTCAATCAAAGTTAAAATAAATAAATACAAATAAATTGAGTCTAACAAAAATGTGAAGCTTAATATCACGCACGATTAACAGACCCGCAATATTTTTTAACAGCCTATCCAATGATACCCCATGGGATGTGGGATAGACGAGAAAAAAAATATCATCCCCACTTTACCTGCAGTGAACTTTACGTACCCTACTAAATTACAGCTTTCAGTACTAAGAGTCTCCGAGCTAAGCCGCGGGCAGACAGACAGACGGACATGGCGAAACTAGGTATAAAGGTTCCTTGTTGACTACAGAACCCTAAAAATGGAACCATCTAAGACATTTTTGCACTAATCGAGATTTTACATCATAATTCGTTAAACCAATCATAAATGGCGTAAATGGCAGTATTTAAATTCACCATAAAGGCTTCTACATACCGGGGCGACTTGTCGCGCGACGCGACGGGACACAAAGGCACCGCTCGGCCTGCGACGCGCGGGGCCTTTGTGCCGTGTCGCGTCGCGCGATAAGTCGCGCTGGTATGTGGTCAGGACAGAATAATAAAAAAAAAAATTACCAATCAAAACTTAATATTTATTTCGTCTCACTGTCACTATCTTCTTAACATTTTTCTGCCAATTTTGAATCAAAATTTTCCTTATCGTCCCAATTTTCCTTTACCCCTAAAATGTTTTATTTTTCCAAATTAACATGATATTATGTCTAAAATGTTGCCATTATTGAAAATTACACGACGCCCTGTGATGGCTAAGTCCGTCAGTCTGAAGTTTCGGGGTAACAGCGTATAATCTCTGGCCGACGGAAATGTCCGTCATGGCGATCGGACACGGTTAGTTGTCTACGTTAATTACGACAGCTTTAGTTACCCGGTACGGGTCAAAATGTTCGTTAAATTGGAAAATGAATGTAACTGCCTAAATATACGTATAAGTAGATATTAAAATTATTTTCATGAAAATTTGCAGCCACCATTTATTAAAATATTATTAGAAGTATGCGTTCTTTTTTTCTGTTCCTGATTCCTATAAAATGTTCTCGATTTAAGTCGTCCTGCAATCATACTCATTTGACATACTCGTATTAACACTTTGCTATTTCGTTTACAGTTCCTTCCACAAACATAATTTTTCTCCGTAAACATAAAGCACAGAACACATGTAGGTACAGTCCAGCACTTAAAATTAGGCAGCATTCGTTAGCTGCATGGACATACTCAACATTATTAGTTAACAAACGGACAAGCAAAGTTTGGAGAGCTAGACTGCGGCTGTACGGAGTCAGCGTTCCGAAAACATCCTCTCTATGAACGACCGCGGTTGACCGCTCAGCGTTCATTATAACTGTTTAGGATGGCCTGCCATGTTAAGTTTTGATTTGTCTTCTATTTCACCTTTATTTTGGTAATCAACATTTTTTGCACCTTTTTCCGATGGCTTCCGTTTTATTTTCTTGAAACGCCTGGTGTCTGTGGGGAATCAAGTAAATAAAAAAACCGGCCAAGTGCATGTCGGACCACGCACAATGAAGGGTTCCGTAGTTGGGATGAATTTATCCCAAAAACAAACTTAACATTGTTGTTGAAAAACATGCTCTCCCATACATCGATATACGTTACGGTCAATTCTCCCTTGTTTACTACGGAACCCTAAAAATGATGTCGTAGCTAGGTCAGTACCCAGGCGTAAATATACGAGTTTTTGAAAAAGACTGCCACACAGGTATGCGTGACAGAGACGACGATCTACAAAGGCAATTTTTTAGAGCTCGATGTGTCGTCACTTTCACATGTAGATATTATATTCAAGAATTATTTGCCTGCACCTCTGAATTACCTATCAGAGAATACAGGCATGGTGCTATGTATGTTATGGTTATTTGCTAGTTCCATTCCATCCACCAACAATGCCTGGCTTAGTAAATCTACTATTAACACCGCAAACTCACCGACCAATCAAAACCAAAATTAACCACGTCACTGTAGAACATCCAGCCCAGACGTTTGGGCCACGTAGCCCGAAATCAATTAGAGTGGGTCCGTGCCGATCGGAGGCTTACTGAGAAGTTTGCTGACGTGACGGCCTTTATTACCAACCCGTGTAATTGACTTTTAGAATCAGCGGTGGACGAGTGACAGGGACGGATTGGCGGGAGCCGCTCGAAGGGCCAATATTGTATCTATTTTGAATGTTAAATGTAAGACTAACGACTTGAATAGCTTAACTTAGAAACTGGTAAATGGGTTGGCAAAAGATAGGTCTTCAAAGAATAGGTTGTGGAAAACTCGACCTTCGGAAGTTTTCCTAGAGACAAAGTTAAACATTCTAGCTAAAGCTATAGCTGTCTATATAACACAAAGCACTAAATGCGATTGTGACGCGTCATCTCGTCTCCCTGGAGCCTTACTTCACATTATATGCAAAGATAAGTTGGTTCTTATGCACATTTATGAAAGTGTTGAGTATACGGACGGAGTGTTAAACCGGCATTTTACATATTATTACGGAGCACTGAGAAGTGCAATCTTTCGGGAGCTGAATGTAAATAACATCTACCTATTATTTAAAACAAACGAGAGTTAAAAGTGAAGTGGACCATCATGCCAGACATTGTTATAGTTATGTTTAGTCCCATGAAATAGAGGGTGAGTCTATTGACATTAATTAACCGGTCAGTATTATAGACGCTAACTGCTACTGAGAAATTCCTACAAGAAAACTCTATAACGCTTTATCCGATCAGCGGGCCGAGCACGGGCGTGTCAAGACGTTTGTGACAAGACATGATAAATTATGTCATGTCAATTTGTACTAGCATTTTATGACAAAACAGTTTTATCGCTCAAACTGTGATAAAATGTGTGACTCAGGTCGTTTCACAGTAGGCCGTGCTCGCCCCGCTGGCGATCGATACTTCACGCTCAGTAGTGCTTGAAGCTTGAGTGTTTTAATTGTTTTGAATATTAATTAATTAGAAATTGTAATTAGAATTTGTGCCCGTCGACAAAGTCGCCATCGGCAAGAAAAAGCGTTCATTTCATTACATAACATACCATAACATCACGCTTGTAATCCCCGAAGGGTTAGGCAGAAGTGTACCTATAGTACACCCACGTTTAGCTAGTTATGTTTAAGTCCCATATAATAGGGGCGAGCCTATTGCCATCAACCGGGAACAAATCCAGACTCCGGGCTGCTACTGAGAAATGCCTGCTGAAAAAACCCAATACCACTTTGCCCGACCTGGGAATCGAACCCCTGACCTGGTGCTCGGCAGTAGCGCTTGCGACCACTAAGCCAACGAAGCAGTCTTCATTTTATTAATAAGTCATAAAACCTGTATTTCTCGTTCACCTATATTCTACAAATAAAAATATTTTAGTCATGCTTGATCCCATTGAGACACAAAGTAAAGAAGAAAAAAACCGGTCAAGAGCGAGTCGGACTCGCGCACCGAGGGTTCCGTACGTATACATATATGAGGTTGATGATTTCAGAAAAACTGTGCTGTTTAGAGACTTCGTTTTATTTTTCCTGTAATCTTTACATACACTTCTATCACATAGAATAATTTCAGATTTTTATCTATGCAAACTTCGGAGATAAGGGGGGGGCGGTAATTTTTTACATTTTTCATCAAAAATCGGAAACTATGCTGCCTAAAAAAAGCGCTCTTTCATATGATACGCCACATGCCCTAGTAGCCCCACTTCAACCTTTTAAGACCCCCTTTCAGTCCCTTTTGCTTAGTCTTTCTTGTTTGCAAAATAGTTGGGCAACAGTCATCTAAAACTATTCTAAATTTCAAGTTGATATCATTAGTAGTTCTTGAGATATCCAGGTGTGACAAACAGACAGACTTAGTCTCAACATAAGGGTTCCTTTTTACCATTTTGGTAAGGAACCCTAAAAATGACAATGATCATATCGATTTTCCAGTACAATTGCCACAAAGATTTTATTTATCTCCTCGTCAATCCCAACATCACCTCAGATAATTATGTTCCACACGGTATGGACCTACTCGTGAAACAGTTCATTGCACGCTTGCAGAGCTAATTGGTGCTTTGTTTCACCCATTACCGAGCAGCAAGAGTGGTAAACCTTTCAGTTGAAACTTATGTATGCTGCGCTTTTGGCTTCGCGGAGAGACACTCTGAAAGAGAGTATGTGTAAAAGGATATTCCGTACTGGTTCAGTATGTTGACAGATAGAGCTATCTGTATGTTCTACGTTTGGCAGGATGGAACGCTTCGTGCAATGAAAAGTTATCGAGCTGGAGTCCTCGAGTGAAGATGGTTTAGTTAGTACATTCGGCACACCGTGGACAGTCAAGGCTGCTATATATGTAGCTACTTATATCTAATTACAACAACATAATCATATTTTTTTACTATACGTAATGATGAAAAAAAAAATTGTGAATAAAATGCAAATAGTGCTCAATAATAATAACATATCACCAAAATTCAAATCTTTATTGCAAGTCTCATGTATTTACAAGATCATAATAATAGTTACAAACTTTACATGTCGGGCACAACAATTTAATACAATATGAAAAATGCATGCTTAAAAATCATTATAGTAAATTATGATATAGTAAATAAATTAATGAAAATTTATTAATTAAACGTACATATAGTTTAGATTATAGTAAATATATATTAATTAATTAATTAAACGTACAATTAATACCTTTATATTATAGTAAATATTATATTAATTGTACGTACGTCATAATTAAAAAATATGTTAAATTCAGTTATCATAAAAAAAAAACAATTTAACTAATAAATATTATTACATTTTAGTGACATTAAAAATACAGCTGCTGCTGTAAAGTTCTAATTCATTTGGTGAACGGAAAATGTCTGCCAAGATAATATAAAAGCTACTAAGTAACAGCCTATCTGCCCCAGCCCTTCAATTACCTCATCCAAAACCGTAGGTACAAATTGCAGCCAAAAACATAGCCCCCGTAATCCGGCTCTGTGCTAATTCGTAATAAACCATTGTTGACACCTGCACCGCGGTGCTAGCTTTATTGTATGTCACCGGGCGGCGCGGGCGCTCACATTAAAATAAATTGTTAGTTAAAGTTCGCCTGTTTGTGTACTATGCTGCTGTGATTTATGGACTTGAGTACTTGTAAATGTACTTTGTGGAGTGGAAAGTAGGAGATGTTTATTTAATTTACACTGTAATACTTCATTATGTGTTTTTAAAGATGTCAGACTTCAATTAAACTATTGGTCCGTATTGTGGTTCCCATTAGGCGATGTCTGAGATTCTAGGAAGCACCTACACAAAATTATGTTGGTCAGTGAAAGAAATCTCTTAAATACTGACCCCGGGTCTACTCGAAGCGGTAATCCGAAGTATCGGCCGAATGTTCGGTTGTTTTATTTTTTTCTTTCGGTGTAGTCAGCCATAGTTAGCCGTAGTTAAGCAACAGCCGAACAATTGGCCGAAACTTCGGATTTATGTTCGGAGTAGACCCCGTGGTTCGAACCAGCAAATACTTGTGAAAAACGGATCCTCGAAACTCCGAACCACCACAAAGTTTTGATAAAAAACTAATATTTGCACAAACTCATAACTTTGAAAAGACACAAAAAAAATATTTTTGTTACCTTCCTATGAGTTCAAACTAAAAGAACCTCGTAAAACTTTTGTGTAAATACCTCAGTAGATTCCCGTTTCAGTACAAGTATTCGCATTTGCAAAAGTGAGTGCATAATAGCAAGCATATGGAGTTAATTGGCGCCCCGACAACTAGGAAGTAATTAGGCGCAATCTACTTCTTTTATTAAATACATTTTGTAACAAGAAATTTCCGAGTACCTCCTGTTGAATTCAGACAACTCTTTTGTAATAATCGTTTTAGTTTTCAAGCGACTTAAAAACAATAATGTTAATAGGGAAAACCGACTTTTTTAAATGCTAATAATTACATATTTTTTTTCAGTACCTACATAACTGTGTCGCTGTCAAATGTATAATATCCTTTCATTTAAATGTATTACTCCTTAAACCCACAAACATACACCATCCGGCCATAGCAAATCATTTTAAATACTCACTCTAGGATTGATAGATTGAGTATTTAATCCTCCGAGTCTCCCATTAACTACTATCATGTAAGCACAAGATTAAAGACTGTCTTCGCTAGCTAGTAACCAGCGTAGTAGCGGTAGTGTAGATATTATTTAAGCGCTTCATGCATAGCGGCGCTTAATCCCGGCCAATACCTGCTTACAGGGAAGGGGAGGACCCTCAACGAATCAATTCGGGGAGTCCCGGACTTACCCCGGTAAATTATCCTCTAGGCTGCTGCGGAAAGCCTTTGTTTAGAATTTTGTGACCTATTTTGCAAACGTGCTTTAGGGACTGCTCAAATAGGGGAAAATTGGTATTTTGTGTTGAATTGCTAGCATTGAGGTTTCAAAATTGTCGTGTGTTGCGACTTGGCCCAAACTTTATTTCTATAAAAAGTATTTGCTGTAACCATGAGCACTTCTTACCTTAATTTATCAAGTTGAAAGCTAGTCATGTAGTTTTGAATATTGAAAAATGTTGAATAAAAGAGGTGCGTGTGTGACCGACTAGAAGTATGAACGTAAATAAAGCAAAAGGAGTATGTAAGGATCGTAGCTAGTGGCGTTCTGTAGTTTCTGCCTGCCCCAATGGGATGAGGACGTGAGTTTATGTATGATAGAAGAAGTAGGTCGTTAATAAAATCACCTTTACACCTTTTCAATTACCTTTAAACAAGTTCTAACATCATATTTTCTTACCTACAGAATAAATTGTATTGATTATAAAACATATAATTTTAAGCAACACATTGTCGATTATTATGATCATAAAAAAACATTAAAACCATGAGATCAATTCAACAGGAATATTTGTTTCAAAGTTCCATAATGCGAAATAATAAATCGTTTTTATTGCCAAAAAACGTATTTTCTTTCGATCCCTGTGTTAAATTAAGGCTCCTTGCATGAAAAAACCCCTTTTTCGTCATTTTCTTATCTAATTGTGAGAAAGTGTGAAATAATTGAAACATTAAGTCTATGTAAAGGCTTCTACATACTGGCGCGACTAATCGCGCGAAGCGACACCGGTAGAACAATATCTATGAATAATTCAAGGAAATTGTTCTACCAGTGTCGCGCCAGTATGTAGAAGCCTTAACTACAAAAGTACAGTTTTTGTGGTGCTAAACCATTCGTATCAGTCAAAGCACCTGTTAATAGTTTCATCACTTTTGCGCTCTCGAAAATATAGTTTATTTCGCCTTTGATTTACTTAATGAAGGTATTGTATAATCATAAAAAATATTTTTTTTATTTTATCTCAAGGATAGCTGAAGCCAGTGTGTGGTATTTAAATTTCTTCATATGGTTTGCTGAATAATAAGAAAAAATAGATTACTGACTAAATTTAAAAACAATATATTATCAACATTACTTTTCTGCTATATTTTGTATCGAAATTGAAAAAAGTACTTCCGCCGCATAGAAGCAGACCATAGAGTAATTTTGCTTATATTTTTTAATGTTCACAATCAAAAGTAGTTTCTCGTAAAAAGATGATCAAACGTCAGTCTCGCGTAATTTTTTGGAAAACCTGTTACAATTTTTTGTAATTTTCCAGGAATCCTTAATTTATTTGAAAAAATCCTTTCTGTCACATGCAACACAAAAAACTTGACTTTACAAGTCACAAATCATTTTGTTTTTTTTTCCCCTTCTCACAAACAATGAACAAAAAAGATCAAAATCAGTCGAATTCGTGCACGGCCCCTTAAAAGAAAATGGTTGAAAACCGTCTTGTGAGCGGATTCAAAGAAAATTATGTTTTAATTTTTTTATTTCATTTCTGACTTTTTTATTGCTATAATTACAGAACTCTTTCTTTTCCTTCCTGCCCTGTGATCACACATGGTTGATTAATGCAGTTTTTTTTTACAATTTGTTTCTACTAGTCAAAAATTGTAAGTGAGGACTTGATTTTTTAGTAATTAGTTTTGTTGAATAAACCCATTAGTTCTTTAATTTTATTACTCGTGAATTTCTACATTTCAATCTAGTCACTTCCTACTCAATGACAATGAAATGTTAGACTTTTGAAGATATGTTATTTTGTATCTTCATCCAATAAGCTCCCCGGATCAAAAACTTTTCGTTACGCCGCATCGTACATTTTAATATTTTTCCCTTCCTCCTGTTGACTGCATTGATGCTTTGACTACTGAAATGCTTCCAAACAATCTATAACCATACATAATAAAATCGTAACGAAGTCAAAACTATACATAGATTATTTTTGAAAAAAAAAGTAATTGCTACGAGGTCTAGGAATGATTCTAATGCTGAAAATACAGTTTTTAGAATTGTCTGTTTGTCTGAATGTATGTTATCACACAAATAATAGCGGATAGATTTTGTTCATATTTTCCATAGATATTCCCTATGATAAATGATAAATGATTTTATTTCTGTAAGTAGGTTTGTACAAACACTTTTACACGTCAATCATATTTTATTAAAAACTAGATGAGGTCGGCGTTTCCTATCTGACTACTCTGAAAAGATAATCTTTAACAGTATAAAAGGCTTTCTGGCATAACTTACGTTTAATGAATGATTTGAATTTATTAAGGCTTAGATCTTGAACGTGGCTTGGAAGTTTATTATAAAAGCGTATACATTGACATCGAAACGAGCCACCTATTTTCTTGAGCCTTGTTGTAGGTACAACAAATTTGTGTTTGTTCCTAGTATTTATATTATGGATATCACTGTATTTTTAAATAATTTTATATTTTTATGGGCATATAATAGATTTTCAAAAATATACTGAGAAGGCACAGTCATTACATTAATCTCCGAGTGTCTTGGACTTAATTTATAAATTTATCGAACAGCTCTTTTCTGCAAAACAAAGATAGTCTGATTGTCGGCGGCATTTCCCCATAACAGAATACCGTACGACATTACACTATGAAAATAGCTAAAGTACCTACACTAAACGGGCTGTCTCTATGTCAGTTAAATTACGAATTTTTCTAACAGCATATGCTGCGGAGCTTAGCTTTTTTGACAGTTTATCTACATGTGGGCCCCACTGAAGCTTAGCATCCAAAGTCAAGCCCAAGAATACTGTGCTATCTTCAGGATTCAATTCTTCGCCCTTTATTAACACATTAGTTTTCACCTGCCTAACGTGAGGTAGCGTAAACTTAATGCATTTGGTTTTTTTTTAATTAAGAAGTAAATTATTAACATTAAACCAGTGAACTACTTTTGAGATCACGCTATTTACATCGTCAGTAACCAGCTGCTGACGTTTAAGTTTAAACAAAAGTGAAGTGTCATCTGCAAACAACACTATATCATGATTATCCTTTGTGAGGTAAGGCAAGTCATTAATATAAATAAGAAACAAGAAAGGACCAAGAATTGAGCCCTGTGAAGTAGTGAGTATAAGTCTGGTGAGTCCGTGGGTTATTAATTATCACGATATTTGCTATGAGGGATGAGCAATATTGCATTATGTTCGCTTTCTTCTATAGTATACCGCAAATTGTAAAAAGACGAGCCTAAAGGTTATATTACAGACAGTTACAGATTTAACCTTTTAAATCATAATCATAATCTTAATCATAATCATTTATTAATTTGCGAATATGGGTACAAAAAGAAGGTCTTAAAACAAACAATAGTGTCCATTAGCCATATCCTACCGTAAGGCATGCAAATTTACACACATTATATAATATTTGTATCCTGTAAATATTCAGTGACAGAGTAATACGCTTTTTTTAGTAACAGTGTTTTGATATTGTTTTTAAATATAGTTTTATCACTTATCTCCAAGAATGATTTTGGTAAATGGTTATATATGCGTGGAGGCTAATATATGTTATTACATAATATACTTTTATTTAACAACGCTGTTTTATTAAAAGGTAAACATATATTGAATTTGTATCTTTTGCTATGTAACTTATTAAAGAGGTTTGTATTTTTCCTAACGAACATTATAACCTCTAATATATATAAACATGGTAACGTAAGAATATTAAATTTAAAAAATGATGGTCTGCAACTGTCTGTTACTTTTATACCAGTTATGGCTCGTATACATTTCTTCTGGGCTTTAAATACTGCTTCTTTATTCGTAGAATTACCCCAAAAAATAACACAATACTTTAGAATAGGTGCAACATAGCCATTGTAGGCTGTAAAGACCGTAGAAGTACTGACCGTTTGTTTAAGTTTAAACAATGCATAAGAAAAGGTATTTAATCTAGTGCATAATGTATGTATATATTCTTTAAAATTTAAATTATTATCTATCTTTATACCCAGAAATCTCGTAACGTCTACTTCCTGGATCTTATTATTTCGGTAATTTATGTTCATGTTTGCTATTTTACTTACTCTACTTCTAAATGTCATCAAATTTGTTTTGTCGAGATTTATGTGTGAATTGTTTGATGTCAACCAATTTATAATGCTATCCAAAGTCATATTTATCTCAGGTTCCATGTGTAATTTATTATCTCCTGTGAACAGTACTGTACTATCATCAGCAAATAGAATTGTGTTGTATTTCGTCACTTTTGGAAGGTCATTGATGTATATTATAAAAAGAGGCGGACCCAATACACTTCCTTGTGGAACGCCAGATGTAACCTGTCTACATGAGGATGAATAATGTATATTTTTTTTCGAATGGGGACATATCCTTGTTATTTGTGTTATTTGCGTTCTATTACTTAAGTAAGATTTAATCAGGTCATAAATGTTTCCTCTGACACCATAAGCGTATAATTTATTTAAGAGTATTTTATGGTCCACATAATCGAAAGCCTTTGTGAGGTCCATAAAAAGTGCACACGTTTGTTTACCTCTATCTATGTGAGTTAATATGTTGTGGAGAAAATTATAAACTGCTATATTAATCGATTTATTTTTACGAAAGCCAATCTGTTCATCACAAAGTAAATTATTCCTCTCAAAGTAACTATTAATACCATCATGGATCACTTTTTCGAAAATCTTCGATATGACTGGTATAAGCGCTATTGGACGATAGCAGATCATATCATTTTTATTGTTTTTTTTAAATAAAGGTTTAATTAGAGTAAATTTTAACTTTTCCGGGAAGACTCCATTTGCTATACTTAAATTTATTATATGACTAAGTATAAATGATAACTTAATTGATACGTGTTTTAAAACTTTTGTTGATATATTGTCATATCCAGTACTATTTGTGTTCTTTAGATCTCTAATTATTTTGTGTATATCTTCAGGTATAGTTGGACGCATAAATATGGAGTTTGTTTCGAAAGGGATTTGGCATCTTGATTGGTTTGGTATGGAAGTTTTGATTTTATCAATGAAGAAATTATTAAAATTGTTTGCAATCTGTTTAGGGTCAGTTATTAAATTACCATCTACAATAATCTGTTGTATTTGATGCTTTGGTATATTTAGTTTATTGGTATTTATAATCTTCCAAGTAGCTTGCGATTTATTTCGGGCAGTTTTTATGTAATTATCATTGCGAGATTTATTAAATGATTATCATCACGCTATACTATAATATCTACGCTTACACTAACGCTATATATATATAGCGTTAGTGTAAGCGTTAGGCTCTACATTAGTAGAGCCAAACCCCAACTCTACAAGGCCTAACACACCTTACATCTTTGTCAAAAGGCAAATTTTATGTGAGTCTTGGCAACCTACTCGTACTTTACATAAAAGGTTTTTGGTGGGATTTTGTTACACTATTACATGATAGTTAGTAGAACGTACACAGAAAAACAAGTTTAGGCCTCTTCTGTCATCTTTGGTTATAATTAATACTAGATTGTTTGCCCAGGGAGCAAACAACTAGTCTAAAGGCGAGAATGTTTCTTTGAATCCTGAGCGTAGCGTACTAAAGTAACTCACTCGATCCTCAAATAGTGTTGCTCCCGAGGTGATCACCCGGTTCCAGGGTGGTACTTTTTATCACCCTCTTTGAGAAAATAAGTAAGTGCAACTTATGAATAACAATAGTAGGAACCTTTAAATATTTACACAATTATAAATAATTACAGGCAAATGTTTATATTTGAACAAATATGGAAGTGAATCATAACAATTGATTACACATTCGCTATAGTTGTAGATTTACTTATAGCTTCAGAATAAGAAATAGTCTCAGGAAACGGTGTCTAAGGATGTAGTTTTTGAGAAACATGATTATTTTCTGACTTATGAGTACGTGATGGTTCATCTGAATCTGCTAAGAGACTGGCTGATGTTCTCCGGAAACAGTAGCCTGTATACAGCTTAACGTCAGGTAACTTTAAATAAATAGAGATTTCCTGAGGCATACCCGAATATTATTTTTTTCCAATGGGTTGTCTTGTATATTTACCGTTTTGGTAATCGATTGGTCATCACATCAGAAGGGCGAAGTTTCTGATATTTTTCAACAATAAGTTTTATACACTCCTCGGGTAATAAAAGATCTGCCAATTTTGGTGTTTATGTCTTTCAACTCTATTAAAAGTAAATCATCCTAGTTGGTCTCAACATTATCGATCGTTAGATTATGAAGCTCATTGCTACGACAATACCTATGAACTCCAAAAATCAACACAACCTGTAACAAAAAGAAACAAAACAAGACTCTCAAAATGAGATGCGCTGCTATAAGCAACTAAGTCACTTTAATACCTATTTAATACAAAGGTGTTACGTAAGTAAATACTTACTTTTAGCAGGAGATAGATTTCATCGGGAGCGTCATTTAAAAAAGCTTCGACATTTTGGCAGTAAAACCTTGGATTTGTTCAGTTTATGTCCTTCGGAATGTCGTTTCAGATAATTTTGAGTACCTATGTTTTAATTTTAATGTCGTTACGAGTGGTACTTACAGATTTTAGCATAGAATATAATAATATACTCCAAAGAGTTGCAGGTTGGTTATATTTGGGTAAATCTAGAAAATAAGCCAAAAACAAATTTTTCGAAAAAGCTCTTCTTGCATTTTTCCAAAGAATTAAATTGTCTTAGGCTTTCTTATATTATTCGCGGGATTTTGTCGGTAAAACACTTTTTATCACATTTTTAGCGTCCGATACAATGTTCTCCGGAGTTAATATAATTATTAATACTCTCATTCTCACTACTTGAGGAAGACCCACTCATTTTTTATAAAACTATGTGAAATTCGAATTTGAGTACACAATTACGAACGAAAGCGGAATGCATTTCGCGCTTTTATAAATTTACACAAACCCTATTTTTTCTAATTTGGCTCGCGCGCGGTTTGCTGTTATTTGTTCATACAATATTCGTGATTGTTCTCTTTGGTAATTGGAACTTTTACTATCCACATTCCAAATTCAAACCACTTTTAGTCCTTATGGATTAAAGCTATTTTAATCCCTGTTTACGAAGAATAAATTTTAGCTCTGATATAGAGAGAGATATTTATTTTATATCACATGTGTTAAAAAATCACAACATAATATATGATTAGGCGACTGTTAATGAGTAATCCCGTGTGTAATCCGTGTGTCTACTGTTATAATTATTATATCAGTGATAGCTGTAAGAATGCATATAAGTCAGTGTTTCAGTGTCGTTCATTTCATTTCGTTTGTGCCATTAGGTAGTCTATGCAAGAACGCAGGTTTTCATTATTCACACCAAACGAAAAACTTCGCATGCAATAGGAAATTGCTACTGAATGCTGCGGGTGTTGACCTCGGGACGAGCTGCTTCTCACACGGACTACTGTACGTCGCTTGCTCCTGCGTCATCAGTCCTGACTGTCTTTACATTTTGGCTGCTGAGACCAAAATTACAAACGCAGTTTTATAAAAATTTGGCTGTTATTTTAGTATTTTGTGGTGTTTACTACTTCCACGTGATTGAAGTCGCGGGCAGAAGCTAATTGATTTATGAAAATATTGCCTTTTCACTTTTGATGTCACCTTTAATTTGTGCGTTTAGTGCAAGTTGTTTGACACATTTTTGTTAGGGACATTTCAGCTATCCGTTCTCGTTTCCAAGAACCAGTGAGGTAATTTCAGAACACACCAACAATGGCAATGCCTTTCATTTTGACAATTCGACAACAATCACTGCGACAGTTGCGTCTGTTACGCTGTCGAGCAGACGAATTTTTCAAACATTTGGAGCAATGCCTTAGCAAGTTCCTTCAAAATCCTTCGCATTGTGATTGCAACTGTGTTACGCAATTGAGATGTAAGACCAATTTGGCTCCAACCGAAACTTGTTTCTCGACTCGTCTCGAAACTTTTTACACTTTAAATTTTAAGCAAAACCATGTCTTATTTTTTAGGAAAAGCCTTAAAATGACGAACAAAACTGTAGAAAACAGTTTTTCGTACATTTATCCATTTTCGTACCTACATTTCTACCTAGCCTAGAATAGATAGGTAGGTACAGAAGGTCAGTTCCGTACAACGAGCGAAAACACCTAAGCTCATAAACATAGATGTGTAGGTAAATTCAGGAAATTAATTCAATAATCGACTACAAACTTAAATTGTCCGTACATCTAATTCACAAATGCCATTCTTTGAATGGCATTTGTGATTTAGATTTCATTCTTCTTTGACAGTTGTAAGAAATAGCTGTATCACGGTAACTTTACATAGATTGCTAATTTGATTAACAATTACCTGACTGGACGTACCACGTACCGGTGATGCAAACAAAAACCAGTTGACTAACGAGTGTACTTGCCCTCGCTGTGACGTGAAGCGCATGCGTTTTCTTTCATTGTATGGAGCATGGAACCAACCTTCTGTACCTGTCTATCTCGTGCCCAGATGTAACTCAGCGCGGCTAGACTAGCCCGCGGCCCAAAACTGGATTTGCAAGTGAAATTCTCGCCAAGCCATAACTTTGTCAGAGGCATATAGGATGCGAGTCTGACGGATACGGCAATTGAACGACCGGGGTTCGGTTCCTAGGTAGTTGAATTATTGTTTGAATCTTGTCTGTATTTATAGCATAGAGGTCGGCTAGACAATTATGTAAGTGTGTATGTACTGTTGTATTACATTGGTAGTTATATTCAATTGGCTGCTATTATAATAAATAGCTGCGCTCCGCGGTTTCACCCGCGTAAGTCTCGATTCCGTAAGAATATCGGGATATAAAGTAGCCTATATGTTAATCCAGGGTATCAGCTAGCTCCATACACAATTTTATCGAAATTGGTCCAGCCGTTTGAGCATGAAGAAGTAACAAACACACACACAGACTCACAAACTTTTGCCTTTATAATATTAGTCAATCAATCAATCAACTCAGCCTATCGCAGTCCACTGCTGGACATAGGCCTGTCCCAGGCTGCGCCACAACACCTTGTCCTCCGCCTTCCGCATCCAGTCTGACCCAGCCATCTTCTTAAGGTCGTCGGTCCATCTAGCTGGGGGGCGTCCACACTACGCTTGCCGATACGCGGTCTCCACTCCAGAACTCATCTGCTCCATCGACCATCGGTCCTTCGACAAACATGGCCAGCCCACTGCCATTTCAGTTTGCTTACTCTGCAAGCTATGTCGGTAACTCCGGTTCTTTTACGGATAATTGCATTCCTGATTTTATCCTTCAAAGAGACTCCAAGCATAACCCGCTCCATACCGCGCTGGGCAATCTTGAATTTTTGGACCAGCCCGACTGTCAGTGTCCACGTTTCGGCACCGTATGTCATGACGGGCAGGATGCACTGGTTAAAGACCTTAGTCTTCAAACATTGCGGGATATGCGACGAGAAGACTTGACACAGTTTTCCAAATGCCGCCCAACCCAACTGGATCCTTCTGTCGGCTTCTTTCTCAAAGTTGTGTCTACCGAACTGGATGACTTGTCCTAGGTAGACATACTCCTTCACAACTTCGAGCAGCGATCCTTCGATGTGAATTGGACTCGGCAAGACGTGCGTATTGTACATGACTTTCGTCTTGTCCAAATTCATGGCGAGGCCAACCCGCCGAGAGGCTCCATTTAGGCTGTGCAGCATCCAGTCTAACTGTTCCAACGTCTCTGCCATTATGACGATGTCATCAGCAAAGTGAAGGTGTGAGAACCTAGAAATTAACTTTAATAAAACAAAAATAATGCAGTTTAGGTCATATAAGAAATCCCCCCTCCAAATTAATATAAAGTTTCAAAATACATCAATAAAAACAGTAGATACATTTAAATTTCTAGGCATTAATATTGACTCACACCTAAATTGGAAAAATCACATAGAAGAATTAATAATTAAACTATCAAAATTCACCTACGTCTATTCCAATTAAAATACAGCACTAACACAAAAGCTTATTTGTTTAAGCTATGGTATTTTGTTGTGGGGAAACAGTGTCAACATACATATGCTATTAATTTTATAAAAGGATTGTGTTAGAATCTTAGCTCAAATAAATAATAGACAAAGCTGTAAACCCTATTTACTGAAATATAAATTACTCACTCTTCCATAAATATATTTACACGATATGTGTATTATATATACGTATTCAAAAACATGCACACATTCACTAAAGTACAGGACATACACACTTACAACACCCGGCACAAACTTAACCTATACCAACCACCTTCACGACTAAAAATGCTACACCAAAGCCCACGATACATGGCAATAAAGATTTATATAATAAGCTGCCTCAAGAGATTAAAAATGAAACCAGGCTTGCCCCATTTAACAATAAATTAAAAACCTACCTTTTAAAAAATTGTTACTATTCAATTGAAGAATTTTTACACCAAAAATAAATCAGTACACACACTTACACTACTACCTACCGACTTCCTATTCTAAATAAATAAATAAGGCGATCTAGTTAATAAAAAATGTATTTATATTATTAAGTATTGACTTATAAAAATGTGTATAGATTATTATTTAAATGAGTAAAATTGAATAATTAATAGTAAAAAGTATATTGTATGTAGAAAGTATAAGTATAAGTAAGTAGATTTGAACAAGTAAATTATTGAAATTATGAATGTGAAAATGTTGGCAATAGCATAATTATTTTAATTTTTAATGTTAAAACTCAAATTTGCGATGTCTGGAAAAGGCCGCTAAGTTGTAAGTACCTATATTATAAAATAACACCAAAATGTACCCTTAGTTTTGCAAATAAATCTTTGACTTTGAGATGTACTCGCCGTTAACGTTGATACCCTGTCCAGTCCATTCCAGGGTCTTGAAGACGTCCTCCAACGCATTGGTGAACAGTTTTGGGGATATCACATCCCCCTGTCTCACCCCTCTGAGCAGTTGGATGGGGCTGGTTTTCTGATCTTGGATCTGGACAGTCATCGTGGCAGCGTCATACAAACATCTCAACACTTCTATGTAGCGCCAGTCAATTCGACATCGTTGCAGAGAGGCCAGAACTGCCGCATATTTCGATGGAGTCAAACGCTTTCTCGTAGTCCACAAATGCCATACACAGCGGTTGATTGTACTCCTCGATCTTCTGTACAATTTGCCGAACAGTATGGATGTGGTCTGCGGTACTGAAGCCTTTTCAAAAACCGGCTTGTTCTGGCGGCTGGAACTCGTCAAGTCTCCTGGCGAGACGGTTCGTGACGACCCTCGAGAACAGCTTGTATACGTGGCTCAGAAGTGAGATGGGTCTATAGTTCTTCAGCGAGGTTTTGTCGCCTTTTATGAAGAACAGAACCCTCCACGCTTCGGGCGTTGTTCCCTCTTGGATGACGGAGTTAAAGAGACTCGCTAGCTCCTTCAGGACTGGAACCCCGCCTGCTTTAAGGAGCTCTGTCGTTATTCCGTCATCACCAGGTGCCTTGTTGTTCTGAAGCTGCTCGAGAGCCGCCCAAATCTCGCTCTGGTCGACATCTGAGATGTCCTCCGTGTCGTGGCGCGTTAATTTGACTCGATGGTCATCTGCACTATGCCCCGCTGGTTTTGTCGTCCGCATTGAGTATTAGGTGCCCATAGAAATCCTCGACTTCCTCCAGTATCTCGGGCTTCGAAGTCACGATTTTGCCATCCGCATTTCGTTTCGTTTCACGGTGGCGGCGCCGTGCCGTGGTGATGTGTTCGCGCCCTTAATTATGCACGAGTGGAATTCAAACTTACTAAAATTATTAATTCATTTGAGATTCAGTATTTAGTTAAATTCGTACGTTATTATTAGTACTTCACTTAGTAAGTCACTGGGGATTAACTGAGCTCAATGCATTAGCTTGAGTGTTTTGGCTAGTTTGTTGTAGTTGAAACAATTTCCAGCCATTAAACGAACAACAATGTAACGTGATTTGAATATTCTATTGCTTATACATGTTTGTTACCATTGGTGATCGCGGTTATCAGTAAATTATAGGTAAGTAAGTACCTTCTCTTTTAATTGCTACTATCCGTTGAGGAATATAAAACTGACAAATTGTGAATCGATCGACCTTGTAATAATATGCTTGACGCAAATGGGTGACGTATATAACTCAAATGAATGTACAAATTGTTAGTAACGATTTATTTTAAAATGAAATGCAATAAATTATTGATTATCGGGCCGTATCATGCGCAGTTCATACAA
Source organism: Tiliacea aurago (assembly GCA_948098905.1). NCBI lineage: Eukaryota > Metazoa > Arthropoda > Insecta > Lepidoptera > Noctuidae > Tiliacea > Tiliacea aurago. The sequence goes on from OX402578.1 coordinate 28,986,432, forward strand.
ACGTAATACCAAAATAATTTATAAATTAAACATATTCTTAAGGTAGTGTGTATTTATTTCGATTTGATTACAGAATATCTATGTTCCCAAATATACATTTTGAAAGGTCAATGACATACAGACGAGATATGAGGAATTTGAAATTTCTATAGAAAACTTATTTTTCTCATAACTCTTGTTTAAATCAGTGGCCTCTTAAATGTTTAGTGTAAAGTAATAAATTACAATAATTAGAATCAATATTATGTAATTTCATCATTTAACTTAATACCTATTTGTAGTTTCATTAATAAAATTTGCAATGCCCTTAAAGGGTGCATGAAATTTTAATGCATGCCTACTAACCAGTGTTTTACATGTTAGCAAATAAATAATTATTGTCAGGTTTAAACCCCTTTCTAAATCCTTAGTTTAAAGCTACCCAGCCAGGCTAGGCCAGGCTATCTAGCCTGTAATGTCCCACTGCGGGGCAAAGGCCTCTTTCCCCCTTTTCCACATACGTATGTGGAAAAGGGAGAAGGAGGCCTTTAGAGGACAGACGTCTGTCTTCTGTCCATAATGTATTTTATTAGGATAATTATTGCATTTATTACCCGACTGCGGCGAAGCCAAAAAAGGAGGGTTATGTGTTTGACCTGTATGTATGTCTGTCCCTATGTTCCCTCGTAACTAGTAAACAGCTGAACTGATTTTGATGAGTGATATGTTGTTAGATTCGTCTTTCTTGCGCGAATGTCTTATGGTACGGCACGCTTAGCGCAGTGGTTAAGCGATTGACTGCTGCGCTGCGTGTCGCGGGTTCGATTCCCGCACGGAACAAATATTTGTATGACCTACAAGTAGTTGTTCCAGGTCTGGCTGTTTGTGTATGTGAGTTTAAATGTTTGTAAACGCACCCACGATACAGGAGAAATTCTTAGTGTGGGGCAACGTTTAAAAACAAATAAAAAATGTTATATTCAAATTATAAAAAATCAAAATGGTGGATTTTTGGTGCCAAAAGGTTTGTTTTCGAAAAAAAAATATCTCCCAAGCCTATCGAATGGGATATCAAAATGAAGGGTTTTAAAAGGTGATTACAAAAATATATACTTATAATATGTTTAAAAGTAATTTAAATGAGGAATGATAAAAAAAATATCCCGAACTTTTGGAGTGAGTGAGTAAGAGGTCGTTATCACCCGATTATAAGTGAGTATATAACCTAAATTACCGTCTTATAATCCTAACTGTATAAAAAAAAAGTATAAAATTAAAAAAAGTTATTTAAAAAACAAAAAAGACTGCAAAAACATGAACTGAAAAGATGGAAACAAGATGAAAAGAAAACGTGTATCCTTTATGTAGTCGGAGGCATCCAAGATGTTACGAACGCCTTAAAATTTGCATCTTGTTTCCATCTTTTCAGTTTATGTTTTTGCAGTCGGGTTTTTTTAAATAACTTTTTAACAAACTAGAATAACTTGAATTGCAAAGAACGGCAAAAAAAATATTAAGTATAAAATAAAGAATTTAATGTCTCAATTTTCTCAAAGTAAAACGCGCATACCTAAAACATTGTAAATTTATATATGTATATGCACTGAGGAATGTATGTTTGGAAAATAACTCAAAGTTCGCTGTAGCGAGAGACGCTGCAAGCCACACTGGCTCGTGCTAAGAAGCCATGAATATCGTCCCAACACTTACCTAGCCGATATACAGAGAATGGAAAAGCAACTTGGAATAAGATTTTAATGAAGATAAATGCCTGAAAAAACTCGCAGCCCATACTAAACTAAAACCAATTTTAATCGTAATGACTCTAATAGCTTTCTTAAAATAGAAAAATCTAAACTAAGACATTTTCTTTTTCAGAATTTCCGTAATTTCATTATATACATACATAATTATAATTCTAAATATTAGAATATAAAACATTTAAAAATATAAAAAATAATAGCTCACCGTTATCGGGAACAGGGTCCAAGCTAGCTAGAAGAACCTCCTAACAATGCGATCCGTGTCCAGAAGTACCTACCGCTTTCTGAATCAAGCCCTTAATCCAGCTGCCCAACGAGAGCCTCCTTATGTGTTGGTCGAGGCCCTTGACAATTAAGCCATTGGCTGATACGACTATCGGCACAATGATCGCTGAGTCCACATCCCACATGTCGAGAACCTCGCGAGCCAAGTCAAGATACTTGATTCGTTTATCTTTCTCGGCTTTCACGAGGTTTCCGTCATGCGGGACCTGTGTCAACAATCATTAGTAATCTTATTATTAGCTCCGGACCTCCATTTCGCCTGCTGAAAATCATGTGTATCAAGAAAATCTTTTGAAAGTGAAGGTTTCTGTGATAATCTTAGGCGTTAGGTTTGTATGTGATTTGGAATGTCTACAAATCAAAAACCTTCAAAAGCCTCAATTTCACATTCGGAAAAACCAAAACAAAATCATCAAGAATAACATCAATAAACCAACATTCCCTCACATGATCCGAAATTGAAAACCAAGTACCAAACTACTAACAAGTCGCTTTATATTAAACCGCTTGCAATCCCTGCATTCTGCACGGCGGTGATTACCTTAGTTATCCCCGACCATCGCGCTAAGCGCGGCATTAAGAGGCTGGCGATGGATGAGTAGTTCATACAAACGTAATACCAAAATAATTTGTAAATCAAACATATTCTTGGGAGAAGTGTGTCTTTATCCCAATTGGAATACATAATATCTAGGTTCTCAAATATATATTTTGAATGGACACTGGTTTAAACAAGAGTTATGAGAAAAATAAGTTTTCTATAGAAATTTTAAATTCCTCATATCTCGTCTTTATATCACTGTCCTTTCAAAATATATATTTGGGAACATAGACATTCTGTAATCCAATCGAAATAAATACACACTACCTATAGAATATGTTTGATTTACAAATTATTTTGTATTACGTTTGTATGAACTACGCATGCTACGCCGGCCCCTTAATACACTGTTACCTACCACAGGTATGGTGCTGATACATTATAGTTAAAAGAAAAGTGTTTTCAAGTGTTTTTCTTAAATGGGGATATGACAGTTCCTCAGATTCTTATAGCAGGTTATAAGACGAAAAGACAAGTCTCATGCGAAGTGACATACGATTATGTACCATATTACCAACTGTTGACTTGCCCTGCACATTACCTGCTATGCAAATGATTATGGTAGCTCTACAGGTTTTCACACAATAATATGTTTTCATTGATGGACTCAAATAGCCAACAAGCAGTCTCAAAGCGAGGTCATAACTTTTAACTATTAATTCTAAAACAATCATATCCATGCTCAATTTTCGTTCTGTTGGAAATATGAAAATCACATGAACCGTACGTGGATGTAGAACACTTTTTAAAATTCCGATTACTTTGACAGAGGAGAAAAAGCTCTAAAAATCACACATGCAGTTTTGGAGTCGCTTCCTGCACATAATACTCCACGTTTGCATACATTTCACTGCAGGACAGGATGCGGAGGCATTTCGCACGGAAACATTGAATAATTTTATGCTGAGAACTTGGCCAAATGAATTCCTAACCGCTGAATATAACGTCGTAAACGTTGGTTTGTGTAAGTTACGCTTGGGGTTTTTAAGTTTACAACATACTTATTATAAGCCTAAGCTTAGTTAGACTCCAGCCCAGTATTTTGGTGTATTGAATATTTCGTTTATTTTATGAACAGTCTCCGAGGGCCGTCGCAGACACCTGATGGTAACCTGATTAAACGTGTTTGGGCGTTGATGAAGCTTAAGACCGTAGCTTAAGCGTAAACCAGGGTGTGTAACGTTTAAATAATAACAAAATTCTAATGATCATAATATGACCTAATTGCAATTAATGTACTTTTTGATATAACGATGAAATTATATAAATGACTTATTGATATTATTTCATTTTACCTAATTTTGTATGGTTTAATGAATATTGTCTATATTGCACATTTGAAATAATATTCAACTAGTATAATATTCAGTTATGCCAAATCTATAAGTAACGTTTAATGTTATTGACTCACTAGGGTTAGCTTAGGTTAGAACAGTGACCATTAACGCCATATCCCCTCTATTGTTGTTGAATTATTTGGAACTGAACGTTTTATAAAAAAAGCATTATAAAAATTTTAAATATATGAAATGAACGGTACAAAAAAATAAATGTTATTAGAGCAAAAGAAGGTTTTATGAAATATAACATTGGATCACATAAAATTAGGTGATTTGTTTTTATAGCTTATGAAAAATATATCATGTGAACGTTATTTCAAGTGCTATTATACTATCTGTTATTACATCATATATTACACACCTGTAAAATAATTCACATACTCGCCAAACTTAACATGTTCAAATTATTACCATTTTCAAACGCAAGTAAAATTTTTTTTTTTTTAATTTCCGATCATGCCATGGTCTTAGCGTACATAGGGTATCAAGTGATTAATGGAGGTACGGGATTATTTCAAACCTGTTTTATTTATATAAAACCGGCCAAGTGCGTGTCAGACCACGCACACTGAAGGGTTCCGTTGGGATGAATTTATCCTAAAAACAAACTTAAGATTGAATTTGAAAAACATGTTCTCCCATACATCGATATAAGCCACGGACAATTTCCCAACTGCAAATGTAAGTTTGTAATCGAAAAAAATATATTTACACATATTATATTTATTTATACACTACACACAAACAAACACCTCATAACACACAACACACACACCAATATACAACACAACTAACATTACACTCACGAACACGAACACACACACACACCACTTTCCCATTCACACCCCCACTTTTTTTCTCCACACCTGCATTCATCCTTTCATGCTCAAATAAATCTAAAATTAATTACTTACTCAGCTAGCTCACATTTTTGTTTCATGGTAGAATTAGCATCGACACTCGAAACCTAAGATCCATCATTTGCACTTCAGCTTGGTCGAATCACTGTCTCCTAAGATACAGGCCATCCCTAGTTTAGGAGACAGGATTTAAATTTTTGTTTATAAAGACAATTATTTTATTTTATTTTTTTTCCACTTGTGTCCATTGTTAGTTGTTAAAGTCTTAGCATGTAACTAGTATACAACCCGTGTCTATGTATATTTTGAATCAATAAACTTATTATTATTATTATCTCCTTTATTTCACTATATATACATATAAATTATATTTTTAAATATTAGAATATAGAAAAAGAATATAAAAACATTTAAAAATATAAAAAATAGTAGCCCACCGGTATCGGGAACAGGGTCCAAGCTACCGGCGGTCAGGGCTCCAGAGAGAGGAACCTCCTGACAATGCGAGCCGTGTCCAGAAGTACCGCTCTCTGAATCAGGCCCTTAATCCAGCCGCCCAACGCGAGCCTCCTTAGGTGTTGGTCGAGGCTCTTGGCAATTAAGCCATTGGCTGATACAACTATCGGCACAATGATTGCTGAGTCCACATCCCACATGTCGACAACCTCGCGAGCCAAGTCAAGATACTTGATTTGTTTATCTTTCTCGGCTTTCACGAGGTTCCCGTCATGAGGGATCGTTATGTCAATAATCATTGTGCGCTGCTCTATTCGATCCACCACCACTATATCAGGTTTATTGGCAGCAATAGTCCTGTCAGTGATGATGGATCGGTCCCAGTACAATGTGATATTTCCATTCTCGAGAACTGGGTCGGGCACATACCTGTAGTACGGCACCTCTGATTCCACAAAGCTGTATTTCAGAGCAAGTTGCTGATGGATAATCCTGGCTACAAGGTTGTGTCTATGCAAGTACTCTTCGTTAGCTAGACGAGAACACCCGGAGATAATGTGTCGGATTGATTCTCCCGGACGGTGGCATGCCCGACACACGTCAACCGTGCCGTCCTTCACAATAAATCTCCGGTAATTCTTCGTCATGATAACTTCGTCCATAATTGCACAGACAAAACCTTCGGTTTCCCCAAAGAGGTCACCGAAACGCAGCCAGGCTACGGACGCTAAAAAGTCTACATCGGGTTCATGTAGGGCCCGGAAAAAGCGTCCGTGAAGCTCCTTACTTTGCCATACCTCCCTGCGATCGTTAGTGTCAAGCACTACAGGTTTGCGCCAGTTCTCTGTAGCCAAGGAGAGCGGGGTGAGGCCCTTGTCCACCGCGACCACATCTCGATGCATCCCCACGTCGGCTTCTAGGAAATATTCCCTGAGACTGCATATCTCGCGGTTGTGGAGGGTCTTAGCGTTTAAAAAGCCTCGACCTCCTCCTTTCGCGGGATATACAGTCTCATTACCGAAGAGCGTGGGTGATGCATTCGATATGCAGTCAGCAGCGTACGGCCCCTCCTATCCAGGGCATCGAGTTCGGTCTGAGTCCATTTGAGTATGCCGAAAGAGTACATCAAAACCGGCATGACCCAACCGTTGATGGCGCGCACCTTGTTTCCGCCTGATAGAAGACTATTAAATACTTTCTTCAGGCGGCCAAAGAAGCGCTCCTTCAACGATTGCTTCATGTCAGTAGAATTGATGCCCAACGCTTCCGACATACCCAAATACTTATAGGTTTCGGATGCGGAGAGGGTTCTAAGGTTTATGGAATCCGAGAGTTGGATTCCCACGGATTCCACAATCTTCCCTCGCTTTACATGCATGACAGCACATTTGTCCACACCAAATTCCATCCTGATGGCGCTACTGAAAGTTTCAGTTACTTTCAGTAGCTCCATCAGTTGCAAATTGTTGGGGGCAAAGAGTTTTAGGTCATCCATGTAGAGGAGGTGAGATATAACCTGACCACCTCTCCTCAACCGATAGCCTAGACCTGAATCCTCCAACAGTGTGCTTAGAGGATTCAAGGCTAAGCAGAACCAAAGCGGACTCAAACTATCGCCCTGAAATATGCCTCGCTCGATCCTTATCGGTTCGCTATTCCTCTGGATATTTCGACATCCTGGATAGCGAAGAACCGTCCTCCATTGCCCCATACACGACGCCAGGAAGGTGCGCAGAGTTGCATCTACTTTATACAGCTCCAGCACCCTCATGAGCCATGTATGTGGCACCGAGTCATAGGCCTTCTTATAATCTATCCAGCATGTCGACAGATCCTTTCGGGAACGACGAACCTGTTGGCTAATGGCCATATCAATGAGGAGTAACTCCTTAGTACCGCGGGACCCGTTCCTACATCCATTTTGAGAGACAGACATGATGAAGTTGGTGTCTATATGTTTGTTAATTTTAGCTCTCAAAATGGATGAAAGAACTTTATAGACCGTCGGTAAACACGTGATCGGCCTATAATTTTTGGGTTCCACGGTGTTACCTGATTTATGGAGCAGGTGGGTTATTCCTGTCGTTAGGAACTGGGGTAGCGAACCAGACTCCAAAGCAGTCTGGTACTGAGCTGCCAAGCGAGCGTGCGACCCAACAAACCATTTAATCCAGAAGTTGTGCAGCCCGTCCGGTCCTGGAGACTTCCAATTAGGTAACGGACGGACTGCACGAGCTACATCTTGGGGGCAGATGGTAATAGCCCCCATTTCTGGTATTGGATCGCAGGCTCGCTCGACTTCCCGAGCCCAATCACCTTCAATGTGACTGACAGGCACCGACCAGATACTGCGCCAGAAAGAACACACGGCATCATTATCCGGCAGGCGCGTGTCAGCCACATCTTGGTTCGGTCGCTCCCAAGTCCTATAAACCCACCTTTCATCGCTCTGGAAGGTGCGATTCTGGGTATTATTATTATATATTCTATTATTATTATTATTATAAGTGTTAAAACTACAAATTATCAATTTTCAGATTTTTCCTTTATTTGTGCTGTGAGACCTTGTTTCTTGCCAAATTTCATGATTCTAGGTCAACGGGAAGTACCTATATAGGTTTTGATTTATTTGCGAGTATCAAAATATGGCACATTAATCGCCGTATTTTGTATTGCGTTGACTTAAAGGCTTGATTTTTTAGAGCTCCAAGGAAACGTATTTGATATTAATTTCAACTTGTTACCTCCACGCGTTCCTGATGAAAAGGGTCTTGACAAACTGACAGACAGACAGAAAGACAGACGACCAACGAAGTGATCCTATAAGGGTTTCGTTTTTTCCTCTTGAGGTACGGAACCCTAAAAACCGGGCAACTGTTTTTATTGCGTTGACATAGAACCTTGATTTTTTTAGAGCTCTGAGAGACCGCAGATCTACGTATTTGATATTAACGCACAATATTTAGTGACACCTATATTCAAATTAATTTATTTACGTTACACGTCCGTGTTTGGGTCACAGAAATTAATTATGTGTACCAAATTTCAACTTCGATTAAGTTCAGTAGATTCGGAGCAAATTGGCTGAGACAGACTGACAGACAGACACACGAGCTGTGCTCCTATAAGGGTTCTGTTTTTTCCTTTTGAGGTACTGGAGGAACCCTAAAAAGAAGATTATTTGAAAATACTGCCGTGTTAGCAGAGCGGAAAGCCAGTTTACAAGTGTACTCGATACATGCGTTGCGCCACTAAATCTTCATATTCCAGCAAAAGATGCTAAATCCAAAAATGTGGATTAAAAATATGTTGTAACGTACGAATGTACTATATTCTAGTTACATTCCTTTCGTTCGTTCAACTTTTAACATTTCAATAGGTATGATGTATCCTTAGTTAGGTAACAACACAAATTAACATATTCCTATACTACTCCATAATTCCATACAAATCTATACTTATATGCTATCCGTATCCATCGTTCCATCCATAGTAAGTATGCAATATGCATACTTAATATTTATTTGGATTTGGATGAGAGGCATAAGGATAGGCCATGCCCAGAGTTAGACATTTATGATACTTATTATCGTGGGATAATTTCCGTTCCTTAGGCAGGCGAAGCCGCGAGCGAAAGTTAGGTAAAATATTTATATTTGGGAGTTCATGAATTTGGATGCTTGTTAGTCAATACCAGGAATACGTTCCCGTGGGATTTTTTTTCGAAGTTATGTTGTTTTCCACTACAAAACGAAAACTATTTTCTTTCTTTTGATTCCTACCTGCACCCTGTGTCATTTTTATATTAGGACACGGCCTCACGCGGGCGTTGTTACGGGCAAAGCTTCAATGAGACTCAGAGATAACGTATTTGTAGTTCTTTATTTATTTATTGGATATCCAACAAAGGCTTCACAATTTCATGCCAGTTTACAAGAACAGGGACAAATAAGTGTGCGTTTTCAAGAAAATTCACGCCACCAGTTGGCGCCACTTTGACAAGAGGTCTGCCGTTTCGATAATAAATATAAAATATAATTATGATGACGTTCATCATTCAGTCACAACTACAGAAAATATAGGCGCTTTGACACTTTTAACAGATCCTGAAACGATATAAAGACCAGAGCTGAAGCCTTTGAAAATGGTACAAAGTGAAAAACAAATAATAGTAGGATGAAACCCATTGCAAAAGAAAGAGAATATAACAAAAATGAAAAGAAAAATAATGTACGGGTGATCTGGGGTCGGGAAGTGGACGGGGGTGAGTTTTGAAGGGTAAAAAACGGTTTATCTCGATTTCCGGTAAAACTAACCAGTACAGCCAGAAAACCCTCATTATAGGAGACCACTATTATATATATATTAAAATGCATATAGAACGCTGCTGCCCATTCCCTAGTAAGTCCGTTAGACACTTTTAAGACACCCACGGGAAGAAATAGGGTGGTGCTATTCTTTACGTCCGGCACCACATGGAACGTTTTATTTGTAGTATAAAGTATAACACACCAAAGCGAGATCGTTCTATAACAATACTGCACCATTTATTCTAGGTATTGTTGTAAGGTTCATTATTTATTTAGGAGGTAATTAATTAGTACCTACTGGAGACTTTCCGCTTGTGGTAGCGAGCCTTAATGAGCAATTTGTAACTAACGTGTATACTTATCGGTGTCGAGGCGTTTTAAGATAAACAGGAAAATTAAATAAAAATATAGAAAACTTAAATAAAATGTATAACGAAACTAATATTATAATGAGGTCCAATTTGCTTGTTTATATGTTTGTAGGAGGTAATCTCTGGAAGTATTTACCTGATTAAATTATTTATCTTACAGAAAGCTACATAACACTATCTCATAGTGAAATAAAATGTAATATATACTAACAATAAAGCTGAAGAGTTTGTTTGTTTGAACGCGCTAATCTCTAAAACTATCGGTCGGATCAGAAAAAAGACCGGCCAAGTGCGTGTCGGACCACGCACAATGAAGGGTTCCGTGGTTGGGATGAATTTATCCCAAGAACAAACTTAACATTGTAGTTGAAAGACATGTCCTCATACATTCCAACTGCAAATTCAAAACACACATCAAACGTGCTCTTATCAAAAAGCATATTAGAAGATTAAGGACTACGTTGAAGACAAAAAAAAAAAAAAAAAAAGGAAGTTTGGCATTAATTCCTTCTGTACATGTGGCTTCCCTGGTACCTCATTAGTGGCAAAACTATGTAAATGTCTATTAACGGCTCCCAAAATACGATGTTTTTTTTTTTAATTTTATTTTATCTTTTATTACAAACTTCATTGACATAATGTTTTTCTTATTTGACATTATTATACCTACAATTTTAATTTCAACTGTAGATCTGTAGACAATTTCCTATTTTGTTAAGTACCTGGTACTTTTGACGGGCCTATGGTGTCCTCTCATACCATTAACACTGTAATTTGAAAACATTGTAAAAGCCAATTTTATTTAAAAGAGTAATCGTGGAGTTTCTTGCCGGCTCTTCTCCATAGGAAACGTCCAATTGGAACCGTGCACCTAGCTTCTGACGTTTCCTAAGTGCCCATGTAGGCATAATATGTGAAATAAAAATATTGTTGATTTTGATTTGATTTGAATTGAAATGTAAGTTTGTACGCACAATTTTAAGAGATTTACTATGTTAGTTTAAGATCATAGACTTTTTATAGGTTTTCCTGTTATCTATAAGTAAAGACCTATTTTCTGTATTTTTTTTCAAAATTTTAGGCTCAGCAGTTTCGGAGATGAGCGGGAGGGGGAGAATGGTTAATTTTCGTCTATTTTCTTAAATAATTTTAACAGTATTTATTTTAAAATTATAAAAAATATATCTGAATTCCTTACTACAAGCCGTTTCATTTGATATGTAACACGCTACAGTTTGCTAAACTTTTTTTTTTTTCGTTTTTCCAATTTGCCCCCCAAGTGACGGGGGCATAGTCAAAATTGATTTATTTACGTTACTCGTCCGTGTTTGGCTCCCCAAGTTTCAACTTAATCGATCCAGTAGATTCGGAGCAAATCGGCTGCGACAGACAGACAAACACACGAGTGATCCTATAAGGGTTCCGTTTTTTTGTTTTTGAAGTACGGAACCCTAAAAATATTTTTGAATTTGATAGCCCAATTCTTGAGGAACACTATAGGCTATTTAACATCACGCTATGGCCCTTAGAAAAAATAAAAGCGCGGGTGGGCGATGCGATGCAACGCGGTGAATCGTTTTAGTACATTGTGGTGTCTTACGACTTCCACGCGAACGAAGTCGCGGGAAGAATATAGTAGTATATTATCAGAATCACAGTATTTGTAAATCAAGTCGAAGAATGTTTTTTTTTATAAATAAATTATTATTAAAATTATCTACGTTATTGTTATTGTCTACGTTATCAGCATGCACTGACTAAACGTCACGTCACGGGCTCTAACAGATAATTTCAGAATAATGCCGTCTTGTATGCTCTAACAGATAATTTCAGAATAATGCCGTCTTGTATTTTTAAACATTGTAAAAACTGTTCCCAAAAACAAAAGAAATAAGATGGAGTATCTTTCATACGTAAAATATTGATTATTTGTCTATTTGGATTTATTTTACTTGTTTATTGTTAATGACATCTTGAAACACAAAAACTTAACAAAAATCATTCGGTCTTGCTAGTTTATATTGAAACATTTACCCCTAAGTTAGGAAATAAGTATAGGATACAGGAGGATATTGTACTAGATTTTAAAAGAGTACCGGTGGAGTTTCTTGCCTACCTTTTGGAAGGGGCGACTAGAATCAATTCTATTTTTTTGTAAATATTGACGTTCAAAAGTGCCTTTTATGTGCCTATTTGAAATAAACAATTTGACTTTGACTTTGACTTTGGAGTATCGATTTACAAAAATATTTATTTTGATAATAGTGTTTTATTTATCGCCTTTTCTGGTTGCTATGTTTATAAATAAATAAGTATGTATGTGTCTTCGTAAGTGTAACTAGTTAATGGATTTTATAATACTTATTACATCAGTCGACTTCCTATATCATGGGTTATGTGACGTCACCATAAAGTAAATATAGCTACCAAAACAATAATTTGTTGGTGTCTCAAAATAAAAATATATCGCAAATGTATCGTTTTTAAGGGTATTGTTAATTTGACGTATACTGTTAATAAAAACAACTGATTTAAGAACACACACATAGAAGCACCTGTTCTTATAGTGCTGTCTATGAAAACGGGCGGGACGAAATGAAACGGGCCTCACTTTATTGTTCCGCGCGGTCTATCTGCTTCTTTCTATAATCTGAGTATACAACTATGCAAGACGAATGAAGGCTACAGGCTGACGCGACACCGGTAGAACTATGTCTATGAAAAATTCAAGGAAATTGTTCTACCGGCTTTGCGTCGCGCGAGTATGTAGAAGCCTTGACAGTTGTGACAAATATGCGGACAAATTAAGTTGGTAGTCAATTTGCTGAACAATTAATTATCAATTTTACATCAACACAATGGCGTAACACTACGTTAACTGTTAATATACTATATTAGTTTTAGTTTAAGCGAAACCCGAAACACGTGTCTAGTAGTTTTATGTAAAGAAACTATAAAATTTCAAAACTGTATCATGAGTTTTTTTGGAAGTAGGTTATTTTTATTTGTAAAGAGTTTTTTATTTTTAACTTTTTAGTGGGTCAATTTTAATTTATCTAAGTTACAATAGCCTAATATTAACTGCTCATCACCTGAAAAAAATTGTCAAAATCGGTCCATAATTGATGGGGAAATCGGTAAACAAACATATAAAAAACATACAGCTGAACATATAACCTCCTCCTATTTGGAAGTCGGTTAAAAAATAAATAAAATTTGGAAGATGAGCTTTCGTTAAAGATTAAATTAACGTTTTTCAGCACGCAATTTGATCATTCGGTTTAAGAAATAATACAAAATAAGAAAATTAAATATTTACGGCCATAATGTGCTATTTTGACTTCCGTGCGGTCGAAGTCACGGGCAGAAAGCTAGTAGTTTATAATTAGGCAAAAACCAAAATATAATTTTCCTGTTTGTCATAATAGTACCTATAACTGGATAATAATGTTATATCGGCAAGTATGTACCTAAATTAGTTTTGTTGCGTTTAATTACAATATAAAACTTTTGAGCATTGACTGCTTCAGTAGCGACACTATTCTAGCTTGTATCGCATGAAAAACGCCCTGAAAGACGAACGACAAATTGTTCACAAATATTTTTATATTTTGAAAATAAAAAGTGAATCAACAAATCTGTTGAAGTGAAATTCGCTATGTCTAACTATAGCAATACTAGCGTAAATGACGCAGAAAGTGATGGTGTTGACGATTTTGATTATTTTGATGATTATGATTTTCGATTAATATCAAAAGTCGAGAAGATTACAGAATGCAGTCTGTTGGTGCTGACACTAGTTACATCGGTGTACGGAGTAACATCATGGTGCTTAATGAGGAAGTTCCGTAATTATAGAAACTATGTGTTTCTAAGTGCAATTTTAACAAACTTTTTCCTTATTACAGTAATCAAATTCGTGATACCGAATGTGGTAAGAATTCAAAATATATGGGTTAGAAGGTTTATTATGTGTCTTAATGTTTACTCATCATCTGTAAAGAGCCACTGGTTGTTAGTAATATGTCATTTGTTTTATGTAGATTTTGTTAAAGTTTTCAATGGGCATATCCAAAGAAGATATTTAAAAAGTACCCTGTTTGCCTGGGGTGTGTCTTTTGTAACAACAACCATTTTGATCTCTATACTTTATTGTTTACGTAAAACGCTTCTATTCAGTAGTTCCTATAATTTAATTTTAGTCTTCACCAGGGGCAGTTCAATTTTAGCGTTGATAGGCAACTGTTGTTTATACATCATAATTGTACATTCAATTTGTCGCAGTTTCAACACGAAGCCAAATACAGGTACTAACATCTGGCGTCGCTTGTATATCGCCACTTTGATATTTATATTGAGCGACGTCATTATAGTGTCTGAATTTGTTTTAACTTTATTTCATTTATTCTATTGGAATACAATAATACGACTTTTAGATATATTTTTGGTGAACTTTAATGCATTTGTATTATCCGTTTTTTTAATAGTGGTTAGGAGTAACCGAGAAATGTGGTATGAGTTTTATGTAAATAAATTAAAACAAAAGTCTTTGTCAGCAAGGACTCGCAACATCAAAATGCATGAAATAATTAATCGTAATCCTGCTGATTGCCGACCGGCAGTTCTTGATGTATAATTGTTAAAAATAATTAATTATAGGTGGTTGATGAACAATTCAAGTATGTAACCTATGATTTTTTAAATGATAATAGACATTGAACACTAAATCACCAAAATATAACTTACCCGGTATTTTATAAATACATAAACTTAATAAGAAATTATAATAATTATTAAGCATATTGTTTTCAGTCTACCACCGATAAAATAAAATTATTGTATATGTATGATTAAACTATGTATAATGTACTTGTTTTAATAACTTAATTGTGTTATTATCTGCGCATAATGTAGTGCATGCTGGCGCTTAGACTTAATTGTGTTATTATCTGCGCATAATGTAGTGCATGCTGGCGCTTAGACTTAATTGTGTTATTATCTGCGCATAATGTAGTGCATGCTGGCGCTTAGACTTAAGTTTGCAATGTACAGATTGTAAAGTAATAGTGTACTCATTGTTAAAGAGCCTAATAATTGTAAAGTAATAGTGTACTCATTGTTAAAGAGCCTAATAATTGTAAAGTAATAGTGTACTCATTGTTAAAGAGCCTAATAATAAATAAATAATTTGTATTAAGTAATTGACGCCACCTACTGTAAATGTCTACACCACTTATTGTAAAACTATCTAAAAAATTAAAATAAATTAGGTACCCACGTTAAAAGTATTTTTAATTTATTAAATTCATAACATTCCTAGTCCACGTCAGATATTCATGAGAAGAATAGAGTTACAATCTGTCAGTAGGTAAAGAGTAGGTACGGTCAGGGAAATTAATTGTTAAGCAAATTGACGTCGGGTGTAAATCTGAACAATTTTTTTCTCTGACTTTACTGACGTGAATTTGAACTTTATTTCATGGTGGTATATTGGGTGGTGCAAAGTGCTATTTTCCTCGTCATCGTCGTTGTTGAAAATGCTTTATAATAAAATACACGTAATATTAAAAACACCAACATAGGTACATATCATGTATATTAAATTGTTAAAACGTTTCGAAATTCTTCAGTGAAACAAAGTCGCAATATACTTCAAAACGGCATTCTACTTTATTTACTCTTACGTCAAAAACAAATATTAAATTATTTTTGCTACCGTTTTATTTCTACCCTCAGCTGTGGATTTCTTTTGGCTGCAATGATGATGAGGATATTCATGGAAATACCTTGTACTAAAACTATGCAAAAAGCTTTAGCTTTAGCTTTCTTATAGTGTTAAAACACTTTAAAAAAAAAAACAGAAATTGGAAATATTTGTAAGAAAAAAAACACATAAAAGTGAAAAATAACTTTAATTTCGGAAGTCGGTGTATTTGGTTTTGTATTTTCGTTTTTTGCCACCGACTTCCGAAATTAAAGTCACTTTGAAGTGGTTTTTTTTGGAATGCGGTTGTTTTTTTTTTGGAAATAGTTTTTATTTTTCCCTTTTTAGTTGTAAGCACCAGCTTACCCCAAACGAATTTGAATACCACTACCTGCTAAGTAAATAACAGTGACAGGAAGTTATTCTCTCATCATCCACATATATACAGTATGTAACAAAAACCCTGTTGTTCCTTTTAGAGACGTATATACATTAACGTACAAGCACATCATTGGTGGAATTATAATTAAAAAAAATTAAGCATTGGCTAGTCGAGAGGTCAAAATCAAAGAATTAAAGAGGTAAGAAATCAGTGAAACATTACAAATATTAATAATTAAATATTTATTTTACTTATTTTTGTTGAACAGTTTATAAAAATGACTTGTATTATTACGTATGTATACCGATTCTTAAAACGTAGGTAGAAGGAACAACAGAGTTTTTGTTACATATTGTATAAGTATTATTGAAGCTAACTCAAAAACAACCAAAGCAAAGTTAACAAAATTAGGGTCCACTACGCCAGCTTCCTCTACCAAATGAAAAAAGAATTTCCAAAATCGGTCGAAAATTTAAGAAAATATCGATAAACATACAAACAAAAAAAAACATACATACAGACGAACATAGAACCTCACCCTTTTTGAAGTCGGTTATAAAGAAGAATTCAGCAGCAAAATGTACCAGGAGCGCATGTAAAGGTGAGAGCATTACGGTTGTCACATATTACTTAAGAGATCTCACATGTTGGAGATTATCCAGCAGGCGACAGTGGTGCTAAGTGGCTGTCACTGGCCTACAGACATGCAGTTTGTTGTGGGGCTCCGAAGTGAGGTACATGGACTGGGAGACATTTTACATAAAGGTAGTAAGTATATAAAAGGAATAGTTACTTTGCATATTGATAGATTTTTTATTGCATTTTCCTAAAGTTGCGAGAAAAACGAGTAGGTACCTGTTTTATGTTTTTTTGGGTTGCGGAGGTGAGATAGGCAGTCGCTCAATGTAAAATACTGGTATTGAGCTGCATCCGGTCAGACTGGAAGCCGACCCCGACATAGTTGGGGAAAGACGGGCAGATGATGATGATGACCTAGTTTCAGTGTTTTTGTTTATCTTAACTCAAATTAAATCTACAGGTACACACAGCGTCAGTATATGCTAATCCCTCAAGTTTTAAAATGTTACACTGCTACAACATTCAATTCGTCGTATAATCTAAAGAATACTTCAAAAAGATTTCATTGTTTCGACTTGGATTCGAACCATCGCATCACCGAACGTCGTCATTCGCATACTAGTTTGGTGAACTAGCCAGCAAGCCCATATGAATTGCGATGAAATTGTTATTTAATATCATTAGAGTCAATTTATATTTAGGTGTATGTCTAATCGATAGATGTTATAATTAATCCATAAATTTTACTTACTTACATTTTCTTTATAAAATTAATCATACCCTCAATTTATAACTACAACGTTTGATGACATTTTATTAAAATGACGAAGAGTAAATGACTACGATTTACCCATTATTATTTAAAAAATTATTTCTAATTTTATGAGAACAAAAATAGTTGTTCTGTATGAAGAAAATGTGAGCTTAAAAGGAACCCGTTTGTGTCAGTTGGCAAAATAACTATGAACATTATGATAACTGTAAATTATCAAATCAATTTATAAAATATAAATCTTTGTAGTAAAATAATATCAAAGTTTTGTGAAATAACAGCAATAATAAATATTATTCAAATATTTTATTTTTCTTGATTTTTAAATGCTTTATAAAATTAATAAAAAACAAATTAGGTAAATACGTTATATGTATTAAAAGAAATATATTGCATGTTAAGAAGCACATTACGTGCCTAGGATTTGATCCTCCAATCTTATGCACAGGAAGCGGTCTTGAATCCTTCGGTCTATTTAGACGTTGAATAATTCTTCGTAAATGTTAACTCTATTATTGCTTGTCGTTATACGCAATAATTAAAGTATTAACGTTTTATTGAAAAAAAAGCAATATTAAAAACAGACTTGAAAAAAATAAATACTAACTTTTACTTAATTATTCACTAAAACAATACGTTAATTATAATAAAATGTTTTTGTAAAATACAAAAACCAACTTGGGCGTATCACATATTTGAATGCACACGTCTTTTGGGGGGGGGGGGGGTAACTACTTAACGGAGCTGTGTGTACCTACTTCTGTTACTTAAATAATATTACTCATGAAGCAGTTTTCTCAAGAAGTAGCTACTAATTATAATAAATACAAATATAATCAGATTAATGTGTAAACTGTTACACTATGTAATTAAAATAATTTACTTTGTTCTACTTATAAAATAAAGATATCATTAATAACACTTTCGTCGAATTACTAATAGTAACCTAAACATAATAAGGTTTAACATAAAATTTGAATTCTTAAGTTAAAATAAACAATTCACTAGTATTAACATCTTCGTCAAAGACTCAAAAAGAAATCGTCTACTTAGATATTGAAATTGAGTCAAAAGTTTTTGTAGAAATTAATTAATGAAATTAATTAAAATATTCTTCATTAAACGGTTTCATCAACTATGCTGAAATTTTCTTTGATATTATTTCAAAATCGCATTACTAGTTTATTTGTCATCTGGAGATGATGTCAAAAAATAATAAGAATCGCTAATTCAAGATTATCAATTAATAATCACCTCAGGCTATCGCAGTCTGCTGCTGGACATGGCCTCTCCCAGGCTGCGCCACAACACCCTGTCCCTCGCCTTACGCATCCAGTCTGTCCCGACACCTTCGGTCCATCTAGCTGGGGTGCTCCCAAATGACTACTGATTTAATTACGCGCGATTATAATTCCGTGTTTTGTAATATATTTCCAAATACAAGAGATTTTAGAAAACGTAAATCACGTCATATAAATTCAGGGAAATTAATTAATAAGCAAATTGACTTATAATTAAAATTGTCGCTGTATTCAAATCACAACTCACATTCTTTGACAGTTGTATACAATAGCTATAGCATGGAAAATTAACGTAGGGTGTAAATTTGGTTAGTAATTCATTTCCCTGACTAACTAGTTAAACATAACTAGCAATTGCAGACGACATGGTTGGCGCAGTAGTTAAGCGATTGACTGCTGCGCTGCGTGTCGCGGGTTCGATTCCCGCATGGAACAAATATTTGTATGACCTAGAAGTAGTTGTTCCGGGTTTGGCTGTTTGTGTGTGTGTTTTAATGTTTGTAAACGCACCCTCGATACAGGAGAAATTCCTAGAGTGGAGCAATGTTTAAGAAAAAAGAAAGAAGGAAAGAGAAAGAATTAGATTATGGGATAAGGTTTCAGAAAAAATAAAACCATTAACGTGGCTGTCTTCGATTTCTTGAATAAAGTCATCACAAATGTTGACAACAGAATACCCGTGTGTTCCGTATATTGCGATATGACCCAAGCCTTCAATTACGTGGACCATAAGATTTTGCTTGAGAAGTTAGAGGCCTATGGAATTCGAGGAACCATATTAAAATTAATAGAATCATATTTAATAAATAGGAATCAATATGTAGAAATTTCGAAGATAGATCCAAAGACTAAATCAGAATTAATATTTAGATCAAATAAACGTTTAGTTAAGTATGGTGTACCGCAGGGGAGCGTGCTAGGTTCCCCGTTATTTTTAATTTACATCAACGATTTACCAAAGGTAACCATCCATCATATGTCACTATTTGACCACGACAGCACCGTTACTATTAATAACATTAACGAGTTACAATTAGAAAATGAAATTAACAAAACTATCCAATCAATAATCACATGGCTGGACAATAATAATCTTAGGATAAATATTGACAAAACAAAATTAATTTTGTTCACTCAGCGACCACGGGCATCTAATATGTTAATAGAACACGGTAGCAAAATTGTTGAACACGTAGGTACTACCAAATTTTTAGGTTTAAATATAGATCAAAGGCTGGATTGGAAAGTACACACAGAGGAATTAAGCAAAAGAATAAGCAAATCTGCTTATGCTCTTTATAAACTGTCTTCGATCTTAGGTACCGACGCTTTGCTCTGTGCATATCATGGCATCGTTGGCTCAATCTTAAGATACGGGGTTATTTTTTGGGGCAACTCGTGTAATAGAGAACTAATTTTCAAGTTACAGAAAAGGTGTCTCAGATCGATGTTTGGACTAATGTGTACTGACACGTGTAAGCCACATTTCATCAAAAAATAAAATATTAACACTCCCGTCATTATACATTTTCGAGGTTGCGGTCTTCGTTAAAATAAACCCAAAACTATTCAAGAAGCTATCAGATACTAATACCCGAAGTCGACGGGATTACAGTAGATTATGTGGAAGAAAGTCCAATACAGCGCTGATGCATAAAAGTGTGTTCTGCATGGCGCCAAATATATACAATCACATTCCGCCACACATTAAAGAACTGAATGTTAACTTATTTAAGAAAAAACTAAAGAACTTTCTAATTCAAAAAGCCTATTATAATATTTCCGAGTTTTTAACAGACAAAGTATTGATTTAGTTTTTTAATTTACATTTTTTGTTTTAATTTACATTTTATTTTAAAATTACATTTTTATTATTTTATTTTTTGTTCACTGTTGGTGTTATGTATTGGTGTTATGTATCTCAATTAAATCAGTCTGACTCGTGTGAAGTATTATTTACATTTTATATTCCGAATTACTTTGACTTTTTGACTGGCTAATTTTAATTTTATTATACATTTATATGACGAGTTTAAGACACTATTCTGTAGTTTATTTATTATAATTTGATTGATTATGTGTTAATTTGATATGTTAAGTTTTTCTTTGGATAATGGACAAATTTATAACCATTTGATGTTTATATCATAATAAAAATAACCAACCTGTTTATATTTGTACGCCTTTAAGGCAAAACATGACTGTGCTATAATTTTTATGTAACATCTTGCGCCATGTGTGTGTCTACTTATGTTTTGGACAAATAAATGATCTATTCTATTCTATTCTATTCTATGAATATGTGCAAAGACATGAACAAAATATTATTTTGAACCAAATCTTGTTAGACGTAAATGAAATTTATGAAATTTATTTATTTGCGAGAATTTAGGTCCTTACATAATAACATGGTAAAATAATTTTAGTCTCACTATATTCGACTTATCAGCCGTGCAAATATTTGTAGTACATGCATAATAATATCATGAAATTACATCAATGTCATTAGTCATTACATTAGTCATACACATCATTTATCATAATAAAATATACATCTTGCATCGTTAATATTAATTAGGAACATTACATTATAAAATATATTATATTAAGTTATTTAATTTATATCTCACAGTTTAGACAATTCATCAATTTATTGATTTGATTTATAAATAATGTCAATATATAATAATTTAAATATGAGTTCGTAAATTTACGAACCAGTACAATTGTACTACTGCGGTTTCGCTGCTATGGTTTCGCGGCGGAGATGTGCTATCAGCGTTAAAATACTTTTTGTTTTGTGTATAATGCGTCAAATTGGGGACAGCGCTCCTTGATGGGCGAGTCCTATTACTGGCTGAACGTACGACGCGTTGCGTGAGCTCAGTACAGAACACGCAAGCTAACCACTCAAGGTCACTGGCATATATCTCCGTCTTAAGTCCTCGTTAATTAAGTCCCTTATTAAAGTCAAAGTCAAATTATTTATTTCAAATAGGCACATAAAAGGCACTTTTGAACGTAAAGAATTACAAAAAAAAAACCGGCCAAGTGCATGGCGGACCACGCACAATGAAGGGTTCCGTAGTTGGGATGAATTTATCCCAAAAACAAACTTAACATTGTAGTTGAAAAACATGCTCTCCCATACAACGATATACGTTACAGTCAATTCTCCAACTGCAAATTTAAGTTGGTCGACTTTTACTCGTTAACTTGTGAAGCCTACTTAGCTGTGATAGTTTTCCTTTTAATTTCGTTATATTGCCATGAATTTTTTCACATATCCAAAACCAACCATTTAGCCGGCAGGGGTGGGGGGACACTTGACTCTAACAAAAAATAGCACTTTAAAGCTTAATATTACGCAAACGGATCCCTTAATTGAAAAATGGTTTTGACAAACCCACAATATTTTTGAACGGCCTATCCAACGATACCCCACACTATGAAATAGACGAGAAAAAAAATATCATCCCCATTTCACGTGTAAGGGAACTACCCTAAAAAAAAATGTTTTTCATAATTTTATTTTACCATTTTTTCGGCATAATTAATATGTATACCCATGCCAAATTACAGCTTTCTAAGACTAAGCGTCTCTGAGCTAAGCTGGGGACAGACGGACGGACGGACAGACAGACAGACAGACAGACAGACAGATAGACAGACAGACAGACAGACGGACATGGCGAAACTATAAGGGTTCCTTGTTTACTACGGAACCCTAAAAATAGAATTGATTCTAGTTGCCCGTTCTAAAAGGTAGTTTCGTATGGAGAAGAATGGGCAGGAAACTCCACCGTTACTCTTTTAAAAATGTTTCACAATATTTTGTTTATGTACATTAATTATATGATTATATGTGAAGACGATGCACCTAGAATAAAATTACTATACCACAATAGGTAAAAATAATTAATGAAGCAATGAAAAATAACTTGATCGATTGTAATGTATCTCGTTGGTTTAAATAAATAAATAAACTTAATTATGAGATAGATACATGGTGCTCACATATTTACAAACATCGTAAAAATATATGCTTTCCTAAAAAAAGAAAAAAATAATAATAAGTCAGTGTGTGAGTTTAGGTAATCACAGAATTTAAAATCAATGCCATTAAAATAACAAATTATATAATTAAAATAGCAACCAGTTTGATTTTGTCTACAAATTATTGATTATTATTAATTATTACTACAATTATTCTTTATTGTCTGGTATTTCATTTTCTTGATGTTTTAGTACCAACTATTGCAAATTAATTTTGATTTCCAGATATAACATGAAGTGAACGCGCTGGTGGCGTTCTGTAGTTTCTGCCAACCCCCAAGCAATGATAATTCCACTACGATCAAACACCAATAATCCGTGCAGCCCATCTCCTCACCGCATGAAGTCAATCTCAAGCAACACATGCTCGAACTGGCTCGAGAATTAATTAACGGCTACATCTATCAGGCTGTCATACTCCTTGACGGCCGTTATCTCAATGACGTGAATGTCAATAATTGGTCGAGAGCACAGAATAGACAGGTACAGAAGGCCGGCTCCATGCAACGAGTGAAAACAGGTGCACGCACACAGAAACGCGTCCATACGGCGATCTCAAACGAATGTTAGAAGAGCGTTTAAAAAAAAAAAGTGTACCTCTCACTTTTGGGCTGTCCGCTGTTTGAAGTAGGTATAATAAATTGTAAAATTCATATCTGGGTAATTATTTTCATGATTGAAAAGCATTAAACACCCGCATAAACTGTTTAATTTAAACAATTGTACTAGTCTAGAGAATTAAAAAAAAACCCGCCAAGTGCGTTTCGGACCATGCACAATGAAGGGTTCCGTAGTTGGGATGAATGTATCCCAAGAACAAACTTAAGATTGCAGTTGAAAAACATGATCCCCATAAATTCCAACTGCAAATGTAAGTTTGTACGCACAATATTGAGTGATTTACCATGTTATTTTAAGATCACAGACTTCTTATAGGTTTTCCTGTAAAGTAAAGAAATATTTTCTGTATTTTTATCAAAATTTTAGGCTCAGTAGTTTCGGAGATAAGTGGGGGGAATGGTATATGTTTCATCAAATAATTTCAAAAGTATGTATTTTAAAATTATAAAAATTTTGATATGTCACACGGTACAGCAAAACTTTATTTTTTTATTTCCTTATTTGCCCAAAAGTGATTTATTATTTCAATTATTTCAAAATTCTAAATTAATTTATTTACGTAACACATCCGTATTTGGGTCACAGAAGTTCATATTTGTACCAAATTTCAACTTAATCGGTCCAGTAGATTCGCAGCAAATCAACTGTGCCAGACGGACAGACAGACACACGAGTGATCACCGAGGGATTAATTTTTTCCTTTTGAGGTACGGAACCCTAAAAATGAAATTATTTAACACCAAAATTTTGGCAAGTTCCTCAATGTTAGAAGCGATTTTGAAAACTGTTGTTCTAAGGTAGTATTAGTTCTTCGTCATCGCTTGAAATACTCTGATACGCCACCGGTACTTTGTAATTGAAGTCTTATGCTCATTTAAATATGTATAATTTGATTTACAAACAATTCGTAAAATGTAGTACCACCCGGTCATGTCGGTTTTGTTACGGCTAAAACTGCCATTAGAAATTTCATGATAAATGATTTAATTCTGTAAATAGGTTTGTATATATGTCGCAGGTTTTTCATGAAATTAGGTTTTTGATGAAAAACCGGAAGATGACACATTTTAAACTCAATTTCGTCATAAACCTGTAACAATCCAGAAGAATCCAGGTTTTTGATCAAAAACCTGAACTAGTTTGGGTTTATGATAAAATTCTTGTCAAAATCACGGGTTTGCTTTGTTTTATGACAAATAAATCAATTTAAATGAAATAAATAGAACAATCCATCATCATTTGCAACTAAGTAGAAAGGGTGCTACAATTTTAGTTGATGTGCCGAAACTAGATAGAGGGCCACTGGATGCAAGTAACAATAAAGGAAAGGTAATTGATAAGAAGAAAGATTTATTCTAAATTGGTACTTCAGCTGGGGTTCTAAAAGACTGGCTGCCTCGAAACTCTATTCAAATATCAACGAACGAACTTAACGAACTTAGCCTTTAACGAACCTGTATCGACTAATGAACTGAGTTTGCGTGAAATTGCTTAAAATATGTCTTTATTTGGAGGCCAAGGTTTTAAGAAATGCTCGTGCGAAAAATCAAAGGTGCGCTGCAAGACTAATCGATGAGCATGCAAAAAAAAAATGTTTTGTGCAACTCTAGAAGTCACAAGTCAACAAACTGTCATAATAAATAAAGCATACTAGCAAATTTATAAAAAAGCAAGCACAAGCACGTGGTAAACGTTTCTTTATTTCATTTTTATTCTTTTTTAATTTTGACTCGGTTTAGTCGTATTTAATAGTTATGAAATTTAATTTTTGCGCCTTTTCAAAATCAGATTAATACAGGTAGGTACGTGAAATTGAAACATTTCATTTCATAATTGGATTGAAGGAAAATTTTAATCCATGATCCAATCAATATTCTCCATATTGATTGGATCATGGATCTAAAATTTTGATAAATAAATAATTGTTTTCTTTCTACTAAGTTGCAAATGATGATGGATTGTTTTATTTATTTCATTTAAATTGATTTATTTGTCATAAAACAAAGCAAACCCGTGATTTTGACAAGAACTTAATCATAAACCCAAACTAGTTCAGGTTTTTGATCAAAAACCTGAACTAGTCTGCATTGTTACAGGTTTATGATGAAATTGAGTTTAAAATGTGTCATCTTCCGGTTTTTCATCAAAAACCTAGGTTTCTAATTTCATGAAAAACCTGCGACATATACACTATTACACGTCAATTAAATTTTAAAAACTAGATGTGGTCGGCGTTTCCTATCTGACTACTCTAAGAAGAAAGGCTGAAACAAACTCAGAGGCACAGTATATTTTAAAGTCATGACTTAATCTTGGTCAGAGCATGTGAAGACCATGTAGATTAGTGTCTGAAGTGGTCTTTTGATGAAAAAACCGCACAGATTGAGTGGACCTGTCCAGTCAGTGCATGCATTTGTCAGTAATCGTGCAGCTCAACTCTGAACTAAAGGAGCTCAACGATTCAACTAACAATACCAAAGAAAGGATATTTGGGTAGGCCGCTTAAATTACTCAAACTGCCAGACCATGATAAAAAAAAACAAATTATCAAACCCACTTAGTCTTCACATTCACAATAATATTTATTAAAATTAATATTTATTGACGTGTATGTGTGTGTAGGTACTCATCATTATGAACAACTTTTACTATGGGACTAAACCTGAAATCACGGAATAAAAATCAGCTGTTCCCTACATCCTCGGTCCCATAGTAAAAGTTATTCATAATGATGAGTACAATGATCCCTTCAGAAAAAATTCAACCATGAATTCAACTTCAACTTGTATATCAATCTGCAAGCAATTATTAGATATCACTTCAATAAAATATAATGTAGCTTAAAAAATAATATCGGAAATGTGATATTTAAAATATTACCATAAATTCAGACATGGTACAGATTATTTTGAAAACGCTCAGATGCGCGAACTTGTGCGCTTGCTCGCTGTTCATAAACCCGTGTTTATGTGTGCGTGCGTTTTCGCTCGTTTTTTGGAGCTGACCTTCTGTACCTATCCATTTTGTTTTGATGGATATCTCGGAAACGCACCGATTAGGGTGACGCGATTTTTCTTAGGAGAAAGATGGGGAAGTGACGTAATATTTTTTTTCGTATTATAAACCTTCTGGGTGGTGTTCAATGTTCGTTCCTTTTCTGTATGAGAAGGGGTTATTTACCCCTCAGTGGGACAATTTAATAGGCTTGTTTTATTTTATTATAAACCTTGACAAAAACTAACTAACCTACTTACCTTTTAAGAATCGTGACTATCTCAATTTTGTTTTAAGTAAGAACATAACTTTTAATTTAAAAAAACCTACGTCCATTGTTGGAATACCGTTAAGGCTTAAATAAACCACTTAATAACAGAATGCCAGTTACTGTTATAGATTCCCAAGAATAAGAAACAATGGCCTAAAAAAGAATTTCCTGCGACAAAACCGATCTTCTTAATACATGTTAGATACAGACGAGGCTTTCCATTATTTCTCCGCCATTTAATTGAAGATTCCGCGTTGACATTGACAGACTGACATTTAATCTGTAGTAGAAGTTATTAGTTATGTCAGGAGCAGATAAATGGCTAAATGATGGTCGGTTTTAGGAAAATGAAATTAGTTTATCTTGAATAGTTCATGAAATAGTTCACCTGAACATGCAAGTTAATTTTAAAAGTTTAAATTGTGTACTTGATATTTTTTTCATCAATCGCTAAAACAACAATTAAAATAAAATGTACAAAAAAAAACAACTTATACCTAATTAATTAATAAAAATAACAAAATGATATCCTAATTTAATATTAAAACTATTCCCAAACTAAATGACGTCGATAAATTCCTCCACATCGCTGTCACAGGTAATGTACCCAAGGGACTGGCGGCATTGCCACGTTCTCTGGCCAAGGTAAAAGCCAGCCCTTGGGTCACGGGAAGTGTCAACCAGCTGTTTCGGGATTTCCTTAAAAAGACCATGAGCACTCGGATACCACGGCCCAAGGATTTCAACTCCAAATGGCTCAAAAATGTAATTACCAACAAGGTTATTATACTTATCTATTTTTCTTCTCATTCACAGATGTATAGTTGTTATATTCACAGGTGTAGAGTGAAAGAAACAACGATCTACAAAGACAAACTTTTTCAAAAACTAGATGTACCATATTTCTTCCGGGTACTGTACATACCTGCCTGCAAAAAGAAACCAACATCATAACCCCATACGTCAAAACACGACGTTAACAGAAACATTATGTTCTCAGCGCGCGACACAAAAATATATTACAGGGAACAAAGTCGCAAGTCCCGTAACGAAGACTTACACAGATTATATACTGTAAAAACGTCGTAACTTATAATAAGGAAAACTGGAATTTGTATTCAGCTTAAAATGTTTCAACGAGAGCTTTGGAAAATTCAACAAAGCTAAAATTACAGTGCCCTTTTAAATCAGGCCTATGCTTATATGCCACTTAGCGAGGTTATCGTGTAGAGTATTAGGGTCTATGTTTCTATACGCGCCGTTGACGCGCGTATAAGCCCTGCTAACGCAACAAGTGCTGCTTTTTTAAAGCAGAAAACGCGACATCAACGCGCGTTACTTGATAAAAAAACGCGCATATGAAAACGCCGTGTGCGTTGCCCGTAGGTCTGTCAGATTCAGATGACCGTTATTTCAAAAATCGTACTGAATATTAATTTACTTAGCATCACGACAGTATTCCCTAAAAATTGAGGATTATGTGCAAATCATTTTACAGTCGCATTTAGCCAGTAATGTTGGAAGTCCTATGTAATATGCGGCAAACCCACTGCTAAGATCACAAACAAATCCTGACTCCGGGCTCCAACTAAGAATGCTCTAAAGTTAAAACCCAATAACACTTTCTCCATTCCAAGGAAAGCCCAGGATTGCACGCCACTAGACCAACAAAGCAGAAAAAAACGTAAAATGCAGTGAACAGTAAAACCTCTGTAAGTTTTAATAAACTCGCAATGGAACAAGTTTGCACTCAACCGGAGACCTGTCATTTAAAACGTGGTTATTTTCTCGACAACTTCTTTGTAACTAGTTTAACACCCGTTTTGCGACACAAACTGTTTTTATGGGTAAGCAGAGAAGATGTGGTGTTTTTATTTGGAGACTTAATTTGAACATCGTCTAAGACTCAACGGGGAGATTTAATTTCATGAAGGTACATACAAAATTACATGGTTTTCAGACTTCCAGTTGTACTGGGAAAAACCGTAGCTTTTTATGGAGAGGAACAGACCTGACACTTTATAGGAACTCTTTCCCAACCAGTTATTCATGTCGAGTAAAGTTATGCAAAAGTTAAACGGAATAACCACATCACGCCTGTATTCCTCTAAGGTTCGGCAGAGATGCATAGTGTACTCACATTACAACACAGAAACAAAACTAATACATATACATTCGATTAAAGTCGCTATTCATGTCTCTCTGTGTGAACACGTTGTTCTCCTAACCCACCTCAACGGGTTTTGATTTTATCACGATTTAGGAAAATTTCTTCCGAAAGAAAAAGTGTTTTTCAAATCAATACATCAACGTTAAACTTACATTAATCTTAAAGAAAAAGGAATCACTAGTCATATACAAAGTTAAAAGTGAGTGAGTTCACCTCTGTTAGTACTCTCCCACGATACCTAATGGTCCGTCAGTCACTGCTGTAACCGCTTCGCATTTGACGTTTTGATGCCGCCGCCGATGGCTTCCCCGAAGAGGCGCCTGCCAGTCAATTCATTGTCACTTGCAATGTGCAGCTTCGAAACCAGGATGCTATGTTGTTGAAGTGATAAATTAAGTATTGTTGATAACTTGTCACGGGCATTCAGTCAGGTTATAACCTACAACACATTTTAGTTAGCAGATTATTAAACAGCGTGCCATTGGACAGGCATAATACGAGTATGTCCAGCAGTGGAGTGATATAGGCTGATGATGATGAATGTTCCATCACCAAGCTGAGTAGTTTTATTGGTGATTGTCGTTTCTTTTATTAGCAAATTAAAGTTGTTACTCATGTCTCTGAGTAAGACTTCTTTTAAAACAAAAAAGAGATTTTTAGATATTTAATAAGTCCATTTTGTTTTTCATTAAGGCCCAATTGCCTCACAAATCAATTAATGTATTTCATCATCATCATCATCACCATTTCAGCCCGGAATCACCCACTGCCGGGTATAGGCCTCCCCTTTTTTCAGCCATACTTCCCGGTTCCACGCGTCCCTCATTCAGGTGTTTCCCGAAACTTTGACTATAATATCATCAACTCAACGGGATTTTGCGCTAATAAACATCGTTCTATATCTGGTAATGGTTTGAAGATGACAGAGATAGAGTGATATTTTAAAAACGTTTAGCGTTAAATGCTAAATGATTTGTGGTGCAAGTAGGCCTTGCATAATCAGCCTATAATGTCCTCACTGCTGGTCTTTCTATGAATCGTTTACCTATAAGTCCTGGTTGCTCAACGATTTTTTTCCTTCAGCTGAAAAGTACCTATAATAATATTATGTAATTATGAGATTGAAAACTCACATTGCTCCTTTTCATGTTTGAAAGGCAGATTCCTTTAAAGAACCACGACGTATTTCTGAATAAGAATTTAACGAATAAAATTTAACTAGTAAATAAAAATTCTCCTCCATACCGCAACATTGCACACCAACAAATAATGAAAGAAAAATATTTGCCTTAAGAAACCGGTAGGAAGAACTCAGGAAGTTAGTTCGCCAGGGAACATTTTATACAAGGCAAAATGTATTTAGAAGTGGGTAGGATGAGCGTTCTTAAGTATATGGAAGGTCGCTGTGTAGTCTCTAGGGCTATTTTGGGCCATAAGGTTCTAGTGGCCGCTTATAGTAGTAGGTAGTAGTGGTATAAGATTTTGGTTGAAGGTACGGTGAAGGTAAGATGAAATTCAGTTTTTTGTTTTATTATTGGGTAGAGTGTAAGGAATTATTTTTGGCTATAAGACCATCTATTGTTTTGTTTTATTTTTGTATTGTTGTACAATAATAAAAACTTGATCGATCTATAAGTCGTTTACTTCTGTAAAAATGAACACAATATTAAAGCTTGTACATACCAGCGCGACTCGCGACGCGACACAAAGGCAACGCTTGTCGCGCGACACGCGGGACCTTTGTGCCGCGTCGCGCCGCGTGTCGCGCCAGTATGTAGAAGCCTTTACTAGGTTCTAATTATTTTACATGACCCTTCCATGTTCACAGTCCGCATTTTCCTGTAATAAGTAGTTTTGACTTCAAATTGGACCTTTTATTACTCAAATCATGAACATTATAATATAACTTATTCCTTCCTATATATTTAGATCCATAACTAAGACAAAAACCAGTTCATCCTCACTATAAGAAACTTTACGACTTAACAACACAACAATGGTGTTCATAAAAATACAGCAAGGAATAGTTGCAGTGAGCAATGAAGAGTTGCGGAGAGATTGCGCGGCAATAAAAGCGTTATAACTCAGAGATAACAAGAAAACCAACAATGGACACGTTCCGGCCGCGCCGCGCCGTGAGAATGGACGGGGGAAAAATTGAGACCCTTGTTGAAATTAAAGGTTCTGTAGATAAAAGAAGATTATTCTTCTTAACAAAGGGGTTTACGCGAAGGTGGAGGGTTCTTAAATACCCACCCTGGTTTATCAGCGTTGCTTTTTATCTTGTCGTCTTGCTTGTCTATTTACTACAGTAGAAGCTATTTAAACCTCGATAGGTGAGGCTACTTCAACCGTGAATCAATCAATCTGATCTTTTCGAATCCCAATAAATGCTTATTCTTTCTTTTTTTTTAAGTGTTTATAAAAACCTACCTGAAGAATTAAAATCATTATCAGATACGATGTAAGTACTCCCCGGCGCACTCCTTCACAAGGAGCTCTTCTATGGCTATTCTTCACCAACACAACACAACTCAATATAATTGAATTCAGTAGATTTCTCAACGGCATCGCGTAACCCTAGAAAATCAGCAATTTGGCCGAGTGTAACCGTCTCGTTTAGACTGTATTGTGACTGTCGCCGGCTCCAGCAATTCCCCTCCCCTTAGTCAATAACTCGCTCCGGCCAAATATGGCCACTTTCGCTCTAGTAGTTTCTAATAAACATGACCTACTAAGGTTTCCTGCAGTCGCCGTAGACATAAGTTTTATTCATATTTAGCCGAAGTCCTTTAATGTCTTGCTTAAATACAGCTTGATAACTTAACTTGAGCAGTGGTGGTCCAGTGATAATGTCCTCAACGAGTTATAGTTCGTGGGTTCGAACCCAGGTAGGCGCATTAAATTTGTGTTATTTATTTCGTCACCATTGCTCTCAAAACGGTGAGGGAAAAAATGGTCAGGAGGAAACCGACATGTCCTAGAACTAAAAATTCAAAGACATGACGTGAAATCTACCAACTCGCACTGGGCCTGTGCCCGTGGTGGATTACAGCCCACTCCCTCTCACTGAGAGGCCTGTGTCCCAGCAGTGGAAACTTTGTAGGCTAATTATGTTAACTTAACATATAATGGCCTTTCATCTTCAAAAGGGATCCGACTAACTAGTGCGTGCCTTCGTTATAATAATAATTATTATTTTATAAAATGCATTAATTAATCTGACCCGCGTTAAGTTTTCACAGGCATATTTGTTTTTACCGACTAGCTACAATGGTAATAAAATCTTATTGTATATTTCATGCAAATATTTATAAAACTATTATTTTTACGGTTTACTATTAAACACGTTAAAATTCCTTCATCAAATGGGATTAAAACAGTGTCAGTGTTTTATTTATCCCTTATCTTCCTAAATGAATAAATTCGTTGTGGTAATAAATCTACTTGGTATTTTAAACTAGTAAAATTTCATGTAAACGGTGGCAAGGAGTTGCGACAGAATGTGCTTTATTCCGCGACAGGTCGCCGGTAACATTGTTTCAGAACAAATACTTTCAGTTACAACATTTTGAGTAGATTCGTCTTTTCGTCGTACTTACTTAAAAATGTTATGTTATTTATCAAATCTATTGTAAAATGTCTACTTGTGTACACAAACTAACATAAGAATTCTATCTTGTGTCAAGAAACCTAAATTAATTATTAAAATAAACTGTTGTATAAAATGATAGTGAGTTACTATTGATACCTTTGCGTTAATAAGGCATCGCCATGTTCGGATGAAAGTATTCAGTGTGTTGAACTAAGGATAAAAAAACCGGCCAACTGCGAGTCGGACTCGCGCTTGAACGTTACCGTTATACCTTTAACGTTATACCATTATCTATAAAAACGGCTACAAAAACATGTCTGTTATATGGGATCCCCCTTAAATATTTATTATATTAGCTTTTAAGTATTTGTTGATAAAGTGGCAACAGAAATACATCATCTGTGAAAATTTCAACTGTCTAACTTTCACGGTTAATGAGGTAATAGGGTCCCGTTTTACCCTTTGGGTACGGAACCCTAAAAACGGCCAACTGCGTGTCGGAACACGCACAATGAAGAGTTCTAGTAGTTGGATTGAATTTATCTCAAGAATAAACTTATTAATATAGTTGAAAAACATGTCCCCCCATACATTCCAACTGCAAATGTAATTTTGTACGCACAATATTAAGAGATATACCAAGACCATAGACTCCTGTAATCTCTATTTTAGGCACTTTAAGCTAACGGAGAAGAACATAATACCTATTGAATGTATGTTCTTCCCCGTTAGTTATATGAAGCATACTTATAGTGAATTTAGTGCATGTTCAGATAAGGAGATTTACGTGCATTGTGCATACGTGCGTTCAGAGTCAGGCACGCACATTGCCAATATAGGTACTCGAGATTACTGTTTATAAATTAATGATTCATTCATTAATACGTTCTTATAATTAATATTTAATGTGACCCTCTAATAAACGAACCTTAGCTTCGAATCCGACAGCGAATCGAATGCTTGTGCGAAGCTTTGCAGAACATTTTATATATCTACAGTTAGGTGTTTTCCCAGCATACACACACACATACATAAACTCACGCCTTCTTCCCGTGGGGGTAGGCAGAAACTACAGAACGCCACCTGCTACGATACTTACATACTCGTTTTGCCTCGTATACATCAATTGTTCCCAGCAATGAGCACGACGACTAAGATTAGCACAGACAATACAGATGTTAGTATGTAGCATAATGACCTAATTCAGAACAGTGAAGTTTCAAATAGTAATCATTAATCATCTGAAGGTCCCGAGCTCGACGACCGCTCTAAACAATAGGCTGCTTCGATAACTATCCCAAATCGCTCTATTGTACCCGTGGGCATTACTAAAGCCCAGCTTAACGTGTATAATTAACTTTTTAAACTTAGTTCAAGAACTTTGAACGATCGGTTTTATAAATATTTAAATTGAGAGTTCGTCTGAAAACTTTGTTGGAGTAAGTTCTGCTAAAGTATTGTTCTTATGATTTTGTGATTGCGTGGTAAATATTAAGGTATAGTTGTAGTGATTTATTTATCTATCCTCCCTCTGGAATGCCATACAGCAATTACACCAACGGAGCAAAAATTTACTTCAAGTAATTTGTAGGTAGTACCTATAGATTTGAGTTCAAGGCTATAGAAATAACAAAGTGAACATTTTAATGTCAAAGTTAATTTAGGCATCAAAAACATCAAATCAATGGACATGTTTATTTTATAATTTTATTTAGGATGGGTTTGCTCTTGACCTTAGTCTAAGGCACAGGTGACAGAGACAAAGTCGACGATGGAGTGAGCTTACCCAGAAGAAGCCTGTTCACTCTAACTTTGAATAAATTAGGGTTCGTGATCTTATAAGTGTGCAATGGTACAGTCGGCCGCACGTCAATGGTAACAAAATCAGCATAAATTGGTCCTTATGTTCTATTGAAACTTCGTACTACGCTAGGCCACCTCAAGGTCAAGGAGTTAGCATTGACTTGAGGTCGCCTGTAGGTACGCACTAAGCAACAATTCGCCAGTTATATTTTAGCCATCCAGCCACTAACTGGGTACAAATCCAGACACCGCTGCTGAGAAATTCCTAATGGAAAACGCTAATGTCCTCTTACCTGACATAGGGATTGAACCCTGGACCACTATACCAAATGAAAACCGCATCAAAATCTATTACAAACATATTGACAGACACGAAACGTACGACTAATGTATAGACTGTAAACTCGAATAAACCACTCGTGGATCCATCGAAGTATTCACCAACTACTTACCGGAGCTACTCTATTATGAACGATCTTTTGTTATTCCCAACAATAGACATGTTACGAGTGTTTGTTAGAAGTCGGCTCAAAAGGATGGAGTCACAGACTGTTTGTCAATTATATTGGTTAAATTGTGTTCTTTGGGGCGACTGTGTTTGTCAATAGCGAGACAAGCGGTGTAAGGAGGCACGAAATAAACGAGTCTTGCGGTATTGCCCTTGGATACAGGATCGTACAGGGTGGTATCATCAACGTGGCTTTGCTAGTCATCAGAGAGCTTACGAAAGGAAATATAGTCTACATAAATAAGATGCAAAATAAGGCTGTCGGTGGAGGGAAAGTCGAGGAAAAGTACGTTAAATAAAATTCTGTTATAGCTTATAGTTTTAAGAAATCGTCTTGCGTTTTTTAGGGTTTCGTACGGCCAATTGAAAAAACGGAACCCTTATAGGATCACTCGTGCGTCTATCTGTCTGTCACATGCTCCGAATCTAATAGGTGAACATAGTACACATATTAATTTCTTTGACCTAAACACGGACGTGTAACGTAAATAAATTAATTTTGAATATGGGGGTCACTCTTGAGAGGTGAATAAGAAAATTAAAAATACAAGTTTTGCAATACGTATTACTGTATCGTGTCTTATTAAATGAAACTGATTCTCAATTTTTTTTTAATTCTTTTAAAATAAATAGTTAAGAAAGTTATGACAATATTAACCACCCATATCTCCGAACTTCTGAAAAAAATACAGATAATAGTTTATTTATTTATTTATAATAAGCACACCAACAGCATAGTCACTCACAATACAAAATTAAATAACATATAAAATTGGCACTTCAGTAACCATGCAAATAACAGGTATGCATGTCATTTAACATATGAATATTAGGGACAAAAGAGAAAAAATTAAAAGTGTAAAAAATTAAAAGTGTGTTCAGAGACCCAAATCCAGAACACGACAAAACAAACCAATTTGAGCTACACAGACGTGCACTCTTCGCACTAAACTCATGGAGAAAATATCAATAGGGTAATCTGTCAAGTTGGACCTTTCATTATATTGCCTTGCCATACGTTAGGGGGCTATTAAATGTGGAATTTAATGTGGATGAAGGCAATTCAAAAATACGATGATGACGCTTACTACGTTGGCTAGACCTACATTTAAAATAGTTTACTAATTGTGCGTCTATTGTACCGTTTATAATTTTATGGAGTATCAGTAAGTCAGAATGGTTACGTCTTACTTTTAAGCTAATCATTTTAATGAACATAATACTGAAGGACTCATAATGACGGCACGGTTGGCGCAGTGGTTAAGCGATTGACTGCTGCGCTGCGTGTCGCGGGTTCGATTTCCGCTCGGAACAAATATTTGTATGACCTACAAGTAACGGGTTTTTCAACAAGAACTTGGTTTTTTTGTGAGCGTGGTCGTGGTGGACAAGTCCGATATAATTTTTCATTCATAATTGCCAAACCTTACTGTTTCTATTACAATAAAAATTTGAATCATTTTCATCTAAATTGTTTGTTTTATTTTGTTTTAAAAAACAAAGTTCTTGTTGGAAAACCATTTAGTTGTTCCGGGTCTGGCTGTTTGTGTGTGTGAGTTTAAATGTCTGTAAACGCAACCAAAATACAGGAGAAATTCCTAGTGCGGGGAACGTTTAAAAAAAAAAAAACAATAATCTCGAGTAGGTGGTATATTTGGCAACCTGCGTCTCTGTACACACGTATGCACAGTGCAACCGTGACTGTAGAGGACGATAAACATAACTTTATGGGAAAAGACCATCATTACGTAACTACCTTTATTTGAAAAAACTTCGCACCTTGGGTGAACTTTCACGCTGGTAAGCAAGTCGAGGCAAGTAAAGCACGCCTTGTACATTTTTGCGAAAATAGCGCACTTTGACGCTGGTAGCAGACCGCCGCGAAACCATAGTAGCGAATCCGAATCAAACGCGAGTAGCGGAACATGATGCGAACCAGTACAATTGAACTACTGCGGTTTCGTTGCTATGGTTTTGCCAGCGTCAAAGTGCGCTATTTTCGCAAAAATGTACAAGGCATGCTTTTAGTCGTCCGATCAAACTGCAAGCCGTGACCGTTTCATGGCTTGTTGGCTTTGAATAACGAGCAGCGCGACCGATGTGCAGGCGTTTGTGTCAGTCCGTCCTTTTACATGTGCGTTTACACTAGATGGAGAGAGTAATGTGGTCGGAGTGGAAAATAGCTTGTTTATTCCTAGAATAAAAAAAAAAATTGGAATATATTATTCTTCTGTTTATTTGTAATGCATAAAACCAACCAACGTGAAAAAATGTCAGCATACAAGAGATGTTAAAAATTAAAACAGATTATCACGTTTGCTTTAGGCAATAATAATACCAGCCTGCTACTGTCCCACTGCTGGGCAAAGGCGTCTTCTCATACACAGAAGGTTCGAGCATTGATTCTCTTCGAATCGAGAACATTGAGCACCACGCTTGCTCATGACGGGTTGGTGATTTCAGACTTATATTAACTAAGTCCAGGTTTCCTCACGATGTTTTCCTTCGCCAATGCAATGGCATGCATTGCCTGCATGTCACTAAGGCAAATCATTATAAAAAATCATGATAAAAAAAAATCTTTACGGAAGCTAAAGAGTCACTCGTTTTTCCCGTTATTATTGATTTTTTTGTTCCATACCTGGGAACGTTCTGGTTATGGAGATCTTGAAGGTTAAAATTCCACTTTTGTTAAATCTTTTTTTTTACGAAGCTAGTTTTAACTTCCAACTAAACTTTAAACACTCCCACGAGCCCTGTACCGTCGCATGCACCCATAAACACAATGTTGCGCGTGCGCACGTTGCACACTACCGTAAACAGTCCATTTTCACACCAAAAATAAAAGTCGTTTCCCAGAAATGATTTGTTCTCTTAGGCCCGTATTACAAAACGTCACTCAATACTCAAGCATTAGGTACTTAAAACTAAATTCAAGCCATTTGATCGGTTGAAACTAGTTTTAAGTAATGCTTGAGTATTGAGTGACGTTTTGTAATACGGGCCTAAGAGTTACTTAGTTACCGAGTGTGTAGATGACGACTTCGTGAGGGGTCTTGTTACACCCTGTATTTTTTTTTAAACTTCTGTTAGAATCCATACAATGACATAATGTGCGGTCTTATCGCTACAAGCAATCTTGTATAGACAAACTTTACGTTACGCCTCCAAGTACCGTTAATGTTATTTTATAAGAATCTTTACTTCTCATTTCTCACTATTATCCTTACTAACACACAGCACTCCACGTCTAAGCCCAGTGGCTCCCCTCCATCTAACACTACGTACTCACAGCACATTTCCATTATCCCGGCCCTTTTGCCCCATTTCCCGCCCCCCGTCGAGCTGTAATTAAATATCAAATGCGGAAGCCTTCCAAAGCCTTCCACCACTTCCCTCATTATAGTTTTTTAATTATTTTAGTTAGATGATTTAGTAGTGTCGGTAACTTTATAGTTTAATTTTTCTGTTGCGTTTTAAGAGGTTCTAATATCGAATTATGGCTGACTTTTCAATCAGCAGATAACTTTTATCGAAATAATAAATATGAAGGTTTGACAACTTTCTATAGATATTTATATTATTCTTTAGATATAATTAATTTGACGATCAAAAATCAGCCCTTATATTATAAATTCAGTAGGTTTATTGCAAGAATAGTTATACGGTCTTATCTTGCAATATTACTTTGTTTCATGCCTCGATTCATAAGGTAAGCAGACAGAGAAGACAATAATATTATTAAAACGTTATGTTATCCATGTATGTAACCGTTTTGTAGGTAGACCGACCTGATATGAAAACAACATTTATTCTCAAATAGTTACTTATAGTTTCCCAAAAACTTATCTTCAGAATTCTAAATGTCTTCCAGTTATGCATTCGCTTAGTCAAAATACTGCGTTGGATATATTTAGCCAGACAAAGGCGAGACAGGTCGACGAACTTACAAATTAATTAAATTTTAAAATTGTAACTGTTGTAATGAATCCGAATTTTAAATGAGCAGTTTGATCTTCTTAAAATTGTTCTCAGGAACTCATAGGACAGTCAACTACTGTCTCGTAAGTTAGTCAACTTAAGACAAATCTAGCCTATGTGTCATTGGAGCGGGCCGGTGCCGCCTTAAAGCCGCTCCTTCATAATCTAGGGGGTCCAAACGCCTCCTGCCGGAGGCTCTACGCGGGGGTCATGTGGCCCTGGCCTACAGGCAACGGAAGGAACACGGGTGGGTTTTAGTCAGTAAAAGTCTGACACACCCTCCCGCGCGGCCCAGAGCGAGAGAAGTTATTTGATAAATTCTCACCCAAAAAAAAAAGGCCTGTGTCATGATAATTTATTTATTTTATGTTTTTGTTTTATAGTTTATGTACACACATATATACTTAGTTGAAGAATAATAAAGAATTATATAGTTGAAGAAAGACAAAGTTATGAAGTGTCGTTTGCTCAGTTTTAGCATGTATCTCTTTCATACGGAGACAGGAAAGAAAGAAATAAAAATGTCTTTTACCTCCCACCAAACCACCCATTTAACACGGATTACAGTTATGCCTCTTGGTATTTGCTTCCGGCTTACCTGTGTTCAGGAGGTAATACTTGGTTACCTTTAGTTCGTTTGAAATTATCTAACTATAATGAAACTAGCTTTTCCCGGCCCGGCTACGCACGGGTAGCGCTAAGGATCTACCCTACCTACCCTACCTGCCTACCCTACCTACCTACCCTACCTGCCTACCCTACCTACCTACCCTACCTACCTACCCTACCTACCTACCCTACCTACATGCCCTACCTACCTACCCTACCTACCTGCCCTACCTACCTACCCTACCTACCTACCTACTTTACCTACCTACTTTACCTACCTACCTACCTACCTACCCTACCTACCTACCTACCCTATCTACCAAAAAAAAAAAAAACTTCATATAAACCATCTACTAAATAGTCCGAACAAAGCCTCTGGTTAAACATTTGGTTTGGATAGGTGAGCCCGTTCTTGAGTTATAAAATTACAACGAAAAGTGGCATTGATTTTTATAGATAAAGATTATTATCTCAAACGGAACGGAGCCCACTTCTCAAACGAAAAATTATACAATTGAAAACCATTTTACAAAACTAAAACTAAAGTGGCTTTTGTGAAAAACTTATTCCAATTATTGTAAAAACTATTAATTAGGGAACTTTTTCATTGTCTCCGATCTTTGTGTCGAGAGTGCCTTTTGTAAGTTACATCTTTTAAGAAATTAGTATTTGTATGATATCTATTCATAATTATGTCCCTAGTTCTTAAATAGTAATAGATATTATAATTTTCTCGATTCTCGATCCTGAGTCTTTTGTAGTCAAATGAAAAATTATATTTTCATCGAGAAAAACTTAAAAAAAACCGGGTCAGTGCGAGTCGGACTCGCGCACGAAAGGTTCCGTACCATTATCTATAAAAATGCCAAAAAAATCACGTTTGTTGTATGGGAGCCCCCTTAAATATTTGTTTTATTTTAATTAAATTATT
Source organism: Tiliacea aurago (assembly GCA_948098905.1). Classification (NCBI taxonomy): domain Eukaryota; kingdom Metazoa; phylum Arthropoda; class Insecta; order Lepidoptera; family Noctuidae; genus Tiliacea; species Tiliacea aurago. Next base: position 29,026,674 of record OX402578.1, read on the forward strand.
TATTTTTAAAGTGAATATATACTTAAATATTCTGTGAATATTTCAAGCGTCTACATGTTGCCGTTATCAATTTCGAGCTAAAACGAGCAAAAAAATCACGTTTGTTGTATGGGAGCCCCCTAAAATATTTATTTTATTCAGTTTTTTAGTATTTTTTTTTATAATGGCAACAGAAATACATCATCTGTGAACATTTCAACTGTCTAACTATCACGGTTCATGAGATACAGCCTGGTGACAGACGGACAGACAGACAGACAGAAAGACAGACAGACGGCGGAGCCTTAGTAATAGGGTTCCCGTTTTACCCTTTGGGTACGGAACCCCAAAAACTGTCACAGGGATAACATGGTATTTAAAATTGAATTACATTTTTTTTTTGATAACTCAGTTTTACAAAAGGACCGTTACCGTGGGACAGGTTTACCGTGTGGAGGTCAGATAGGCTCCATGTAACATACTGGTATTCTGCTGCTTCCGGTTAGACTAGAAGCCTTTTCCCAACTATGGGGTGGTTGGGAAAAGACTGGCAAATTGATTTGTATTTTTAATATTTATTTGTCGTTTCAAAGAGAACATAAATATTTGCTCGTTTTTCCCACACTTTAAAAATTTATAGATGATTGCAATGAAATAAAATGATTTGCCGTAATAATATTGTTGGTACAATTTCGGTCTAACATAAATAATTATACCGATCTGTAACATTTTAATCATAACAATGTGACATGCAAACATTTGGATATAGACTTAGTCATAATTATATTTATAGTCATAAATTAATAATTAAAATTGAATAGCAATATTGTTATAATATTTGAAACATTTTTTTAAATACTATTATTGTTAGAGGGTAGATGTTATTTTTTTTAAATCTTTTATTAAACGTGGAGCTTACTGAGTTGAAGTTATTTTCCCTGACCATACTTTTGTCTTATAGTAGCTTAGAAGCATTCACTTAATATTATAAAGAAGTAACATTTTTATGAGTGTATGTAGGGGGTGATATTCGGAACTATAGATCCGGTTCAGAAAATTCTTTGACTAATGGGAATCTACAATATTGCCGAGTGTCTTAAGATGGGTTCACGTGGACGAAGTCGCGGGCAGAAGCTAGTAGGTATAACCATATAAAGGCCACAAGATATACACACAAAATTCAATAGGTAGTACAAAACGACTGTTTGAATTCAGTGTTCATCCCCTATAACATGTACGATTTATATCATCCACAAATCATCCCAGTTATGGCGCGGGTAATCTTAAGGGCATTCGTTTACTCCATAGGACATCAAATTTAACGTTCAATGCCGTTTTTATGGGACATAACACTCTAGAAATCTATGTACCTATTAGCGAAAATATAAGTTTATTATGTTAAAGTTAGAAATATGTCCATTGCGTGTTGCTGTTGACCATCGAAGTGAAAGGTAGAAATGTAGGATAACGAAAAGCGGCAGACTTTTAACTACTCAACTCACAGGACGACAGTAAATGAGTGTAGTAACATTAAACCTAAACCTCGGCCCTTAAGTCATGCTAAAGTAGAGCTTGACAAGTTCTCAACATGAAATTCTCAATTCAGAAACCAGGTATTAGACTTCATCACAAGTAGATGAATAAATAAATGAGATACACACTTTGATTAAATAAAATAAATATTTTAAAGGCTTTTCTAAAAGACATAATTTTGATTGAAACATTATAAAATAGAGAAAAAGATACTGCCTTCGGTATTTATCATCATCATCATTTCAGCCGAAAGACTGACATCTGGCTGGACATAGGCCTCCCCCAAAAGGGGGGATTTGACTTAATCACCACGCTTGGCAGGCGGGTTGGCGATCGCAGTATGGTGTTAAAATGCATATAGAACGCTGCTGCCCATTCTCTAGTAGTCCCTTAGTCGCCTTTTACGAAACCCACGGAAAGAAATAGGGTAATGCTATTCTTTACGTCCGGCACCACACGGAACACGGAACGGTATATAATATATTATTATCAAAATAATTTTGTGTTTTACCCACTAGTCAATTTAGATTCTTTGAAAGCAAGCTATCTCAAAGTTGGGTGAAGCACTCCACAAAGCTAGGTACTTAGTAGGTACGAAATAAAACAAATTGTCCATAAAAATCTGCATATTACAAGTAAATCCCTCACAATTTATGGATAGAGGCGTTATTAAACTATAAAAATGAAAATGGGCGTAAAATGAGGTCGGTTAATGGTTCCGCATAATAAAACGCTAAAGTAATTGTGTCGTATACCGCTAATAAAGTTTCGTAATTAACGTAAATAGTTTTCTTTGTTATGAAGCGACGGCTCAACTATAAAGTCCTCAACTCAGTGGGTAGTTTGGTAATTATATCAAGTTTCTTTACCGAAACTGGTGTCGTGAAACTATCAGTACAAAGTGAAGTTTACGCTTGTGGAGCCGTTGCTGCGTCATAGCGCTACGGGGCTACGCGCTACGGCGGCGGCGTAGCGCGATCGTGTACTCGTAGCTGAATAGTGTATGTATCGTCAGATTTTTAACTATTTAACTTAGAAGGTACAGTCTTCTTCTACATAGCCTTTTCCCAACTATGATGGGGTCGGCTCCCAGTTCTACCAGATGTTAGCTGAATAGCAGTATTTTATAGCTGCATTAGAAGTTAGAGGACCGCAGCTACAGCTAGAAGTACATTTTAATTTCAGCACTTTGTCACCAATCTTTAAAACCTGCATGATATTTTTTTGGCAGAAACCTCCAGACGGTCCACCCTCCCAATTCCAAAAAATACAAGTTAAACCACGTTTAATATAAACTTTCAACCACTTTAATCTAGGTAATTTAACAAAAACTGTACCACAGACTTAAATGTTCCAGATCTTTATTCAAGTACAACAAAGGGTTTAATCGTGTGGAAACTATTGTTGGTTTAAATATAAAACTGGCTCGGTTTAAATATGTACATTAGCTATCCTAAACACAGTCCGTTTGGTGCCGTAAGGAGCTCGTTGAGACCGCGAGTTCGAAACATTACAGTAAGGAGCTCGTTGAGACCGCGAGTACGAAACATTACAGTAAGGAGCTCGTTGAGACCGCGAGTACGAAACATTACAGTAAGTACGTGTATTGTCATTTTAAGTCTCTGGAGAAGTGGCAATAAGAGAACAGGGAAAAATGTTGTGTCGCCCTGGAAGTTACGGGACATGGTTCTTGTAAACGATGCTGCAGGTTCGAACCTGGCTCACATTGTGTATTTTTATGGTTCCGTAGTAAACAAGGAACCCTTATAGTTTTACCATGTCCGTCTGTATGTCTGTCTGTCTATCCCCAGCTTAGCGCAGAGACACTTAGTACTAGAAAGCTGTAAGATAAGATTTCTTTATTTGTTAAACATTGTATACATACAAGAGCATGCAAGATATTACAGTCATCGTTTGAGTAATTTTGTATTTTGTCATGGGTATGCATATTAATCACGCCGACAAAGTGGTAAAATTATCTTAAAAAATATATTTTTTTACGGTACTCCCTCGCACGTAAAGTGGGGATGATATTTTTTTTCTCGTATATCCCATGGTGTGGGTTATCGTTGGATAGGCCGTTCAAAAAATATTGCGAGTTTGTGAAAATCATTTTTTGATTCAGGACTCCGTTTGTGCAATTTTTTGATAGAATCAAGTGTGTGTGTGAAGATGGGTTCCCTGAGAAAACGTTAATTTGGATATGTAAAAAAAGTCATGGCTGAAGTATACGTCGAATCCGGTCATTAGTACGGACACGAAACGAGTCGCAAGCGCGCCACTACTGCACTGGCGACATCACTTGATCTACCCACACCTAAAGCGCGCTTCTACAGAGTCGTGATGTTTTGAGCTGATGGCGAGGAGGACATTCAGTGTCTGATCGCATCGGAGTTAAGACGTCGCGGATCTGTACTCGATTCGTTGTGCTCAGTTATTGTGGTAATTTTAATTTGTAGTGATTGTGTCAATTTGTGATTTCAATAAACGCTGTGCATCGCACCCAGTGTGTTTTCATTGCACGGAACCCATCTTCTGACCACATGATGTCCGAATCTAACGGAGTAAATCCTGACGATCCGACATAATACCTATATAACGAAATTAAAAAGGAAAACTATCACAACTAAGTAGGCTTTACAAGTTAACGAGTAATAGTCACATTTAAACTCTGGGGACCGCCCACAAACAAAAGTAAAATCACAATAACACAAGCTCCTTCTACCATTATTCGTTTCTTTAAAGTCCCATTTCAAGAATACTTTCCTCCGGCGGCTGATTCTCGGCTTATCTATGAATAGCCGAGACGCCTCTCATTCAGTATTCAATCTCGCTCTCAATCTCATCGCCATTCGTTTTAGCGTCAGCGGTAACTCACTAATAATGCCGTGGATTTCGCGTCAAATATTTATTACAGAAAAGAAAGAAATATAAACTTTATTCCCTAGAGATTTTTTAGGTTTATTGCGATGTTTCGAGTTTGGACGGACTGAAACATATTTTACTAATAGATACTTATCTACCTGCTTGTACGGTCAGAGACATTAACTGTTAAGGAAATTGACACCCTACCTCAATTTGCCGAGTCATAGCCATGTTATACAACTGTCATAGAATTACAGTTGTTATTTAAATATACCGGAAATTTAAGTTGGTCGGTAACTTCGTATGCAGTTAATTTTCCTGATCATCGGCTTTGCTTGCCATTTAAAAAAATGGAATAGAATTGCTCTGACTTTAAACTGATTTACAATGGTTATCATTTTAATTTTTGTAATGACCGAAACGTTTTTTAACGTAAATAGTTTTTTTTTTTTTATGAAGCGGCGGCTCAACTATAAAGTCCTCAACTCAGTGGGTAGTTTGGTAATTATATCAAGTTTCTTTACCGAAACTGGTGTCGTGAAACTATCAGTACAAAGTGAAGTTTACGCTTGTGGAGCCGTTGCTGCGTCATAGCGCTACGGGGCTACGCGCTATGGCGTAGCGCGCTTTTGTGACAGATACAAAAGGAAAGGGTCTCATGAGAGTTCAACTCCAATATTCCGCCACGGCTTCATTATATTACTGTTAAACACAAAAAAAATATCAAAGTTTTAATAAGTTCGAGACATTTCGAAACATTTACTTCTTTTTTTGAAACCAAATGCATAATATTTTTACTAGTTACCAACAAAACGATGAAGTTATTTGCAGACTATGGCTAAAGGAAAAGATCTGCATCGGCACTCTTAATGCAGAGTCATTAAGCAAGTCGTGTTCCTCCGCAGGAACACCGGGAGGCGGAACTAGCACTGCCCGGGAGGATGCAGGCAACAGTGAGACGAGCAGAAGGTTCAAAACGTCTTGCTGACCTTGGTTCTGTTATTGTTATTAGTAATTTAAAGTATATTGATTTTTACTATGATGGTCCTAGTTGGTAGCGGGTTGGTAGTTGTGACTTCAACTTACAGCTATAAGAATATTTTTTTTCCGGGGGTGTAAAATCCTCACGGATGTCCTCGGTGGATGGGTCTGTCAGACTCTTACTGTTTAAAAACCAGCGGGATCATGGGATCAAGTGTGACTTCCGCAGTACCCATCTCAAGTCTGGTGGGGGGTGAGGTGTGTGACCCCCCACCCCGCGACGTCTGAAAGGGGCGTGCTTGGAACACTACGCGCTGCCACCTCGGATCCTGTATGATAGGGGGCGGTGGACATCCCCAAGTCCGCCGTCACTGGACCCATTCAGGGGGGCCGGAATAAGTCATTGTCTGCCCTCTGTCGACGCCTGGTTCAGATCTCCCGCTCCCTTTTACGCAGCCTCCTTCTGTGACACGATTGTTTCGCAGAAGGATACCACCGCGTCCCAGGACTCCTCGCTGCCGACCATCGACTCGACCACGGCCGGACAGCTTTATATAAACATAGTTGTAAAGCATTCCACATGTAAGCGTGCACGCCTTTTATGCCTGGAGGCTTTTATTTAGTTATTGAGTCCTGTTTACATTTTCATTTATTTGAGTTTGTTGGTATATTGGCGTGTGCTAGCTGGCAAATACTTGTGTTTCTTTGTATTGTAATGTTAATTACTTTGCTTATTATTGCTATATATAGAATCGAAAGTCAGAGAGTCTGACTACCAATCTTATTAAAGGGTATCGTGTTACTCAGTATCTGGGCGAATTCAGCAGCAAAATGTACCAGGAGCGCATGTAAAGGTGAGAGCATTACGGTTGTCACATATTACTTAAGAGATCTCACATGTTGGAGATTATCCAGCAGGCGACAGTGGTGCTAAGTGGCTGTCACTGGCCTACAGACATGCAGTTTGTTGTGGGGCTCCGAAGTGAGGTACATGGACTGGGAGACATTTTACATAAAGGTAGTAAGTATATAAAAGGAATATTTACTTTGCATATTGATAGATTTTTTATTTCATTTATATATTGCATTTTCCTAAAGTTGCGAGAAAAACGAGTAGGTACCTATATTAAGTTTTTTGGGTTGCCGAGGTGAGATAGGCAGTCGCTCCATTTAAAATACTGGTATTCAGCTGCATCCGGTTAGACTGGTAGCAGATGATGATGATGATTATTGTATACAACGTGTTTTTTTTGATATCCCATAACTCTAGGGTATGATTGAGGCCATATCAAAGAATCAACTGGCATATGAGTTATGTTCCAATCCGTCGTTATTTTTTTTTTTTCATTTTTCATCCAAAATAATTCGGCAAAGTCACGATTATTAATGTAAAACACCCTTACGTGAAATATGACAACGTCGACAAGGTAGCTTTCCCTTCACTAGCAGCCGCCGGGAAGCCCCGATACCAACATATTTTATTTTACTACACTACTGCGAAGTTTGGCAACCTCGCAAAAGTAAAGATTCGTCATACTGGTGACAATTTTTGACCTAATTTAATTATGATTGATGATATCTCCGAAACGATGCATTTTTGGACCACCTATTCTAGGAGTTTTAGTATTATTTTTACCTACAGAATATAACCCTAGAGTTATGGGATATAAAAAAAAACAGGTTGTATAATCTAGTTGCTTTAACTTAACAGATAGTTGTGTTGCTGGGGAGCTTGTTGCGCCACTTTGTCATCCCAGCCAAAACACTAGGAAGTGGTGAAGGGCGTGCGTTTTGGGGGCTGTCTTATTATATTTAACGTTCAAAAATTGCCGATTCTCAGCCTAATTTGAATAAATGACTTTTGTTTTCCGATACACTAAAGTGCCATTTACACGGTGCAAGTTTCTAGAACGTTCAAGAGCAATAATCGCATGCCATAAAGCATGTTCAATTTTATTGCCATTCAAAAATTGCATGCAAGTGTTTACACGCATGCTATTTCCATAAAATGGAACAAAATTGCAAGGAACACAGTTGAACAAAATTGCAAGCAACTTACACCAAGGCAATTTTATTGCAAGGCGATTCAAGTATTGCCCGGATTTACGCTGCCAAATATTTCATTAAAATTTTATTGAACGTGTTCTCGAGACATTTTTTTACTGGTTTCATTCGTTAGTAGGTACTTGTAGAGTTGAATGCAATTTTATTGCATTGTGAAATTTTAAGGCTTCTACATACCAGCGCGACTTGTCGCGCGACGCGACACGGCACAAAGGCCCCGCGTGTCGCGGGACGAGCGGTGGCTTTGTGTCGCGTCGCGTCGCGCGACAAGTCGCCCCGGTATCTAGAAGCATTTATTGTACGTGCTGTTTACACCTATAGGTACCAGTTGTGACCGGCAACTAACTTGCCCGTTTCGTGCAACAATATTGTACGTGCTGTTTACACCTATAGGTACCAGTTGTGACCGGCAACTAACTTGCCCGTTTCGTGCAACAATATTGTACGTGCTGTTTACACCTATAGGTACCAGTTGTGACCGGCAACTAACTTGCCCGTTTCGTGCAACAATATTGTACGTGCTGTTTACACCTATAGGTACCAGTTGTGACCGGCAACTAACTTGCCCGTTTCGTGCAACAATATTGTACGTGCTGTTTACACCTATAGGTACCAGTTGTGACCGGCAACTAACTTGCCCGTTTCGTGCAACAATATTGTACGTGCTGTTTACACCTATAGGTACCAGTTGTGACCGGCAACTAACTTGCCCGTTTCGTGCAACAATATTGTACGTGCTGTTTACACCTATAGGTACCAGTTGTGACCGGCAACTAACTTGCCCGTTTCGTGCAACAATATTGTACGTGCTGTTTACACCTATAGGTACCAGTTGTGACCGGCAACTAACTTGCCCGTTTCGTGCAACAATATTGTACGTGCTGTTTACACCTATAGGTACCAGTTGTGACCGGCAACTAACTTGCCCGTTTCGTGCAACAATATTGTACGTGCTGTTTACACCTATAGGTACCAGTTGTGACCGGCAACTAACTTGCCCGTTTCGTGCAACAATATTGTACGTGCTGTTTAGACAGTGCCAGTTAGTTGCCCTTCAATTTAATGGCCACAGGCAATTAACTTGCAGCATGTAAATGGAGCTCAACAGGGCAAGAAACCTCTTCGCATACAGAAAAACTGATGACCGCGTTTGGCTGCTGCGTGCGGTGTTTCAGACAAAACAAAAAGAAAATCAATTTTTACTGGATAGGTAAATAAAATGAATAAACGATAGCCTCGTTTCCACACGAAAAATTTTACACGCGCCCAGTAATATGGCATAAAAGGCATAAGGAACATACAGTTTATGAAAAAGGTTGGCTTTGTATAGTGTCTTCGTCCTGAACTTGATAATTGTTCCATATTAAGGCCCGGGCACTGTATTAATTTGAATTAAAGTAATAAATAAATAAATTGTACACCTATGTGAAAAGTTTACAAGTATTGTAGGAACGAGGACTTCTGTTTCCTATTCAACTTTGGTATTACTCAGTGGAACTTGATCTCACCGCACATTAATCCTTGCCAGGGACAAGACACTGCTGGATTTTTCGGCTTTTCACAAAGCTCTGCGAGAAACCAAAACGGGTGGCAAAATAATTGTGAACTGATTATGTCGTTGAGTATTCATGTATTTTTGTCTTTTTGAGTTGATGAGGCTAATGATCAAGCTCAGTTCTGGATTTGTGACCAGGTAAGGGTTATAAGCGTCCCTATTGCACTGAACTAAAACATAAAGTCTGAAGTTGTGTCAATGTCGTTGGACGAGGGAAAACAATAGTAGCCGTCATAATATAGATAATATACTACTGTCAACCATTCGTGTTAAAATTGTGTAATTATTGTGTCATTTCTGTACTTAAATTGTTTTTATTTTTTATATAATATTGTTTTTGCATGGTGTGTCTATCGCTTAATATTGTGCACTTGGCTTGTATGTTGGTTTATATTAATTGATTGAACAGTGTAACGATTGTAGATAGACCAATAAATAAATAAATAAAATAAATATACTATTCGATTTACGTAATTTAATTCGATTTACGGAAATCTCGAGACACCTAAGTCCAGCAGTGGACTGCGATTGCCTGAGTTAATTGGCTGAAATCTTTGCATTTCACAATAATTCTGACTGAGATATGGATCTATTTCATGAATTTTTCATGACCAATAAATACTGTACCAACAATTGCACCAAACCAATTGATTTGATTTAACATGGCTAAATGTGATTTTACTTTGACAATTTTTGTAATTATACTTTGACATCCTAAATAAATTGTGTGTAAAGGATAATTATTTCTAACTGACACACCTCAAATTGTAATAATTGTATGTACCTACCTAATATTTGCACGCCACACTTGGCAGAATGTGATAATACCATTGATTCTAATCTTAAGACCATAAAATGTACCATATTCAGACAAATAAATGATTATGATTTACATTTCTGACTTCCCCCTACCCCTTTGGGAAAAACAAGCGTGATGCTGTGTTATGTTTTACCTAGCTAGTGCCTGCATAACTTACCAGCAGGTACCTGCACGTAGACCCCACGTGCATGTAATCACTGAACTTGTAGCTTTACTAGGAGCAACTCGGATTGACTTCGAAGTCTGATACAAACTTCCGATTGCAGTCGGAAAGTTCCGGAATTCAGTTAGCAGTTTGTTGAAAAAAAAATCGACATGATGTTTGAACACGGAACATTTATAATTTAACGTAACTTGCTTCAAAACTTAGGAGACGTACATCAGTAACCAGATAATGGAATATGTGCATGTATAACAGAAATGTAATAATAATATAAACTTTATTTCCGTAACCAAAAAATTAAATTGATACAAGTGAATGAATACCTACCATTTTCTTAAATATATCTACTTTAAAAACAATATACACTTTTTCCAACTAGATTATGGCCCCTTTTTGGGTACAGCTTAGGCCTCCTCCAATTTTCTCCAGGTTTCCCTATTTCTAGCTTTGATCATCCAGTCTTTGCCTATGCTTTTATTGAATTCATCTACCCAGCGTGAAAGCCAAACCAAGCCAAGCCAACGGTAAACCAAAAAGCTTTAGACTATGTGCATAGTGAGATAAGATCGAAAGGAAAATAAACATGACTTGGAAGAAATTTTGGAGTCTTAAGAATTTTAATTAACTTTTTACAAAAAAAAAAACAATAATTATGTCTTTGGTTTTCTATTCGTTTTTTGCCACCGACTTCCGAAATTAAAATTATTTTTACCTTGTAGGTAGTATTTTTATGAATTCAGTAGTTTATTTTTAAGTTTTATTTTAAACTTTTTAGTTGTGGTACCTACCCAACACAAATTCGAATACTACCTGCTTAAATAATAGTGACAGAAAATTATTATAGCATCAAGGAGTTTATTTCTTGATAGCGAGGATTCTGTCTAATCTGTGAGTCACACTAAGGGCCGTGTTGTAAGGCCTTGCTCGGGGGCTCGGGCATTGTTTGGGACTAGTTTCAACCAATCAAATGGCTTTAGGCGGGTCTTGAGTAGTGCTTGAGTTTTGGGTGAAGTTCTGTAAGGGATTGGCGCGGGCGGGTTGCGGACGCGACTTTGGACGCGACACCTCCTGACGGATGTGTATTTCGAATCTGTCAGTGTCCGGTGTCCGCAGCTTGCCCGCGATCTGTCCGTGCGGGTGCGATGGATCCTTTGAGTGAAGTGGTAAGGTTAGTTTTTTTTGCAAGATTATATTTTGTGTATGTCATCAAGCGCTTCTCGCCATCAAACTGGAAAGTTTGGCGAGTAAAATTGTGACATAAACAAAATAATGTACCTACGTATGTTTGAGAATAATAAAAAATAGCTAACTCAAAATCTACCCAAGCAAAGTTAATAAAAAAATATATGGGACCACCACGCAAGCCTCAAATGACAAAAGTAGTTAGGTACTACGAAAATATCGATGAACACACAAAAAATTACACACAGACGAACTTAGAACCTCCTCCTTTTTTGAAGTCGGTTAAAAATCAAAACTCCCCATGAACTTAAAGAAATAGGCAATGGACACCTGCTTAGTACTCTGCCTATGCTACGGTTGTCAGACTTGGATATTTAACAAACGATTTAACGAGTAATGGAAAAAAGTATTCCGAAAGGAGTGATCCGATTAAATGACAAACAAAGAAATGAAGAGATAAGTAAGTAGTAAGTTTAAGTTCAAGTGGAAATGGGCAGGTCACACAGCACGCCTTCCTGTCACTATATGGGCAGGTCACACAGCACGCCTTCCTGTCACTATATGGGCAGGTCACACAGCACGCCTTCCTGTCACTATATGGGCAGGTCACACAGCACGCCTTCCTGTCACTATATGGGCAGGTCACACAGCACGCCTTCCTGTCACTATATGGCCGGGACCAAGAAGACCCAGAGGACCCCACCTGTGTACCCGCTGGGTAGATGAATGCATATCTATACATAATAAAATAAAGTCACCTTTCGTACTTCTGTCTGTGCGACTGCGTTGTTCTTCTAAACTACGCATCGTATTTTGATGCGGTTTTCACCATCATTTAGAACGAAAGAACGAACAATTGTGTGTATTCTGCAAAAATAAGACGCACATTATTAAATTAACATAAAATACTCGCACTACTAATACAAAGTAGCCAAAAGCCTAATATTCAACAAATAAATATCATTAAAACAAAAACAGAAAAAAAAAAGAAAAGTTTTATAATATTTTTTATTGTGTGATGACAATAAAAGATTCAAATAATTTATTCCGAAAGATTTATGTGTAAATACTTATAATAAACAAAACGATGTTTTTTTTCAAGTGGTAAAAAACCGAATCAGTTCACTTATAAAGTCAAAGTCAAAGTCAAATTGTTTATTTCAAATAGGCAATAAAGGCACTTTTGAACGTCAATATTTACAAAAAAATAGAATAAAATTCTAGTCGCCCCTTCCAAAATGTAGTTTCGTATGGAGAAGAATGGGCAAGAAACTCCACCGGTACTCTTTTAAAATCTTGTACAACATTTTTATAGGTACATTATTTATATATAATTATATGTGAAGACGATGCACCTAGAATTAAATTACTATACCACAATAGGTAATAAAAAGAGTTAAGAATGAAGCAATGACAGATAAATTAATTATGTGATAGATACATGGTGCTCACATATTTACAAAAAAAAATAAAAATATATACGATTTCCTAAAAAATAACAATATCAGTGTGAGTTAAGGTAATCACAGAATTTAAAATAAATGTCATAAAAATAATAAACTATACAATTAAAATAGCAACCCGTTTGATTTTGTCTAGACTCTAGATAGTCCTATGGAGCAGGACCAGCATGTTTCCAAGCATTTTTATCTTGTATATAATCCTCTAATTTGTAATATGCTTGTTTACAAAGTGTTCTTATAATATGAGTTTTAAATTTTCTTTCATTTAGTTGCAATATATCACAAGGTATTTTGTTGTAACATTTAACACAGTACCCCATAAAAGATGTATGTACTTTAGATAACCTGAAAAATGGTTGATCTATTTTGTCTTTATTTCTAGTATTAAAATGATGTTTATCACTTATTTTATTAAAAAGATGTAGATTTTTCCTTACATACATAATATTTTCATAAATTAATTGGCAAGGTACCGTCATAATATTAATATTTTTAAATAGTTCCCTAAGAGATTCGCGGCGACTTAGATTATAAATTGCTCTGACAGCTCTCTTTTGCAAAATAAAGATGGACTCAATGTCAGCAGCCCGACACCACAGTAAAATGCCGTACGACATAATGCTGTGGAAGTAGCTAAAATAGACCAAACGCGCGGTTTCTACATCTGTTAACTGTCTTATTTTTCTAACAGCATAAGCCGCCGAGCTTAGCCGCCCCGCAAGAGATGTTATATGTGGTCCCCATTGTAATTTCTCGTCTAGAGTGATTCCTAGGAAAACCGTTTAATTAATAAAAGATTATAGAGTTCACACCATAGATTTTATATTTGTATGATTCACACAGTTGAACAGCTTTTGTTGTCCAACAAAATATACTTTGAATTTGAAATGCAATTCGATTGAAATCTGTACAGACGTTTAAAATTGCTTTCGATTTAGCAGTTGATCAAGTAAAATCGAACCGACTGAATCTGGTAGTAGTTTAAGTAAATACAAGTTTGGATTTAAAAATACGTTTTAAAGATTATATACTACAACAAAAAAGGGTCGTCCTATTCTGGTTGTAATGGGACCCGACTGAAAGGTGCTGTGTAATGTATTACTTAGTTTTGTACATAATTATATAGATTTTGTAAGGCTCCGTGCACGAAAAAGAAATATTTTTCCTTTCCAATCCTTTTTCGTCAATTTCTGGTCTAATTGTGAGAAAGCTTGAAAACTTAAGTCTGTTGTAGATTTTTTGGAAAACCTGTTGCGATTTTTGTAATTTTCCAGGAATTCCTAATGTATTTGAAAAAATCCTGCCACCACATGCAAAGCAAAAACAAAGACCTCGACTTTCATCTCACAAATAATTTTGTTTAAATTGTTTTTCTCTTTCTCACAAACAATGAACAGAATCGATCAAAATCGGTCGATTTCAGGCACGGCCAGGTAGATGTATGAGGAATCGCGATCAACTTCACCAAAAACTAAGAAAGGACCCAGAAAACTCAACCCGTGCTATAACTTACAAGCGCTACCGAAATAAATGTAATAATCTACTAAAAACCCTTAAAAACAAATATTTTAAATCTGAGTTAGCTAAGGCTAGATATAATATAAAAAAACAATGGGGATTGGTAAAAGAAATGTCTAATTTAAATAACAACCCAAAAATGCCAACAGAGCTTCTTTCCACTAATTCAACGCCTCATGACGCGTTAAATAACATAAACAGGTACTTTGTCAATGTCGGTAGTAATTTGGCAAACACTATCTTGTCCAGGACCCTGACAAATGAGATGGATCTTAGCAGGCGGTGTACACCAAAACCGAATAGCGGACCCCTAAACTCTTTTATGCTTCTCCCTACAGACCACTTGGAAATTAAAGAAATAATTGCTAACTTAAAATCCAAAAATTCCTCGGGATGGGACGGAATCTCCACGTTTTTTATTAAGAGAGCTGTGGATTCCCTTATTGCACCACTAGCACACATATGTAATGCCTGCTTTTCAAAAGGAATCTTTCCAGATTCACTTAAAAAGTCTGTCACTGTTCCTATTTATAAAGCAGGAGACAAAACTTTGGTGTCAAATTATAGACCAATCTCATTACTTCCGAGTTTTTCAAAAATTCTAGAAAAATTAATAAATAAGAGGCTAAAACACTACCTAGAAACTTATAAACTTCTCCCAGATAATCAGTTTGGGTTCAGAGAAAAAATATCAACCGCCGACGCTCTTCACAAGCTAACTTCATATGTGGTCGAAAACATGGACAGGGGACAGAAGTCTCTAGGTATATTCATAGACCTAGCAAAAGCCTTCGACATCGTCTCTGTACCCATACTCCTGAACAAACTCGAGACCTTAGGAATTCGAGGAATACCGCTCCAACTTTTCCAAGATTACTTGACAAACCGAAAACAGGTTATAAAAATTGATAACAGTGTAAGCCAAGAGGAAAATGTTGCCTTCGGAGTGCCTCAAGGCAGTGTAATGGGCCCTACACTATTTTTAATATATATTAATGACCTCTGCAAATTGCTTTTACAAAATGGTCAAATAATAACATTTGCAGATGACACAGTATTATTGTTCAGCTCCAACACGTGGAAAGATGTAACCGCAGCTGCAAATGAAGGTTTTGCTTTAGTAACCTCATGGCTGGACAATCATTTATTGACACTTAATCTTGACAAAACTAAATTTATTACATTCACAATTAACGGCAGTACTCAACCATCTCCTAACTCAATAATTATACAAACTCACAATTGCAACAATAGAAGTACTTGTCATTGTAACCCAATCACCAGAACTAATTCTATAAGATATCTCGGTGTGATAGTAGACCAAAACTTAAACTGGAAAGAGCACGTCATGAAAGTCATTAATCGCGCAAGAAAGTTGATTTATATTTTTAAAACTATTAGAAATGCATGTGACATTAAGCTACTAATAAAAATATATTTAGCACTATGTCAGTCTATACTGATATACGGCTTGAATGTATAGGGAGGAACTTCAAAAACCATCATGTTGGTGGTCGAAAGAGCCCAACGTATGGTACTTAAAGTTATTTCTCGCAAAAAGTTCACCTATCCGACACACTTGTTTTACTCTGAACTGGAAGTCCTCACGGTACGAAAATTATTCATTAAATTGGAGATCATGTCACAACATAATGTACATCCCCATTTTGCAAAAAGGCGTCGATTGGATATAGTTTATAAGATTCCCAGTTATAGAACATCTTTTGCACACAAATTTCACAATTATCTCGGTCCTAGCCTTTACAACAAAGTAAGTAAAGATCTAATATTAAAGAATCTGGAGGCAAACATGCAAAAAAACTATCGATATATTTTTGAAAACACTAGACTACAACAGCACTGAAAATCTACTATAAAAATTGGTATAAACAAGGCACATAAATAATAAAGCGCACATAATAACTGTACACATGCAGAAACATACATTAAACATATACACATATACTATACTCATACCTAAACACAAAACAACAGACAATTCCAACCATGTAACTTAATTAATATAACTGTAAATGTATTGATTTTTGCTTATACAGTATGTAAATAATTCTAAACTATTGTGACTCGTAACTGGAACCTTGTGGGAATCCGTTATTCTTAGGTTGAGGAAGACTATCCGCTCGTGATACAGTTTTATACTAGTACGAGGGGATAGGGCGAATCAGTCCAAAGACAACCAATCCATTATTTTATTCCACCATTTTACATTCTCTAACTGTTCACCTGCCTAAGTTGTATTGTTAAAATAACTTTAAACTATTTTTGGCTATCTTGTGTTATTATTAAGTTACTTTGTATAGTTGTCTCATATTCATGAATAAAGAAAGATTTTAGTACTCTGCCTATGCTACGGTTGTCAGACTTGGATATTTAACAAACGATTTAACGAGTAATGGAAAAAAGTATTCCGAAAGGAGTGATCCGATTAAATGACAAACAAAGAAATGAAGAGATTAATTGAACATACCCAACAGACGTTGGGTATGTTCAAAGGCGTCTAAGTTTAAGTTCAAGTGGAAATGGGCAGGTCACACAGCACGCCTTCCTGTCACTATATGGGCAGGTCACACAGCACGCCTTCCTGTCACTATATGGGCAGGTCATACAGCACGCCTTCCTGTCACTATATGGGCAGGTCACACAGCACGCCTTCCTGTCACTATATGGCCGGGACCAAGAAGACCCAGAGGACCCCACCTGTGTACCCGCTGGGTAGATGAATGCATATCTATACATAATAAAATAAAGTCACCTTTCGTACTTCTGTCTGTGCGACTGCGTTGTTCTTCTAAACTACGCATCGTATTTTGATGCGGTTTTCACCATAATTTAGAACGAAAGAACGAACAATTGTGTGTATTCTGCAAAAATAAGACGCACATTATTAAATTAACATAAAATACTCGCACTACTAATACAAAGTAGCCAAAAGCCTAATATTCAACAAATAAATATCATTAAAACAAAAACAGAAAAAAAAAAGAAAAGTTTTATAATATTTTTTATTGTGTGATGACAATAAAAGATTCAAATAATTTATTCCGAAAGATTTATGTGTAAATACTTATAATAAACAAAACGATGTTTTTTTTCAAGTGGTAAAAAACCGAATCAGTTCACTTATAAAGTCAAAGTCAAAGTCAAATTGTTTATTTCAAATAGGCAATAAAGGCACTTTTGAACGTCAATATTTACAAAAAAATAGAATAAAATTCTAGTCGCCCCTTCCAAAATGTAGTTTCGTATGGAGAAGAATGGGCAAGAAACTCCGACCGGTACTCTTTTAAAATCTTGTTTTTAAACGTTGCCCCACACTAGGAATTTCTCCTGTATCGTGGGTGCGTTTACAAACATTAAACTCACATACACAAACAGCCAGACCCGGATCAACTACTTGTAGGTCATACAAATATTTGTTCCGTGCGGGAATCGAACCCGCAACACGCAGCGCAGCAGTCAATCGCTTAACCACTGCGCCAACCGTGCCGTGCCGTATTTTTATAGGTACATTATTTATATATAATTATATGAGAAGACGATGCACCTAGAATTAAATTACTATACCACAATAGGTAATAAAAAGAGTTAAGAATGAAGCAATGACAGATGAATTAATTATGTGATAGATACATGGTGCTCACATATTTACAAAAAAAAATAAAAATATATACGATTTCCTAAAAAATAACAATATCAGTGTGAGTTAAGGTAATCACAGAATTTAAAATAAATGTCATAAAAATAATAAACTATACAATTAAAATAGCAACCTGTTTGATTTTGTCTAGACTCTAGATAGTCCTATGGAGCAGGACCAGCATGTTTCCAAGCATTCTTATCTTGTATATAATCCTCTAATTTGTAATATGCTTGTTTACAAAGTGTTCTTATAATATGAGTTTTAAAGTTTTCCAGGAATTCCTAATGTATTTGAAAAAATCCTGCCACCACATGCAAAGCAAAAACAAAGACCTCGACTTTCATCTCACAAATAATTTTGTTTAAATTCTTTTTCCCTTTCTCACAAACAATGAACAGAATCGATCAAAATCGGTCGATTTCAGGCACGGCCCCTTAACTTCCGATGAAAGAAAACATCTTTTGGAAACCCGGACTTATAAAGGCTTCTACATACCGGGGCGACTTGTCGCGCGACGCGACGCGACACAAAGGCACCGCTCGTCCCGCGACACGCGGGGCCTTTGTGCCGTGTCGCGTCGCGCGATAAGTCGCGCTGGTATGTAGAAGCCTTAATGATCTACTAACACGCAATGAGCAAACGCGGTGATCTAAGCTTAGTCCTTCTGTATATATCACATTTTCCCTGCAGACAGTATTGGGTGAGGATTGATGTGATAAGGCAACATTGCGATTTAGACAGACATATAGTGACAAAAACAAAAAACCGGCCAAGTGCGAGTTGGACTCGCGCACGAAGGGTTCCGTATCCATGAAGAAAAAACTACTAACTAGATCTCGTTCAAACCAATTTTCGGTGGAAGTTTACATGGTAATGTACATCATATATTTTTTTTAGTTTTATCATTCTCTTATTTTAGAAGTTACAGGACACACACACACATTTTACCACTTTGGAAGTGTCTCTCGCGCAAACTTTTCAGTTTAGAAAAAATTTTTATTAGAAACCCCAAAATTTATTGTTTTTTTTTCTTTTTTTGTGTGAAAATCTTAATGCGGTTCACAGAATACATCTACTTACCAAGTTTCAACAGTATAGTTCTTATAGTTTCGGAAAAATGTGGCTGTGACATACGGACGGACAGACAGACAGACAGACATGACGAATCTATAAGTGTTCCATTTTTTGACATTTGGCTACGGAACCCTAAAAAGAGTATGCTTAGATATTGGTCAAGTTGAGAGGATGAAAGACGACTAACAAAAGGTATTTACAAGGCAGATATGAGTGGAAACGCCGAAAGGGGACGCCTGAGAAGGACTTTAGTGACCTTATTAGTGATGTTCTTCAGAAATGTCAGGTGCGTAGTACTACTGTATGATCAGATGTATGAAAATAAACGAAGTAAAAGGACTATGTAAATATTGCAACAGGTGAAGTTCTGTACTTTCTACACACCTACCCCATTATACTACCATGGGGAGAAGGTGTGAGTTTGTATATGTGTGAGATAGTAACAGGAATAGTACCTAACACATTCACTATACATACATCAACGCAATCCTATTTCCCACATGAGACAGCTCAACAACGCATAGGCCGTGCATGACACCGAAAGCCAATAAAAGCCATCACTCATTGTCTATAGACGCATGTTTTATTTATAGACGCCATTGGGTTCCGTACAGACATATGGAGGATTCAGAGCGGGTTAGGATGATTTTTATTGTTTTACGTCTATGGTGGTTTATGGGTTAAGTGGCGATGAATGGCGGGGCTGAAACGGTTGAGTAACCGTGGGAGAAATGTCACGTTTTTATTTTGTCGCTTCGAATGTACTTTACCTTTGATTCCAGTATGGTATACCAGGGTATACCACACGACCTAGGTAGCACTTGAACGCCGAAAACTGAAAATAGAGGTGCGGTCAATGTTAAATTGTTACAAGAGATGATTGACTGTACTAAAACATAATTTATAAAATAATACCCGTAAGAAGCTGGCAGTATCATCACAACGGTACGGGTTTTTTTTTTTTTTTTTTTGGTGGGAAATCATCAAATAACTTCTCCCGCTCTGGGCGGAGCGAGAGGGAGTGTCAGACTTTTACTGACTAAAACCCACCGTGTTCCTTCAGATGCCTGTGTGCCAGAGTCACGATATCCCTTTCGGACAGGCTCGTAACCCTGGCAGGCATTGGCCCTTTCGGACCCCGTCAATTGGTGCTGACGTCTCTTTGAGGCGCGCGTGGAACACAACGCACCGTCGACCCGGGCCTGGTCCTTATCGGACGGCGAGCTACCCATCGCTCACCGTCCGCAAGCCCGCGCCTACGGTGGCCGGGAATCAGCCTGCGATTCCCGACGCCCAGGGCGTCTCCTGCGGCGACTTAGGGCGGAAGGGCGGGCACCCTGCCTCACCCTCATGCGCTCCGCCTCCTCCTTCGCGAGCATTACTGTTTCGCAGAAGGAGGTGACGGCCTCCCATGCACTCTCGCTCCGAACCATGGCCTGAACCAGGGCCGGACGCGAGAGATCGTCGCCGCCGATCGCCTCCGTGAGGACACGGCGGTGCTCCGCCCAAGCAGGGCAGACCTCCACCGTATGCTCCACCGTGTCCTCCGGGCGATCCACACAGTGGTGACACCCGGGCGTTTCCTCCCGCTTTATCCTGAACAGGAACCTCCCGAAACAACCGTGTCCGGTGAGGACCTGCGTCAGGCGGAAGGTGAGGACGCCGTGGCGCCTCTCTAGCCACTCCTCAAAGAGGGGACTTACCGCCGCAATTGTGGCGTGCCCAGCACTGGGTTGCGACAATCGCACTTTCCATGTCGCCATGAGATCCTGCCGGAGCTCCGTCCGCTGTGCCGCGATTTGTTGCGGCAGCGGGGTTTCACCCCGGCGTTTCGCCTCTTCGCGCCACACCCACATGTGCGCGAGGACTTTCGCCTCCAGATCCCATGGCGGCAGTCCGGCAAGGAGGCTCGCCGCCTCACGGGAGACCGTGCGGTAACCCCGTACCAGCCTGATGGCCATGACCCTTTGGGACGCGTTCAACCGCTGGGCTGGTCGCAGCCTCAGTGAACGCGCCCACACCGGTGCCCCGTAAAGGGCCATGGACCGCACGATCCCCGCGTAGAGCCTCCGGCAGGAGGCGTTTGGACCCCCCAGATTGGGCAGGAGCCGCTTTAAGGCAGCCCCGGCCCGCTCCAGTCTGGGAGCCAAACGTCGGAAGTGCTCGACGAAGTTCCACCGGCTGTCGAGGACGAGTCCCAGGTACTTCATCGTCACCTCGACGCCGATGTGAACCCCTCCCGCCGTTATCTGGGAACCCGACAGTGGCGCGTTCCGAGGACCATAAAAACACATGGCCTCGGACTTGTGCAATGCCACCTCGAGTCCCAATTGCCGGATCCTATCGACGATTGTCGCAACCCCACGTTCCGCCAGTTCGGCCGCCGCCTGATGTGAACTCCCCTGTGCCAGGACCAGCGTGTCGTCAGCGTAGCAGACTACGCTGACGCCACTGGGGAGGTCAGTGCGCAGCACCCAGTCGTACCCGATGTCCCACAGATGCGGCCCCAGAACCGATCCCTGTGGGACACCGCACGACATCTCTCGCCGGCTCCACTCTCCTTGGTGACCGGGGTAGATGACGGCCCTGTCCGTCAAATAGGCCTCGACCACGCGACAGAGGTAGGTCGGCATCCGGTGATACCGAAGTGCCTCCCTGATGCAGCTCCAGGGCAGGGTGTTAAACGCATTGGCGATGTCAAGAGACACCGCCAAGACGACCCCACCCCTGGCCACAGCATCCCCCGTCGTGAGGGCTCGAACGCGCATGATGGCATCCACCGTAGAGCGCCCCTTGCGGAAACCAAACTGGCTCTCCGCCAAATCCAGCCCCACCCGTACCAGCCGCCCGACAAGGCGGTCTGCAATGACTCTTTCAAAGAGCTTGCCCACCTCGTCGAGCAGCACGGTGGGCCGGTAAGCGGACGGAGAGTCCGCTGGGCGCCCCGGCTTCTTAATGAGGACCAGTTTCCCCGTCTTCCAACGAAGTGGGAACTGGCCCCTCTCCATGCATGCGCTTAGGAGCCCCCTTAGTCGAGGCCCGAGAGCCTCTGAGGCCAGAACCCAGGCTTTTCCAGGCAAGCCGTCGGGTCCTGGGGCGGTATTCTTGGCATTCAGCCTACGTACCGCCACTCTCAAATCTACCTCGGTCACCTCCGAAGCATCGTCGTCGTCGTCGGCGGTGTGGTCCGCATTGGGCACCGCAGGAGGCGGAGCCATGGGCGGGGGAGTATGTTCCCCTCGCGAGGGGAACAGAGCGCTCACCACGTCCTCCACGAGCTGGGGCCGGAGACTCTGCGTCAGCGGGGGAGCCCATGGGCGGAGTTTATCCCGCACCATATTATAGGGGCGTCCCCACGGGTCTCCGTCGATGATCTCCAGCGACTGCTCGCGGGAGAGTCCTCTGGCCCGCTGGATCTCCTCTTGGAGGGCGTTCTTCGCCGCTCTGTAACCCTCGTACAGCTCCGCCTGAATGGCTACCGTATCCGGAGGGCGGATACGGAGCCTGCGGTGCCTGGCATACCGGCGTCGCGCAGCAACGCACGCCTCGCGTAAAGCGGTCAGCTCGCGCGAACACCAGCACACCTGGCGCCGGGCACGTCCGGGCTGGATCCGGGGCATTGCCACGTCACAGATGTTGGACATGGCCTCCCGGAACCACTCCGCCTCGTCGTTGATGTCGGCAGGCCTGTCCGATGATGACACCCAGGCCTGCACGATCGAGGCTTCCAGGAGGAGCTCCCGGTCCAGCTGCTTCAGCGCCCACCGCGGACCACTCAGGGCCTGTCGGACCGGCGCGCTCGAGGTCGGGGCGGAGACGTCAAACCGGATGTACCGGTGATCGGAGTATGTCTCCACCCTCTCCATGACGCGCCAGTCGATGACACGCGGCGACAGAGCGGGGCTGGCGAACGAGATGTCCACCACTGATTCACCCCGCATCCGCACACACGTGGGGACAGAACCCCGGTTTAGGACGACCAGGCCTGTCTCCAGAGCCCAGTCCTCCACCATCCTGCCCCGTGTGTCCGTATACCGGGAACCCCAAGCCACGTTTTTGGCATTGAAGTCCCCGAGGACGAACACGGGGAGGGGATGGTACCCGACGACGATGACTCTCAGCTCCCGAAGGGAGTTGTGGAACTCGGCGAGAGTTCGGTTCGGGGAGAAGTGTACTCCTACCACGACAATCTCCCCGAACCGTGCTGCTACGCAACCCTGTCCCCTCTTGACGGCCTCGAGGGACAGGGTACCGGCGGCGGCCGACGAAATTAGGGTCACTGAGCCGCTCAGGTCCTCCACCCAGTCATCCCTGGGCGGAACATAGTACGGCTCAGCGACCACGGCGATGTTAATCGACCACTGCGCCATGCTCTGGAGCAACAGATCCTGAGCGGCGGCGCAGTGGTTGATGTTCGCCTGGAGGAGGCGTAATGGGGCCATTTATTGGCAATCCATTTGAGCTTCCTCCCGGGCCCCCTGAGATGGCCCTGCCGCGGTGTTAGCGGCGGTGACGACGGTAGAGGCGGCAACGGCGGCTGCAATGGTGGCGGCTGCGGCGGTGACGACGGTTGTTGAGGGCTTGCCCCTTCCCTTGGGTTTGGGGGGGGGAGCGCAGGCCTTACCTCCAGCCCGGTGATCGGCCGGCTTGCTAGCCGCCGCACATGCAAAACAGTGCGGCGTGGCATCACAAGAGGCGGCCTTGTGACCGGGCTGACCACAGCGGAAGCAGTGGTCGCTGCGGTCCACCTCTGAGGTGCAGCATACTCCCACGTGGTGACCCACCCGGCAGCGGAAACACCTCAGAGGTCTGGGTTCCAGCAGTTTCACCTGCGCGGATACCCAGCCCACCCGGAGCCTTCGGCCCTCCCCGGCTATTTTTTGGGCCACCGACACGGGGCAGCTCACCGTTATGGTTTGCATGCCCGTGGTGTCAGGACGGATGGTGCCTGCCCGCACCTGCTCGGCAGAGCACCCCCCAGTCCTAGCCACGGCGGCCACAACGTCGTCCGCCGTCACGCAGTCGTCCAGGCCCAGGATGCGCATTTCAGCGGACTTAGTTGGTCTGGACACTCGGACCTCCTCCGCATCGAGGGACGCCCTAAGTCTTTCGGCCAGGGCGTCAGCGGTCGGGCCGCTGGCCGCACCGGGGATCTCGAGCATCCGGGCCCCCGTTGCCGTCACCTTCATTCTGAAGCCCTCGGTGACACCGATCTCCTCGAGGTTGACCGCCTTCCACGCCTTGGTGAGCACTTCGCGGTACGACACGCCCCTCTTTTCCGCTTCCGGCTGTAGTGTTATCACTACGGCTGCGGACTTCGGGGCGCGGAGCCTACCTGCGGCGCTACGCTTCTTGCGTTGCTGCCGCCTCTCCTTCTTTTTGGCCGCCCTAGCTGCCTTTCCCGCCTTCCTGCTCTCCCCAGCTACCTGCCATTCGGCATCGGCCGTAGAGGAATTTGGGGGCGGAGGCGGGGGCGACCCTCCTGCCACGACGGCGGGGACCTTCACCTTCTGCGCAGCCGTCCCACCCTTCTTGGGCTTGGGCGGCGCCTCTTTCGCCGGAGGCGCGGGTTTGGCCGCGGCCTTGGCCGCAGGCTTAGCCGCAGGCTTAGCTGCAGGCTTAGCCGCGGGCGTGACCGAGGCAGCCACTGTGGCGGCAAAAGTGGCCGGCCTGCTCGCCGCTAGCGGTGGGCGAAGGACAATTCCCTCCAGTACAGAGAACCGGCTGCTGAGTGCAGCCAGCTCCTGCCGCACCAGGGTCAGAACCCGGTCCTCCGCCGGCAAGGGCAGGCCTTGCCCATGCTGCGCTCCCCCCTGGGGCACCTCCCGGGGTCCAGCTCCTCGGAGCTGGGCCAGGTCCGCTCGGAGCTCCTCATTCTCCTTTCGGAGAAGCTCCATGGCGGCTGTCAAGCGGCCAATCTCGTCTGACGAAGGCCCGGCTTGAAGGGCTTTCGCTGCCGTCAAAATGGAGGCCGTGGCAGTGGGTACGATCTTGTCCTTGGAGGACTGTATCCTCTTCAAGGCCACACCCCTGATCGCGGCTACCACGACCTCCTCGAAGCTACTGGCCGCTCCCTTCACCTTGGAGCTGCCAGCGGCTTCCGGCTCACCGCCCGAGGACTCGGAGAGGGCCGCCTTGCGGCTGGTCTCTCCGAGTTGAACCTCCTGTTCCATCGGTTCTTGGGTGGTGAGCCCTCTGCCTACCCCCCGTTTCCGAGCTCCGCCCCGGCTGCTGATTTTTTTGCGAGCCGTGTTTGGTCCATCTTCAGAGGACGACCCCTGGCCGTCCCCTGGTTTAGAGCGCTTGAAGAATTTACTCTTCCCTGCAGCCCCCTCATCAACGCGCGCCAGGCTCTTAAAAGAGCCCTTCGCGCCCTTCGCGCCAGATGCGGCGTCGGACTCCGACTCCGCATCACTCCACTCCTCTCCTACGTCTTCTGGTTTTTGGTTTTTTTGTGTTTCATTTTCCATACTTATTCCCACGAGTGTGGGGGATCTAAAAAGTCATTCCTAGGGTTACCCCCTGTGCCTAGGTAAGTGTGACATTTGTAACCCAACCCAGGGATTCCACTGGTCCCTGGCTGGGGGTGCGCTAACGACTGATGCGCCACCTATAACTACAAGTTACAGATGACACTACTCCTCAGCCATTCGTACCCTCGCCGCGCACCAAAACTTGGTATTAGAGGAATTTTTTATAGAGGTTTACATCCTCGCGATCCGGGCGACCAAGCCAAGATCCTCGTCCCGTTCCGAGTCACAAAACATGACCGTGATCTCTTTCCGGATTACGATTTCGACGCTGCTAGCTCGTTGGCAGGGTGAGTGCACAACGAGCACCGCCCCAGCTTCTCCTAAATGGAGAAACGTCCTCCTGTTTTGGCCAATATTGGGCCCGTCCTTCGCGGACTATCCCGTCCCCGACTAACCTAACTTACCCTAACCTAATTATATGTACATTTTTATTCTAACTCTAAACTTATAATATTTAACCTATCTTAATTATATTTACATAATATATATACAATATATATAAATATCTATCCTAACTTAACCTAACCAGTGGGCTCATCCACCGCGGACTGTACCGTCCGCCTTCCCACTCTGCGTCCGCTCGACCTCCCTCTGTTAACAGAGGGGGGAGTGGACGACCGCCGATTGGCCTCACGAGACCCAAGAGCCCTAGGCTCTCCCCCCCACGCAGAAATCCGCCGCAGTCAATACCCTCTCCGACATGGAGAGACTATTGGCCGCGCCCAGGGTGCACCGGCCCGACGACTGCTCTTTCCCCCGAACGTGTTCGCAAGGAACGAGCAGCAGTCAGGCACACGAGGAGGTTTTCTGCACGCACCCCAACGGTACGGGTACCCGTTGTTTGTTTGGTTTGTTGGTATATTCGTGTATTTATGTGTATTTATTTGGTCTTATATTTATGTATAGTTAGTTACCTATATGTATTATATTTAAAGTTTTTAATATATATATGTCGCATCCGGCAAAATGTTTACAACAAGACGAGGCGCGCCACCTATCGGCAACTATAAAGACTAGAATTAGCGCGCTTTGACAGAGTCGGGGCGTTCCCGGTCGGTTACGAGGTTAAAGAGAACGCGCCAAGTCGGGCATTCTTATCCTGGTGATCTAGCTGTGAAGACGCTTCGGAACTGTCCTACGTTTTGTTGCATCATCATACCAATCTGTTATTGTCTCAATGCAGGGCAAAAGCCATAATACCTAGTTGATTGTAATACCTAAAGTTATTAAAGTGTAAAGTGATTATCATTTGTAGTGATTGTGTCAATTTGTGATTTCAATAAACGCTGTGTATTGCACCCAGTGTGTTTTCATTGCACGAAACCTAACTTCTGCCCACGTGATGACCGAATCTAACGGAGTAAAATCCTGAAGATCCGACATATATATGTATGTATATCCTTATATTTAAATCAATATTTATTCCACAATTTTCGTTATTGCACCTACCACTGCTTGTCTCTGCATCGCCCAAAGGTTGACTGGCAGAAAATGCCTGTGGCATTAAGTCCGCCTCTGTACATGTGTGCTTAAAGTATTAAATAAATAAATAAATCATTTCAGCCGAAAGACGTCCACTGCTGGACATAGGCCTCCCCCAAAGCGGGGGGGTTTTCCATAATCGCCACGCTTGGCAGGCGGGTTGGCGATCGCAGTATGGTGTTAAAATGCTTAGAGATCACTGCTGCCTATTCTCTAGTAAGTCCCTTAGTCGCCTTTTACGACACCCACGGGAAGAAATAGGGCGGTGCTATTTTTTACGTCCGGCACCACTCAGACAAATAAATAAATATCCTATGAATAAAAACGAAAGAACGAAATATTGAATAAACAGCATAAAATTGAACGTTTAGACTTTTAGAGCACTCAAAGCAGTAACAAAATAATAACATAAATATCAGAAAATGGGAAAGTTTTGCAACCCCCGGCCCATTTCTTTGCCAAACAAGTAACAGGTAAGTCCATGGATGGGCCGTGAATACAAATATTGAATGTTTGGTATTCTGGGCCGGCTGCCATTAATTTGTGCGGGATCCCCATTAGCTAGGGGTAAGTTTGATGGTGTACGGACTTATATCTACTTAAATAGATTACACCGCCATCAAATAACAGAAGAAATGCCTGTATTGGACGCGGGACAAAGGAAATGCTTCTGCGTGTTTGCAATTTCAAATTCTAAGCCAACGACATGTTTCCTCACTTTGCCGTAAGTCATGTTGTGTTATAGATTAACTAAGAAAGTACCAATTATTTCAGAAAACAAACAGTAAAAAACCTTCAACAAATTTCTGGTCACTGTACATTTAACCATGCTTTAACACCAAGAGGTAGAAATGAAAGATGTGCTATGAAATTACTTCACGAAATTCGATCCAATTTACCCAAACTCACTGTAAAATAACCAATATAAACCATCCTTGACTGAAAAATTCATAAAAATGTGTCCAGACTAACAAAGCGAGCTATTATGTTGCCCAATTGTTGGTTCACAAAGGAAATCGGCTTTTTTTAATTAATATCTGTGGCAACACTGGCAACCTTCAAGCTTGACGCAGGGGGAGCGACGGCAATTGATCGACTATCGCGACACGATGATTGATCGTGCAATAATGCCTACATGAAAAGTTCGAGGGACGTTTTGTAGCGAGCTGTGTTCGCTTTTCAGTACGTCGACGATCTATTAGGGGTTTTAATTTTGAACATAGGATATAGCGAGCAGCAAAAAAAGACACTTATACTAGGAATTCTAGCTGTGCCTATAAATTTTCGTAATGCATGTTTTTTTTTTCAAAAACTAATTACCTTTGAAAACTACTGAACAAAAACTCCCTTTTATTTCGTTTTACTGTAAAATCGCAAAAACCTGAAATAACATTTTCTTTCCCAAATCAGTATTCAAAAAGGTTTCTCAGAATCTCTTTTCTACCGAATAAACAGAGGTTGTTTAGCTCTTAAAGGGTCTCAGAATTAGATCTGTTTACCAACCTTTTAATAAACATAAAATTTAGGAGCAGGCCAACTTATAAAAAAAACTTTAGATTTTGGTACCTACCCGCAAAATATTATCATAATAATAAATTAACGTAGATAAAAAAGTAATATTGTAATAGGTAAGATAGGAAAGAGACAGATATAGAACGACACATGGCGAACTTCCGTCTTTTATTTACATTAGGTAAGTACCTAAGATTTATTTTGTTCAAAAACCTTTTTGAAGGTCAGACTTGCCCTTCACCACTTTTTAGTGTAACCTACGAAGACACGCTAAACGAACTTCCCAAAAATACATACCTATGTCTCTGTTTGTCAGCATTGTTTTGTTTCACTTTAATTCTTATCATGCGTTTCTCTTCGCAATTAACTTAATATTCCGTTTAATTTCCATAGTATTAGGGAACTAAACAGTGACCCATCCAATTAGGGACCGCTCCAAAGCGACGCTTAACATAATAGCACCACTTGGATTAACCAACCTCTGCGAATCTAGTCTTTGATATAATTGTGACTATGGAGTGGGTAATGTCTTAAGTGTGGCGAGAAATCTGGTAATGAAACCTGCACCCTAATTGTGAAACACTCGGAATGACAACCCCTATTTATTTGGCAGTTCAACGATATCCATTGTGTCATTTTTGCCCTCGAGCAGACGAAGTTTTCAAACTGATAAACCAATAAACTTTATTGTGTTGTCAAAATGAAAGGAATTGGCATGTCGAGTGTGTTGTGATTAGCTACAAAAGCTAGAGTTAGACTAGCTACAACTACAACCAAAATTGTCACTCATCATTATTATTAATACGTGAAGCGAAAACTTTGTACCCTTTTTTACGAACGGAGGTGTACGGAACCGTACATTACTTTACTGACTTACGCGCCGTGCATTCTGCACACACAGCATGTATCCCTGTTATTGCAAATAACATGTAAAAATATATATTACAATAAATTTGTGTTTAACGAACATTCACGGGGTGGCCGGTTTTATTTTGTCATCCTAATAGAATCGCCCCGCTACCATAATATCATTAAGTGTAGGAAATTCCTACAGGAGGAGTATGAAATGTGGCACAGTTAAAGTTTACATGGAGCAGGAGTGCAGAAAG
This sequence comes from Tiliacea aurago, assembly GCA_948098905.1. Classification (NCBI taxonomy): domain Eukaryota; kingdom Metazoa; phylum Arthropoda; class Insecta; order Lepidoptera; family Noctuidae; genus Tiliacea; species Tiliacea aurago. The sequence goes on from OX402578.1 coordinate 29,056,168, forward strand.
CTAATATTTTTATATAATATGCATTAGAAATAAATTAAATTAATAAAGGTATTTACAAAGCAGAGGTGAGTAGAAACGCCAAGAGGGCATGCCCTAGGCTAGGAGGACTATAATATTGTGACCTAATTGGTGATGTTCTTCAGAAAGGTCAGGTGCGTAGTACTCGCAACCGGCGTGCGTGTAAGACCATGAACGTAGGCGAAGCAAAAGGAGTATGTAAGGAGCGTAGCAGGTGGCGTTCTATATTTTCTGCCTACCCCCATGGGAAGAAGGCGTGAGTTTATTTATGTAGGTATAATTATAAATTAATAAAAAAAACATTACACACACTACCATGCGTTTGACACACACACACACATAGTACTAGGGCCTCATGACGTGAAGATAGATAAGTGACAGAAGTGACAGCTTGACCATGGAATAAGTATATACTTTTTAATAGCATGGAATTAGTAAGTACTATAGATATTGTAAGTAGAAGGGGTCGAATTTCGATCAGTAGTATAGTTTGATTAAAATGAGTATTTATTAGATAGACCAGTTGCTAGAGAGTTTGTTGCGCCACTTTTTCCAGCTAAACTTCCCGAAATTGGTCAAGAAAAGACACAAGTCGAGATTTATAAAAATACTTACATTTTGTCGACTAATAAGTGCTGGTTCTCTGCCTAATTTGGATAATTTTGTGTAAGAACCAGCACTTTCTAGTAACACTATCTCCATAGTTAATCACTCGCCATTCATATTAAAGCAGATTCCAACTTTACCACACATGATTGTGACCGCCTGTTTAGGCGGCGTCACACCCAACGACTCATTATGCGTTATAAATTCGCAACTAATTAGCGGCTGCTCGCTGACAAAGATTAATGTCGCAGTGTTTGACGAGCCTAATGCGTTGTGGGGCAAGTCGACATTGTGCAATGTGTGTTTAGATAATTAGTGATGATTTTGTCGCTGTGGGAGTCATTAGGGTTTACCGGTAGGTATAGGTAAATTATTACTGTTAAGCAAGTTGACATCCTACGACAATTTGCTGTGTTATAGCCATTTCATACAACTGTCAAAAAAAATCAGTTGTGTTTTTGAATATGCAGACTATTTAAGTTCGTAGTCAATTTGCTAAACCTTCATACACATACATAAACTCACGCCTTCTTCCCATGGGGGTAGGCAGAAACAATAGAATGCCATCTGCTCCTGCACATTCATGATGCAATAATATTATTATATTGGTATTAGGAAAAGTTAGACAGCTTATTTCTTTAAAACGTTGGTGGTAGGTCCAAGTCTTTCTTTTGTCACTGAGAAGGTTGAAGGACTTAAGTGCCAATGGAATTATAGGCATTTGAAACTTGTCTCTTAGGTATTTGACGACTAAAATGCATCGGTCTATTGATTTTTCAGGTCTATATAATATACCAATAGGCAAACAGTCAGTTGTATGCCAAGCTGTAATAAAAATCTTAATCACATCCAATATCCACGAAACTCCCATGTTATTCCCATGGACCGACCAAAATTATGAAGACCATGTCCGATATTTTTCGTCCACAATTACATTCTCCTATTACGGTCCCCATATACTCATAAATACTAAACTTTGCAACCATTATCGACACCAGGGATGCCGATCCTTAATATTTCCGTTTGAAATGTGAGGCGATTTTATTTGCAGTTTTTAGGGTTCCGTAAACTAACTGGACCATAATTTTAAAAGGTGAGCAAAAGGTGCCTTTTTGGCACCTTTTGGGCACCTTTTGGGCACCTTAAAACCCTATTAGTAAGCTTACGCCCACCGAGTCTAGCAGTCACAGAGCTGTATGTTTTGAACTGTGATAGTTAGATACTCTTAAAATGTTCGTAGAATACGTATGAGGTTGGCATCTACCATGACAAAAAATAAAAATAAAACACGATGCCTTAGGTTTGGCGATACGGAACCCTCAATGCGCGAGTCCAAATCTACTTTACCAGTTTTTCCTCCTCTTAATTAAAAGAGAGCGGTCGCCGCTGCTTCCTAAATTGACTATAAAACTTGTGATTTGCATTCATTATTTACGTGGACGCGTTTCAAAGATTTTCTTGGGATTTCTGAGCACCTGGTCATTACGTAAAAATATGTTAGAGACTAATGCCTGTTCCAAAAGTATCCAATGCAAGTGTTAACGAACCCAGTTCAGCACCTTAATTGCGTAACACAGTTTGAATCGGAATCGGAATGATTTTGAAGTATATTGCTAATCCATTGCTTCATATGGAAGAAAAAAATGTCTGCTCAACAACGTAACTAGCGCAATTAATGTTGTTGAACTGTCAAATTGAAACCGATTCCTACTGATAGTGTGTTACGCAATTAGCCCTCTGGTTAAATTCTTACGCTATCACTCATTAAAGGCAATTAGAAAGTTTCAACTTTATCTCTCACGACTTTTCCAACACTTTTTTGAATAACATTCATCATCATCATCATCATTTGAGCCGAAAGACGTCCACTGCTGGATATAGGCCAACCCTAAAGGGGAGGGTTTGCCATAATCGCCACGCTTGGCAGGGTTAGCGGTCGCAGTATGGTGTTATAATGCATAGAGAACGCTGCTGCCCATTTTCTAGTAAGTCGCTTAGTCGCCTTTTATGACTCCCACGGGAAGAAAAAGATGGTGCTATTCCTTACGTCCGGCACCACACGATACAATTGTAATTTAAAAATCATCGACTTCAATTGAGATTATAAAACTAACCTCAATTATTAAATGAAAACCATATTTCTACGGTTTTTATTTGTTGTTTCCTAATGTGATTTAAAATTAGAATTTTGGGTTTAGGTATTCAAATAATCAAACCGTAGGTGGCACTACTAAGTGCTTAGAATACTAAGTGGCATCCACACGTAGGAACGTCTTCTAATCCAATTGTTTACATTTTCAACAGATACTTTTTGAACAGACCATAGGAAGAAAGGTTGTCATGCATTAGCTTCTAACAAGAATACTAACTAAATAACATAGTTAATGATGCAGGCTGGCAGTCTGGTTACACGTAACACGGGGTAGAACTAGCGTGAAAAAGTGAAGCGTCTGATATCTGCTTTACGATCAGGTGAGAATGCGAGGTAGTGGTCCAGCCTATCCATTAGATAAACCGCTAAAGGGAATTCAAATTTATTGAATTATTATTAATATCAGTTCAGTGGATTTAATCAGGATACCTTAATTAATATTAGTATGGCAGCTCAGTGAACATGATAACATGACAACCCACTTTTATATGATTTGGATGGATCTACGATTATGCGCGTAGTTCGCATCGATACCATCATGCATGCATAAATCCACGCCTTTCCCCATGACGGCACATACGTATAGAACGTCACCTGCTGTAATACTTTAAAGTCGATTTCGAATTACTTAATAGACGTGTAAACAAATAAGTGGTTTTGGAATAAACGGCTTTAATTCTCACTCATAAAGTTCAGTTTGCGCTACAACTTTAAACATTTTTACAGCGCTGAAATTAACTTAATTTAGACTAACATATATATTTAATATTCGTTTAAGTGGAAATAACATCAAATAGAAATAAGGACTTGAATATTATAGAATGTATTTCTTTTGCTTCCACGTTCACGTCCACCACGTTCATTCATAAAAAAACGGGCCGTTTTATTCTGTTGTCTGTTATACTTGCAACTGACCACCATCGAACATATTACAGAGAAAACAAAACACATTTCTTGAGCTGCCTACATATAATGTAAGAAAACATCCCGTCGTTGTCAAAAAAACAAAACAAAGTCAAGATGTTGGAAATAGAGTTGTAACAATTGTGGTTTAAACTTTAAACTTTCTTATAAGTTGTATAGCCCTATATTTACATTCTACAAAGTCTTGACGGATACTTTTACACGAAATATCGGAAAACATAAAATCAATGTTAACGATTGTGTTGTAAACGCATCGGACTGTTTAACGAGAGTTTTGATTTATTTGAACGATGCCATTATGTGACGCGACGTCACGGATTTGCATACAATTGTATTGAAACACGGGATTTGAGAATTATAACATAGCTTTTCATGGAAAGTTTCTTATTGTGTCATTCTTATGTTGAGCCACAAGAGGGATGAATATGTCATGCAGCTGAGATTATGAGGAATACTTATGGGGTGTTACGCCAGTTCCGAGACAATCGGTTCCAGCATGAGATGATGAGAAAAGTTTCGGGTATGAGTGTGTGACCGAGAAGTTGTGTGGCAATCGGTTGCTATGGTTTGGGCACGTGATGCTGACGGAAATTTTGAGAATGTGTCTGTTGAGGACGGATTGTTTATCTATTATGATGACGAAAAAATATTTAAGAAACAATTAAAATTACATTATGTTTAATAAAATGAGCGCACCCTAGTACATTTCATGCCACATCTAGTTGCGCGCGTTCCGTGTATGCTTACATTTTAGCCGTGTTAAATTATTAGCGATTACCCTACACTTTTACAATATTTTTGTTTGTTTTAATTTCTTGCAAACACTGTACGTTGAATCAATAATGTTTTTAAGTTAGATATAAATATTTCTCATGTAAGTGAAATTTCTTATGGGAAATAAAGACATCTCAAACCCGAAAAAGCTAATGAAGATAGGTATTTGGAAGAAGAAGCCATGCTGCTCCGACCTTTAGTAAATTGGGATAAAGGCAGAAGGATGATGAATGAGCCATAGCTCTTATTTGAATTTCCATGAAAACTAATTTAAGATACCTACAGTCCACCGCTAACTCAAAACTTAATCCCCGTAATTGAGTTACAAACATCAATCAAAACATTCAGACTTTAGGATTACAATATTAGTTGAATAACTAGGATATATGAAGTCTAGATTAAGACTGAAAACTCACAGAAACTTACACTTTACAATAACGGAGTCAATAATTTTGTTAACGTCGGTTTATGCTAACCGAAGTTTAAGTTAAGAAAATAGGGAACTAAATTTCTTACTAAGTTTGTTATTGCGTAGGAGTATAGTGCAGCGGGGGAAGTGCGGAACACACTTACAGTAGCAATGGCTTTCATTTTGACAGATCAACAACATTCATTGCGTATTTCCGTTGTTGAGCACACATTTTATATGAAGCAATGGATTAACAAATTCCCTCAAAATCATACAGATTGTGACTGAAGGTGTGTTACGCAGTTACGGTGCTGGGGGCACGTACTGGTGACGAGGTGTCACATAGTGGACACACTTTCTAAATATCCTGTTTCGTGTTAAAAAAACTAAGAATTCTCTTGGTAATTGAGGCAACGTCACTTGGCGCTTAGCATGACATCATCATTATTATATACACTAAAAGACGTTCATTGTATCATAAGATCTCCCAAAAAAGCGGCCAAATGCGAGTCGGACTCGCACGTGAAGGGTTCCACCGTACAATATATACCACTATTTTTTTTATCGCCGATGTAATCATGTTTCTTGTATGGCTCCCTTTAATTTTCTATTTTATTTTATTTTTTATTGTTATAGCGGTCTTAGTAGTACTTACACACTGTGAAAATTTCAAGTGTCTACCTATAACGGTTCAGAAGATACAGACCTGTGACAGACGGACGGACAGCAGAGCCTTACTTAGGGTCCCGTTGGCACGGAACCGCCTTAAAATTAGAGAAAGGCATCATGCTCTATGAAAATGTTAAACTTATGCTAAACTGCTCGGTAATAATTTATAATAAGTTATCTTTATTATATCTTTTGCCCCGCCAAGATGTACGGTCAGCAACCGCACATTGTACTTTAGTTAGCCTAGTTACAAAATACTGCAAATATTGTTAAATAAGAAAATGTAGTATCATCACGGACGCAAGTACGTCAGTCTTCGGTTTAGCATCGAGCTCGCACAACATTCGCATTTTATACATTTTTATAACATTTTATATTAAATTAATTTAGTGTAGTTTATCATTAAATACTTTCTTAGAACATTAACATTTATTTTATTAACATTTAACATTACATGTAGGGCTTGCCCTTACACACGCAATGCAGTTGGAGCATGGAATTTTACACAAGAGTTCGTTTTTTAACGAAAGTGAGCAGTAAGGAAGGAATTTTGAATGTTCATTCCTTACGCACACATATAATTATGACGGCGGAGCAAGTGGCGCCGTCTATTTTTTGTTACGAAGTTACTGGAATCACCGAAAAGGTCGGATAAGCGTGAAACTGGCTGGTGACAGTCACTCTAGCAGAGCGTCGTATCGATAGTTACGTGGCGGCTGTCTTCTGGTGACGGAAGAAGGGAGCAGCTGTTGTACCACGTCCACGACGAACTGCTATTATTTCGGCACAATCCTGATGATATTGAAGCTGCTGAACCACTAATATGATGGCCACTTCTGGTAAAGGCTATCTTGCGCCGTTACATATATACAAGTGGTAAAATATTCCAGCTGTAATTTAATTTGTAACATGAAAGCCGACATCATTATTTATTTTCCGCATACATTTGATACGGTTCGCCGACGAATTAGTCTCGATATTATTTTAAAAAAACAACGCTCCGCTTGCTCTGTGTGCAAATAAATTAATTATATTTCTGATACGTATGAACCGCATTTTATTGAGCCACAGCTATTTGTATTTTAAATTAATTTAAATCAATGTTAATAATTATACACTGTATAAATAAAATTGTGTGAACATTTTTCAAGTCTGCTCTAGAAAGATTTTACTTTCAAAAATAAAAAATCTTTGCTTTTATTTCATTAATTTTAAAATGTAAACTTTGAAGCGTCTTCAAAATATGGCAGGCAATTAAAACAGTTATGAAATATGCACGAACAGATAAAAGGATAATGTAGATGATGCCGCTACAACTGAAAAGGATTTTTTGATACTGAAATATTATTTCTTTTAAACCATTGGGTACCCATTTTGTTTTAAAAGATAAGGCAAATAGCGATCCCTCGTCTTACGGAATCATACTCGTATAAGAAAGCTATACTGAGAGAGATGTATTGATAATAGAATGAAGAATAGCACTAACCCATTTCTTCCCGTGGGTGTCGTAAAAGGCGACTAAGGGACTAATTACTAGAGAATGGGCAGCAGCGTTCTCTAGGCATTTTGGCACCATACTGCGATCGCCAACCCGCCTGCCAAGCGTGGCGATTATGGCAAACCCTCCCTTTGGGGAAGGTCTATGTCCAGCAGTGGACGACTTTCGGCTGAAATTATGAATGATGATGATGAAATACATAATATTTCTGACATTCACGAATCATATTTTGATCAACATACAACCTGACACGGAGTTACCGACATAGCCTGCAGAGTAAGCAAGCTGAAGTGGCAGTGGGCTGGCCATGTTTTTCGATGGACCGACGACCTTATAAAGGTGGCTGGGACAGACTGGATGCGAAAGGCGGAGGACAGGGTATTGTGGCGCAGCCTGGGAGAGGCCTATGTCCAGTAGTTGACTGCTATAGGCTGAGTTGATTGACAACCTGACACTGACCAGCAAATTGCAAAAAAAGTAAGAAAAATTTAATTTCGAGGGCTACTTTGGCGCTTCCAGTTTAAACAAAATGATTTCACCATTATAATACTTGAAAAAATAACCAGTATTAAACAAAGCACGCAGTACGGAACAAACCGCAATATAGCAGTTCAGAAAAGTTTGCGATGATTTAAATAGGTAGGTCTTTATGACTGTAATAACCAGCCTTGTCCGTTTTACAGCTGAAATATCTGCGTCGTTTATTTAATGGCTAGTTCTTAACGTTACCTGTCCGTATAAACGATAGGTAGACCTTTTGGGACATGTTAATGGCCAGTGGATGGAAAAGTGACGGGACATTCTACGGGTTCCATTTTGAAACATTGGTTTGAATATGGAACAACATAAATCATGGAAGTAAAAAGTAGATGGTGAATGTAAGAAACTGAGTAGAAAATTTATCATGATCATGTCAATCATTGTCAAGAAAAGATTTTTATTTATGATCAAAATGCTATTCATGGTAACACATAAATTGCTACCGCAAATTGAAATAAGGCAAACAAATCTTTGAGAACAAAGTAGAATAGATAGCTACAATAAAAATAAATTAAATCACGTGTATTAACAATTTAAGGGCGGTTTCCATCGGCTCATCTACAATAATTATAATATTTTATTTCTAAAAACGGCCAGTTGGCAATCAATCTAAATAAAGGTAGGTACTTACGCAAAGTTCAATAAATCCCTATCGAAACTTACATAGCTTGATTATGACAAATGTATATTTATTTATTTACTTTGGAAGACTTACAGCTAAATACAATGGTGATAAATAATAGTAGGATAATCAGACAGTCAACCTTAGAACCTTAGACCCAGTAGGTCTTCACGTCTAGAGCTTGTCTGGTATAAAAGTACTGTGGAACAAAATGCACTCACCGCCAAATATTGCCAAAAAAAAATGACCAAAAATAAATATACAAAATAAAATTTGAATTTGGTAGATCATCACCTCACCAATAAAATATGTAAAAACTAATATAATTGCGACAGGTTATTTCCCATGGGAACCAAGATGTTAAAAATTAAATTTGAAAAAAAGAAATTAAAAGAACACAAGCTCTAAAGAATTTAAGCTTTAAAGAAATTCACTGCTAAATACTTTTTTGCCGAGGTCACACTTGTTTTTAAAAGATCAAGTCGAACTGTTTGCACACATTGTTAAAATACCTACTTACACGCACAACGTATGAATTTTGCCTGTAGTTAGTAGTTGCAAATGGCACCCGTAATGGTGGATTGAACCGTTTGGATTTGCTTGGAACGTTAAAGTAGAAAGTTGATGAAATATCAGAACAATTTATGTCACTTTGAACCGTCTTCAACAAAAATATACAGTCAGAGATCTCACGACGATTAATCAATGGTAAGAGATAATATTTTATACGGAGACTGAGATAGTTATCGGACTGATACGGTACCCTCTGATGAAAGCATACAATTTTTATGAATCTTTTTTGTAGGTACGCACTCAATACGGTCAATATACGTTTGATAGCATGGACTCCATATTTCAATACAGAATTTTATATATTAATTTTAAGTTATATCGTTGCGAATTCTATGTTCGTACTGGATTGAAAACTAAAATATTAATCTAAAGATTTTACAAAAAAATAAGTCGGTTAAAATTCTGAAAATGTATTTATCGTTACTAACTTATTTATTCAACCCGGTCCCGGGGCGTATTTAATAAAACCGGAAGGCGACGTGTTACAGGCGTCAATCCGACAATATTACAAGCATATTTTCATAGTTTAATTTCTTGACAAATATGTCTTGACAAAAATACAAAAACAGTAACACAGCATCCTGTCATATCCTAATGGGCATACACACATACGTCTTCTCCAACATTTCTACCTCTCCCCAGTAAAATTGTCGGGCGATACAAAATTCAATAACCATGCTCCCTCAGCAAAGAGTCTCGCTTCCGCTATTTTAAAGGATATGTTTGCGAAGACTTCTGCTCAGTGAATGTTTATTTCTATAACAATACGAATGTTATGTCCGATAACAAAGGCGCCAGTATTGAACGTGCGATTATGTCATTTACGAGTACACAATGTAAGGTTCATTTATTACTCTTTTGAAGTCAGTAGGAGTTTAGTACTTTAGTTTATGGGACTCAACGGCACGAGCGACGTGCTGTTTCTAAATGGAGGAAAAATTACACAAGCGGAGGAACATAATTAATATGACACGTAAAATTTATTGTTTCCGAGCTAATATAATTTTGTAGTAAGTAATGCCTGATGCTATAACAAATATGTTTCAGTATTGGTATGGCCACCAAACTAACCATGTTAGATGGGCCAACGAGTTGTCTGAGGAGTACAGGTTGGAATGCGGGGTGAGACAGGGCGGATTGACCTCGCCAGCGATTTTCAACCTGTATGTCAACCAGCTGGTTGTCGAGCTCAGTAGCACGCGTGTTGGCTGTTCTATTGACGGTCTGACTGTAAATAGTATTAGTTATGCGGACGACATGGTGCTGCTGAGTCCGTCAGTTAGCGCTCTCAGGAAGTTGTTGGCGGTCTGCGAGACTTATACTGAAGCGCATGGGCTTATGTATAACGTGCAGAAAAGCAAACTACTTGTGTTTAGGGTAAAGCGTAAAAAACCAGCACATATCCCACCGGTTATGTTAAAAAGTGTGGCTCTTGAAAGGGTGTCAGATTTTAAGTACTTAGGGCACATCGTTACTGAGGACTTGAAAGATGACGCCGACATGGAAAGAGAACGGAGGGCGTTGGCTGTCCGATGCAATATGTTGGCCCGCAGGTTTGCTCGTTGTACACCAGAAGCAAAAATAACTCTATTTAAAGCGTTTTGCCAATCCTTGTACACGTGCACTCTGTGGGTTCGATATACGCAAAGGGCATATAACGCCCTCAGAGTTCAATATAATAATGCCTTCAGAATGTTGTTGGGGCTTCCACGTTACTGCAGTGCGTCAGGGATGTTTGCCGAAGCACATACTGATGGTTTCAGTACCATCCTGCGAAAAAGGATTGCGTCCATGATGCGCAGAGTGCGTGGGAGCGTCAACGACATTCTGAAGGTCATCAGTGATAAGCCGTGTTGCACCATTATGGCGCATTGGGTGCATGTACATGTGCATGTACCCGGTGTGTCAAGTGAGTGCAACAGGTATTGGAATTAAAAAATTGAGTTGTATTCGTTACTAACATAGCATAAGTTTTGTGTATTACTAACATTATATGGATCAAGGTCCGAATTAAAGTTTTTTTTTTTTTTTTAATGTATTTTGACCTATTTGAATGCCTTGCTACTATTATATCAAAAATAAAATACAATAATTGATTGATTTAATGAGTTATTAATAGTTGGTGCATCCTCGTAATTGCGTATCAGTATGGAGTATGATGATACTCAATACTCAAAAGACTTTATTCCAGAGGACAAAAACATTTTCTCCTCATTGTTTTAGTTATTTTAAACTAAAATGCAGTCTGCCAGGACCCGAGTCTGATGTACCGGCAATTTAGCCAGAAAATTAGATCAGCCTGGCTCTAACTGTGGCTAGTCTCTACTTGGAACTTCCGTCTGTGCACCTAGTCACTAAAGCAGGTTTGGCAGAGATGCTAATGTGTTTCTAATTTCTTCTGGTTGCACAGTTTGAAAGCAGTTTTTGGAAAGTTTCGCAATTTAAATATGAATGGCACTCGGGTTTGGTATTCTGTGCGGATAAAAGTAAAACGAATTTTGTTTTATCGGATTGAAGTGAGTTTTCCACAGCGTTATTTACTGCTTGCCATTAAATTATGTCACAGTAACTAGTTAATTTCAACTATTGCAGTCTTAAAATTATTATCTGTAAGTTTTACAAACGCCTGCATACATTGGATATTTCTTAAAGTACATATTACGTAAGATTATGATAGATTAGGAATAAACACTTAGCCCCTAGTAATACAAATCTTTAAAAATCTGTGATAGATACTTATGATCTGACCAAGATTATTTACATATTTATATACACACTAGCTGCACCCCGCGGTTTCAGCCGCGTAAGTCTTGATCTCGTAGGAATATCGGTTACAGTAGTTTATATGTTAAGGGGCCAGCCGCAGCATGCGTAGGTCATACAAACGTAATACCAAAATAATTTGTAAATCAAACATATTCTTAAGGTAGTAAGTATGTATTTATTTCGATTGGATTACAGAATATCTATATCTATCTATATTTTGAAAGGAAAATGACATAAAAACGAGGAATTTAAAATTTCTATAGAAAACTTATTTTTCTAATAACTCTTATTTAAATCAGTGTCCATTCAAAATATATATTTGGGAACCTAGACATTTTGTATTCCAATCGGGATAAAGACACACTACCTTAAGAATATGTTTGATTTACAAATTATTTTGGTATTACGTTTGTATGAACTACGCATCCATCCGCCTCTTAGTCCAGGATGTCAGCTACCTCCATACAAAATGTTATCAAAATTGGTCCAGCCGTTTGAGCGTGAACAAATAACAAACACACACTCACAAACTTTCGCCTTTTTAATATTAGTGGGATTGACATTAATGAATATTATATAAACAATGACATGAATGTTTACTTGTAAAGTATCATATTATTTTAATTTTTGTGAATGTGAAGACTGTGTGGGTCATTGTTTTTCTCTCATTTAACTCTAATCGGTCTGGCAGTTTGAGTAATTTATGCGGCCTATCTATGTCCTTTCTTTCGTATTGTTCGTCGCATCATTGAGTTCCTTAAGTTCTGAGTTGGGCTTTACGATTACTGACAAATGCGTGCACTGACTGGACAGGACACTCAATCTGTGTGGTTTTTTCCTCAAAAAACCACTTCAGGCACCAATCTACATGGCCTTCATATTATGATCTGACCAAGATTATGTCTGGACTTTAAAAAGAGACTGAGACCTCTGAGTTAGTTTGGGCCTTTCTTCTCAGAGTAGTCAGATAGGAAACGCCGACCTCATCTAGTTTTTAAAATATGATTGACGTGTAAAAGTGTTTGTTAAAAAACCTATACAGAAATAAAAATCATGTTCATTAATTCAATAATCATTAATGATACCCAAAACAATACCTTACAAAATCGAATGATACCAAAAAATAATCCAAACAATTTGCACTGTCTCGCCCCAGTTTCCGGTTTCTACCAGAGACCCGTGGCCATCAACACGACGCGCGACGGTGTTAAGTGGTGAACTTGGGACAACTCGACCGACTAGCCGACCGGCGACCGCGCACTTCGTTTATTAGTTTCACTGGCCGACAGCGAACTGACAGTATGTTGCTGTGTTGTTACGGTGTTCCTTTGTTTACCTAGATGATTTGGTTTTTCATCGGCGATTTTGATAGTACTATTGGAGATATTATTAGAATCTACTTTAGTATGTTATTCTGTTAACAGAGGATTTTTCTATAATTTTGTATAATCTTAAAATCTTACAAATATTTTAGTGGCATTGAAATAATTTGCAATAAAAAACTTATTCAATAAAATATTTTGAATAAACCATTGGTAGGAGATTGAGGGCAAAAACAAAGTACTTTTGAGGCCATACCCAAACCAAAAAATAACCTGGAAACAATACTGTATAAATCAAAACCGAATCATCGATCGAGCCAAATGAATGAGCACAACGCTGACAGCGCGTCACACGTATCCGTGAATGTGCGGGTTCAGACGCACGCGATCGCCGCATAACTTACAAGTTATGGGACGTCCGTGACAAGTGTCACTTGATTTATTTCGGCACGGTGCCACTGACGATCGTTAATTAGTGGTTACGCTGTACTGCACGGTTTTGGGTTAACAATTTTTGGAGAAGTTTTTCTGATTTATAGCAGGGTTTGTAAATCTGTTACGTAACAATAGCTGGTTTGGAATGAGCATATTATTTATTATGACTAAATCCTAACCTGGTACGAAATTGATTAAAAAACATATTATTTCGGCAAACAATCTAAACATAAAACACTTACTATTTCGCAGACTAATTGTATTACAGACATTAACAAAATGCCTCTTAATTTACATAAGTAAGCCGTTTTGTTAAAGTTTAGATTTTGTTGGAGATTAAATTGTTTGTTAACCTAATTAGACGTAAGTGAGTATTATACCTACCTCCTTCCACTCGCAAGTATTCTTTATAAAGAAGATTCGAATAGACAACACTAAGTTAAGTTTTCCTATTTTCCTCAAAGTATGCTCAAAACGCCTCATCCAATTATACCAATATTATTTAAATCATTTCAGCCGAAAGACGTCCACTGCTGGACTTAGGCTTCCCCCTAAAAAGGGGGGATTTGCCATAATCGCCACGCTTGGCAGGCGAGTTGGCGATCGCAGTACGGTTTTAAAAATGCATAGAGAACGCTGCTGCCCATTCTCTAGTAAGTCCCTTAGTCGCCTTTTACGACACCCATGGGAAGAAATGGGATGGTGCTATTCTTTACGTCCGGCACCAAACGAAACTATTTAAATATCTATAGATAATAAAGGGACAACAAAAAGGATTCCATATTCCATTACGCTTTGTACGTTTCAATTGAATGAAACACACAACGTATGACCAAACACATTCAAGCAGCGTCCGGCCAATGAGCACGGACCTTTTCATATGTAACGCGAAGACGGTGTATTGAGAACGAGCCTGGCCCGAGAGATAGTTGGAATATATTTAAATAAGCGAGAACAGCCTGACTATTGAAGGTGAGGGGCTGTAAGATTGCGCTTTCGGCAAGCATTCCTTGCTGAAAACCTACGCAATACTAAATTATATAACTACTAACATTGCTGCTAATTTGTACATGCGCTTCTTTATTTTTCACTGCACCTTTTCTTCATCTTTTTGTGCACATTAATCCTAACTAATATTATAAATTCGAAAGTGAGTTTGGTTGTTAGTTACGCTTTCACGCTAAAACGGCTGAACGGATTTTGATGAAATTTGGCACATGGAAAACGACATATCGTCAGTGAAGTTCTAACAGTTCGTTAGTCATTTTATGAGTGTTTTGAGATTTGAATGTCATTGGATAAAGCATAATGGCGCGCATCGTATCGACCAATCAAAACACAGTAACCTGACCAATAGAACGCTTTATTTGAAAAATAGTTACACTACGTATCTCAGTTTTTGTCGCCAACACTGCGTATGTCAGGGTGCCAACACTGCGTATGTCAGCTAATCACGTACAAATTCGTCGTGCATCAAGTGCTCCGATGTTGTGATTTCGATTTAATTTTCATGGGTTTAAATCACCACAGAGTTCATTTGTATTAATAATTAAACACAATATGGCCACAAGCGTAAGTTACATTAATTTCATACAGTTTTTTCACTCTCCTGTAAAGTAGCCATTTTTGACTTTCGTACTGTTAGAACTTCACTGACGATATGCTACTTTTCATCCTAGATCGCAGACGAAGTCGCGGTCAATAGCTAGTTATCTATAATAAGATGTAAAATTACACATGTAACTTCTTACATAGACTTTCGAATATGCACCCATACATCATCTACATAGGCTATCATGGGCTCAAATTTATGCCGGATTCACCATCCGATCTGGTTCAGACCGACTGATTCAGTTCGTATAGTGGCAAATCCCCATTTCGCGCCAAAAAGCCGACACGAGAGGGGATAGGCTATCATGGGCGGGGCAAAAAGAGCGAAATAATGGTTTTCAAAGCAGGTAGCGTGATATTTTCTTGTATCCCTCATGTCGGGCTGTGTGGAGAATACTTGCGAAGAGTGGACCAGTTTAAGTATCTGGGCCAATGGGTCACTGAAGACCTTAAAGATAACTGTGACATTGAAAGGGAACGTAGGTCGCTGGCTGTGCGTTGTAACATGCTGGCCCGCAGGTTTGCACGATGTACGAAGGCAGTTAAAGTAACGCTTTTCAAAGCTTACTGTCAGTCTTTCTACACGTGCAGCCTGTGGGTCAATTTCACTCAGCGGGCATACAGCGACCTACGCGTTCAAAATAATAACGCACTGAGAGTACTGCTGCGGCTGCCGTGGCGTTGTAGTGCGTCAGGCATGTTTGCGGACAATAACATTGATGGTTTTGCCGCCATTATAAGAAAAAGATGTGCATTCCTGATGTCGCGTGTTCGCGGCAGCACCAACAGTATTCTCCGTGTGTTCACAGATCGGTGGGATTCTCCGATGTGGCGGAGGTGGATGCAGCTCCATGCTGAATTTAAATTTTAATTGTTTTGTTTATCTTTGTCTGTACTAACACTAGATGATAAGTAAAATTGTTACTAACCCTATGGACATTATTGTCTGAAATAAAAGTATTCTATTCTATTCTATAGCAATTTTATACCATGAAGCTTTAATAATTATGTTCTATCTAGTTCTCGCTTATTTATATCAAGTTAAATAACTTATTAGCCAGAACTATGTATTTTTATTACTTAAGAAGTATTAAAGTTAAACTTTTAAGTCCATTTTCAAAAACCAGCTTACTTTTCTTTTTATTACACTATTGCCTAAAAGTGGCACCTTAGGACCCCCAGTTTGCATATTTATAGGCATCGGAATAGCGATGAGACGACCTCCAAGAGATTGCAGCCTCATTCACTCAGTGGCTCGCTACCGATGCGCTTCATTGCATTTGTTAGCACTGTGTAACACTGTGTATAAGTTACGGCTAGACGGCTCTCAATAGCTGAGAACTAACGAATAGCTCTGCCAGTCTGAATTGAAAATGAAAAGGTTATCTTACAAGACATGTACCTGTAGTTAAAAGTTTTATTTTCATCGTAATTGAGGTTGTTTTGCGCAATATAAATAAAATATTTTTATGGTAGAAAATAGAAAAAAAATGTTTATTGACACAAAATACCTTTGTATACAATTCAATACATTTCACAATAGGTACATTTGATTTTGGGAATAGGCTGCACAAATAGTGAAAACTCTGTCTCCTAAACTAGACGTTGCTGCGTTGGAACTATTTGACAACATGTATGGATTCACTTTTCAAATTAAAATTAATTATCACAGTATGAAACTAAGAATGGCAAACCTGGAATATAGCTTGGTTGCTTTTTGTCAAAGAACAAAAAAGTTGAAATTAGCAGAAAAGTCCCAGACGCCAAAGCAATTCATACAGCCCATATTGGACCAAACATTGCGACCAAACCATTAGTCATTACGACATTCGTAACGCCTCAAAAACGAAGAAGAATCGAGGGTCCCAATGTACATTTAACGTGCTATGATTTATATATACGCAAGGAATCCTACCATTGGCCAACAGCCAACTTGCTAACTGCGACCAAACACGAGATTTAGCAATTTGAGAACGCCAACACATTAACGCCAAGTTTGGCGGTTGGTGAAAGTATCTCGTATGGATTTTATTGGGTTACGCTGTGATTGCAGGAGGAAGGAGGGGAATAATGCAGTGTTGATGGAAAAGTTTACAATTTCATTACTGTTGTTTTGAATTTGATTTGAGTTATACAGGTTGTTGTTCAGGGTGGATACATTAACATTTTCAAGTATTTTTAATGTACATATCCCAAAAATAAATATTACTTATCTTAGTGTACAGATTGCATATAAAATTCATGGTCGATGTACCAACTTTCGGATTTTGTAGGGTGGACATTTTTAAGTACACATGAAAAGAAAACCATCTCTTTGGCTCAGTTTTTTTAGAATATTAGAAAGAACTACTGAACCTATCTAAGGCTATCTATTCATTCTTTTTAGGGTTCCGTAGTCAACAAGGAACCCTTACAGTTTCGCCATGTCCGTCTGTCTGTCTGTCCATCCGTCTGTCGGGGGGCTTAGCTCAGAGATGCTTAGTATTAGAAAGCTGTAATTTGGCATGGGTATACATATTAATCACGCCGAGAATTTCGTATAACAAAACTATGAAAAATATATTTTTTTAGGGTACCACCCTTGCACGTAAAATGGGGATGATATTTTTTTTTTTCGTCTATTCCATGGTGTGGGGTATCGTTGGATAGGCCGTTTAAAAATATTGTGGGTCTGTGATAACAATTTTTCAATTCAGGAGTCCGTTGGCGTAATATTAAGATTTAAAGTGCTATTTATTTTTGAGTCAAGTGTCCCCCCCTCCCTGCCAGCTAAATGGTTGGTTTTGGATGATATGTGAAAAAATTCATAGCAGTAGTATATATAACGAAATTAAAAGGAAAACTATCACAGCTAAATAGTATTTACAAGTTAACGAGTAATAGTTGACCAACTTAAAATTGCAGTCGGAGAATTGACCGTAACGTGTATCGATGTATGGGAGAGCATGTTTTTCAACTACAATGTTAAGTTTGTTTTTAGGATAAATTCATCCCATTTACGGAACCCTTCATTGTGCGTCGTCCGACACGCACTTGGCCGGTTTTTTTAAGTTCCAATCGCAAAATATTGAAGCAAACTAAACTGGCCAGTTAACACACACCACTATTATCGTCTGCCTGCCTTTTCCCAACCATGTTGGAATAGGTTCCTAGTCTAATCGGGTGCAGTTGAATACCAAAATTTAACATGGATTGACTGCCTATCTGGACCTCCACAACCCATGGTTACTGAGTAATACGATACACCTTAGTAAGACTGGTTGTCAAACTTTCGGGCTTCTGACTACCCGTAACGACTGCCAAAGACAGTGGAAGAACCACGAATGATAGCCAGTTCACTTTTTTTTTTTGTGTATGGCATCTCGTAGGTGTCCTTGAGAGTCCGTGACTACTTAACCGGACTTTTCTGTGTCTGGCTTAAGGTGTGAGCTTAAAGCCTTTCAGCCAGGGCGTAAAATCATATTATAACTAAACGACTGCGCATTAAGGGCACCCCCTGTGGGGTACGGACCTCGGCTTAGGGCGTCGTTGGGGGATCACAAATTGGGGACGGGCTGGATCAAAGTTTAGATCATGATTATTATCAGGGGTAACCCTATTAATGCTAGGGCGCAGTCAGCCTCGGCGCGGGCGGCTGGCGATTCGACGTGCAAGGGACGGGGGGGACATTTTAGTCGGGAAGTTCGCGTGGTACCTCGGCGGCGAGGACGGAATGACGGTTTGTGCTATTGTTTTCCTGGAGGAGAGTAATGGGGTCATCTGGGTCTGAAGCCAGTTCACACACACCCTCGGTTTAAATTAAAAAGAGTACCACGCAAGATCCGGGACACATACATAGTAGACCTACCCAAGTGCCGTCTTACTCTAGCAACTTAATAGTTCTTCGCAACTATTTTATTATTTTCCCCTTCGTAATGAGTCTAATGCGATGTTCCGCATACATTAACAGTTAAACTTCATTCAATAACCCAGTCACTAACAATTTCCCTATAATTATTAGACTCCAAACGAGCAATGGAATGACTCCTTAGACTACCGTCCAGTTTATAAGAGATGTTTTTTCAAGTTTCCGCTTTATTACCAAAGTTCTTAATGACAGTTTTATCCTTAGTAATACGCTATTAATGTAATATCTCTTAGTTCTCGGCAAGTTGCAATATTTTTATAAAATGGTAGGGGTATGCTAACCTGGGCACGAACTTGTGGAGTAATTTTGATAATTAATTAATTGACCGAGCGAACTGGCAAAATTTTTGACCGAGCGAGCGAAACGAGCGAAGCGTTTCTGCTTCAAGTCTGGCAAAATTGTTGACCGAGCGAAAGAAACGAGCGAAGCGTCTCTACATCAAGTCTGGCAAAACTTGCTTTCCTCTGTCAGTTTGTTGGTACTCCTCTCTCTACAAGTCGTATTTTGCAACCGATCTGGACGAACCTTGGCATACAGGGTTTACAACTTTTTTGATTTTTTTGTCGGTGGAGATATTTGATAGGTTTACTTCCTCCAAAAAGGGGCAAAAAGGGGGCTACTGGATATCTCCGCCGTATGAGATCCGATTTCAATGGTTTTTTTTTAAGGTTGTCACATTAAATTGGTCTCGTATAAATTTGGTAAAGATTGATGAGGATCCTCGGCGTGATGAGCAGAATAGAAAATGCAGTAAATTGCTCACTTTTAGATTTCTACCAGTGAAATCGGCCCTTTAACTACGAGGTAAGGATGATGGAGGACCTGGACTACCTTCTTATCACAAAATTAGGCTGCAGCGTTACCTCTGCCAATTAAAGCGTATTAGTTAATTTTTCTAACCGGCCTACAAATTTATCTGGTTTTTAAATTTTTATTGACTTATTGAACTCTGGCATAGTTTGATAGGAGAAAAAGAGGGATCTGTCGCCGTCAAATCATAGAAGAGTGTTGGTAGAATAAAATATTTTCGAACCCAAATGCTAAAATTACAAGTTACAATAACTACTAGGTAGGGATCGATGGAGCACATGGGATCTTATACTTAGTACTACTTATCTACTAGTTAGATAGGAATATTAAGTATAGGATTTCAAACTGACATGGTTATTTTCACTACTAAAGTTATTTAAAACGGGATATCTACCATGTTTAAAAAAATAAAAAACATGGTAAATATGCCGTTTTAATTGTTGCAAAAAAGTTTGTGCTCGCGAGGTCTACTGTTCGCAGAACTACTAGCTTATACCTTATACGCAAATAAACAAAAGCAAGTACACTTACCGTCAAAACTAAGTAGCCAGAGCAACATTTTTATACAAACGAGGTCATTTCGAATCAAATCTATTTCAAATCTATTTATTTGCCATAAATGTTGGTACAATTTCGGTCTTAATATAAATTTATACAGATCCATAACACTTACACTCAGTTGCAGAAACGATCTTTAAATTTTAAAGACTACATTAAACACTAATGTAGCATTAAATCATTGCACAAAACCATTTTTTATTTTATTTTAATGCTCCATTAAATTTAACTAATGAAATGTCAAACCTAATGAAACCGGCCATTTTAAACACTTTTACGTTGCACGTAACTTCATTAGCGCCCATTAGCAGGTGGTGAACTTTAAGTATGACATTTCAGATTTTTTAATTTTAATGGGCCGAAAAGCATCCATTAAAGAGCAACATTAGTGTTTCTACGGTACTTGAATGCATTTCTGTAATTGAAAGATGTCTTTAACCAGTCTTTCGTCATTTTCTGATTCTTATTTAGTAGATTTACCTCGCCGTCGAATCCCAGACCGAGTGAATTTATTTTTAAAGCATGATGGAGAAGAGTTTCGTGTAAGGTATAGATTTTCCAAGGAGGCAGTTCTTCAAATTTGTAACCTACTTGATTAAGATTTTGAACCAGTGACGCAAAGAAATAAATCCATTAATGGCCTGACACAGCTTTAATATGTTTGAGATTTTTCGCCACTGGATATTTCCAGCAAGTATTGGGTGATTTATTAAACATAAATAAATCAACAGTTTGTCGGAAACAGGTTGGGTCGGGTTGTTTGTCAGTTTGTTTATACAAAAAGTATCCCGTGAACTAGTAAAATTAAGCCACCTCTATATTAAAATGCCAGACCGGACGGAACTACGTAGAGTTGCAGAAGGTTTTTATGAAATTGATGTATTTCCACGTATGGCAGGAGCTCTAGACTGCACACATGTTAAAATTATTAGAATGAGGGGGATGCGCTAAGGTAGCCCACGAAATTCAAACTTTATTACGTTTTTTGTAATTTGCAGGTCAGTAAAGGCTTCTACATACCAGCGCGACAAGTCGCGCGACGCGACACGGCACAAAGGCCCCGCGTGTCGCGGGACGAGCGGTGCCTTTGTGTCGCGTCGCGTCGCGCGACTAGTCGCCCCGGTATGTAGAAACCTTAACACGTTGTATGTTGATCTAATTATGATTCGCGGCCATAACCAATATGGCTTTACAGAATTATAATCATTAGAATATGAATCAGAAGTATAAAATTTGCAAAAAACGTTGGTAATTTTGAATTTCGCGGGCTACCTTAGCGCATCCACCTTAAACCAGATTATTTAAACTAGATTAAACCACAGAGTACACTGAATACACATAAATCAACTACATTTACTTTATTTTATGCTAAAATTGTGGTGTACTTGTACGTACGGATAATAACATAACGCAAATGTTCACTCTTTTCGTTCAATATGGTAATTTATTCCTGGCAATATTGTTTAAAGTCTTCTTTAACTAAAGTGGCATTAAAAATGTCTAATGCCATCTAAAATTTGTTTGTGCAACTTCATTAAAGTAATGAATTTATTAGCGATAATGCTGCTTTATGTAATGAAGTGTTAATGGTGAGCTTTCTGCAACTGAGTGTTAGTCATAACAATGTGACATGCAAACATTTGGGTTTATAAATAAGTAGTCATAATTATTGTCACCTACACACAAACTTAAACTCACGCATAATCATTTTTTTATAGTTATAATCAGAAATATTTTTACATTATTAGATTAAAAAAAAAAAAAACTTAGATTCTTATTAATGTCAGAGGTAATTATAATTATTATTTATTTTTAAATCTCTCTCGAAGCTTCGATTCTTCGTCACGTAACGATTCGGATGAGATCTGATAGAAGCTCTCCAGAGTACGGATGGAGGAGGTCTTGAGCGCACTGATCAGATAAGCCATTTACACGAAAAAGTATGTAGAGATCTGAGTGTTCGGATTTCTATACATTTTGATAGTATTTTTTTAGGTTTTTTGTTTCATGAACAACTCAATACTCAATATATTTATTGCTTCCACATGTGAACTTAGGTGGTAGGTTTTACAAATATGATCATTGTGGACCCTGTCGGGCACAGCAAAAAGTAGGAGAGAGGAAGAGGGCTTTGATTTGACTACTTAGTTGTTGTCATAAATATTGAATTATTTTATAAGAATCTCAGTAATTTAAAATTTGTCATTGAAATATTCATTTATATTATAATAGCATTTATTTATTAGAAATTGTTCCGGTATGAAATGCCGGTTTAATGAGTTGGGTTCCTGAAGCGCTCTAGAATTCCTGCACCCGTACTCTGGAGAGCTGCTATCAGATCTCATCCAAATCGTTACGTGACGGAGAACCGAGATTTCGAAATTACCTCGTTTGTATGAAAATGTTGCTCTGGGTACTTAGTTTTGACGGTAAGTGTATATTATATTATAACAATAATAGCTATTTTCATTCGAGGCCATTTTCAGATCTCAACTAACATTATTTCTTAAAATGGATACCAACATTGGATACCCACAGGATCTTTAAACATATAAATCTGTAACTTTTATGGTGTACATAATAAAGAGTATTCTATCCTATTCTATTATTTTCAAGAAGGCAAAATGTACCCATTTGGTTGATGGAAAAAAACTACGATGAAGTAGAAAACCTTCTATTCTCTCCTACTCAATAATGAAACACAAACATAATTATCGGTTCCCTACAAAATGGTTGAGCTGGATGGTGCTGATCCACGCGTCATGCTCGTGAACGGGCGCCGTCAGTTGTGCCTGGTCTTCTCCTATCTGCCAGGGCTTATTTGTAATATTTTATATTGTTTTTTAAATAATTTATATTTTTACATTGTTCTCACATATAGAAGCAACAAGAATAATGTACCCAGGATTTTGTAATATCTTGATTTAAAAGAGTGTCCTTAGAGTTTCTTGCCTATTCTTCTCCATAGAGATCTACGTTTTGGAATGGGCAAATAGCTTCAACTTTCTGACTAACTGACCGACTCTTTGACAATTCAAAAGTGCCTGTAATTGGTTTAATTGAAATAAATGCTTTGAGTTTGAGTTTGAGTATCTTCATACATACACTTGATACTCTACAAACACACACAAACTCTCTCACACATCACACCATCACACACTTCATGCTGATTATCTAAAAAAGGTACTCTTTGTTTTCTTTTTCACAATTTTCTTGTTTATAACCAACGACATACCTAATGATTTTTATAATAGAGGAACACTGACTCCCAAATCACAGGTATAAACCTAGTTTGGGAGCCACGAGACCTATGTTTGAGACAATACTTCTGTATGTTGTATTAGTAAATGTAATGCCTGTAACAATGTTGTCACTTTTTTTAAATAAAGAACTTTTTTGTTTTTTTTTATCATAGCAATACAAAAACAACAACAAAATAGCAGAAAAGTTGGGGTCCGAAACCATTATCCAAGCAGAAAATCTGTACCAATAAAACGAACTTTATAATCCGCATTAAAAACGAATTTGCCGATAACCGACGTCATTTTGCCATAGTTATGCGCGTTCTCGTTAAAACCTGCAAGAATTCTCGCCTCATTTACCACTGACGGGCGTAGTGCCGTCTGAGTGCGGCCAAATGTATGGAGAAAATATTACGCGATCTATTTTAAAACGTTCGCATTTGAGACGTGACTTAGTGGGGTTTAGACGGGCCACTAACACTTGGTTTTTAAACGACGATGGCTTATAAACTTACGGCCCAATAACTTATATATCACCAGTTTCGGCCTACTGGAGATATAAAAATATATCTATCGATGGTTTTAACGTCCCAATAATCTAGGAATCATACCGGCCTACGCTATCTACTGATGGGAGGGTGTATCGCCTACAACAGATATCTCTTTGTATGGAAATGCCAAAAGTATGCGTCCCAATATACGACTTGTTTGACAGGACAGTACAACAGATGGCAGATTTGGCTATTCCCCGAATCGCAGGGATAAACGTAAAGTAGCCAAGCTAAAATTAACTCTTTAGTACTTGCAATAATGATCATAGATGTTTTTTATATTTAAAGTAATAAAAAAAAATTGAAATTCAATTATCTCGAAAACGGTGCGCCCTAGGCAAAAAATAACAGAAATTTAACCCCCCCCCCTTACTAACTCCCCCCGTGCAAGCAACATTTCAACATGAATAGTTAAAAAATAAAATAACATTAATGCGCTAAGGTAGCCCGCGAAATCCAAATTTTATTACGATTTTTGCAATTTGCAGGTCAGTAACAGGTTGTATTTTGATTCGCGGCCATAACAAATATGGCTCTACAGAATTATATCTTAATCCAGTAACTTATTTAGAAGTAAGAAACAAAGAAGTTTTAATATAACCCTAATTACATATTTGTTGTTTTTTAAAGTGATGTTGGTTGTAATGGTACGCACGGGAGGGTGAAGTAGAGAAACCTACTTATTGTTTTCGTTAGATAGATAGCCTTTATCAATGATTGTGAGACGCCATCCGAGCATAGATATAATTATACTGTATATCATCAATAGCGATCTGTCTTTAACTGAAAATAAGTTATTGGGTTCGGCCGTTAAAGTAGTTACCTTATCTATTCTTACAAATGCTCTCATTAAAATCACACATACAGCATTTTTGTGACTTGCAAGTTGTATTTCTGAACAAGCGTTGACTGGAAAACAATGGATGCGTTGTGTGTTCCGTGTTCCACAAAAATATATACAGTTTAACACCATGACATGACAAAACAGGTCAAAACTGCCTGACGTGTGAGTGACGTTTATCGCCACTAGCTGCCGCTCTCAACGAGTTTCACATCCTTCAACACGGGACATAAACTCATGTGTTCAATGTGAATGGTGATTTTTTTTACACAAATAATCGCTCCAATGCTTATTCTGTCTTTGTATCTCGGATGTCTTCCAGTGGGACAGTGATGGCAAGAAAATTAAAGAGCCCGTCAACTTTTTGTCGCTTGAAAGTGGTGCGTCTGAAACTCTGAACAAACACTAAAGAAGCAGGAAGGTAGCACTCTTAATATAGTCGGGTTATAACATAATTTTCCTCGGTATTTTGATTTCGGTAAACGTCGCAAGCATGTAAATGAAGGTACGATACGTAGGGTCAACCGTAAGTCAGAAGTAATACTTTTGAACTACGAAAGCTGCCCTTACTGCCGGGAAATAAAAGTGCTTTCAATGTCAAATTGTATCCGTGGGTGTGCGATTGGCTGTACTACTAATATTAAGACTTATTTATTAAAATATCAGTCACCTCAGCATTATTGCCCGCCTAGAACCACTGGAAGACTACTTTGTTGATCTTGTTCCTGTCTAGGTCTACGTAGGTACTGATGCAGGGCACCGCTGAGAAGATGCCTCGACGTATGTCTGAAATGTGATTGTCTTGGATAAACATCTGAAAGGAGATGGAAATAATTGTAATTTCTAACGTGTATGTTAGTCATAAGTTAGAAGAGAGGACAAAAAATCACTTCTACGAGGTGAAGTTAAATAATGTAGCGAAAAAAAAAATAAAAAAAAAAAGGTAGCGAATCTCTAGAGACGTGATGGGTTGATGGATTTTGCATAATATAGACAAATGATTTGATGTTTTTTTATGGTCAACGACCTTAGTGTAGTGTAGCGTAGTATAGCTGCTTGAAGTTTGAGTTTAAAAAATAATGTTTTTTTGTTTCATCGTGTTTGAATACCCATACTCATAACGTCTGTGAAATTTACATTTTTTTTTTCATTTATATATTTATCGACTTTTGTATAGACAAGAAAGAAAGAAAAAAGAAAGAAAATTTGTTTATTCTGCCCAAACAAAACGCACATTTCAACAAATATAAACATAATTAAAATACACACATACAAAGTAGCCAAAACCCTCGTATCCAATACACTCAAAAATTTTGACAATCATTTCCATTGGTTGCGATTGGTTGATGTCAGGGCCAGGGACCAAAGACAATTTATAATGCGTTTACTAATAGATTATAATGTCTATTTAGCTAATCTGTTTTTGTGGTACTGGCAAACCCAAAATGACAACCAGTGATGACAACAAAGTCAACATTCAACAAACAAACAAACTTGAATCGAAACATAAACAAAATGCAGGTTGAAGAAGTTTTACTTTTATGGCAATGGTGAATAGATTAAACGGAATCCACCCGTTATGTTTCCTTATTATTAGGGCCATGCTAAAGAAGAGTTTTCTGCCAGCCATGAAAGTACGCACGTTGAGGGAGTGATTGTAATCGTTCAGAATGCTCATAGCTTTTTTCACTGAGGTACCTTGAAAATTCATGGAAAATTCAACTGAGTGAATACAAATATGTTTTCTTTCACCGTTATAAGAGCATTGATGATGAAATAAATTACACATAGTAAAGTGCTTGGCTGGCTTCAAGCGTGCGACCCCGACTCGACCACCACCATCTCTCATCAGTTTTAATAAAAATAAAATCCGAATCACGCAGTAAAATATAACAGTATTATACATTCAGAGGGCCCTGTATACGGCTAAAGTAATTGTTATACAGAATTAATGTAACACCCTTTACCTATGAACATCCGTAGGGATCACGTACATGGAATATTGAATTAAATTCTCCATTCAATTAATTAATTTGATGGCATGTTACGTTATTGCGTTTGATTTCGTTTGTGGTATTTACTGTTTATATTTTAACAGCAAAATATTAAACGAAAGGTAAATGTTAATACCGAATTTTGTGTATTTTGATGCTTTACCTTTCTGGGACGGAACATTTATATATCCCTAGAAGCCTAATCTAATTTGGAGGTCAGAGAGACAGCGATGTGGATGAATTTTTCGACGCATTATTTTAGTTTGTAGATAGTTTTAGTAAGGATATAATTTAGTTATCTCTGTTAATTAATTAGTTATAAGTTTTTATATACGTAGACTATATTTTAATTCTACGTACAAATAAATAAACATTTTAGTGACTACATTACCGGTGGTTGAACCCCCCATTTTGAACGGCTTTTCCGACGATACCCCACACTATGGCATAGAGGAGAAAAATAAATATCATCCCTACTTTACGCACAAGGAAGGTACCCTATAATTGTATTTTTTAAAGATTTTATTTTACTATTTTGTCGGCGTGATTAATAAAACCATGCCAAATTACAGCTTTCTAGTACTAAGGGTGTCTGAGCTAAGCCGGGTAAAGACAGAAAGACAGATAGATATATAGCGAAACTAAAAGGGTTCCTTGTGAACTACGGAACCCTAAAAATGGCGGGACTTACCTTAGCGACACACACCATCGGCCACAGTTGGCTAAAGAGCAAGAAGTGCTAACTTCAACCATTAGAAAAAGATCCGGCAGTCCAGCATGGCGATTATAGCAACAACCCGTCGACGTCTTTCGGCTGAAACATTATAATTAAATAAAATAAATAAAAAGGTTTATCTCAGAAACTTGTACAACTTTTACAGTAAATCTTACATAGGGACCTCCTTTTAAGTAAAAGAAATACCTGAGCTAGGAGATCCCGCTCTCCAATGACAAAATAATTAATTGGTGAAAGTGGTGTACGCTATCAAAATATAATATAAACAACAAAAAGAAAAATAAAATAAAAAAATAAAACAAGTAAAATCCCAAATTAAACAAGACAAGACTTGAACTATAACTACATAAAAATAACAATAAAAACTTAGAGATATATCCTAAAATAGTATGTGTGTGTGTGTGTGTTCGAGGGTGCGTTCGTGTGTGTGTGTGCATATGTATGTGTGTGTATCTTTTCAACTCATATTGACGATGCTTGCAGCAATAATTCAATGTCATCATAGGTCTTCAGTTTTAGACATTGAACTATTGCGTTTTTGCAGTCTTTCGTAGTCATTGGATGTATGTTAATTATTTTATTGATTTTATTATAAAGGACAGCGGAACTTATAATAAATTGTCTTTTGGCATATGTAGTTTTAACGAATTTGACTGGTGCAACACTGTATTTTCGTCTTATTTCCTGATGGTGAGGATCATAGGGCAGAACTTTGTGTAATTTTAAGACAGTAAGTAGTACTTACGTATAACTTTCTGACTGTGAGAATACCGCTAAGGGAGTATAATTCATCACATGACCTTGATAAGAGATCTCTGATTATATAATTAGGATTCCCACTTCAGGACACACAAGAAAACTTTTTATACATCCTTAAGGACCTAATTACTTACTTCCAGACCCCAAAATTGCCACAAAGCTCAATAATAACACCAGCCTGCTACTGTCCCACTGCTGGGCAAAGACACGAGTCTTGATCACCACGCTTGCTCAAGACGGCTTGGTGATTTCATAACACAAATTACTTTAAAAGGAGATGGCCAAAAATTGTTAAGACCGTCCAACGTCCAATATATCAATAAAACAAACACGTTTTTAATTTACCCTTGTAACGTTTACCAAGTTTTAATCGTACATAAGACAATTACTTAGGAAGAGTAATGATCGTGCCGCGGTAAGCTAGCAAGATTAATTGAGAGAGAGCACAATAAAAAGCCTCCTCGATCCCTATTTGTATTAGTGCAGGTGCTACTAATATGATTATGTAGTTCGTGGGTCGGCGTCCCCTTGAATTATAGATAGGAAGATATTAATTTGATGTATGGAGAAGGTAGTTGGTTGGTTGGTATTTATCTGTTTCTTGTTGGAGTAAGAAATAAAGGGAAAAATGTGTTTTTGTTTTGCGTCCAACTCAGAAACAAAACTAAAAATATTCATGCTCTTATGATCCATGCCTTGAGGTAGGGTTTGCGCCCTCACGCCCCTAGTCACCGCAGGAGACGCCCCGGGCGTCGGGAGTCGCAAGCCGATTTCCGGCCACCGTAGGCGCGGCCTTGCGGACGTTGAGCGATGGGTAGCTCGCTGTCCGATAAGGACCAGGCCCAGGTCGACGGCGCGTTGTGTTCCACGCGTGCCTCAAAGAGATGTCAGCACGAATTGACGGGGTCCATTAGGGCCAATGCCTGCCAGGGTTGCGAGTTTGTCTGAAAGGGATATCGTGGCCCTGGCACACAGGCAAATTAAGGAACCCGGGTGGGTTTTAGTCAGTAAAAGTCTGACACGCCCTCCCGCTCCGCCCAGAGCGGGAGAAGTTATTTGATAATTTCCCACCTAGAAAAAATAAATCCCTTTTGTAAAAGCTACGTGATCTTTATCAGGTATTTATCACGCAGTAACATAAACCGCAAAATCTTAAAGAGCTTATTAATCCTTTAATTCTAAATCTATCTTTTATCTATTTACTCTAATATTATAGAGCACTTTCTTTATTTGTTGTTTGTTTGAACGAGCTATTTTTGCAATTGATAGCGCAATTCTTGAGGAAGGTTATAGGGTATTTAACTTCACGCTACGACCGCTACTTAGAGGGCAGAGAAAAAAGAAAAAAAAATCAGAAAGAACGCTAAGCGAAAACGAAGTAATAGCGCGGGCGGGCGATGCAATGGGTCGGGGTCCTAAATTTCACGCGGACGAAGTCGTGGACAGAAGCTAGTATGACATATTATTTAAAATAAAATAAACAAGATGACAGGGACCTGTTTACTCACGTCCTCGCAACTGTTTAGTGAAACATGCCAGCAGCCAGGGAAAAAATAACTCGGCCCATTAACCAGGACGAAATATTGCTAACCTAACCGATGTGACATGATGTAGATGTTGCATTTAACCCCACTCCACTCGGGGCTTGGCGAAGATTGGTGCCATAATAGTACGGCTGAAAAAAAAACATCATTTGTAACGATAAGTACGTAGATATAAACATAATAACATAACGCCATCTTGCCTGTATTTCCCACAGGAGCAGGCAGTTGTTTTTTTTTTTTTTTTTAATAACGTTGCCCCACACTAGGAATTTCTCCTATATTGTGGGTGCGTTTATAAACATTTAAACTCACATACACAAACAGCCAGATCCGGAACAACTACTTGGAGATCATACAAATATTTGTTCCGTGCGGGAATCGAACCCGCAACACGCAGCGCAGCAGTCAATCGCTTAACCACTGCACCAACCGTGTCGTCAAACCTTGAGCTGGCCTAGCGCATTAGGTACGGAGTTTTAATTGAATGCGAGTCCAGCTTATTACCACTATCGTGCAGCATATTATACTTCCCATGTAATAAGAGGGGGGGGGGGGGCTACTACCATAAACCGGGCAGAAATACAGACTCCATGCTGCTACTGAGAAATAATATTTGGAAAACAATATAGTACTACTCTACCTGGGGATCGAACCTTCCACCCCACTTGTAACCATCGTGGCAGTCTAGGTAGAATAGAAACAAAAACCGGTCATGAGCGAGTCGGACTCGCGCACCGAGGGTTCCGGACGTATATATGATGTTGATGATTTCTGAAAAACTGTCCTATTTAGAGACATCGTTTTATTTTTACTGTGATCTTTACATACACTCCTATCTCATAGAATTATTTCAGATTTTTATCTATGCAAACTTCGGAGATAAGGGGGAAATGGTATTTTTTTTTACATTTTTCGTCAAAAGTCGGAAACTATGCTGCCAAAAACAAAAGAAAAAAATGTTTGAGAATTTGCAAACAGCGTTCTTTCATATGATACCCTACATGCCCTAATAGCCTCACTTAAAAATTTTATGACTCCCTTTTAAGAGTCTCTTTTGCAAAAAATAATTATTTATTTAAATTTTTTACCATTTTGGTACGGAACCCTAAAAACAAAAACAAAAAAGAAATTATATGTTTTGTGCTGTGAAAATTTTACTTGATAAGTTTATTCCATCGTTGGCAAGGTATCTAATATCTATCTATATTCATAAAAACGTTTCATGCCGTATAATATTTCAAGCAGCCAACAAGTAAAAGAACACAAGTGCTACACAACATCAAAGGGAATGTATTTTCGAATCAATTGGTGTCAGAAATAATTCACAAGTTATGTTATATTACTTGCCGATCAACTTAGGGTAACTTAACGCGTTTGCTTTGTTCAACCTTCTAACTTATACTTACGCGAATAATATAGCCATACTATCGCTATTTTTCTTTTGTGGAAGTTTATTTGTACGGTTATAATTATGTGAGAAAACTGAAATTAAAGTAAAGATAAAATAAGTTAAAAGTAATCTGTAACTTCACCCACTTTGTACCCTACAATTTGGAACAGAATAATTCTGATATTTGCAGCAGAATGTCCATGGTAGCAGTAGACAATGCATAAATAAGACAATTTGATAATTCTGTGCCTTAGAAGCATATAACTGTAAGCACCAAAATTCACACTTTACAGGAGAAGGTTTTTTCTCAATAATAACTGACAATATTGACTTTAAGGAGCTTGTGAAATAGAATGTACAGTCGCTAGCACATCAGGTTAAACGAAACTGTCAAATATCTCCAAATGATTTTCAACCTTAATTTTTTGATTATTAATTAGTTAAAATCGAATGAGACTACCCTATTCAATTTTCGCGATCTTATATCAGCTATAATGATATATAATCACTGCGCCGCGCGACGTGCACCACGTCATACAAATGAAAATGTAAAATCGAAAATGTAGCGGCAATACAGTGTTACTCCGTATAAACAGTAAAATTTTAAATTATATTAACGTGGTATTTTAATACAATCACTTAAAATATTATGCTTTAGATTATAAAACAACAAAAAAATAAAACGGCACTGTTTAGAAAAAAATATTTCTGCATTGGTCCAATAATATTTAATAAAATACCAGACAGCATATAAAGTGACACCCTTCAATAATTTAAAAATAAACTGAAGGCTTTTTTTATACAGCAGAGTTATTATTCGATAAGTGATTTTTTTAATGACCATAACTATGTGTAACATCTCTACATTTTAATATTATTGACATTATTTGATACACTTTAGTGCATGATCTGGACTTGTTAAAATAATTTATTAATTTATTGACTATTTCATAATTTTGCTCATGAGCTTATTGATGGTGACCTTGTTTGTTAAATTTTGCATGCCAAAACTCAGGCAGAATGTACGCGGCTCACTATATTTTTTTTAACAACTTTATTGTAGAGACGCAGATCAAGCTACTACAATCTGTCAAATTTCCTTAATAGATTTTCAACTTTATCGCTCTATCTTAAGGATCAAGGTTGATTGGGAAAATTTTACAATTTCGGGTATCTTGACCTGGTGGCGTCTGTATTCTATACGAATAAATGATTTGATTTGAATGTTTCTAGAAATTCATTATAATAAAATTTAGAGACTCTTGAAATAAAGTTAATTTTATTAGTTACAGTATTATGGCTTTGTAGAGACATACAATAGAAAAGTGTATAAAACTCAAAATCGTATAAAACGGAGTTATGCTTCTTAGGCACAGCATTATAAATTTAAAACCTTAAACTTTTTAACTATTAATTAATCACTGACAGGTACTATTAATCCTATTAATATTTTTCTTTCGAATACTGGGCTTTGGACTTGAATTAATTAGTATTAAACCTACAGAGTATTTTTTTTTTGTAATTCGCATTTTATTTGGGCAGAATAAACTAGTTTTCTTTCTTTTGAATGCATTATGACAAATTGACAATAGTCTCACCAGTCTCCTGGGCCCCAGTCTGCTATTTTTATAAATTCAGTCATTCCAACACGATCCCATTGTCATGCCATTGTCATTTTGCAAAAAGTTCGTAATCTGCTAAATTCATAATGGTCGATCAATGTTCTCGTAATAGAATTGTGTTATTATAATGGCATTGTCGTATTGCCATTATTATAAAATCCATTAGTAAAAATGTCATTAATTTATCATTATGTACGAGATTACCAATAAATGCAATTTCTTTCAATGTAGTGTCAGTGGCCGACCATTGGAAAGTCATAATGACGCCATTATAATAGTAGATTACCAAACTTGTCAAAATCAACAATTATGAAATCAATGATCGACCATTCTGACACTATTGTATAGCAGACTTGAGGCCCTGGACGAGATTTTCCAAGCAACATTACTACTACTAAACGACCACATAGGAGAGCAGCAAAATATCCACACGTATAAAAGGTAGGTACCCCACAGCCTCACCCGAGTTCCCCATAATTTCCTTTTATCAAATCAACGTCAAGCTTGCAACCTCTATCTCACGTCGCTCTCAATATTGGAGCCGTTCCAAATGGAGAAAACATTGTCTTAGCATCGGAACGACCTTACCTAAGTATAATATGGTTCCATAACAGTCGTCGCGGTTGTTATGACAAAGGGGTAAACAGAAGTATATGTCTATTTTCTATACGTGGCTAAGAGCTAAAAAGTGCTTCTAAGCCATAGATAGTATGAGTTTAATTATAAATTATGCAATGCAATGAACCGCAATTAATGAAGTTGCGGTACAAAGGCACCACCAAGAAAAAGACAGTTAAATAAAAAAAATACTTCTATAATTCGAATCATATCTCTACTCTACTCAATCAATTATTTACGTCATGTTAATTGTTCAGATTGAAAATATCAATCAATCAATCAATATCTTTATTGTGGATCATAGGTAGGCACATAATACAGGTCTTAAAAATAAATAAATTGTGATCAGCTATGTCCCGCCCTTAGGGCATACAATAGTTACACACAAATCAATAAACAATCAATTAAGTTTACTTTCACATTTGAATAACAGATTCAACTGATTCGCCCCCAGAATAATTATAGTCTCAGATTGGTGATTAAATAACATACCATTCACAAACTAATAATTAGGCGACTAGAATAAATTCAATTTTTTTGTAAATATTGACGTTCAAAAGTGCCTAATACGAGTATGTGCCTATTTGAAATAAACAATTTGACTTTGACTTTGAATCGCCTAGCAGATGTTTCTATAAAAGAAAACTTTGAATTTAAATTCTTCGCCAAATTCTCTCTGAAAAAAGTCGCGGAGCGTCTACTACCGGCTCATCCAATTTGGTTAATATTCGCCCTAAAATGTTATAGCTCATGGGGTTATATTGTTAAGCGTCTATAGATACGGGCGATGCATAGAAACGTGCATTTAAGAATACGAAACGGGTAATTCTGGTTGAATGTCGTAATCTGATGAAATTGTTGATTCGTTAATTTCCAAAGCGTTTCCAGAATTCTCATTGGGTTATTTTCAATGATGATTAGTAAATCCTGGCAGGGTTGCGAATGAAACTGTTTGCTTTTCAAAAGTAATTTGTAATTGTAATTTTAAAGAATGTAATTTTCCGTTGCACACGCTTTAAACAATATAATTATAATAAAATCTCTGCTGAGCAAAGGTAAGTACTTGACTCTCCAACAGTGAAATTAATGATTGATTGGCGAGATAATTGTCTTCTTATTCTTAGGTAAGTACTACTTTTTACTATTAGGTACATCTAATCCCTTGTCGATTCCAATTATGGGGTACAAAAATAAATAAAAATACGTCAGTCCTAATTACCCCATTTTGCCATTTATTGCCAAAATCTGCCAGTAAGCAAGTCTATACAGCCGCGAGCTTACTTCGCTCAGCCAACCGTTGGCGGTAAGTCTCTCCATACCGACGCAAACTTACTTCGCTCAGCCGACCGTTGGCGGTAAGTCTCTCCATACCGACGCAAACTACCCGAAAATCCTCTAAATGCCCATCATATCGCAACCCTGACGACACCATAAAAGTAAATTACGTGACATACTCATCCCGAAGCTGGTCTTTTGTCGTTCCAGATTTATCTCCAACATTAGCCCAAGACACACGAAGATAAAACTTAGTTTACGACCATTCACCACTATATTTGGACGATATTCCTTTTGATACGCGATGTTATTTGTCGAGCATTCAGAGTAGCCATTTATTGGTGAATCTAAATTAGGGTAATAAGGTAGGAGGTATATGAGTCAAGTGTTTTGTTAGACGTCGTAATTTCTTGTGAAGATTCTGCGTGTGATAAAAATGTGTTATATGTATATATATGTTTAATTTCCCAAGAACAATGGAACAACATATTTCACTAAAATATTTCTTTGTTTTTTACGCGTCATCTAAAAGATCTAATAGGAGGTGGCAAAGCCGCGTGCTCTTTTTGAAGAAAGGATACATAAATCAATGTCTATCAATCTGTCAGTAGACGAAGACAGGTGTTGCTCCCAAATACTGATTGTAGTCTTACCTTTTTTTCTAAAATATACTGATGTAATGTCAATGTTTTATTGGCCCTTCGAAACGGTTAGATTAGGAAACTATACATACATTGATTTATGCAATATTTGTAATAAAACAATTTCAAATTCAACTTCATTACACGAACTAAAGTTATGCACTCCGGAACTACTTACTTTAATTTGAATCGATTCATTCAAACGAAAAAATTAACTTGCAGCTCAGTTTCAAATTGCAACCGTTTTTCCTCTCGACTCCATATACATCAAATGAGGAACAGATGTTTTCAAACAATCTCCAAACTAGTCCGCATAAGTCAATGAGTGTCTGTGGAGCAAAGGACCAATTACCCCTCCCCCTACCCCGTGCCGCACAAGCCAAGCAAGCAAGTGGTGCATTCTGTAAAAGTTTCCTCTAAAAGGCTGATTAACTAAATAAGCTACCGCTGAAGTCAATTACGGAGTTGGTTCAGATAATTTGTATAAAGTTTGGAGGTAACAATGTTATGTAGGTGCTTATTAGTGTTCCAGTTTAAGAACTGTGCTTCTGTGTACGGAAGATGTAAGTTTGTAAGTTTTACGCAATCTGTGCAGTTGGTGAAGAAAATTAATATGGTGTGTAAGCTTTAAGCGTACCTATTTAAAGCTACAATTACCGCAGCAACATTTTACATACAAATACATCCCCAATTAAACTGGCATCATTGTATTGCACTTACACTCACGTATTTTGTTACGGTGCGTCCCACAAAAATGTATGAAGTTGTCCGATGCAAATTTAATGGACTATCAAGTTTACAGTCACGCACGTAAAGCACCAACTTTATTGTAGCTTTTACAACGCTTTTGGTGATTTCATCTGCACTCCAGTGTACGCGGTTTGCTCGTTTTTATATGTCCAGTTAATGTGAACTAATGTGTACGATTATGTTGACGTTTTGGGGAGTGGGCTTATTTTTCGTGTTTCAAGGCTTATCCCTCTCTCGTGTTGGTTTGTGTCAGCTGTACTTAATGTACCCGGAAAATTGACAAAATAAACTAAGAGATATACGAAATACAGCACAGTACCCGGGTGGCCGTTGAAATGGCACGTGCAATTTAATAAAAAAATTGCAAAAGAGAACAAAACAAAAAATCTTAAGAAATAAAAAATACGAGCATGATACGTTACCTAAAGTTCGTTTTTTATTAATGCCAGATACTAATTTGACAGGTGCAACTGTCAAACTCCAAATTGAAAAAACGAACAATAATTATTCGAAATGTCAAATTAGTCTCTGGGATTAAAAAACGAACTTTAGGTAACGTTCACTCCGCCAAGAAATAAATGTTAATAAAACACAAAGTTAAACTTTAATTTTAACGAAAAGACAGCGGTCGTAACAAAAGGAATACCTGATCGATTCAACGAAACGGTCATCAGTCCATAATAAATTCTATCTCTACTAAAGCTACTCAATTCAAAAGGACGTCGTCAGTGTAAAAACGAAGTTGAGGTAAAAGATTTGGCGAATACTTAATGTTTAAATTAAACTTTTTCGACCCCGAGGTTAAAGCAAAATCAAATTTTTAACAAAAATAGTAGTCTTCCATTAGACGTCACCGACGATGTGTTGGGGTGGTACAAGATAAAGGTGAAAGCGGAATTTTCTTTGTTTCTTCTTATTTGTCCAAAAATGTATAACATGATATATGATGAAGCACATATAGATGGAAACATAATTTTACCGGACCAACATGTTTTGCATCACTCTGCGTACAAAATGTTAATAATTATGTTATTAATTAAGTTTGTATTTATAAATCAATTATTAATGACAATTTCATATATAAAATTAAAGTTAGTGCAAAATATAACTAATATTATAAATACGCCTAAACTACTGCACCGATCATCCTGAAATTTTGTATATGTGTTGTCAGGCCTACAGAAACGGACATAAGGTACCTTTCATCCCGAAAAAAAGTACTGTTCCCGAAGAAAACAACAATAACGTTCTTATGATAATAGATGGCGCCACGTGTCTTTCGAATCATTATTGAATTATATTATGGGACAAGCAGAGTACAACCTAAAATGATTTTCTTATTCTAAATTAACGCGAGCGAAGCCGCCAGCAAAACCTAGTTCAATATACAATCAGAGTTAGTACAAAGTGTAGTCAATATCATCACCATCTTTATCATTTACAATTCACCTGCTGCTTACAATAAGTCTCTCGCTTATCTATTATACTGGGCCAAGATAAACTAGCTGGAGAAACTTCGCAGAGCTGATGGGTTCATCTCTAATGACGATGACCGATTTTCTAAACTCACAATTTCATGAACTACACTACCAGCGACGTTTGACCACATTTTCAGAAAAGCAATATTTACTAGAAATTATGAGTTTAGAAAGTAATTTTTAGGGTTCCGTACCCAAAGGGTAAAACGGGAACTCTACTAAGGCTCTGCCGTCTGTCTGTCTGTCTCTCTGTCCGTCTGTCACCAGGCTGTATCTCATGAACCGTGATAGTTTGACAGTTGAAATTTTCACAGATGATGTATTTTTGTTGCCGCTATAACAACAAATACTATAAAACAGAATGACATAAATATTAATGGGGCTCCCATACAACAAACGTGATTTTTTTGCTCGTTTTTGCTCGATATTGATAACGCCAGCAGGCAGACGCTTGAAATATTCACAGAATATTTAGTTATATATTCACTTTAAAAATAAATAATTAAAATAAAACAAATATTTAAGGGGGGCTCCCATACAACAAACGTGA
Organism: Tiliacea aurago; assembly: GCA_948098905.1. Lineage (NCBI taxonomy): Eukaryota > Metazoa > Arthropoda > Insecta > Lepidoptera > Noctuidae > Tiliacea > Tiliacea aurago. The sequence continues at coordinate 29,094,353 of OX402578.1, forward strand.
TTTTTTTGACATTTTTATAGATAATTGGTACGGAACCCTTCGTGCGTGAGTCCGACTCGCACTTGGCCGGTTTATTTATCGTCATTAGATGTCGATACCCATCACGTTACGCTAAATTTATTTGAACTTGTAATTATGGTATTAAGTATATCAGTAAATAAACTATTCGGAGGACTTCTCAATATTCGGAGAATTAAAACCACTTTGCTGACAGACAAATAATGACCACAAAACTATTCAGAGGACTTCTCAAGATTCGGAGAATTAAAACCACTTTGCTGACAGACCACAGTATTCTTATATAATTACCACAGCATTTAACTCAAACTCAATGCATTTATTTCAATTCAACCATTTACAGGCACTTTTGAGTTGTTCTTCATTCATGTCAGCCATTCTTACATAGTTCGTGCCTGAGTAGAACAATCAGCAATATACATAATCAAATCAAAGCATTTATTTGCTTGAATATGGATACTTCAGGTGATACATACAACAAAAGTTCTATAAACCTTATCCTACCTAAACAGGTATGCAAATATCTATTAAAATAAAAATATTTCTAACAATAATCTTTCATTTAACTATTACAAATATTAATATCAGATTTAGATATTCAGCCTATAATTTTCCCACTGCTGGGACATCTCGTCATCTCTTCGTGAGGGAGTGTTCTGTAATCCAAAACGCGTTTTTTTTTTTTTTGTTTTGGCAGGTGTGGGAAATCCTCATGGACGCCCAGACTGTTTCACTGGTGAGCCAGTCTGGGCAGTGCCGGACTCTTACCGGCTAAAACCACACTCCTGCCCCACCTAGTGTCCCTCTGACATAGTCAGAGACCTTTTAATTGAAGTTTGTTAAATTTTTAATGCATTTACTCTATTTGTTTTACTTATTTTTTAAAGGTTTTTCTAATTTAAATATAAATCTTTGTTTTTAGTATATATTTCTTCATTTGATCATTTGTATCCTATTTAAAATCTATTTATTGGTTCTATGCTTTGTCTATATATAAATTTATGTATTAAAAGCATAGCTTTATATATCTTTGTTTCTATTAATAACCTTTGTTGCTATTACTTTGCAGTATTCCATAAAAGTTTTTTGCTTGTCATTATTTTACTGATGTTTTCCTTGTTTATGACCACGTCCATTTTAAATTCAGCATTGAATCGCTCCGTTCCGTACGCAGGGCACTCAGTCAAAACGTGGTAGACAGATTCTAGTGCATCCGGCTCACAGATGCACGATGGGCTCCCCTTACATTTAAAGCGATGCAGGTATTCTGAAAACCCACCGTGCCCGGTCAAGATCTGTGTAATCACTCCGGTCGGCTTTATTTTGCTGATTGTCCTGAAGGCATCGATCGCATCTGGGAGGAACATTTTAGTGACTGAGGCTGTTTCGCCGTTCTTATATCTCCGGTTCCCTCTTTGCGCTTGAGGATTTCCCTCGTGGCTACGCATATGGCCAGGAGTTCCGCCCGGTAGACCGTACAGCACGACGGCAAGCTAAGTTTTATGGACTTGGTCTCGGCATCGCTGTACCAAAGTGACAGCGCCGCTCCGACCTTGCCCTCGATGTTGCTGCCGTCGGTGAAGAGCCGGACCGCCTGGCTGTTATCGGCGTCTACGTGAGACTGGTCCTCCAGGCTCACGAACCCCATGGCCATATGTTTCGCCGGATGTGGAGTCTCTGCAAATGCTACCACACGCTCCACTTCCCTGCCCGCCAAGGCTGGCTGGGGCATCCCCCTCTTTGCCTCATACAGAGCGGCTGCTTCCTGTATTCGGAGGTCGAGTGGGCCAGTGCGGGTTGGTAGATGTCACGTGTCTTTGAATGTTTGGGTGTAGGACATGCCGGTTTACTCACGATGTTTTCCTTCACTGTTTTTATAGCAGTGGTGATGAAATTATTGACACAAAGTAAAGCGCCTGCCTGGGTTCTAACCCACGACCTACAACTAGTAAGTCGGGAAAATTTCCACTGGGCCACCACTGCTCCCTCCTGCTCAATTAGCAATATCACACACGTTTAATTCGATACCACATCTGTAGGTAACCATTTGATCATTTTAAAAGGTTTTCTGTATTCATCGCTGTTCAACCAGCACAGAGACCGCTCCCCAACAAAATGAGGTTCGTAATAAAATTTCTGTACACAACGTAAGCGGTTTATGAGTTTCCTATTTAGCTCTGCTGTTGTATTGGAATTGAATTTTTTCCCTTTCTTCCACCTGAGCGTTCTGTTTGCGCCAATTGTTGCCCCCTTGTGCCTCAATTTGTTTTGCCTAAGTATCTGCCACGGATAAGTTAGTTACTGGAGTGTTCCTAAGCTTCTGAATCCCGACGATGATTGTCACCTTATTGACCCATAGATAAGATAAGATAAGATATTTATGTCGCAAATATGGGTACAAAAACACAGTGACATAAAAACTAGAGGTTTAATGCTTGGCACACTACGCTTCCTCTCAATTTCTGAAAATGTGATCAAGTTAGATTTAACTTGATCAGATCTCACAATCGTAAATATCACAACAGCTAACACAACATTTTATTGATTATTAAAATTGTATGTTAGCTGTTGTGATATTAACGATTTATTTAGAACTAGATTTTGCCCGCGGCTTCGCTCGCGTTAATTTAGAATTTGACAATCATTTCGGGTTGTACTCTGCTTGTAATAATAAAGGGTTGTAATTAAATTGTAGATGTATTATTATTTTAAAGTGCTATTAAACACATCCCATAATAAAATTCAATTATGATTCGAAAGACACGTGGCGCCATCTAGTATCATAAGAAAGTTATTGTTGTTTTCCTCGGGAACAGTACTCTTTTTCGGGATGAAAGGTACCCTATGTCCGTTTTTGTACACCTGACAACGTATATGCAAAATTTCAGGATGATCGGTTCAATGGTTTATGCGTGAAAAGGTAACAAACAAACAAACAAACTTACTTTCGCATTTATAATAGAATTAGGAAGTTAGGATTAGGATTTCTATTCAAATGATGAACCTAATACCTAATTTGACAACCAACAGATTTTGATTTGGTGCCTCTTCGATCGATGCACGCAAATAATATTGGAAGGTATATTAAGAAAATCATATCACGCGCTTAATTTTTCAAGGTTTACCTATCAATAAAATTCTATCATGAAATTATGCAGGTGTTATACATTTGCGTCGTTGCGCGTTCTTCATACATTAGCACTCCATTGTTAACTTGCCTGTGGCACATAGCTGACTTTATTGGATCCGCGATAGAAATGTCTTGTCGAGTGTTCTTAAGACCGTTTTTATTGGTTTACGTCCTATTGAACGTTTAATACATTGTCCCATGAAATGTAAATATTGCTGCTAAGTTTGAAGGCATATCATATCGGCGCGACTAGTCGCGCGACGCGACACGACACAAAGGCACCGCTCGTCCTGCGACACGCGGGGCCTTTGTGCCGTGTCGCGCCGGTATGTAGAAGCCTTGAAGCTGTTTTTATTTACACAACATTGTTACTATATTGTTAGGTAGGTACAACTTTTCAAAAGATAACAAAGACAATATTTTACTGTAACCTAGAACTGAAACTAGTACCTACCTACCTACATAGTATTTTGTACCCTACAGCAATCTTATCAAAATACTAAGGTAGGTAGGTACTTTACCTACTAGCATTCGTGTAAAGTTAAATTATTATAAAAAAATACGCCATTCTCTTGTAACTGAACTACAATATGTAACAAAAACCCTGTTGTTCCTTCTACCTACGTTTTAAGAATCGGTATACATACGTAATAAAGCAAGTCATTTATAAAAACTGTTCAACAAAAATAAATATTTATTTATGAATATTTGTAATGTTTAACTGATTTCTAACCTCTTTTATTCTTTGATTTTGACTTCTCGACTAGTCAATGCTTAATTTTTTTAAATTATAATTCCACCAATGTTGTGCTTGTAGGTAAATGTATACGTCCCTAAAAGGAACAACAGGGTTTTTGTTACATTCTGTATAAACTAACAACCGAAACTCTCTAATTCACTCTCTTCAATTTCGCCCGGTTTACCTAAAGAAACTTCCTATCAAGATGCCAAACGAATGTACCTTGCCTTACATACATCATATTTAACAGTTGTTTTTACCGGTAACATAAATATTTAGAGCGATAAGTAGCGGCCAATTAAGGTTAAACTTATCATAGGAACAGTGAACTGTAGTTAGTAGAACCTTATCTACGTCACCGATCTAGGGTTATACTGGTTGGACATTGTGACATAATTTAGATGTTACTCGCGAATCTGAGAAAAAATAGATTTTATACGTTACACCTGTGGACCAACTATTAAGATTATTATATACTATTAGACACGAGCCTTAGAGACGATAAAAGTAGATTTACTGCAATAACTACCTATTGTTGTAGGTAACATACCTGGCGAAATGTGGCTGTACTATTGTTGTAGGTAACATACCTGGCGAAATGTGGCTGTACTATTGTTGTAGGTAACATACCTGGCGAAATGTGGCTGTACTATTGTTGTAGGTAACATACCTGGCGAAATGTGGCTGTACTATTGTTGTAGGTAACATACCTGGCGAAATGTGGCTGTACTATTGTTGTAGGTAACATACCTGGCGAAATGTGGCTGTACTATTGTTGTAGGTAATATACCTGGCGAAATGTGGCTGTACTATTGTTGTAGGTAACATACCTGGCAAAATGTGGCTGTACTATTGTTGTAGGTAACATACCTGGCGAAATGTGGCTGTACTTTAGGTACACCTCTGCCTAACCCTTCGGGGAAACAAGGTTTGATGTTAAGGCTCGTGCAGACTGGGGCGATATCGCAGGCGCGACAAGGGTCGCGTTGCCTGTCGCGCCCGCCATATTGCGCTAGTCTGCACGAGCGTTTATGTGTTAATGCAGGTACTTACCTACTATTGACGTGTAAAAGTGTTTGTATTAACCTAATTACAGAAATAATAATCATTTATCGTTTATATGAATGCTCAGTTTCTCACTTTGTATGATCAATGCTGCATTATGATCAAAAATGTTCAACCTTTTAGTTCTTGGGCAACATGTTTTTACATTACCTTTATAACTTCATTAGTACCTCTAAAAACGAAACGAAGAAGATGAAAAACATAATTATGTCATGTAACATTCCCGTTCCTCATTGTAACTTTGTCCTCGTGTCCAACTCAACTGTAAACTCACGTAAAAAGTATTTCATACCAACATCCGGTGAGGTCGACGTTCGGCCGGAAACGGTAATCGGCCGCCGGAAGTGGCCCCGCTGTTTATTGTTGACTGCGAGTCCTGCTTGCACCACAATTGGAGCCTTACGCCGCAATCATACGACTTCAATTCACTGTAATGATAGAGTGCACTCGGTACTCACAAGTAGTTATTGTTTAACTTTTGTTCTGTAATGGTTCCTTGATTTAGATTGTATTTTTGTGTAATTGTATGTTGATTGGGATCAAATAGGAGAATATTAGGCCCGTATAGTTTCTGTAAATGCGGATCTTAGAGCAATCTGCATAAATCAGGAAACAAAAAAACACTTCAATAATTATTGCAGTCTTATAAGTACAGGCAACCGCTTGTCCATGGTAAAAAATCCACTTAGATAGCACCATAACTTTGTAGCAGTAAGGGCGGTTTTCGGTGTTCAAGTGTTACTGCTGACGTGCTGTTGACCTTATTGTAGGCAAATCAATAAATATTAGGTACATATCAGTCAACAGTGGTCTGACCACCCAGGGTGGGTGTATTAGGTATTATAGTTACGTATGAAATACTCATAGAAGATTTATCACCACTACAATTTGAATTTTAAAACTACTGCTTTAAATAATATTGCTAAATAAAACATAAAATATAATTCTTAAACTGTCAGCAGAACGCACTTAGCCCGGCAATAGTTGGATTTACCCAACTTGCCGTGTGATTAAAAGTTACCAGCGCAGAAAATAAGATGCTTCGGGGATGCACTTTTAGCGATGTCTCCGGTAAATCTGCTTACTGGCACCGGGGCGGGAGAGGTTGATAATCGCTTGATGTAGATGGAGACACGTAATCAGTATGTAGGAGCGTTCCTAATGTGAATGAGATGGGATGAAATTAAGAGAAATTAGAAAGGAAAGACCAAGGGTTTTATTTGATGTAACATTGTTTTGGAACAGACTAGTCTACAGTAGTCTGTTCCAAAAGTATGTATCTGATTAAAATGTATGCTAATGAATCAGACACGTACCTCTGCATCTGGGTGCACATTTGTAGTTGTGCTTTCAAATTGAGTGCTTAATTTGATTATTTTAATGATTAAACCCAAAATACTAGTTGTATGTAAGTAACGTTGAAACCTTTTAAGACCGACATTGTGCCAGTGATCTTGAGTGGTTAGCTTGCGTGTTCTGTACTGAGCTCACGCAACGCGTCGTACGTTCAGCCAGTAATAGGACTCGCCTATCAAGGAGCGCTGTTGGGGACAGCATTATTAATTTATTATACACAAACCAAAAGGTATTTTAATAAAACGCGTATTACTAAAAGATCAATAATTAAATTATCTTTAAATTGGTAAAGGTTTCAGAAAAATACGCTTGGTAGATTTTGCGCCATTCTCGGTTTTTTATCCGCGTTAAACATAACTTTACAAATTAATTTCACTATGTAATATAAACATAATCTAAAATATTTACATATTAAGTTATTGAGAAAATGCTCTTATTTGACATATATTTTTTTCAAATCATCAACACTACTCGTTTAGACGTGATCTTCAGTATAAAATCATCAAAAGTCGGTTATCGTCGCCTTAAATACTATTATTACTATTTTCTTCTTGGTGCCGTTCTGTTTGGTGCCGGACGTAAAGAATAGCTTCATCCCATTTCTTCCCGTGGGTGTCGTAAAAGGCGACTAAGGGACTTACTAGAGAATGGGCAGCAGCGTTCTCTATGCATTTTTAAAACCATACTGCGATCGCCAACCCGCCTGCTAAGCGTGGCGATTATGGCAAATCCCCCCCTATTTGGGGGAGGCCTATGTCCAGCAGTGGATGTCTTTCGGCTGAAATGATGATGAATGATGATTACTATTAGTATTATAATCCTTGTTTCCAATTATGGTTATTTAACCACAATTGGAAACTAGGATTTTAATAGATTTTAGTTCAGCATTTTTGTTGCGCCGGTTTTAACTTTAAGTATACTTAGGTACAATATAACAACGATTTAGTTATACAATATGTAACAAAAACCCTGTTGTTCCTTCTACCTACGTTTTAAGAATCGGTATGCATACTTACGTAATAAAGCAAGTCATTTATGAAAACTGTTCAACAAAAATAATAAAATAAATATTTCATTATTAATATTTGTAATGTTTAACTGATTTCTCACCTTTTTCTTTCTTTGATTTTGATTTCTCGACTAGCCAATGATTATTTTTTTTTTAATTATAATTCCACCAATGTTGTGCTTGTAGGTATACGTCCCTAAAAGGAACAACAGGGTTTTTGTTACATTCTGTATTGCGCCGCTGGCGCTGCTGAACTAATCGAAAAGTACCTACAATCGACTCAAAAAGAAGACGTTTGTTTTATTTAGTTTTGCCCAAAACAAGATTCTTTCAAACACGTAATTTTAATTTACGCCAGCCTTACATAACGTGTATAATTATGTGTGTACAAACATATGCAGCAATACCCACAATACAGGGTTATTAGTCAATTGCCTTATGTAACACTGACGAGGGTGTCCGGGGCACTGAGGTCAGGGAGCGACCATTAATTTCCATTTATTCGCACTGACAGGAGGCCGCGGTCAGCAATGTATGGTCTTCAACATTTGCTGGCTTGAAAGAATTACGTCGGGTTTCAGAATCGTCATTATCACGATGGATATAATATTACACCATCTCGATCTAATTCACAGCCATGGGGCGGCGCAAAAGTGCCTTTATATGGTTTAATTGAAATAAATGCTTTGAGTTTTGAGTTTTTGACAATCATCGAACGAATAAATCGAACATTATGAACAATATATCGCAAAAAATCTTTCTTCCCAACCAACCCTAATTGTCCAAATGATTTGTGCCAACTCCTTCAGTATCTAATCCAAAATAATGTTCTCGATATTCGGAGGAAAACCAAGTTTCCGTTAATTACATAACCGCCCCGTGGCTAAGGGTTAGCTGATCAAATTAACCCTAATTCTAGTTCAGTCCGCTGGTAGGGTGGTATATAGGTACATAAAAACAATAATGTTATTGTCTCTCATATTGACTCAGATTGATTTGCTTCGGTCGGCAATCATAACATAACATCACGCTTGTAATCCCCAAAGGATTAGACAGATGTGTACCTACCTACAATAGTACACCCACATTCCCCCCGTCAGATAATCGCCGTTGACTACGTTGGAATATTTATTTTTAGTAACAAAAATATGAATGTTTGAAAAAAATCACAGATAGAATTATAGATAATAAAACAGTCTATTCATTAAAAAAACGGTCAAGAACGAGTTGGACTCACGCACCGAGGGTTCCGTACGTAAATATGATGTTGATTATTTCTGAAAAACTGTGTTATTTAGAGACATCGTTTTATTTTTCCTGTAATTTTTACATAAACTTCTATCACATAGAATAATTTCAGATTTTTATTTATGCAAACTTCGGAGATAAGGGGTATTTCGTTTTACATTTTTCATCAAAACTCGGAAACTATGCTGGCTAAAAAAATTATGGAGAATGTGCAAACAGTGGGCTTTCATATGATACCCCACATGCTTCAGTCCCTTTTGCAATTTTTTTTTTAAATTTGTTTCTTGTTTGCAAAATAGTTGGGCAAACGTCATCTAAAACTATTCTAAATTTCAAGTTGATAGCATTAGTAGTTCTTGAGATATCCAGGTGTGACAGACAGACAGACAGGCAGACTTAGTCTCACCATAACTGTTCCTTTTTACTATTTTGGTACGGTACCCTAAAAACGACAGTCAAAGAGATAAGCCAAAGTCTAGAATGTGACTCTAAGTCGGGTGAGGATTCAAAGTCAAAAAAGGAAACTATGAGCCCTTGTTATTCAAGTTCCAAACCAGCGAGCCTATTGCCAGCAACTGAACGCGTAGCATGACCACCGTAGAAACGGGTTTTATCGACGAAAGAATAGACAAAATGACAGATTATAGAAAGATTTCTACCGTCCTAAGCATGGCGATGTTAAAACTGAAGAGAAGAAATGTTTCTATTCTTCTGTCGACAAAAGTCTTCAATTTCTAGCATGACGAGCCCAATGTGTCTCTACTTTTAAAACTTGGGATAGAAACATTTCTTCTCGACAAGTATTAAATAGTCTACATCACATTTGACCTAGACAAGAATCTACGAGTATATTGATTTTAAAAACTCAATTCAATATTTTCACCGTCCAATTTCTTCTCAGAATATCCGAGTATCCCCCGATAAAGAGTATAGATATCTAGTTGGATAGAAAGAATTTTGTCTATTCTTGATAGAATAGAGATAGAATTGGTCATGCTACGCGTGCTGGGCAGAAACCTGGCTCTAGACTGTGAATAGAAAAGAAAAGAAAGAAAGAAAAATATTTTTATTCGTCAAAGAAACACATGCTTAGGAAAACATAAACTCGAGCAGGTAAACATTTCACAAAACACATCTACAAGATAATCACGAGCACAAAAATAACAAATAGTCGGCAAAAAAAAAAATGAAATAATCCTATAATAATAAATAGTGGTAGAGTTCAATAACACTTTGTGGGTATCGCATCTGGAACCTCATGCTCAGCAATCGTGTTTGTGACCACTGAACCTGGAGTTCACTTAAAATAAAAATTGCAATCTGTTTTTTTTGCTTAGCAGCATTCTTTATTTTAAGGAAATACTCCGCATATTATTGTAATTTGTATTCTTTAAAAAAGCTTGAAACATTATTGGAATACCGCGTACACTCAGTTCAAAACATTCCGAATCGATTACCTCATCAAATAACTTTAAAATTATATGCATAAGCACAAGCATAAGTTTCCCGTGGGAAATCACGTGTGCCTAACTCGGCCACACTGTTGTGTATCGGCCGAGTTACACAGGCATGCTCGCGACAACTACAGTACAGCCTACTTTGAGCTCGAGTTACCTAATTGTTAATTATGCCAACGAAACAAACGCGATATTTGCGAGCGACGCGCTGCGCGGTTTAGTCCCATCTCTTCCCCTAGGCGTTTATTCCTACACAAAATTCCTTTTCAAGGTATAAACGTATAGGGAAAGAGATGGGAAGGGGAAGAGATAGGACTAAGCCCGCTGCGCGGTCTGCTCTCGGCTTTAACAGTAAACGAGTCGCTTAATCGCTTTGCTAAGCGTTTATGTTACCTTTGTTATTTTGAATTTGACAGCTGATACTTTGTGGAGGTCCTCTAATGTAATTAGGTTTTTCATAAACCAGGTAGGTGTTCTAGAGTTACTGGGTATCTAATAAATAATTGCAGACACACACAAAAGCGCTGCGAAATGCAAAACCTTGCGATGCGACGTCGCAACGCTTCCATGTGTGTCGGTCCTTAGTATACGAGCTCCTTGTTAGTACTGCATCAAGGTAAGCAGCGGGTCTTAAGCAGTATTGGTATGTTCCAGTTTGGTAAATAAAATATTTGTGCTTATAAGTAATAATGCATCTGCAGGCTCTGCTTTGCATTACGCAGCGGTTTGCCACTTTCCACATATCTGGTCGTCAGGCCACCAGACTCACATCAGATTACTGAACATCCCGCGTAAGTATATCTTAAGGTTATTGTAGTAGATAGGGATGGGTAACCAAATACGTTATAGGTAGACACGTGCCTACTAATTACAGTAAGTATTTAGGTATGCATTTTATAGCCTGAAGCACTGGTTCAACCTAGTTCAAGCAAATAAGCAACTGTACTATATTTTAATTGTTTAGCTATTTATTGTAAATGTACCCTTTAAAAAAATAAACGATTTATATAATTCATCCGCGCCTCAGGCCGATTGTAAGAACGCGTCGCGCTCTAGGCCGACGTCACACCTACGCTATCTATGTGCACTTACACAAACGCAAAGCTCTGAGCTCAGCAATATATATTAAATGCAAGTTTTGTATTATGTGCATATTCCCTATTATACTTTAACTATATCGGCCAATTGAAACCCGCGTCGAGCTCATGCTCAGTGTTCAAAATCCAAAAGCAGCTCATCCATTGCATCACATTCTAGAGACTCCATTGATGGAGCCTTCCTAAGAAAACAGATAACGCACGCAGCCACCAGTAATTATAGACTGTATTCTACCTACATAATGTAGGTCTTGGATTAAAAGAACACGCTTCGTAACGTTCAACGGTAAAAAAAAACATTGCTCTCCTTATAGGCTTTGCCGCAGTTTTAATGTTGTATTTATTTATTTAAAGTGACTTAACAGAACCAACTACGCACTCGCAGATTATTTCATGATAGAAAAAATACCGGGTCCCACCACTCCACAAGCCCACCAGGCCCACCATTGTCAGTAACAAACGAACAAAAACCTCATGAGCTCAACGTCGAAATTAACTTGCAAACAATAGCAATCGATGCTAGCAAGTAATTTGGATTCGTATCGCAGCTCAGAGACAATGCAACTATTGAAACACGAGCGCTTCAATGCTTATGTGCGGAGGGTACAACAGGAGTACGAAGATGTTAGTGGATAATTATAGTTGTTTGTTTTCTTTTTCATAGGAAATTCATAGGAAATATTTTTAACATACCAGGGTACAATCACTCTCATCTAAGAGCGACATTCACCAATGAAACTGAACGCGATCAGCACATCTAAACCGCGTTCAAGAGTGTCAATATTCCACAACAATGATAGCTCTTGAATGCGGTTTAGTTATGTGCTGGTCGCACATTATTAATTTGTTATTGACATTATCCTATTTTTATTTTTTGACATTTCTGTTTTATCTTAAATTTTTATTTTTGACATTTTTGAAATATTTTATTAATTTGGTACTTGTACTACATTGCAGTTTTTATTTTTGGTTCCGTGCAGTGCCGGACGTAAACAATAGCACCATCCCATTTCTTCCTGTGGGTGTCGTAAAAGGCGACTAAGGAACTTACTAGTGAATGGGCAGCAGCGTTTTCTATGCTTTTTAACACCATACTGCGATCGCCAACCCGCAAGCGTGGCGATTATGGCAACACCCCCCAAATGTTGGGAGAGGCCTTTTTCCAGCAGTTCAGGTCTTTCGGCTGAAATGATGATGATGAGTTTTTATTTGAAATTTAATTAATTGTTAGGGGAATATTATAATGATTTGTCCAACACTCTAGCTCTTTCTTTAATTTTTATTTAATACTAGCTGCTCCCCGCGGTTCACCCGCTTAAGTCTCGATCCCGTGGGAATATCGGGATAAAAAGTAACCTATATGTTAATCCAGGATGTCAACTACCTCCATAGAAGATTTTATCAAAATTGGTCCAGCCGTTTGAGCGTGAAAAAGTAACAAGCATACACTCACAAACTTTTGCCTTTATAATATTCGTGTAATTGTGAAATGAATAATGAAATAATTAAACTAATACATACTAACATTAAAATTTGTACGCCTAATGGCAAAGCATAGAGAACTTACAAAAATGTAACAACTCACACACCTGTGTATCTGTAACATGTTTACAAATAAATACTCTGAATCTCTGAATTTCGCGTTCAGTTTCATTGGTGAAATCCAGCCTATATATCCTATTACCTACATCAGAAGGGTATTGTTAAAATCCTAGGTATGACACTTCGTCCATACGACACTTCACTTTTTTTTTTTGTTTAATGCTGATCGGCGGTTTAATTGCGTAACACACTTACAATAGCAATGCCTTTCATTTTGACAATTCAATAGCTGGGTCTACACCAGGCCCCCGGACGTCGGGAGTCGCAAGCCGACTTCCGGCCACCGTAGGCGCGGGCTTGCGGACGGTGAGCGATGGGTAGTTCGCCGTCCGATAAGGACCAGGCCCGGGGCGGCGCGTTGTGTGTCACGCGCGCCTCAAAGAGATGTCAGCACCAACTGACGGGGTCCGTTAGGACCAATGCCTGCCAGGGTTGCGAGTTTGTCCGAAAGGGATATCGTGGCCCCGGCACACAGGCAACGGAAGGAACACGGGTGGGTTTTAGTCAGTAAAAGTCTGACACGCCATCCCGCTCAGCCCGGAGCGGGAGAAGTTATTTGATAATTTCCCACCCAAAAAAAAAAGGGTCTACACCAGACGATCGACGCCCACGATCGGGTGCCCTGAGCGCGATCCAAATGCGCGGGCGCGGCGGGGCGGTGGCGGTGGGAACGTGCCGCACGTACTCCGAGTACACGCGGTGGAGTGCGAGTTAGCTGTTTGGCGCGCTCGGTGTGGACGGTAGTTTGTGCATCGGGCAATTAGGGCAATATGAAAAATGCGCAAAGTTGCCGTTTAATACCCATGGATCGGCACTGGAGCGTGCGGCATGACCGCGGGTTCCCTAAAACGGATCGTGCGAAAGAATCTCCGAGATACGATCGGCGTTCCATGATCGTGGATCGTAGAGCGCTGATCCAAATTTAGATCGTCCGTGGCGGACCCAGCCAATAATATTCATGGTGTCATTTACGTGCATTGTCGAGCAGATTTTTTTTTCAAACATGAAGCATTGGCTTAGCAATTACCTTCTAAATCCTTCGGATTCGGATTGAAAGTGTGTTATGTAATTGGGATGCTGCTAACGAGTGTAAGATAACCACGTATAAAAAAATTTTAAAACAGACAATAAGTCTTCAGGCATTAAGTCCGCCTTTGTACAGTATTTTTTTACTTGTGCATGAAGTATTAATAAATAAATAATAAATAAATAAAAAGTAAAAATAATAATAATTCAATTTCAATCAATCAATTTTTTTTTAAATTTTGTGGTATATTAGAAATACTATTATTTTTCCACGAAAAAAATTAAATATTTTTACCTGTCAAGCTTCACGGCTGCACGTATAGTACACACTTGGGAAATTGGATCCCAAGCTCATACATTGTTCTGAACCAACCCTGTCGCGCCGTACAATGACATTCAATTAAAGAACTTAATTACCCGTCCCGATTGATAGAATCAATATTGAAGCTTCCCCTTTTTTGTGCGGTGAACGAAATTAACTGTATTTCTACAATTATCATTGGCTGTAAACATTGTTGCAATTAATATTTTTACATACATACTCAGGTCTTCTTCCCCGGGGGGTAGGCTGACACTACTGAACGCCACCTGCTATCCTCCTATCGTTACATACTTCTTTTGCTTCGTTTACGATCATACACGCATACAGGGTGCGAGTACTACGCACCGGACCTTTCTGAAGAACATTACCAATAAAGTCACTATATTATGTCCTTCTAGGGCGTCCCCTCCATTAATATTTTTAATTTTATTTATGTAGGTTACATTAATAAGATTGCTATTTTGTTTTAGTAGTAGGTACAGTCAACCGCGCGTCTATGGTTACAATTTGTCATTGACAACGCCTTTATTTCGCAGTTGTAAGTACGGAGTTCAGAGAACACCCGGGAATTAAACGTTACAGTAGGTACGGTTTTTGACAAAATTGGTGAATGTTGCATAAGAAAGCACAAATCTAAAGCGCTTACCAATGTCGACAATAATTATATTCTTTGTTAAATCCGTTCTTAGAGGCGTTAACCTTTTGCCCTTATACCTATCATGTAAGTCTTACCTAGGTACCTAAATCCTACACCACCGGAATATTAATCAATTCGAAATTACTTTTAAACATATTAGTATATACATATCAATCATTTTATGTAACTTTACATGTGGGAAAGACGAACTAAACTAAAGTACAAAAGCGGCGGAATTTGGAACGTCGTGTTCAATAAAATATTCCATTTAATATTATAAACCCTTCTATCATGTGCCAACTATGAGCTGCGTAATTTTAGTAATGTAACTTAGGGCACTTTCAGACGTAGCATACTCGCGGGAATAACGGGTGTAAAAATAACGAAAGCCGAAGCCGACAGTCACTAGTTGTTCCCGCTATTATGATCACTGTACTGGAGATAGTGGAGAATTTCGTCGTACTTCTGGAAGTTCAATTTTTTCTGACATTTTTTTTTAAATCTAGTTTGGAATGTTGTAACTTAACTTTAAATACTCCCACGATCCCTGTACCGTTGCGAGCACTATAAGCACAATTTTACGCGTGCGTTACATTGCGCATTTGTACCGTAAACAGCCAATTTTTACAGCAACATTAAAAGCCGTTTCCCAGCAATTATATTTGCAGAAAATAACTTAGTTCGTCTGTGTAGTGCCGGGCGTTAAGAATAGCACTTCCCTATTTCTACCCGTGGGTTTCATAAAAAGCGACTAAGGGACTTACTCAAGAATGGGTAGCAGCGTTCTCTATGCATTTTAACACCATACTGCGATCGCCAACCCGCCTGCTAAGCGTGGTGATTATGGCAAGTCCCCCCTTTTGGGGGAGGCTTATGTCCAGCAGTGGACGTCTTTCGGCTGCAATGATGATGATGATCAACTTAGTTCGATGTACAGAATGCGTACATAACGGCTTCGTGAAGGGACTTCGGGAACGGATTCTTTTTACAGCCTGTATTTTCAATTTTGCTCCGAATGATTGTTAAAAGATTATACAGCTAGGCATTTTAGTAGCGACACTAAGTGCTGGGCGTCGGTACTGACGTCTCTTATAATATAATTCACCAAAAAGTGCAATGACAACCTAAAGAATAAGCGTGAAGAATTCCTAACACAGAACTTACAGTATTATTATTCTCGCATGTTCCCACCAAAATACCTAAACCCTGCTCAGCTGTCGCACTAGACCAACAAGACAGTCACCGTACGTCTTAATTTATTTTCTTTGGAAGACTTAAAGCTAAACAAAACAGACTAAGAAAAAAGTGGCTGATTTACAACTAGGTAAACCTATCCTCACATTTTTTACAAATAAAATAAACAAATCTTAACTAATACCAGTCCTATCGTCTGTGTTCACCCTAAAACGTGTGCGTTATAACAGGGGAGGAGTGTGACGTCATACGTCACGACATTAATAATAATCAACACGTCACGTCGCCGCTGTCACGTCATGTGTTCACAACACGCCGCGCGCCGCGCGACCTTCGCGGTAGAATATATTTACTACATACTTTAGCAGTAGAGGTAATGTGTTCTTGGAAACAACCGCTAATGGTTAGGTGCGTATGTAGCCTAGAAGTAAAGTTGAAAGGAGAAATATTCTTCTAATCTTTCTCGTGTCGATACGGGAAAAGGTTTTACTTCAGTAGGTAAACATAAATAAATTATTATAATTAACTAACCATGTTCTTAGCGGCTACCAATACTAGCAAGCTACACAGGCGTGTAATAAGATGTTTTTCGTTAGATAGATCATTATCAAATTCATTAATTTGGTTGACAAAATGAAAGGTTAATTTGGATTTAACAAACTCAAATTCCACATGTTGAATCCAAGTTACATAGTGGTGTTTCATTGCTGAAACAAAAAACAATTCAATCACACCAGTATCAGAGCATGGAGTCCCATGCAGTTACTGTCGCGGTCGTCACAAAAAAGTGCGCGCCAAGCAAAAAGTATTAACTCGCGCGAAAACATATTGACATGCTCGTTGCACGTTGTGTGTCAATGCAGAGCGTGACAGCGCGGCTGTACTGGAAAATAAATCTGTAAGTACGTGTAGTACCTACTGAATGTGCACGACGTAACTACTGAATGAATGGAGTAAGTGACAAGACAGTATAAACGTGTCTTTAAGAAAAGATGATAAGGCTAGGAAGGAAGTCGTAATTCTGTTATTAGAGATGTCAGTAAACAAGAAAAAATCGTGTTGTGCCAACCACTTCGTATAGGTATAATAGTAGGAGGATGACGGCCGTGGTCTACTGAACAAAATTAAATTATTATTGTTCAACTTCAAGTTCAAGAGTACTTAATGTCGCCCCGTATACTAGTGCTTACGAATAAAAAACTTTTTTACAAAAAAAACAACCGACTTCCAACAAAAACACTAAAAAGTGAAAAATAACTTTAATTTCGGAAGCACATAACATAACATCACGCCTTGTTTCCTCGAAGGGTAGGGCAGAGGTGTACCTGTAGTACACCCACATTTAATATAATATTTAATTTAATTTCGGAAGTCGGTGTCTTTGGTTTTGTATTTTCGTTTATGGCCACCGACTTCCGAAATTTAATTAAATATAATATTAAATGTGGGTGTACTAAAGGTACACCTCTGCCCTACCCTTCGAGGAAACAAGGCGTGATGTTATGTTATGTGCTTCCGAAATTAAAGTTATTTTTCACTTTTTAGTGTTTTTGTTGGAAGTCGGTTGTTTTTTTTGTAAAAAAGTTTTTTATTTTTCACTTTTTAGTGGTACCTACCCCACACCAATTCGTATAGGTACTACTACTTGCTATGAAAACAACAGAGACAGGAAGTTTTATTTTACACCCCTTAAGGGGTTAAATCTTCAAAAATCTGTTTTTAGCGGTTACCTACGTCATAATAACTATCTGTGTGCCAAATAGCCCAATCAATTCAGTGATTTGAGCTTTGTGTTGAGAGATCAGTCAGTAAGTCAGTCACTGTTTCCTTTTGTATGTATTAAATCTATAGTGTAATTCGACATGTTACGACGACCCCGAATAAATTGGGATTAGGCCAGGAGACTGATGATGAAGAATTCAGTCTAAGTTTCAAGTTAATAGATCAACGAAAAAAGATTTTTTCATACAAACTGTATCCATCCCCCCTTTACACCCCCAAAGAGGTTAATTTTTAAAGTGGTTTGCTAATTTTCCATTATTTGACTTAAAGGTTATACCAATTTTCGAGTTAATCAAGCCACGTAGTAAAATCCTCTTTTCTAAAACTGACTACCCCTTTTCACCCCGTTATGGGTAGATTTTAGAAAAACCCGGATACAAGTTATTCTTCATTTTTGGTTTTAAGTATAAATACTGAGTTTCGAGTTGATCGAACCACGCTTTATAATTCTTCTATACAAGCTTTGACATCCCATCCGTTGAAGTTAAGTTAACAAAAAAATATAAACTTTATAATTTACTTACGTAAGTATTCGTCCAAGTTTCAAGTTTATTAACCCTAGGAATAAGATTTTTCATGCAAACAAAACCCCATTCTCCACCCTTAAAGGTCAAATTTCCAAAAACCCCTTCGTAGCGGATGTCTACGTGCCAAATTTCAGGCCAATCTGTTCAGTGGTTTGAGCTGTGTTGATAGACCAATCAGTCACGGTTTCCTTTTATATGTACATATGGCTAGATATATATATATATTGAGAACCTCCTCCTTTTTTGTAGTCGGTTAAAAATCATTTATAGCCAGAGTGCATCTCATGACAATTCCAATAAGACCAAACACGGGTAGGATACATTGTTTTTTAACGGAGTTCCAGTGCCTACCATCCGGCTTCATCATCAGATCAGTTTGATGGTACCATTTTGATCAGAACTATTTATTTAAATTTGCTTCGCTTAACTATCTTAATCCAGATATCTCATCGCCACCCGTGAATTACGTATCACTGAGAAGTTCCGGTGGCCATCTGTGGCCTTCTTCATCTGTTCCACTTCACCAAATTATACTTTCTGAATGCAAATGATTGATTTGTTGATGAAAATATAAAAATTGCTATAGGTATGCCTATAATATTTGAGAAGTTCCCTCAATTACTCATGGATCCCAACATCAGAACTGGATTTTGAAAAAAATGGGACCAATTTGGAAGTATATCCTTTCAATTAAAAAAATAATTTTCCAAATCGGTTCATAAACGACGGAGTTCTGAGGTAACAAACATTAAAAAAAAAAAAAAAAAATACAGACGACTTGAGAACCTCCTCCTTTTTGTGAAGTCGGTTAAAAATCAACGACAACGAATACTAACAGCCGGTTATGGTTTGTCTCCAAAGCCTATTATCGATCAACAGTAGCCTTTCGACACCACTTCAATCAACCAATCAACTCAGTCATTTACAGGCCACCACTGGACCTGGCCTGTCCCAAGCGTCCACAACACCTTGCCGTCCACCGGCATCCAGTCTGTATCAGCCATCACCTCACCACTTCACCCGTCTTTATTAAGCACGCCAATTTTCCGTGGATAGTTTAAGACTGCTAAGTAATATAACTTCATAAATACTAGAGCTTATAGCTCGACAATGTAAACAACGCAATGAATATTGTTGAATCGTAAAATTAGGCTGCTGCGGGCCGAGCACGGGCGTGTCAAGACGTTTGTGACAAGACATGATAAATTATGTCATGTCAATTTGGACTAGCATTTTATGACAAAACAGTTTTATCGCTCAAACTGTGATAAAATGTGTGACTCAAGTCTTGTCACAGTAGGCCGTGCTCGCCCCGCTAGTGTTCTATCGATACATAATTATCTTACTAACCTTTGCTATAGTTGACTTCCAAGGAATTTAACATATACGTACGAACATTTCACATTTCTACAAAGAACGACTGAGGAGCAGAAATGTGATCGAAACTCTCACCAGTTTCGATCAAACAAACATGACGTGGCTTCAGGCGCCGCTGCCAAACAAACAATAAATTCTTCTACGTAGCCTGCTCCCAAGTGCCCACAATAAAAACCAGCTAAGTATTCTTGAAAACTTTGCCACTACTCGTTTCGAGGCAGAAACTACGCGGACGATCCTTCACGCTTTATTACAAAAACTTCGAAGTGAGGGGATTCAATGAGATTCATTGGCCGCTGTTAGACGTCGTTTTGATAACTAATTGTATCATGCACTCCCCTAGTCCATCTTTACAAGAAAACAAGCCTGACATTATTGTTTACTGTGAGTTCACAAAATAAAACTTTATTCAATGTCAAAGTCAAATTATTTATTTCAAATAGGCACGTAATCGGCACTTTTGAACGTCAAAATTTACAATGAAATATAATTTATTCTAGTTGCCTTATTATGCAGTTAGGAAATTGAACGGTAGCAGCCTGTACAGTACTCCGCACGGCAGTGGTAACACTTGAATCCTAAGCTGGCCTACCCTAGTAAGGAGTTTCA
Organism: Tiliacea aurago; assembly: GCA_948098905.1. Lineage (NCBI taxonomy): Eukaryota > Metazoa > Arthropoda > Insecta > Lepidoptera > Noctuidae > Tiliacea > Tiliacea aurago. The sequence continues at coordinate 29,114,548 of OX402578.1, forward strand.
ATAGAATAAGAGGCTTATACTGGTTTTGTTACCATTGACGGGTGACCTAGATATACAGGGTGGCCCGTGAAACGACGTCCAAAGAGATTATTTATAGTTACGGAACTAGAGGGTTTTAAATATTTTTTGGGAAATTCTTTGTTACTTGACTTCAGACTCGCATATTTAGAAAATATTTTTATTAATTATAAATCCTTAAAATAAGGTCAGTACTATAGACAAAAAATACTATCTGCCAAAACATCACCCAAAGTGACTAAAACTTAACACAAAGAGAAAATGTACCTATAATCGACAAAATTCGTTCTAGATTTTCAATCTTTGGAAAAAAAAAGGGTGGCAATGGCCGTAAAGTAATTTTAAAAACTTTTTCCAAAGCAATACAAATAATAAGTACTTTTCGGGAGATTATTTGGTGAAATTCAAATCGAATAGAAATTGAAATTACTGAGCCTAGAATTTTGAAAAAAATGCAGAAAATTGTTCTTTACTTATCAATTACAGGAAAATCATATGATAACATGGTAAATCACTCAATATTGTACGTACAAACTTACATTTGCAGTTGGAATGCATGAGGGAACACGTTCATAACTACAATGTTAAGTTTGTGCTTAGGATAATTAAACCCCACTACGGAACCCTTCATTGTGCGTGGTCCGACACGCACTTGGCCGATTTTTTTTCTTTGGACTTAGTTTCACGATCTGAATAATTCAGTAACACCCCTCTTTTTCAACGAAGGCTAAAATAATGCAATGTGTTAAGTTTTAAATTGTTTGACACGCCTCAGCGCCTGTTCACGTCTTTGAACCCACACTCGCACTGTCAGAAGCTTTTCAAATAACTGTTAGTACTCCTTAAGTATGTTACAATATTATCTAACATGTCGGCCAACAAGTCGGCTACACGAAAATGCGCAAGTAATAACTTGCACAGGTAAGTTACGATCATGATGACCTAAGTTAGATCGAGTTAGAACAGCGACGGAACCAAAGCAAAACTTGGGATAGCCGACCTGATGGCTTGCGTATAGTGCATACAAAATGAAACAACTTGTTTTATTTCCTATTCGTAACTTAATATATAAATTGCAGTGTTTGAATTTCCTAGATTTTCTGAATACTCGTACTTTGACACGGATATTTTAAAGGTTAAGTAAAGTCAACCACACATTCAGAAAATTATCAGGTGCGCGCTATCGAATGACATCAATGATATCGCAAAATAAACAAAAAGTTTTAATTTTCAAAAGTCATAGTCGATTTTCACAATAATAAGAGTGCCAAGTAACGTTACTAGTTGCGCGCTATCGATTGGCATCAAAAATGGGGCGACATTATCAAACGCAGTATTCCTTTTTTTGAGCAGATACGAGTATATGGCCGATATGAGACGACATCTGAAATTATTTATTAGCTGTTTTCAAATTCATTGTGTACTAGCTTTTGCCCGCGGCTTTGCGCGCGTGGAATATGTTGAATTGTATCGCATTTACCTAAAATATTTCAGTTGCAGTTGGTGGTTTCGAGTCGTACTATGCTAAATCTGGAATCAGGATCCGCAAGGATCCCACTTAGGTCCAGTACTCCTTTAAATATTTACTAACGATTTTATTTAAAAAAAAAAAAAACAATAAGTATTGTGATTACGCCTTGAATGCTGATGGTCTTAAAATTTATAAAACAGTCAATTTCTTCGGTGATGCTACTCAAATATAAAATGATCTTGAAAATAATAACCGCTGGTATACTGATAACGCAATTATCGTAATCGCTACTAATGCCATCACATCACATTTACCAGAAAGAAAAATCCTTTGATCCAAAACAAATAAATAAATGATTATGATTATGATTATTTGCTATTTAAATACACGTTCGTCAAACAAAACCCAGCCAAACATCTCACGTCTAATGCTCAAAGACATAAATATCCCTGGGCATCCAACAGGTTATCGCAAAACACCATGAAACGGGTTTAATACGCTTTATAAGTTCACTTAGATTTACTTACCTGCCGGTCTAACCACGAGCTATACGCTCAAGCAACATGCGTGTTGCGACAGTGACCGCAACTGCGGAGAAAACAAATGAATGAAGTACACGGCAACGCGACTTGCAGAGCAACGGATGGAAACAGTCAACGCGTGTGTCGCTTTTTTCTTTAACCACAACGCGGAAGCTCTTGGACTTCATCTCACCGGATGGTAATTGACGATCAGGCCGAAGGTGGAAGCGAGCTTCACCCGGAGTTTTCAACCACAGAGGAATTGGTTATTTTATCTATAACTTCCGAAACACAACAATGATCAATGATGTGTCATCTGCAAATAACACCATCTTCGGTTGATTTTGAACTAATTGGGGTAAATCATTAATGTAAACTAAAAAGAGGAATGGGCCCAATATCGAACCATGAGAAACGCCCATTGCCATTTCAGAGAAAAAAACGGTACTATAAAATTTCTGATTATTTAGAAGACAAAAAAGCTTGGGATTGAGCTGCTCGCTCTGCTAGCCTTGTGATAAAACCGGAAAACTTGACATTTTAATTATTATGCATGATTTTATAGTTTTAATGATGGTCTGGCATTTTGAGCGCTTTATGCGGCCTACCCAAATGTCCTTTCTTTGGTATTGTTCGTCGAGTCGTTGAGCTCCTAAGTCTTGAGTTGAGCTGCACGAGTACTGACAAATGCTTGCACTGATTGGCAGGTCCACTCAAATTTGTGTGGTTCTTTCCTCAAAAGACCATTTCAGACACTGATCTACATGGTCCTCACATGATCTGACCAAGATTATGTCTGGACTTTAAAAGAGACTTTGACCCCTGATTTTGTTTCGCCATTTCTTCTCAGGGGTAGTCAGATAGGAAATGTCGGCTACATCTAGATTTTTTATTTTTTTATATGACGTGTAAAAGTGATTCTAATATCCTATTTACAGAATAAATGATTTCATTTCAGACCCCAATGGTTTACGCCGTTTACTTGAACTTTAATATTTCTATATTTCAGGTATGATCTTAGTAAATCAAGAGCTTTATTCCTAATCCCATAGTGCTCTAGTTTCAGCAGAAGTGTCTCATGGTTTACGCAATCGAACGCCTTAGAGGAGTCACAAAAGATTCCAAACTCTTTTCTTCTAAGTAAGGCAGCAGAAAGGGCGGGTGAGGAATTTAAAGTTTCGGTAGTTTTAAGGGGAATATTAGCCAAAATATTTTTAAAATTCCTGAGCTATTTCTACATCTGAAGTGATGAGACCATGACATGTGCAGTCTCTAAATTAAATTCAGTATTACGCTGTTTTTTTCTACCTGTTTCATTATTTGCCAGGTTGTTTTTATTTTATCATCAGCTGATTTTATGTTATTGCTAATATGAAGTGCTTTAGCCATTTTGCACACACTTTTAAAAGTTTTCGAATATTTTGCAACATACTGATGAAAGCTTGTATCATTCATATGTTGCTTTAGGCCAAAAGTTCGAAAAGCTTTTCCCGGCTTTTACGAATACCTGGAGTCGCCCAATCACTGAATAAGGATTTTGTATAAATGCTTTTATACTTTAGTGGAAGTGTCATTAAATTGCGTGTTTAACAGTGAAAATAACTCAGCGTAGAACTCATTTGGGTCACTTATATTATTAAAACTCTGAACACATAGTTTACTGGCCAAAGAATGATTTAATTTCTATTTTTTTTTTACATTTTTGCCATGCCCATTAATAATGATGGCATGCTGATGCGAACTAAGTACGTAACAAGTCCAACATTTCCCTTATCTAAATCACTGTCCGTTGATAACTCGAATGATCCGTCCTACTGTCTGTCACAGGGCAGTGATTTTTCTCCATAGCATTTATTCTACTTTATTCCATGCCTCTTTTGCCTCATATAAGGTTAACCAGCATACCATTGTGAGCAGCCAGGGCTAGTCAAGGCCGCCAATTTCTGCCTAGTCAAGCTACAGAGAAACATAATTCCTAGACAAATGGCATTTTACTTCGAACCGATTCTATTTCTACAATCGCTATCGTTATTTCACTTTTAGACAAGCGTTATCGCTAGTTGTCGAATCGAATTCCTTCATACGAATCGAAAACTACCGATAACGTTTAGCTTGTTGAAAAGTGCCGCTTGGCTACGCATCTCTATGGAAGTTATCGTTCGACTCTGTCGATTCGCTTCTTTGAATCGAATGATGATAACATTGTCTAGCTAATTTCTATTCATTGACCTATGATCACGTGATATTTCGATAGCTTAATGTCAACCCCATACATTTTGTGCCTTTTCTATTAGTGTTATCGCTAACCAAATGTTACTTTGTCTAGGCCCTCAGGGCTGTGATTGGAGTCTGCAGTCTTATGGCGAATTTCACCAATGAAAAAGAAACCCGAAGTATTAGTTAAATTCACCCTTAGTAACTACGCATAACTCATTTGTAGGTACTCGTTCGTTATTGTGACAAAATGTCTGTCGAGATCTAAGTAAGCGCAAATGATTACAGCCGAGCCGTATTGTGCACAAATGATTACAGCCGAGCCGTATTGTGCACAAAACTACAATATAATACTTTGGATGTGGTGCAAACTTCTGCGAACTAGCGATTTTAGCGAAGAGGTACAACGTAGGTTTTTAGATACATAATAAAGGTACATCAACTCAGGGCTTTTTCCCATAGGGTTAGGCAGAAAATACATAATGGCACCGGCTACGTTCATACATCTGGTCCTACACGTACCATCGTTGCAAGTACTACGCACCTGACCTTTCTGAAGAAAAATCTCCAATATGGAAGGTCACATTATGTCCTTCTAGAGCGTCCCCTCCCGACGTTTCTACTCACATCTGCCTTGTAAGTCGGTACCACTCTTTGTAAGTCGCCATTCATTCTTCCTCTCAACGTGACCATCTAAGCATACTTTTCGGCTAAGTGTAAGTAGTGCGTAGTAGCGTAACTTTTTGTTTACCAACCTGAAAATGGGTGATTTTATTCATCATTATGAAGAACTTTTAAATCAAACCTGAAACCTGAATTATCTTTTTCACAAAAAAAACGTAGTTTCTGTTTTCTTTAAAATCGCACTCTTGGTTCCTATAACCGCTTTGCTCCAATGTTAGTTTTCTCAGATTTCACCCTATTTTAATCTATAAGGCTCCAACAGACAGGCGCGATGAGACGGTGCGACGCGATTCTGGTAGAACAACTTCTCAAGTCACAAGAAATTGTTGCCTTTATCGCAATACAAAATTTTCAATGATGTGTACCTACTTCATTTATTATGAAAAAGACACCACTCTTGGTCATTGTCTTTCCCCTAATTGGGTACCTACATTATGTAAGTTTACCAAATAATTAGGCAATTAGGGTATTAGGTATACACATTTCAAGATTCACTATAGTTATAACACTAGCAATAGTAGATATTGATAACTTAATCCCCCTTATTACAAAACAAGATTTATATTTGACATGTCTTAAACCATGGAGTCAGTTTTTGCAATAATTTGGCTCCATGTTTTAAACCTGGGTCTGAAGATAAACCTTGTTTTGTAATAAGGGGGTAAGAGTTTAGATTTTAAAATATAAGCTCATTTTGTAATTAATATATTCTAAACTAACAAAATCACAAAATATTTACTCTAACCGGTGCCTCTTACATCTTGTTCTTCCTCAAAACTGCGAAGCGGCTGTGAAAGGCATATGAAGAAAGTTAGCCAAATTCCAAACTTAAACTAAGGATGGATCTCGGCTGGATTCTTTGCGAAATTGTTCAGGCTGCCTGGACCTAGCTAGCCTTTATCTTGCATGCTTACAGGTTTCTAGTCATTTAGATTGTTTTTTTTTTTCGTTAAAACTGTTTTGAAACGTAGGTAATTAATTAAAGAGCTCGCCTCTAATATATTATTAATACTTTACTTATTTAGGTAGCCAGATGCTTTGACTGAATACCTAACTGAAGAAATTCGATTTTTTACGGGAATAAGTTAAATTTTACTTCAGTGAGAAGGTACCTCCCACATTTTTTGTAAAGATTAATCGTGAACCCCATTGATTTACTAATTATAATTTGAAATTAAACCAACTCCTGGTGGAACTAAAACTGTAAGTGGTACCTACCTACCATCAGAAGAAGACAATAGGTAGGTAATAATATAAATAAAATAATAAAAAAAAAAAAAAATATCAAAACAGGTTACAGGAGGTATTCCTCGAAGCGCCACCGTTTTGAGGCGCACCTTTATTATTCCTCAGAGCGCACCTTTTAGTAGCGCTCCCGATAACAATTAAAAATATTAACTTTTTTTTCCTCGAAGCGCTCCTATGATTAACTTTCGAATAGAGATAGGATACTAACTGAAACTATCGATAATAAGTAAAACACGTTATTTCATACAATTTGCAAAAACTCTATACTCCTTGACCATGGATTGGTTTTAATAAAAATAAAGTGATCCTGTGTGTGTTAAGTGGACAAAGACAACTGTATCAGTCAGTACCTACGTACTTTAATCTCTGGCGATGCGGCGCGGGAGCACTGCAAACATAAGCCGCAGCCTCCCCATTGTATCCTAGATAGTCGCGTCACAGGTCGCGTTCACCGAGTTCACACGAATCCAGCCGAGCATTTCCGGAACTTGTTTACTTAAAATTGCATAGTTTTGTTTTGTTGTGTTTTAACTCTTATTGTGTATTCAAAGAGGATGTTATTAATAAATAAAACGCACACATATAATATAAATGATATGCGTATAATAATCACATTGCAGCAGGACTAGGGTTACCAGGCTTAAAAATGCAAAATCCTGTCTGACATGTCTAAAAATCCTGATTTTGAAAAAAAAGTCCGGTCACGCACCTGTATTAAATAAAAATCATAGTATTTAAGTACGTTTTTATTTACTTATATTATTTAGACCGATATTTTTGGTTGCTAGCAACCGCATGCAAAAAGTTGTTTTTTCCAGTTATTTCGCAATAAAATGGAAATGCTCGGCTGGATTCGTGTGAACTCGGTGAACGCGACCTGTGACGCGACTATCTAGGATACAATAGGGAGGCGGGGCTGCGGCTTATGTTTGCAGTGCTCCCGCGCCGCATCGCCAGAGATTAAAGTACGTAGGTACTGACTGATACAGTTGTCTTTGTCCACTTTACACACACAGGACCACTTTATTTTTTTTAAAACTAATCTATGGTCAAGGAGTATAGAGTTTTTGCAAATTGTATGAAATAACGTGTTTTACATATTATCGATAGTTTCAGTTAGTATCCTATCTCTATTCGAAAGTTAATCATAGGAGCGCTTCGAGGAAAAAAAAGTTAATATTTTTAATTGTTATCGGGAGCGCTACTAAAAGGTGCGCTCTGAAGAATAATAAAGGTGCGCCTCATTAGGTGCGCCTCAAAACGGTGGCGCTTCGAGGAATACCTCGGTTACAGACTTAAATAACTTGGTTAACAAAACGGTATTACTAACAGCTAGTGGTAGGAAGTAAGTACAGAGCAAATAATAATCTATGCTGCAGAAATCTGTAGACAATATAATTCGTGAGCCCTGCCTCTTAAACTAGGGTTACCTGTATCTTAAGAGACAGTGTTCAGCTAAGAGATGAATGCGATAAGATTTATACAACTTGTGAGTTGTGTCGATCTACCTAGTGATTAAAAATGAGTTTAGTTTATTTAGTCTATAATAAAAATATAATAGAATAATATAATTATTATACTTATAATATTCTAAATTTTGAAAAGACAGTAACCAAACTGGTGGTTATCAACTAGGTAGAAGTTGCCAATTGAGAATTTCTAATCGAAAGTTGGAAAAGGCAGGCAGATTGATTGGATATTAATTAATAAACAAACGCCAAGGCAAAGATAATTCCTTGGCATTTATATCTATGAGACGAGTAAGTAAATAGTAGGTATTAGGCACATTATCACGACGCGAGCCCATTCATCATAGCGGAAACCAGCTCTTTACTTCCAAAGGACCAAACCCCTTCGTCTGACTTCAGAATGACAAAGTTTAACAGAATTTCAAGCCGCAAGCTGCATAAAAACAAATTCTGGGTGTAAAGTTGACACCACTATCAACCTCGGAATGCTTATCAAAATGGAGTGCCCACGGTATTGTTCTTTCTGAAACTGATTGAGAGGTGAGCCAGAACGGCTGTGCCTTGTAAAATGTATTTATTTTCGTGGAACTGAAAACCAGGCTGACCACAGACACATTATCTGTCCATTGTTGGCCCTGCGCCTGATCTCTCTACAGTCGTGTCGCATTGACTTCCTATCGGACTATGAGAGTGAGGGAATTGAGAGAGCACCTGTGTCTGCGCACACACTTGTGAACTATAATACCTCCCGCGCCGAAGGCTGGTCTCCGCTGAGATTGGTCGCCATAGCCGAAATTCGGTCTAGAGTACTACATCCGTCCATTACAAATCTTTGCTAGCCAATAATGAGGTAATTAAAATAAAGAAAAACTTATTTTGACTCTTCAATATCTGCTTGACGTGATCTTCGGTGTGTAGGCAAATGTTACGTCCGTGCATGTGCATTGACACTCCCTTTGCTCACTATTCCGTGTTATACGAGTACCTACGCATGGCAGCGCGCGGCCTGGGGCGCGGCGCGGCTTGGCGTACGTGACGTAGCTAAATTGGACTTATCGCGGCAGATCCCGCGCTACACTTATTTGCGAACATCTAGGCAAAGTATTAAAAGTTTACGTATAATAGAAATGCTGGGGTTTCCTGCGACGAGCAAAATATTGAATACTTACTGATGGTTGGTACATATTCAGAAAACATGTTACGGTATTTACCACGCTTGGGTGCACAGTATTATTAAAAAAAACCTGGCAAGTACGTGTCGGACCACGCACAATCAAGGGTTCCTTATTTGAGGTGAATTTATTCCAAAACCAAACTTACGTTTTCCTTTTAATTTCGTTATATTACCTTTAAACTAAAGTAGTCAAAAAATAATAGGCCTGTTTTGATATTTAACTTAAAAGATGAAAATAAACTTTTAGTACCCAGAGTGATATATTTGAAATGTTACAATGCATCTCACATACTCGTATGTGTAGTAATTGTATAGAAAAATATAATTAATTATTTATGATGGATGTATTAGGATATGAAAATCGGTTTGTTGTTGAATTCTTTGCGCACCTAAGCTGTAGGTATGATACCAATAAAAACGTCGCGCAAGTCATTACAGAAGCGTCGTGCCCTAGAACGAAAAAGTTTTAAAAGGAAACTACGTAGGTACCGATGCGTATGACATCTGTGCCGCCGCGCTTTGCGCAGTCGGTCTATTCTGTAAAAATCTCACCTTGAAGGCTTCTACAGACCAGCGCGACACAAAGGCCCCGAGTGTCGCGCGACGAGCGGTGCTTTTGTGTCACGTCGCGAGTCGCGCCGGTTGGTTTGTAGAAGCCTTGAAACTTACTTCAACTTAGATTTCACGGTGAGATTTTAAGAGAATAGATCGGCACCTGGTGGACACACGCATCTAATTACCAACAAAAAAAAAAGGTGGCCCATGCAAATAATCTCGCTCTCGATGTGTGTGAAATCAAAGATTAGGCATCACTAAATTGTCATGTCAAATCTAATGGGGTTGCTTCCCGGAAGCTTCACCGCAAGGTGGCGCTGTGTGTTTGTTACCTGTCAAAGGTAATGATAAATACCGATCAATACGTGTGCATTGTGTTAACAATTTTATAAGTATTTGCGTGTTTTTTTTCGTCAATTTGTGTTGCTTCACAATGTATTCTATCTGGTGTATCGCCCAGGTGAAGGAGGAGTTGAAAAAAAGAGGAGCACGCAACAAGGATAGAAAGTCGAAGCGGGGCAATGTTATGGTTTTATTAGAGTAACAAACTTAATTCATAAACTTTTTCTTTTAATGATAGGTACTAATAATAAACAAGATTGAAGGTTACTTGTTACAAAATGTAAGGTTATTTGAAAATTAAAAGAAACCATTTATTTATTCACAGGTGGGAAGCTTACGAAAAAAATTTCAACTTCGACAGTGTGTCCAACAGTTGAATCCCAGATGGAATTGCCAGAGGAAGCAATGTTTCGTGATGACGTGGCGTGACATTATTGCCGCCTTTAAGAAAAGAACACATTTACTTCATGCAAAAATTACTTGGGAATTTGTCAACGCCTATTTCTTTGCATCCAAAGGCTACACGTGACCCATTATATTAATAAACGTCACAAAAACACAAATTATTGTATAATTTCTTTGGAGTTTGACAGTTTGTTTGTAATAAACACTTAGCGCCATCTACGCGGAACTAATGTGACAGTTTTCTTCCCCATTGTCAGATGGCGGCATTTTTGATCAGGCTTCCCAACTTAGGGCTTTTAGCCCCAAATTTAGGGCGGAAATATGCTTATTGGGACTTTTTTAGGGCCCAGAAAAATTTAGGGCTATTTTTAGAGCCATCAATAATATTTCATGCATCACTATTATCTATTATGCTATTATGACTGACCATAACGAGTAAAAAAGAAGGTTTTTTTTAAACGTATAAGGACTATATGAGTTGTCAAAATGTTACGAGTATAGCCACAGACTAGATACCTAGGTTGTCATAGTCCTTTAATAAGGTTCTAGGTTCTAGACCTCTATTACAAGCATTGAGTTATAATGTACTCTGCGTAAACTATGTTGAAACTGTGTTGTAAATGTTACAGTTGTTTAATGTAAACGTGTATGAAAAGTAATAAAAACTAAGTTATATTTTATTTACCTAGAATGGGAAACTCATTTAAACAATACCCTTGAATAGGTACACAATAAAGGGTTTTTTTTTTGGGGCTTTTGAATATTGCATTTAGGGTTAGTTACAACACACACACGGACAATTTGCGTTCCGTTCGTTGAATAATTAAAAGAGCTGTAACGACATTACATCAAAAACAGTGCTACCAACTCCAAAAAAAAAATACCCCTAAGATCAAGATGACGTCAGATGTTTGTTGGTCCTATTTACGACGATGTCCTTTGTGTGAAAACTTCTTTAGGTGTGGTGAGCGATTTTTGGTAGGGCACAACTTATGGGTTAGCGTCACCGACATGCCCGCGCCGACATGCTGTAGTAGCAGTAAGTGAAGTTAAATTGACCACGTGAAAAGTTGAATTTGTGAATACTGTGCATTGTTTAAATTTTGGTTTTAGTTAGATCATAAATTTATTGAAGTGAAAACTTCTTTTGGGCGTTTACCGATAAGTTTTCACTTCTGTCGGCAGTGCCCATGACTGCCTATGTTTTTAGGGTTCCGTACCAAAATGGTAAAAAGGAACCCTTATGGTGAGACTAAGTCCGTCTGTCTGTCTGTCACACCTGGATATCTCAAGAACTACTAATGCTATCACCTTGAAATTTAGAATAGTTTTAGATGACGTTTGCCCAACTATTTTTCAAACAAGAAATAAATTTAAAAAAGTATATATTTTTTGCAAAAGGGACTGAAAGGTCTTAAAAATTTTAAGTGGGGCTTCTAGGGCATGTGGGATATCATAATTATGAAAGAACGCTGTTTGCACATTCTCAAACATTTTTTTAGGCAGCATATTTGCCGACTTTTGATGAAAAATGTAAAAAAAAATACCGTTCCCCCTTTATCTCCGAAGTTTGCATAGATAAAAATCTGAAATTAATCTATGTGATAGAAGTTTATGTAAAGATTACAGGAAAAATAAAACGATGTCTCTAAATAGCACAGTTTTTTTAGAAATCATCAACATCATTATATACGTATGGAACCCTCGGTGCGCGAGTCCGACTCGCTCTTGACCAGTTTTTTTTTTTTTATTACAGCGCACTATTTGGGTAAACAAAAATCATGGAACTCGTGTCATCGTCACCGAACGCTTTCCATGAGCTATAGGTATAGGTACTGTTTTCACTTCTATCGGCAGTCCCCAAAGACTGCCCCGCATGTTTTTTTCCAACAGCAGTAGGTACATATAAGCGTTCTATACAATAAATGTAAAGGCATACGTCGTCTTTATCAAAAAAGGCGAGGAAACGTAAGTAAGTAAATGATTGTCCTCCAAGGGCTAGACAGGGGTGTACAGTACACCCACACCCACCACCCAGCTTTCGAATCATCATAAGTAATTCAAACCTAGGAAGTTCCCGATACGTTCTTCATTGATTGATTGATTTTGATTTTTAAAGGTCTTTATTAACAGAAAGGTTATTATAAGTTAACAAAAAGATCTTATTCTAAATGTAAACTAACATAATCCGAGCAATGTTAAATAGGCTAAATCACCTCTTTTAACATACAACATGTTTGATTATCAGTGTGGCTACTAATTTAATAGATACATAATTTATACGACTACTGTTATGTAGGGTTTGCAGACCCACATTTTTAAATTTAAGTTACCCAAGCCCCCCATTTTTATTTAATTTTGAAATGATCAAATTAACAAAGTGTTGTAGAATAATTGTTAAAACAAAGGAAAAACATATGATAAGGAATGCATACATAATTGTAATGTACAAATTAGAAAGTTAGGTGACAGCAATTACGCTGGACAGGTGGTAAGAGGTTCTTCATTGGTAACTTCACTAATCACTGATCTCCTCAATACCTTGCGCTAGTAATCTCGTGCTTGGGTATGCGGGGACGAGGAGATGTAAGAAATTGAGAGGCATTATTATTGTGAATAATCACAAGTCTCCAAATTATTGAATGAACCACATAATGTAATAAACGGCGTACCACCGCGTGCGTGAGGTGCGAGTGCAAAATGATCACAATCACAATCAATCAATAGCTACCGACTTGTCGATCGATCTTCTTTTATTTTCATTTTCCGGTCCGCCTCTGTACCCGGGGTTACGTCGAATTGACAAATAAAGTTCGTTCTAAAACGTCTCTAAACTAATTCTTTGAACGCGCCTTCAAATCCTAACTAATATAATATTATAAATGCGAAAGTGAGTTTGTTTGTTTCTTACGCTTTTACCCTAAAACGGCTGAATGGATTGCGCGATATGGTAGGGAAAACGTGCCCTTGGGATATGGAAGGATTATTAGAGCTTGCCGGATATGCATCCTTGAGCAAGCATAGGAATAGTGGAGAGATGGGTTATATTTATCTATGGGTATCCAAAATAATAACTGAATGGTACCCTAGAGAAAGCAGAAGAAGCAGAGGAAGATGATTGACAAAGCGATGGGAAGGTGATTTTAAGAAAGTAGCAGGCCCAGAATGGTTACGTACAGCAAAAGACAGAAACAAGTGGAAAGCATTAGGGGAGGGCTTTGTCGAAAGACAAGCTGTTATGAGGGGAGACCAACCGAATGATGAGGATAGGATTTAGTTTAAGTAAATTAGTTTTCTTACCTCTATTTTAAACAACTAAATATTTTTGTCAAATATGTTAAAATCAAGCAAGCAAGTTTAAATAAAGGCTTATTTTATTTATTAACACGCTTTTATATTAGGTCAACCTGTATGTAACTTACTATGTAATGGAATCTAAGGTAACTAATTTAACCATCTTCCAAGGGTCGTAGCGTAATGAAAATTGGCAGCTATATGTAGTTCTGATGACAATACAATAATATGGTACTGTCGAACTGATCTGATGATGGAGCCGGAAGATATGAACTGGAACTTCATGATGGAAAATCGTATCATAGATGTTTTGAATTTCTTAGAAAAGTCTTGTAATGAACTTTGACCACGATTATGTTTCAAGTTCTGACGATGAAGCCGGAAGATAGGCACTAGCATTCCATGATGGAATATCGTGTCATAGTCGTGTTTGCACGTTTCGTTTTTACGTGCATTTATAAAAGCGTGTTTTTCTAGTGTTTTTAAACTATTAATTATTGTTATCCTATAATGACGCCGCCAGGTTGCGTCTGGTCCAGCTTCGCCGAGCTTCTTGAAAGATTAATCTAAATACAAAAAACAATAACAAAATATTCTGCACAGTTCACCACGGTACTTAGAATACGTAGATACCTATGTATTCTAAGTACCGTGGTGAACTGTGCGTTGTAAGCTACACGCCCGCGCTGCAGCAGGCTTAGCACGAGAAGGGTTCTCGTGCTAAGCTCTACGCGTTTTGTCGACGGAAGAATAGACAAAAATGACGTTTCAGTGTAGACAACAGAAAGTTTTCTACTGTCTGTATCACGGCGATTACAAAACCAAATGTGAATAGACTTGTCTTCTCTACCCTAGACAACTGTCTACAACGTCGAGCACGACGTACAATCTTTCTCCGATGTTGACAGCTTGGGCTAGAAACCTTTCTTCCGAAATAGTCTACATATAAAATGTCCTAGACAACGATTCGTTAGTTGTTTTTTCGTTAATTCGAGTAATTTTAGGCGGTTCTTTTTTACTTTTATCATATATTAAGCTGAAATTAACATGTTGGGTTCAAATTGCGCTTTTTATGTAAGTTTTTTTATAGAAAACTTCAGCGAAGATGGGAAAGAAATACTATTAGAGAGCTTGCTTTGCTTGTTTGGGAGCCTTTGATCTCACGAGAAGTGAGTTCTGTAGAATTATAAAATAAGCATGGAGATAGGGCAATCAATGTTTATGCGAAGAACTCGGCTAGGACCTGTCGCCCAAAATAAATAATAGATTTTTGGAAATAACTATAAAATAAGAACAACAATATAAGTATCCTACAGTTTTTACACTATGTTGTCCCTTAACTTTGATTTATTAGATACCTACATTCACAGGGAATATAAAACATCTGATTATGAGCCAAAATCTCCTCATTGAACACTAAATTATCTATTTATTAAGTACTAGCTGCCGCCCGCGGCCTCGCCCGCGTTGCATTAAGGCTTCTGGCGTACTGGCGCGACACAAAAACCCCGCAGACAGGCGCGACGTGATAGCGCGACCCGCCAGTCTGCAGTACCCTTAAAGGATACTTCTTGCGTGACGCCATCAAAATAGTATAATTATGGCTCTTTATTTAAATACATTACATGCAATTACCAATATTATATAGTGCTCTGTGTATGCAATACAAATGAGTTTTAAAACTTAGTGGCGCCACAGCCATTGATGTATTACCTATAATACGTCATTGGCTACAGCCATTTAACAATATTTTTAAAAGGGAGGTGCGCTAAGGTAGCCCGTGAAATTCAAATTTTATTACGTTTTTTGCAATTTGCAGGTCAGTAACACGTTGTATGTTGATTTAAATATGATTCGCGGCCGTAACAAATATTGCTTTTCAGAATTATAATCATTAGAATCGGCAATACAACTAACTCTCGTCGAAAAATCCTTAGAATTCAAAAAACGTTCGAAAATTTGAATTTCGCGGGCTACTCAGCGCATCCCCCTTGACCATTTGCGTTTTGTAATTGAAGAAATATTCGTTAAAAACACTTTGCTTCATAGATTTGTTTGAGAACGAAACGCAAAAGTACGGTAAAATTGGGTAGTAATACACACCCACCACTAGCGAATACCCCGTTGCTATGGACAAGTCACTGTCTACGAAGAAACCCGAGTCTAGGTGTGTCCTCGTGCTCGCGAAGAAGAGATTACGAGAAGTGTAGACAAGCGATGTCTATTCTACAGTAGAGTAGAGATCGAAAACGCCATGCTAAGCCTGCAGGCGCTGCTATACTCTCACGGACTCTCACCTCACCACACTCAGATCACCAATCATATTTTGATCAAGCATTTTTTTTTAAGCCAATTTATAAATCGCTTGGAAGATACTGACTGAATCTATTCTATTTATTTTAAATCGCATGACTGACTATTGACCAAAATTTTTAATTTAATATTAATGTAATTGTTGATTTTATATATTAATATCCTTTGTATCTTTATGTTGAAATCTTATTGTCTTTCGACCAAGTTTGTACACCATTGTCAAACATGTTGAGCCAAAAAATACCTTATGACACCTATATTAAGCATCATAGTATGTATATTATCTACACCTCAGATTACAGAAAGAAGATCTACGAGTATACATGTTTTTGCAAATAAATGATTCTGAATCTGATCAAAGTACAACCTGACACTGACACTGACCTGCAAATTTCATAAAAAGTAAGAAAATTTTAATTTCGCTGACTACTTTAGCGCCATACAAGGTAAATAATAATAAAAAAATAAAAAATAAATCAGACATGAACAATACATGAACAGTCCATAGGTTGTTTAGTGATGGGTTAGTAACAGATAGTAGGTTATAGTCTATAATTGTGAGTGAGTGTGAGTGTGTTGTGGTGTGTTGTTTGTGTTGTTAGTTTGTTGTGTGTTGTTAGTTGTGTAATAATACCTATAGTTACTCGATATGGCTATTCCGTACATACATCGTATATCCCTTTAGGTATGTAGGTACCTTAGTAGGTAGGTCGCCAGCACATCAGGTTATACTAAACTGTCAAATTTCTCCAAATGATTTTAAACCTTAACATGTTGAAAGTTAAGTTCAAAATCGAATGAGAAAATTTGACAGTTTGTGGTAATTTGATGTGCTGGCGATTGTACATTAAATTCATACGTCTGATAATAATTTATTTATAAAGCGTCCGCGTTTCACATTACACCTGATGCAAAAAGGTGAGTCGGGTCAGTAATTACATAATTAGGTAAACATAATTAGTCCGACCCATAATTCTTCATGCAATTTGTTGGTTCGTTCATGCTTACCTTGCTGAATAAACGGGAAATAATTAGGTAGGTACCTACCTACATAATATTAACTAGTGGGTATAAATAATTAGGTACCTACCTACCTACATAATATTAAATAGTATAAATAATTTACTAGCAGACAAGCGCGACGTCATGGTCTGCGCGTCACGCTGCTTGTCGCGCCAGTCTGCACGACCCTTTAAACCCTTCGTTTGCGTAATTACAAATAATATTTAAGTAAACATAATTATGTCCCAATGTTAACGTAGAATTTACACTGTCGTGCCATCGACTAGACGACGCGGCGACGTAGAAGACTGTGGAATAGGCTACCTTTTTTTTTGGGTGCGATGTTATCAATTAACTTCTTCCACTCTGGGCGGAGCGGGTGTCAGACTTATACTGACTAAAACCCATCCGTGTTCCTTCCGTTGCCTGTGTGCCAGGACCACGATATCCCTTTCGGACAATCTCGCAACCTAACGGAGCCCGTCAGTTGGTGCTGACATTTCTTTGAGGCGCGCATGGAACACAACGTGCCCGCGTTGCCCGGGCCTGGTCCTATTCGGACGGCGAGCTACCCATCTATCACCGTCCGCAAGCCCGCGCCTACGGTCGCCGGGAATCAGCCTGTGACTCCCGCCGCCCGGGGCATCTCATCGGCACCACCACAGTAAATTGCCCCTTTATTGGCACCACCACAGTAATTGGCCCCTGTATTAGCACCACCGCAGTAAATTGTGCATGTATTGTTGTAGTGTTTATCTGAATTCATTATTGTGCGTGAGGTTTTTTCTTCTGTGTAGTTTAATATCTTCAGCACACTGGCCTATAATACTACTGGAACTACTACACCGCCACACCGCTACCACTACTGGTACTTGTATATTAGAGGTCAGCTTCAGCATTGCTAATACAACGTGGCAATGCTGCCAGCCTTTCTGACAATGGGTAGTATGAGTAGTGGCAGTGTAGACGAATATTTTATTTATGCCCTATATGTTTATTTTTACTTTTTATGCCTACTTCATGTAAGACTGTTTCTATTGGTTTGAGCACACGGATTCTATTTAGATAAATGATCTTATTCAATAGCGAATTTAAACACGCCATTTTGTACACCGTCAAACATTAAAATAACCTAGGTACAACAAAAAAAGTAACTTCCACAGTCTTCCGTCAGTATAAAAGCCACAGAGTAAGTAACAGTATTATATAAATTAACAGCACCCCAAGCAGGTCATGAACTGACCTCTCCCGGTAATGGAATACGGCGGCAGAGTTTAATAGTTCCCCGCACATAATTTATATGTTGTTCACTTCTGTCCTTTCTACTAGTTAGGTGCAGGCACAGAGTAGGTAAGGGGTAGGGGATAATAATTATTATCCATGTTCCTAATCTGTACATTATCAGGGATTTCGAGATTTTTCTAGTAAAGTACTTTTAGTTTCTCAATCAATTGTGATTTTTATAGTTAGTAAGTATAAACTTGTATAATTCAACACTAATCAAATTGATTGATGTATGATCAAGTGCAAAATACCTACCTTCTTAAAAAAAAATCCCTGTTGCTAATAAACGGTATCACGAATTGAATCGAAACCTGCCTTCCTACATTCAACACATACGACTCAATATACAGAATAGACTATTATTAAAATCTAGTCTTTAACTATCTATCACACTGTGTAGCAACTACGTCTTCTCAAACAGAGAAGGAAAAAACTGGATCGGATGGAAGTTTGATTTGTGATTGCATTTAGATATGTCGTAGTATAGAATACCAGGGATTTCACAAAATCTCATCAGGAAGATCATCCTCGATTTGGTTTTCAACTCACATCAGTTATTCCTGTCGTACCGGCTCAAGTCTCCAACAAAGAAAGTAGTTAAAGGCAACAAACACAAAATAACCTAAAAATTATAAAATGATCAAATTTTATTTACTTTTCCTCTACAGCGGTTTTTTATCCGTGGTAGACGCTTCCCTTGTCCTTGACTCCTCTTTGTTTTAGTTTATCTAGTGTTCGTTTTATTTGTGATCGACAAAAAAGTAAACCAAAACAATGGCGGTTTGTGGACGGGGAACAGTGCTGCTCCCTATGGCGACCTTTCAGTTTCTATCCCCATTGCACAAGCATTTAGCAACATCCCCCCCTGTCAACATCATTCGAGTGCCAAAAATTATTGTAGCAGTTTACCAAACTCCGATTTTTAAAGATCATCATTAAAAGTCAAAGAATTGTCCCTTCTGCAATTCTCAATTCGATTCGCCGCAGAACAGTGTCATCGAAATGAATTTATGGTAGTGCACGTAGCGTTTCTGCTACATGCGTTATATTGTGCCACTGAATTTGTCAAGGCTGACTAATGTCTGCAAATTATGGGAGCCTCCGAGCTCCGAGGACCGAGCTCCAGTATTTAGCCTAGCTGGCAAGCTAGTCGTTTATGTAGCTAAAGAGACTGGCTTTAGCGCTCTCTCGTTGATTCAAACTTGGTGCGGTGGATACTTGAATAAGCCAGCGTACAGAGTTAATATATTTTTAGTACCTTACCTTTATAGGGTCCATTTAAATTACCTAGAAAAACTTCAGAAACTGGATGATAATTAAAATAATATTGGGATGTTTTGGAATCTAAGTATCACGTTTCTATCTGATCATGATAAAAGTTATTTACTTTTGGGTTAGCATTAATTGAATGATGTCGACATAGGTAGGTAGAAGTTTTATCTCACGAAGGCACCCGGTTGTGTCTGCAACAGATTGTAGAATCTGGAGACTGCAGCCTAATCGGGGAACACATTCACAATCCCTTTAATTTTGTCAATTCAACAATATTCCGTTTTTTTTGCGAGCAGATGATTTTTAAAGCATAATTGAAGCTATGGATCATAATTATTAATCTCCTTCGAAATTAAAAGGATGCAAGTGGAGGGCTGATCATTTCCTCAATGCTCAATACAATTTTTCCATTCAGGGATCCGCTTGCGTAATATTAAGTTTTAAAGAGCTCATTTTTGTTACAGTCAAGTGTTCAACCCCCCCTGTCCGCTAAATTGATGTTTTTGGATATGTGAAAAGCTTCATGGCAGTAAGTAGTACATACGAAAATTTAAAGGAAAACTATCACAGCTAAGTAGGCTTTCCAAGTTAACGAGTAATAGTCGACCAACTTACATTTTCAGAACTTACTTTTTTACATTTACGCGTATCGATTTATGGGATAACATGTTTTTAACAGGTCATGAGGATTTAAAATCAAGTAAATCAGTGAGGATAGTTACAAGTAAAAATAAACTTAAAAAATACATAAAAGTTAATAAATACATAGTTAAAACTAAGAAAATGGTCAAAAAACAAAAGTTCTTCATCAAAAATGTAAAACTTAATAGAGAAAGGTTACACCTACTGAAACAATTGGATATGTATTCATTTAACTTGGAAAAAAGTACTAGGAAATATCAAATTGACACGGAACACTTGCGGTATGAACTTGACCAACTACAGGAGAAACTTACTTCTATGACAATTAAATATACAGCCTCTGAAAACCAAATGAGGGAATATGTATTGGCAATGAATGAGCTGGTAAGCTCACATACAAACAAATGTGAACATTGTAAACCACCATCTATTGAACACACACCAGACCATTCGTTGACAATATGTGATACCACCATACCGCTGTCTTGTGCTAGTTTGCCAGTTTCAATTACTAACTGTTTCCCTAAACAGAGTGTAAATAAAGAAATAGTTTTATTTTGTGATGAAATTGGAAAGGATCTAGGCCACTTGTTGACAAATAAATATCCGGGTCACTCTATAATGAACTACTGTATGCCTGGTTGTTCTTTATATGACATAATTAAAAAAGTTATAAAATGTAATTTTAACCAGGATACTATAATATTAATATTTGTTGGTAATAGGGGTAATGTGAACAAAGGAGAATTACTCCAATATTATAGATCATTGTGTAACCTAAGTTTAAGAAAAATTGTGTTGTTCACATTCCCATACAGCCAAAGTTTGCCACAGGAAGAAAACAACCTTAGATCAGAAATTAATGTGACATTGCATAATTTGACGTATAATAATAATTTATTCCAATTAATTGACATTAACAATTATGTTGGTAATCATTTTTATTTGACAAAAGATAGATTTTTTATGGATAGGTACAATCTTTCTAAATATTGTAAAAGACAGATAGCTGTGTCGCTATCATATTATTTTTCTATTACAGCCAAGAATTTGGCTAAACAAATTGCTTCTATTGAGCAATGCAATGACATGTTAAATAATTCACCCAATAAATTGGTAACAAAAATTGACATTCAAAATAATTTAAATTAGAAATTAGGACAATAGAGGCAACCTCTAGCTATAATGTACATAATTGCAAAAATAAATCAAATAAAAGTTTAAACTCAGTCAATAGTATCAACCTAGTGCATCAAAATATTCAAGGATTTCTAAACAAAGATTTAGAAGTAGAATTATTTATGAATTTTAACAGTATTGATATTCTTTGTATAACAGAACATTGGCTTAAAAGCCACCAGTTCTTGTTCAATTTTAATAATCACCAGGTTGGTAGTTCGTTCAGCAGAGTAAATGCTATACACGGGGGCTCATTAATTTTAGTAAGTAACCAGCTTAAATTTAAAGACCGTATGGATATTGTGAGCCTATCTGTTGAGCGGACAGTTGAAATAGCCTGTATAGAATTGGAGCAGTTTATTGAATTAAGTGTGTACAGACCCCCTTTAGGATTGTATGACTGCTTTGAAAGGGTAATGGATGAAGTGTTGCACAAGATTTGTAACTCGAACAAGTCCATTATCACTTGTGGTGATTTTAATGTTAATTTGTTAGAAAACTCGGGTTCTTGTAGTAAAATAATAAGTCTGTTTCAGTCATATAATCTTGTAAACCTGTTTTTGGAGCCCACAAGAATAACCCCTACTAGTGCCACATGCCTAGATAATATTTATACAGATATTATACCAAGCCACAAAGAAATTATAAATTTACTAGATTCTGATCATTGTGGGCAAAGGATTACTATCCAAAACCAAAACAACAAAGTGGCTAAAAAGGATATCACTGTTAACCCCAAAACTGCAAGGCGCTTGGAAGCTTTTAAAGGTAAACTCAGTAACAAATTACCAGTTTCATTTATGCATACTGATCATAATAATCTATATAATGATTTTTTTTATATTTACTGTCAACAATTTAATTCCACGTTTATTCCCAAGACTATCTCGGTTAATAGTAACGCATCTTTCAGTGATTGGGCTACCATTGGTATTCATAAAAGTAGAACACGGCTTTATGAGCTGTACAATGAAAGGTATTATGTAAACACTGATGAATTCAATTTGTATGTTAGAAATTATTCAAAATTATTTAAAAAAGTTTGTTGTATGGCAAAGTCGCGTTATTTGAGTTCGAAGATTAAAAACAGTAGTAACGTAATTAAAACGACTTGGAATATTATTAATAGTGAAACGGGAAGGTCTAGTAACCGAAATACTGACTATAGCCTGTCAATTAATGACAACATAATAAAATCAGACTCACAAGTCGCCGTGGCATTTGAAAATTTCTTTTCAGATATTCCCGTTTCAACTACTAAATCCCTAAACTCATCACCTTCTGTTGCTGAGTCTTTGCTTAAGGAAAATGTTAATGTTTGCGAGTCGGAATTTCATTTTGAACATATTACCTGTAGAGATATAATTAAAACCTTTCACACTTTAAATGTAAAAAAGACTGCAGATCTGTGGGGTAATTCTGTAGAAGTTGCTAAGTCTATTATAGACATTGTAGCACCTACTTTAGCTCTTATCTTTAATAATTGTATTGACTGTGGGGAGTTTCCTGACCTTATGAAAAATAGTAAAATAATACCGTTGTTTAAATCAGGTAGTACATCAGACCCCTCAAATTATAGACCTATTTCAGTACTACCTACCTTTAGTAAAATTTTTGAGAAATTAATTTTAGACCAATTGCAAAGATTTTTTAATAAACATAAATTACTACATAGCAAACAGTTCTGTTTTACAAGGGGCCGTTCGACTACTGATGCGAACGTGCACTGTGTGATGAACTGTTAGGACATATTTATAATGCATGGGAAGATAAATGCGATGCCTTGGGCATTTTTTGTGATTTGTCCAAGGCATTCGATTGCGTTTTTCATGAAACGTTAATCAGGAAACTCCGCCACTACGGGATCCGGAACACCGCTCTGGATCTTCTTATTTCATACTTGAGTAATAGGATTCAGAGCGTTGACGTCAATGGGAAAAGATCTCCCGGATCTATAGTAAGAATGGGAGTCCCACAGGGCTCAATTCTTGGTCCTTTCTTGTTTCTTATTTATATTAATGACTTGCCTTACCTCATAAAGGATAATCATGATATAGTGTTGTTTGCAGATGACACTTCACTTTTGTTTAAACTTAAACGTCAGCAGCTGGTTACTGACGATGTAAATAGCGCGATCTCAAAAGTAGTTCACTGGTTTAATGTTAATAATTTACTTCTAAATGAAAAAAAAACCAAATGCATTAAGTTTACGCTACCTCACGTTAGGCAGGTGAAAACTAATGTGTTAATAAAGGGCGAAGAATTGAATCCTGAAGATAGCACTGTATTCTTGGGCTTGACTTTGGATGCTAAGCTTCAGTGGGCCCCACATGTAGATAAACTGTCAAAAAAGCTAAGCTCCGCAGCATATGCTGTTAGAAAAATTCGTAATTTAACTGACATAGAGACAGCCCGTTTAGTGTACTTTAGCTATTTTCATAGTGTAATGTCGTACGGTATTCTGTTATGGGGAAATGCTGCCGACATTCAGACTATCTTTGTTTTGCAGAAAAGAGCTGTTCGATCAATTTATAAATTAAGTCCAAGACACTCTCTCAGAGAGAAATTTAAGGAAATTAATGTAATGACTGTGCCTTCTCAGTATATTTTTGAAAATCTATTATATGCCCATAAAAATATAAAATTATTTAAAAAATACAGTGATATCCATAATATAAATACTAGGAACAAACACAAATTTGTTGTACCTACAACAAGGCTCAAGAAAATAGGTGGCTCGTTTCGATGTCAATGTATACGCTTTTATAATAAACTTCCAAGCGACGTTCAAGATCTAAGCCTTAATAAATTCAAATCATTCATTAAACGTAAGTTGTGCCAGAAAGCCTTTTATACTGTTAAAGATTATATTGAGGACAAAAAGGCTTGGGATTGAGCTGCTCCAATTTTTGTACATATTGAGGTAGTTTTTTTTTATTGTTTTTTTTTTGTTTTTGCTAACTTTATTATTTTATAAACAGTGACATTTAATTATTATTTTATACACAATGACAGGAATATTTACTTGTAAAGTATTATATTATTTTAATTATTGTGAATGTGAAGACTATGTGGGTTATTGCATAATATTTTTTTTCCCTTTCTTTTATTCTCAGTTAGTGTTAATCATGGTCTGGCAGTTTGAGTCATATAAGTGGCCTACCCAAATGGCCTTTCTTTGGTATTGATAGTCGCATCGTTGAGCTCCTTATATTCTGAGTAGAGCTGCACGATTACTGACAAATGCGTGCACTGACTGGTCAGGTCCACTCAACCTGTGTGGTTCTTTCCTCAAAAGACCATTTCAGACACCAATCTACATGGTCTTCACATGATCTGACCAAGATTATGTCTGGACTTTAAAAGAGACTATGACCTCTGAGTTTGTTTCGGCCTTTCTTCTCAGAGTAGTCAGATAGGAAACGCCGACCTCATCTAGTTTTTAAAATATGATTGACGTGTAAAAGTGTTTGTACAAACCTACTTACAGAAATAAAATCATTTATCATTTATCATTTACATGGATTGATTTTAGGATAAATTCATCCCAACTACGGAATCCCGTGCTGCAACATGCACATGGCCGGTTTTTTTTACTTCTATCACCCACAAAAAATCTGAGTAACAATGTCTACATTCAACAGTCACAGTTCAGTAAGTCAACGGGGATTGCAAATTTTGCAGTCACCATCCATCATGCGACACAAATCAAGCGAGGGTACCCACCGGTTCATTTGTCAAGCCGCCTTGTATACTTAGGTGCTCAACAACTTCATAAAGGCTTCTGCATACCATCTAGAAGCCTTAAAGTGAGTACTGTATCTAGCCTATTCTTGGATGATTCATTTGTAAATACATTCATGCCTTTTTTGCTGTAGCATACATAGGCACAAACTATAGGTTGCTGCGACATGTTGAGTTGATAGTAGCACAAGCAGTGACGCACTAGTTGTTTATTAAAAATCGAGTACTCTGTGGCTACTGGCTACAGAGGTTTCAAATTTCCATAATATAAATACACGTAGTAAACATGAAATTGTGATACCCAAATTTAGATTAACTAAAACAAGCAAGACATTTCTTATTAACAGTATCCGCTTTTATAACAAGTTGCCAAAGTCTGTTACAGAACTTAGCGATGGAAAATTCAAAATCCACGTCAAACGTGTCCTTATCAAAAAAGATTTTATAAGATTAAAGACTATGTTGAAGACAAGGAAGTTTGGCATTAATTCCTTCTGCACATTTGGCTTCCCTGGTACCTCATTAACGGCAAAAATATGTAAATGTCTATTAACTGCTCCCAAGTTGCGATGTTTATGTTATTTATTTTTTACATACATCAAGGATGTATGTAAAAAATAAATAACATAATCGATGTTTTTTGATTTCAACAAGGCTCTAACTTTTATTATTTTAATCATATTTTATATAGGTTTTTTGATAACGTGAGGACGTTGTAGGCTTAATATACTGTAGATCATTTTCTATTTTGTTAAGTACCTGGTACTTTTGACGGGCCTACGCTGTCCTCTCATACTTTGAAAATATTGTAAAAGCCAATTTTTTTTTTTTTAAATAGTAACTGTGGAGTTTCTTGCCGGCTCTTCTCCATAGGAAACGACCAATTGGAACCGTGCACCTAGCTTCTGACGTTTTCATAAGTGCCCATGTAAGCATAAGTGAAATAAAAATATTTTTGATTTTAATTTTTGATTTTGAAATTAATTAAAAAACCGAAAACAAGTTATCATAAAAGTACCTATACAACTATTTAACAGTTCCACGATCCTCATAAACTGAAATGGAGCTTGACTCACAGCTCACAAAATACTCAGAACTCTTAAGAAACACTTGATCGATATCACCGCACCGACTACAAATGAAAATAACAATAAATAATACATAAACCAGTTATCTATCAACATTGGCCGGATGAGGCGAATAAGCGATACATTGGATAAACTCAGAGCGCGATACCGCCATGTATTATGGATAAGAAGTGAGCTCTTAAAAGATTTATTGGGTGGAGAACAAAATGTGGTACATTGATTGTACCTGTAGTTTGGTGGGAAGCCGTTATTACATATTGTATTTTTGGGATACGAGTCTGCCGCTCTGCCACAGTTGCGATGATGGACTAGCTGCAACAATGACACGTAGATACTGTTAGCGCCGCGAGCCTTTAGAGAAAACTTGAAAACGCTAACATGAGAATGCGGGGAATTTACCATGCAACTGGATGAAACTGCCTAAACAGCTCTTTCTAGGCTTCTAAAAGCCTAGAGCGGTGACTCAAAGCCTTATTTGGTATGAGAATCGGCGTGTATTGTGGACTTGTAGCTTTCATAGAATAAGGGCCAATTGCGAATGTCACCGTCAAATGACACAATTTCGATTGGCGCTAAAGTAGGCCGTTTAGACCTAAAGACGTTCTGATCAGCCTGCTGGCCAGTAGCGTCAGCGTTCACCCTCGAAGGCACAGGCTCAACCTGCTTCAACACACGTTTGATACGACAAAAAAGATCATCAAAAGAAATTAATGACTGATAGTTAGGGTTCGCAGATGGATTAATTTCTAAAAGTAGCCTATTGTGCTCGTTGACGAGATCCCTAAACTCAGATCGAGTTTCATCAATAGTCGCGACCGAATCCAGAAAACTGTCCACCATTTCGCTGTCAATGTGGGCCCTTTTCGCCTTTTCGAACACAATTTGAATTGATTCAAAAAGAGCATTTCGTTTTGCTTCTACGAGAATTATTTCTGAAGTTAAATGCGAAGATACGGATTCTTCAGCTTTTTTATCCCTAGCACCAGCTGCAGGTCGAGACATCTTGATTTATTACAAAATAATAGGTAGGTACGTATCGACGCAAACAGATCGGAATGCACTGAGTGAGTTCTCAAACTTGCTTAATTAATGCGTAAACAACTTATATTCAATAAGCATAATGCGCGCGGTAACTAGCAGCTAATGAAGAAAACTGATAATATTAAACCGCGGGTATTCTTGTAAGAGAAATACGTAGGTGCCTTGTGCTACGATGCAATGCAACTATGAATGAAATTAAGCTATGACAGTATGTTAGATAAGTACAACAATTGAACCGTATTTTTATAAACTATGTACGAGTAGTCTATGATTTTGATTAGATGAATTTAATGATACGAATGCAATTAACTAGTAGAATCTGAGTCAGATCCGAGTGCGGGGTTCCCTAGGGAATGAAATGAAGATCGTCTAATACCTATAGTGGATTGAAAATAGAAAATAAATCCGGCTTACGGAGGACCAAAATGTTAGCGCCGCGAGCCTTTAGAGAAAACTTGAAAACGCTAACATGAGGGTGCGGGGAATTTACCATGCAACTGGATGAAACTGCCTAAACAGCTCTTTCTAGGCTTCTAAAAGCCTAGAGCGGTGACTCAAAGCCTTATTTGGTATGAGAATCGGCGGTTTGTGGACTGTATTATAAAGTTTAGGTATGTGGCAGTATGACAATGATTTTGAAGGACCGTTATGTAGAAACAGGAATAAAAGAAGGACACAGGATGCAGCGCCTTACCTTTCGTGAAGTCTGGAGTCGCCTTCCTGCTGCTAGGGGTTCTGCACGTCCTCGATGGGTAGGTTAACCACGCGGCGGCCAGCGTGGTTTCACAGCTAAACGGTTCCTATTTCTTTCACGGCACTTCAAAACGGTGTAACTGATAAGCAGGTAGGGCTAATTTGAAATATAGACCCGAAAACCCGGATTTATCATGTAATCCAGATATATTTGCGGTAAAAGCACTGGAGAGATGCTTTCGCGGCGGCGAGTTAGACGAACAGTGAACACCTCTTCCAAAATGGCGTCTGTTGCGGTCAATCTTCTTCCAGCCATGTATTGCTGTTTCGTTCTGACCTATGGGAGGCGCTGCAAGAATGAACAGGAAGGAAGGTGATTGATGGGAAATGTACCTACTACCGCCACATTCTAATATAACTAAAAGTTTTAAATGATTTAAAGTAGGTATGTAGGTTTTGATATATTATTATCTATGTATATGGCGGTAACAGATACGTCGTACTTACGTAAGTTTTATTCCAAATTTAGTTGAGGTACAATTTATTTTCAAATCAAAATCAAAATCAAAATTTTTTATTTCACATGAGCCTACATGGGCACTTATGAAACGTCAGAACCTAGGTGCACGGTTCCAATAGCCTCCAAGAAACTCCACGGTCAATCTTTAAAAAAAAAAATTGGCTTTTACAATGTTTTCAAATTACAGTGTTAATAGGTATGAGACGACAGCGTAGGCCCGTTAAAAGTACCAGGTACTTAACAAAATAGAAAATGGTATACAGATCTACAGTCTATTGAGCCTACAACGTCCTCACATTAACAAAAAAACAATATAAAATATAATATTCTAATCAAGGCCAAGAGATGCCAGTCATTTTTTAAGAAGATTGGCCTAATCAAAAAAAAAATCAGCGCTGTGCTGTGGGTCCCCCATAGCACAGCATCATGCTGAATGCAAGCCTTCTTGTCACAGTCATGACGTGCAGCTTCTGGTTCAGTACTTATTATGTTTTCGTAGGCACGTTTTTTCTGTAACAATTAAAATTATTTTTCTTTCTTTTAATCACGTGTTAAAAAAAACCGGCCAAGTGCGTGTCGGAGAACGCACAATGAAGGGTTCCGTAGTTGGGATGATTTTTTCCCAAAAACAAACTTAACATTGTAGTCGAAATACAAATGTTCTTCCATAGATGATACTCGTATACGTGACGGTCAATTCTCCAACTGCAAATGTAAGTTGGTCAACTTTGTAAAGCCTCTTAGTTGTGATAGCTTTTAATTTCGTTATATTCTATACTACTGCCATGAATTTTTTCACATATCCTAAAACAACCATTTAGTTGGCAGGGGAGGGACACTTGACGCTAACATTTGTACTTTAAAGCTTTAATACTAGGGGCTTAAACTTCCGTTTTAACGTACTGGCCATTTTGAATTAAAATTAAACCTGCGTGGTGTGAGATTCCAGAGTGAAACTACTTCCCACGATAATTATCACATACTAAAGTTAAAAAATATCTACAACATACGTACTCGTAACCATATTGTTTGAATTGTTTTTCATTCGGCTTTTAAAGTAAAGAGTAGATAATTTTTGAATACTAGTTCCGGCAAAATAAACAGCTCGCAATATCAATGCTGTGTTTGAAGAGGATACGGCTAATAAACCCCGTGCGTTTTTGGTTTAATCGTTTTCGTAGTAGATACTTTGACTTGAACTTAAAGTATGGACCCCGAGGAAGACTAGCCGCTAAAGTAAATAACGATGAAATTAATGCGATGGTGGAATGGAAGCAGATCCGTATCAGACTACCAAGGAATTATCGGCATAGTTTCATGTTAGCATACCCTCAATATTGACCCATTTGCATCAAATCAGTAAGATAAAAAGCTTCAAAAATTGGTGCCCCATGACTATTGACTGATCTTGTTGAACCGGTACAGAAATAAAGGGGATTTGGGGCGAATTGTGACGTGTGATGAAAAGTGGATTACAAAAAAACATCCCCGCTTAACGTAGGTATGTACAACGGAGGAACCCAATAATTTATTTTTTCAAGATTTTATTTTACCACTATAAGATAAGTCTTTATTTGTCATAAACATGCTATAAAGTTGTTACAGTTAGGTATTAATCTACAGTCCACATGTTTTAGCTCTATAGAATAGGTAATCATTATTAGTAGTTAATTGTTTTTCAATGTCACACATATTCTATGGTCAATACAATATTAGAAAAGTTTTATCTGAGCATTATCCGCAATGACAAAAGTCCAGATATTTTTAGTTTATTGTTAAAAAAATCCTTAATGTCATAAAACATTATGTTATTTCAGACATTTCAATAATCTGTTTTTAAATGAGAATCTGTTTTTAAAAGAGTTATTATTATTTAATTAACACTTTTATTTCTTTTCGTATTTTGTTTATGCGTAAACACATGACTAGGAAACTTTTCGCATACTTGGCTGATTTAGGAATATCCTGCAATACAAGTCTGCACGGATCTCTATTCCGAGAGTTCATTTTATAGGGTTTTTGAACAATCCCTTAATAATATAAACATAATTACAGATTTCGTAAATGTAGAGTGACGGCAGTGGTAATATACCTAGCTTTTTAAATAACCGTTTACATGGACGGATACCACAAATGCCTCTGATACATTTCTTTTGCGCAGTAAATGCCCTGTGCCTATCCGTGCTGTTGCCCCAAAAAATGAGCCCGTATCGTAAGATGGATCATACAGGCGTGATTTGTTGTAATTGCTGTTTTTTTTTGTTGGTTATATTCTATAATTGTCTGAGAGCATAAACAAACTTATTAATCCTACTGCACAAGTTATCCAGATGCACTTTCCAATTCAGATCTTGATCTATGAGTACCATTGTCGGATTGTCGGCGTGATTAATATATAATTATATACCCATGCCAAATTACAGATTTCTAATACTAAGAGTCTCTGAGGTAAGCCGGGAATCAGACAGAGTTACAGACAGACGGACAGACAGACATGTGAACATGCCGAAACTAGAAGGGTTCCTTGTTGACTACGGGACCCTACAACGGTCAAAAACCCCATTGCAACTTAAAGTCAAGTCTAGTACTTAAGACGCAGATATATGCCAGTGACCTTGAGTGGTTAGCTTGCGTGTTCTGTACTGAGCTCACGCAACGCGTCGTACGTTAAGCCAGTAATAGGACTCGCCCATCAAGGAGCGCTGTCCCCAATTTGACGCATTTTTAATTTATTATACACAAAACAAAAAGTATTTTAATAAAACGCGTATACTAAAAATCAATAGTTAAATTATTTTTAAATTGGTGTAGATTTCAGAAAAATACGCTTGGTAGATTTTGCGCCACTCTCAGTTTTTTATCCGCGTTAGACATAACTTTACAAATTAATTTCATTATGTAATATAAACATAATCTAAAATATTCACATATTAAGTTATTGAAAAAATGCTCTAATTTTTCACATTTTTTTTTTCAAATTATTAATACTACTCGTTTAGACGTGATCTTCAGTATAAAATCATTAAAAGTCGGTTGTCGTCCCCTTGAGTCTAGTTCAAAACATAAGAGCACAAGGTATAACTTATTTTCTTCTAAAACCGCCATTTTGATTGTAAAAAACCTCTAATCATCGCACGATGGTTGGCTTCGATATTTGCTTCGAGGGAGCAAAGAACATAAAATGATACACAGATGTACCTGAAAAACATAACCCTGTCTTTGTTGTCGCGCAGTCGGGTAAAAAGCCAAATAATTTTCCACCACAATACTAAAATATTTAAAAATATGCCATTGGTTGACGCAATATCCAGCTAAGCTAATCAAGTTTCACTTATTTTTATGACTAAAATGATCTTTTATTACATTTTACAGCTAAATAGTGTAATTTTAATAGCTGTGTCGTTAGATTTCAAATTGATGTAAGTCCAAAATGATGAAACTCATAAAAAGCGGTTTTTTTTCTGTTCGAGTAAGGCTTTTTATGATCTCATTTTGAGGGTGGTGTGACTATCAAAAATCGGATTCTCTATCATCCTTTCTATCATTGTTCCTATGAAATGTTTCTAGATTAGGAGAAAAACGAATTTCTAATTTGGATTTAGGTTTATTTTGTCAAAATGAACCAAGTCCTTCGGGTTTTTGCTTCAGTTGCTAGCGTTTGGTTTGATTCTTTTGCACTATTCGCTTCCGTGCCTTATCAGGAGGCACGATTTGTATTTTCTCCATTGATTTTCTTCAAATATCTGAACAAATTTATTAAAAACACGACACGACTTCACATGCGTGGCGACAATCAACACACAACTGGGCGCCATTTTGAACGATCGCGTCGCTCTGATTGGCTCAATGCGACTTGCTGCGTTTTGATATAAGATGTCAAATGGACTTGGTTCAATTTGAAAAAAGAAATGTGTTTTAAACTTATTTTGCTTGAAAACTACAGGGACTTGTTTCAATTTGATAACATTTTGTAAAAGATACTTCCCCTGCCTTTTAAATAAGAATAAAATTTGAAATCTAACGACACAGCTAGTTTAATAAATCGTTTAAAAAACTCATAGTAGCAGTAACCGCGGACCATTGCGCCCAGACCGGAAACAAAGTAATCGCAGGATGCGGGCCGCGGCCGCACAATACGTAGGGTACAGAAGGTCAGCTTCCATATACAACGAGAGAAAAGGCATGCACAGTTGCACCGACGCGTCTACGTACAACAAGTGCACGCGGCTGTGCGTGCATACGTTTGATATAATACCCATTTGAAGTCCCCGTACTTACATACAGTGCTACACAACGTAGTTGGACCACGCACAATGGAGGGTTACGTATATAGTTGGGATGACTTAACTTTGTAGTTGAAAAACAAATCTCCCATACGATATATGTCACGGTCAATTCTCTAACTTTAAATGTAAGTTTGTAACCGCAAAAAACTCTGTTTTCATGTGATAAAGCTGGACGATTTTTGGTCATTCTCCTTTACTTGTGCTGTGACACTTAGTTCATTGCCAAATTACATGATTGTAGGTCAACAGGAAGTACCTATAGGTACTGATTTATTTGAGAGTTTCAAAATTTGTCGCATAAATGGCCTTTTTTTAACCCACTTCACAAAAAGGAGGAGATTCTCAAGTCGTGTGTATGTTTTTTTTTTTTTTTTTTAATGTTTTTTACGTCAGAACTCCGTCGTTTATGAACCGATTTGGAAAATTATTTTTTTATTTGAAAGGATATACTTCCAGATTGGTCCCATTTTTATCAAAATCCGGTTCTGATGTTGGGATCCATGAGTAATTGAGGGAACTCCTCAAATATTATAGTCATACATATAACGATTTTTATATTTTCATCAACAAGTCAATCATTTGCATTCAGAAAGTATAATTTGGTGAAGTGGAACTGATGAAGAAGGCCACAGATGGCCACCGTAACTTCTTAATGATAAGTATTTCACGGGTGGCGATGAGATATCTGGATTAAGATAGTTAAGTGAAGCAAATTTGATCTGATGATCGAAACTGATCTGATGATGAAGCCGGAAGGTAGGCACTGGAACTCGGTAATAAAACAATCTATACTACCCGTGTTTGGTCTTATTGGAATTGTCATGAGATGCATTCTGGCTATAAATGATTTTTAACCGACTTCAGAAAAGGAGGAAGTTCTCAATATATATATATCTAGCCGTATAAAGGTACCTACATATAAAAGAAAACCGTGACTGATTGGTCTATCAACACAGCTAAACCACTGACAGATTGGGCTGAAATTCGTAGGCATCCGCTAAGAAGGGGTTTTTCGAAAATTGACCTTTAAAGGGGGGAAAACGGGGGGTTTTGTTTGCATGAAAAATCTTATTCCTAGAGTTAATAAACTTGAAACTTGGACGAATACTTACGTAAATAAAATATAAAGTTTGTATTTTTTGTTATCTTAACTTCAATGGATGGGATGTCAAAGCTTGTATAGAAGAATTATAAAGCGTGGTTCGATCAACTCGAAACTCAGTATTTATACTTAAAACCAAAAATGAAGAATAACTTGTATCCGGGTTTTTCTAAAATCTACCCATAACGGGGTGAAAAGGGGTAGTCAGTTTTAGAAAAGAGGATTTTACTACGTGGCTTGATTAACTCGAAAATTGGTATAACCTTTAAGTCAAATAATGGAAAATTAGCAAACCACTTTAAAAATTAACCTCTTTGGGGGTGTAAAGGGGGGATGGATATAGTTTGTATGAAAAAATCTTTTTTCGTTGATCTATTAACTTGAAACTTAGACTGAATTCTTCATCATCAGTCTCCTGGCCTAATCCCAATTTATTCGGGGTCGTCGTAACATGTCGAATTACACTATAGATTTAATACATACAAAAGGAAACAGTGACTGACTTACTGACTGATCTATCAACACAAAACTCAAATCATTGAATGGATTGGGCTAAAATTTGGCACACAGATAGTTATTATGACGTAGGTAACCGCTGAAAACAAAATTTTAAAATTTCAATTCCTAAAGGGGTGTAACGGGGTTTCACAACTTGTATGGAAAAACATTTGAATTGTATCAATTCGCAGGGTTACTCGTGTCAACAAATAAATAAAACGTGTTTCCAGTTTTAAAAAAACAGCCTCTTCTGGGGGTGTAAAGAGGTAAATAGTCTACAAATCAATATGGTGTCATTTTCAAGGTTTGTCAGGACGTTGTTCTCGTAAAGGTCAACAATTTTAAAATATTACACTCGAAGAACAAAAAAAAACTAATATGTCTTAATTTATTATTATTTTGTATTGGTCTAAATAACAAATCTATCTGTATAAATAAATGGAGAAACTGACCGACTGATTGACTGACGTATCAACGCACAACCCAAACTACTGAGAGTGACGTGAAATTTTGCACTAGGGGTCCTTTTATGTAGGGTAGGTACTTTTAATCCCGGTTCCCGTGAGATTTTTTCTGACATCTACGCGGGTTAAGCCGCAGGCAAAAGCTAGTATTATATATGTTCAGGCATAACTTATTTGTTTATGAACTGATTTTTATAATTCTTTTATTTGGTAGAGGAAGCTTGCGCGGTCTCTTATACATTACAGATTTACAGCTAACTCTTCAATAATACGTATTTAATCCACTCGGTGTATGTTGATGATGTTATAAAACTTCCTGTTACTGTTGTTTTCATAGCAAGTAGTATACGAATTGGTGTGGGGTAGGTACCACTAAAATGTGAAAAATAAAAAACTTTTTTACAAAAAAAAAACAACCGACTTCCAACAAAAACACTAAAAAGTGCAAAATAACTTTAATTTCGCGCAAATAAATGAATCTATCTATCTATCTATCTAAAGACACCGACTTCCGAAATTAAATTAAATATAATATTAAATGTGGGTATACTACAGGTACACCTCTGCCCAACCCTTCGAGGAAACAAGGCGTGATTATGTTATGTGCTTCCGAAATTAAAGTTATTTTGCACAAAAGTTTTTTTTATTTCGTTGACTTAGTAGCTTGATATTAATTTCAACTTGATACCTCCCTCCACGCGTTCCTGAGAAAAAGATGGACAGACAGACAACAAAGTGATCCTTTTATAAGGGTTCTGTTTTTTCCTATTGAGGTACGGAACCCTCAAAACAAGACGGCGGTGTTAGTTCAAATTTTTGTCACGCAAAAACACCATTCTACAACTCTACGCGTCTGTGTGCGCGGCCTGTTTTCACTCGTCGTATGAAGTCAGCCTTCTGTGTATTTTGTGACGTGGTCGCACGACTCACAGCGGAAGGCAAGCGTTCATTCTCTGCTTTATTGCTTGAAATGTTTGTTAGCGGCCAGCGAGTGGCGACGAGGGACGGTTTTTATTGCAGCATTCATTCATTAGGTCTCAGTTTCATGCTTAATCGGACGTGGGCTTGTGGGCTAAATCGTTTTAGATTAATTTTGGGACTAAAGGCCATACATGGTCAGTTCTACCTTCAGATTCGTCTGATCTGAATCAACGCAAGGTCATCGGAACCATCCGTGCCAGCAAACCTACGAGGCAACGGCGTCATTCGGCGACAGATTACTGAAAAGTCCCATCGGTCAGACTCAGACCGATCGGAGTTTTTAACTTGTTATAATATTTAATTACATACCTACCTCTAATTTTTCATCACACGAACAGCAACCTTATTGCAAAGTTTTTAAAGACCAATTCTTTAAGATCTTTGCAATAAGGTTGCTGTTCGTTTGCTGTCAGAGGTAAAATAACAGACTGAAAGGACTGTATGGTTATTTTGGTTTCCTAAGGAATATGGTAAACCTAGAATTAAAAGTAGCGACCTAGGTAATTATTATAATTGTGTGTTGTAGTTTAAATTAAGTAGGTACTAAAGAGACTGCTGCATATGTGCGGTAACTTGTGAACGCATGCATTTTTCGCTTGTTTCAGTCAAACCATCTAGATATACGAGTAGTTTGATGAAAGTGCGTATTGTTGATGGTACAAGAATGTATTGAAACTGTTTATTCATTATGGAGATTTGGATACAGGAATATTTACATTCCATGTCGATCTGCACAACAAACGCATACTGTTGACTTTGCGAAAAGGAACTGTATTATTTTGCAATGAATTCCAGCACACCAAAGAGAATAGTTCATAATAATATTAGTTAGAATACTCTTATTTTCTAACACAAATATTAAATTTTTGTCAAATTTCTAAAACTAAGGCTGCTCTTATGCTGGATAATGTTGCAACCATAGAAATATTTTCTTATATCTATGGTTGCAACTGTTCGGTGGGCAGACGTTGGTACAGTAGGCTTTTGTGCACATGTTAATGTTAAGCGTGCGGTATTCTAGTAAGTATTTTAATCTTGGACACCGTATCAAGATGAGTGGTTGGAGCGACCTGCATCTTTTTAAGATGAATTACTATTTTCTTCTAAGTCGTCTGACGTTGAAATTGATATACTTACAGTAATAAAAATACTTTGTTACTTAAATGTGATTTTTGATTTCATGAAACGTTCGAAACACCCTAGTGTACTGTTCAATAATAAATAGTAGGAACATCTACTATCTATTATTGAACAGTACACTATTTTAATAAATTACGATGAGGCCAACCTATTCACTAAACAATAGTTCTTTTAGTATTTTTTATGGTTATGAACGTATTTCTCAATATTCCCGTTAGACGAAGTATAATTATTACTACCACTGTAATCTAGAGATTCTATGGAACAAATGAACATGCGTTTCATTAATAGATGCCACAATTTTTGGTGGGCCTAATCGCCAAACAAATAAAAACGATTGCCGTTTTCTGTCACTGCTTCATTTTTATTCTTTCATCCTGTTTCTAATTTTATTCTAGGTGCATCGTCTTCACATAACATGAAATATTTAATGTCAGTATACCAAATATTGTACAACCTTCTAAAAGAGTACCGGTGTTTTTTCTTGCCCGCTCTTCTCCATAAGAAAGTACATTTTGGAAGGGGCGACTAGAGTCAATTCTATTTTCTTGTTAATTTTGACATTCCAAAATGCCTTTTGAGTGAAATAAATGCAAAACAAATATGTCTTTTGTAGTGTGACGAAGCTAATACAGTTAGCGCAATTTCACTAAGTAATTAACTGACCCCCAACAATAAACAGCTAGTAGCTACCTATATGAAGCCTAAAGGTGAGGCGGTAAGTGCAAGTGCAGGTGAACAAGACAGTTAGATTGGACATAATTGCGTGTCGCTGTTAACAAGATCGAGCGCCTCTCGTAGGACCCGCTGACCCGCAAGACCTGCGAACGTTCGTTCGGGCAAAACTGCGAACCATGGCGTTATATTTTTTTCTTAAACATCCTTGGTAATTCGAGCATTATTTTGACAAATTTCTTCGAGATAAAACAATGCTGTACTGGTCAAATACATGCGAGCAGGCGGCAGAGAATGTTAGTGTGAAAATCCATATTATCTGTCGTGTTTAGCGGCCGAATAAATTACTATGAAAACTCATATCTGTCGTGTACTCGTAATTTAAAAATGGAACGAACATTTTACGTCGGCACATGGCCACCAAGAACGTACTTACCAAATATTTGATTTAAATTTCAAACTGGCTTGCAAATACATCTGTTTTAAAGTAAAAAAGAAACAAATGAACATAATGGCGTGTGTAAAATGTTCGTCGTTGAATCTGGAATTTAAATAATTAACTTAGTTTGAATTTCCGCGCATTATTTGAGAAAAGTAACAAGCCTGTACTATAACCGTTTTATAAAAAGTGACAGGACGTATAAAAAAGTTTATACAACAACGGTACGAGGATCTTTAGGCGCGTAACTAAAATCAGACCTAACGCCGCCATTTACTTTAGGTACAGGGTAGATTTTCGAGATGGGGCAATAAGGACATCTACCATAACCGTTGTCGCTACAAGAAAACGGTTTTAGGAGACTGTCCTCTCTACGCTGCGCTGTCGGCTCTACGCGGGGATCGTGCGGTCGACGCCGCCGCCGGGGTGAAACTCCGCTGCCGCGAGAAATCACAGCACAGCGGACACAGCTCCAGCAGGATCTCATGGCAGCATGGCGAGTGCGATTGTCGCAACCCAGTGCTGGGCACGCCACAATTGTGGCGACCCCTATTGTAAGTGTGGCTAGAGAGGCGCCATGTCGTCCTCAACTTCCGCCTGACGCAGGTCCTCACCGGACACGGTTGTTTCGGGAGGTTCCTGTCCAGGATAAAGCGGGAGGAAACAGCCGGGTGTCACCACTGTGTGGATCGCCCGGAGGACACGGTGGAGCATACGGTGGAGGTCTGCCTGGCTTGGGTGGAGCACCGCCGTGTCCTCACGGAGGCGATCAGCGGCGGCGATTTCTCGCGTGTGGCCTTGGTTCAGGCCATGGTTCTGAGCTAGAGTGCATGGGAGGCTGTCACCTCGTTCTGCGAAGCAGTAATGCTCGCGAAGGAGGAGGCGGAACGCGTGAGGGAGAGGCAGGGTAGGTTTTAGTCAGTAAAAGTCTGACACGCTCTCCGCAAGTTATTTGATCATTTTTCACCCAAAAAAAAAAGGAGTCCTTACATTTTTGAGACATTTTTATCTGCATTCACAGATTTTGAAAAAAAAATACAATTATCATGAAATATCAATCGATGCTGTTTCATAGAAGAATCAAACAGCTCTTCTGTAGCAACTGAATTTTGAGTACCTACAAGACTTACTAGAAAAATCAGAAATCGCAAAAAACTTATTTCGTAGGAAATGAGACTCCAGCCTACTTTTTAAGGTTCCATACCCCAAAAGGAAAAAACGGAACGCTTATACGATCACTCTGTCTGTCTGTCTGACTGTCTGTCTGTCTGACTGTCTGTCTGACTGTCTGTCTGACTGTCTGTCTGTCTGTCTGTCCGTCTGTCACAGCCGATTTGCTCCGAATCTACTGAACCAATGTAGTTTTTTGCTACACATATGAATTTCTGTGACCCAAACGGACTTGTAACTTAAATAAATGAGTTTTGAATATTATATGAGGGTCACTTTTAGGGGCCAATTAGAAAATTTAAATAAAAGTTTTGCGAACTGTACTGTGTGACATATCAAATGAAAGGGCTTGATATGAGGCTCCCAAATAATATGTGTACCTATATATTTTTATAAATTTAAAATATATTTTAAATTTATTTTAGAAAATATATGAAAATTGACCATTCCCCCCTTATCTCCGAAACTACTGGGCCAAAATATTGAAAAAAAAATCAGCAAATAGGTCTTTATTTATAGATTACAGGAAAACCTAGATCAGAACTGTATGGTGTAAAAATTGTTTAGTGCTCAACTAAAAGGAAGGATTTGTGGGAAATTCTGGGAAGTGAATGGAAGTTCGTACATTTTGGTGGAAAGTTGCCGGCACACGGCTTTTAAATATTAAAACAATTTATTAGCCAGACAAAGAGAACCAAACAATGGAAACAATGTCATATCAGAACAATTTACAACTAAATAAACATTACTGGCCAAACCCAAGAATTTTCCTAGCTAGGTATATCTGAAACAATGGAGGCAACAGCCATAAATACTAACATCCGGAACAAACACACTTGTCACGGTATGTGAACCAGTGAAACAGACTCCCTCCGCTTGCCAAGGAACCCACCTTTACACTATAAATTTTCCAAGCTTATTGCCTTCAGTAATAAGAACTAAGTAACGCGGACTTTTTGGCATAGTTACAAAAGAAAAAACCGGCCAAGTGCGTGTCGGACCACGCACATTGGGTTCCGTTGGGATGAATTTATCCCAAAAACATTGTAGTTGAAAAACATGTTCTCATCATCCTACAACTGCAAATGTAAGTTGGTCGTCCATTACTGGTTAAATTCTAAAGCCTACTTAGCTGTGATAGTTTTCCTTTTAATTTCGTTACCTATATAAACTGCTGCCATGTTTTTTTTCATATATCCAGAAAAGACCCAGTTAGCTGAAAGGCAGGGGTGAACCTTGACTCTAACAAAAATAGCACTTTAAAGCATATTAATAAGTACGCAAACGGATTCCGAGTCGAAAAATGGTTTTCACAAACAAGAATTATTATTACCTTATTTTTTATTTTTTACAAGTTTTTATTTTAACACTTTGTCGGCGTGATTAATACACATAATTATGCCATAATTACAGCTTTCTAGTACTAAGAGTCTCTAAGCTACGCTGGGGACAGACAGCCAAACGGACATGGCAAAACTTTATGGGTTCCTTGTTGACTACGGAACCCTGAAAATGATTTTTTCTACGATATTTGACTACCTGCCTATGTAGGTAGGTATTAATCATTGTCTTAACACGACTGTGTAATGAAGCCAGAAACATAATATACAGTACGTAACAAAAACCCTGTTGTTCCTTCTAGGGACGGATACATTTACCTACAAGCACATCATTGGTGGAATTATAATTTAAAAAAATTAAGCATTCGCTAGTCGAGAAGTCAAAATCAAAGAATTAAATAGGCAAAAAATCTGTTAAACATTACAAATATTAATAATTAAATATTTATTTAATTATTTTTGTTGAACAGTTTTTATAAATGACTTGCTTTATTACGTCGGTATACCGATTCTTAAAACGTAGGTAGAAGGAACAACAGGGTTTTTGTTACATATTGTATATTATTTGTAGGCCTACAACGAACAGTAGGTAGGTACATATTACAGAACCTAACTCAAGAAAAAATGCAACCAAACATATGGCTCTAACGGTGCTCGCCTACGAGCGATTTTTTGGGCGATTTTTGTCAGAAAGAAATACATTCACACAAAAATCGCCGAGAGAATAGCCGAAAAAAACGCTCGTGGGCGAGCGAAAGAGTTTTAAATACCTACCTAATGCTTTAAGGCTTCTACATACCAGCGCGACTTGTCGCGCGACGCGACACGGCACAAAGGCCCCGCGTGTCGCGGGACGAGCGGTGCCTTTGTGTCGCGTCGCGTCGCGCGACTAGTCGCCCCGGTATGTAGAAGCCTTGAGTCTTGAGTTAGGCTTTGTAGTACCGGGCCCTTGTTCGTCATAGGTAGGTAGGTACTTGAACATAGACTGAGATGAAATGCAGACTTTGGTAATATCGGGCCCGGATTACTCCTACAGCAGCCTACTAACTAACTAAACCCATTATGATATAAAGGCGCGTTTTCCTTAATCCCCCATATTTTTATTTTTACGTAGGTATTTTTTTCACAAGGAACATTGGAGTTCAAAATAATATAGGGCAGGGTAATAAACCGTTCTGCTCCAAATCAGTTAGCGGTCAAGTGGTCACATTAGGTGCAGATTTATAGCCTCCTCCCGACGGAACCCGAAATACATGCCCTACCTACTTACTATACTTTTCATTTTCTCACAAGCACAAGGGCCTTCACAATATCAGGGATTGCGAACCTTTTGACGTTCGCGTGCGTATCTAATATTTTTGGTAAAATGACGTTGATATAATACGTGTACATAGAGAGATATACCTATGTATACGGTGATATTCTAACTTATATTCTAACTTATATTCTAACTAATAACACTAGAAAACGTTTTATTTCTAGCCATTGCTGTCCCACTGCTGGCAAGCCCTCCCCCGCATGTCCTTCCAGGTAGTTACCTACCTACTCATTATCCCGCGTCGCGTCGCGGTCGTCTCAAACCATGAAGTAAACAAAATACCTACTTAAGTACATCATTGGTGTAATAGTTAGTCATCATTTCAGCCGAATGACGTCCACTGATGGACATAGGCCTCCCCTAAAGGGGGGTTTGCCATAATCGCCACGCTTGGCAGGTGGGTTGGCGATCGCAGTTTGGTGTTAAAATGCATAGAGAACGCTGCAGCTCATTCTCTAGTAAGTCCCTTAGTCGCCTTTTACGACACCCACGGGAAGAAATGGGATGGTGCTATTCTTTACGTTTGGCGCCAAACGGGGAATAGTTAGTCACGAGTATGTAAATACCAATATCCGCACGTGTATCCTCTATCGTTTTTCAACACATTTCCGAGAAAACAGTAACATATTCAGAGAATGATTGATTATTTCTTTGTACCTACTCTCGCGATTTTGGCGGCAAGAGACCATGGAGGTGAGGTAGATTTTAACTCATATTATTATTTTGTTTATGTAAATCAGTCGGAAAGACGCAACCATCTTTGACGTTTCTAATAAGAACAGCGCGAATTTGCAAATGGCGCCACATGCGCGGGTTTAAAATTAGTAGGTACTGTACGATTAAATTAATAACTTTCGTTTTATTTTCTCTATATTAGTAAAGTGAGATAAAAGTATTGAGCAAAAGCGCTTCCAAGAGGTTCGATCATTCAGCTTATTTATTATCGTAATGTGAAATTCCTTGGTGGAATTCTTTTATATTTTTGATAGAAATTAAAAAAAAAACCGTAAAGGATACGCACGGCGCTTTAAAACGGAATAAGCGGTAAAACATGTAGGTACTTATGTGAGAGTAGGTACCTAGTTTACTGCACATTCCGTTGTATGTTGCGTAATTTTTAACTTTCAAACATTGTAGGTACCTGGGCTTCCTAAATAATTTTTTGAGCAAACGTGTTGAAAAAAATAATTTGGAAGGTTTCCAAGTAGATAGGTACCTACCTATTTTTTACTTAGAACTAAAACTATAATAAATTTAATAAATATTAGTGCCACGTTATTAGTTAATGCAATTATTCATACTTTAGTAGGTAGGTACTACAAGACAAATATTGATTAATTAATCAAAGCGGTGTTATAATTGGTAGCTATTTGCGTTACCAATTTCCAGAATGCACCCTCTTCAATCTACAAATAGACTCTGTAGATACCACTCTGGTCGGCTGGCCTGGAGGCAATACTGGGCATAAAAGGTTTTCTCTGCCTCTATCTGATTCGGGTTTACTTATTTACATAAAGCAGGCTCAAGCCCACAATACAGCATCTGACTACAGGCGCTTCTTCAGCGCCTACAGCCTGCTGCAGTCATAATAAATTATATTAATATTTATAATAATTTCCTATGAACAGCGCCATCTTTTAGTATTCTTTCAAACAGATGGCTATGGCTACTAGCCATTAATCGGTGAGTAGCGGCGTGCGAGCACTAGATGGCGATATTGAACGGTACTTACAACTTTAATAAATTAGGTACTCGGAATAAACGGGTGTACTATGCCAAATCGAATGCCAAATAATCGAATATCAATTGATCGACCACTATAAATCGAACATCTAAATACTCGAACGTTCTTAAAATCGAATGGTTAATAAATCGAACATTCAATATATCGTACACTCAATACATCGAGTGTTCAAAATATCGAATGTTTGTTTGATCGAGCG
Source organism: Tiliacea aurago (assembly GCA_948098905.1). Classification (NCBI taxonomy): domain Eukaryota; kingdom Metazoa; phylum Arthropoda; class Insecta; order Lepidoptera; family Noctuidae; genus Tiliacea; species Tiliacea aurago. Next base: position 29,158,077 of record OX402578.1, read on the forward strand.
TTCAACGAATCGCATATTCATTCTATCGAAATATCAATATACTGAAAACTTTTTAATGATATTAGAATACAAGAAAAACACAAAATTTACTAATAAATCACATTTTGATCTTTAATTATTATCTTTTATACGTACATTTTAATATTTTGTGTGAATTGCAATTGCACGGAGAAACTCTAATAAATCCATGTTGTTTTTATTAGATTTTATCAATACCTGTTTATAATTATTACTTCTTTTTTTTAGACTTATAATTATATTGAAAATTAATCATAGATAAATTAAATGTATCATTTTATTAACATACATAAACTTTCGATAAAAATAAGTCTATTTCTGAACGAACAATTAGGTAAGTCATATTTATTTCAGGCTACCCTCATACATTGTAATATTGTTTTCACCTCTTAAATTAAATAAAACTATGTTCATCTGCAGAAAGCATTGTGACTAAGTACAAGTGAATTTTGTGAAAAATGTCTGTAGGGTCTTATTATAAGCCAGAATTGTCCCAAAAACGCAAGTCGGTCTTAGTTTTGGATGGCTATGTAATGGCAATAAACAAGAATATTAATAACAAGTTCTACTGGCATTGTTCCTACAAATATAAATACCATTGTAATAGTACTGCAACAACAAAATTGCACGGAAGTGAGGAGCATTTGTTGGAAACCTATACAACACAGCATAATCACGCACCAGATCCTGGTAAGGTAGATGAACTACGTTTTAGGAATTCCCTAAAAAGTGATGCTACCAGCTCGCTTGATAGACCGAGTCAAATTATTCAGCGAAATGAGGCCAAAATTTCGAAATCAAGTTCATGTGCTCTTCCAAACAAAAAAGCAGCATCGCAAATTATACGTCGAGCAAGAAGAAAAGAAATGCCAAAGGAACCGATTACTTTGGATGATATAAACATCCCCGATAGATTGCAGAAAGTTGATGGTGAAAGATTTTTAGGGCGCCAGATTAAGTTTGAAGAAAACTATGTTATGTTATTTGCAACGAAATCAAATTTAATATTATTAAATAAATCACAACTTTGGGTGATGGATGGTACATTCGCAACATGTCCTATACTTTTCAGACAAATATATAGTATACATGGTTTGGTGGACACGGGTACAGATCGTTATTACGTACCTTTAGTATATGCGTTTCTAACGAATAAGACGCTAAATTGTTACTTGTATTTTTTTCAAGCACTAAAGGCATATGCTCTAGAATATGATATCGAATTGAACCCACGAGTAATAATGACGGATTTCGAGATGGCAGTCATTAATGGTGTAAAACAAGAATTTCCTGATACACAACATAAATGCTGTCTATTCCACTTAGGTCAAAATGTATGGCGTCAAATTCAACAAAATGGTTTGCAAAATAAATATGGCCAGGATGCTGAGTTTGCTGTCAAGTTAAGACACATTATCGCACTTGCTTATTTACCCCAAGAAGAGATACCAGATGCTTTCGATAAATTGAGAGAAGAAGTGTTACCCGACGAGGCAAATGATATCACCAACTGGTTTGGAAAATATTATGTTTGGGGAAATATGAATTCTCGTGAGACGGGAAATAATAAATTACTTATAGCACGCTCATCGCCGATGTTTCCACCTTCACTGTGGTCTGTGTTTCAAAATAATACACTGGGTTTTCCTAGAACTCAAAACAACATTGAAGGATGGCACAGAAGATGGAACACGTTGCTTGATAAGCACAAACGGGGTCTTTATGCTACCATAGAATTTTTAGTTAAGGAGCAAGCCATAACAAATAGGACAATTGAAAAGGCAAACGCGGGATTGGGGAGAACTACTCCACAAAAAAGAGGCAAAAGGGATGATAATGCGATTGAAAAAATATTAAATAGTAAAAACAACATGGATTTATTAGAGTTTCTCCGTGCAATTGCAATTCACACAAAATATTAAAATGTACGTATAAAAGATAATAATTAAAGATCAAAATGTGATTTATTAGTAAATTTTGTGTTTTTCTTGTATTCTAATATCATTAAAAAGTTTTCAGTATATTGATATTTCGATAGAATGAATATGCGATTCGTTGAACGCTCGATCAAACAAACATTCGATATTTTGAACACTCGATGTATTGAGTGTACGATATATTGAATGTTCGATTTATTAACCATTCGATTTTAAGAACGTTCGAGTATTTAGATGTTCGATTTATAGTGGTCGATCAATTGATATTCGATTATTTGGCATTCGATTTGGCATAGTACACCCGAATAAACTATATTATTAAAAACTTTATTACTCGGAAAAATAATTAACGAGAATTATTAGAAATACTGCTACTTTATTTTGTAATAGTGTTTTAATGGAAAGAGTTCACAATATAAATACTGGCAATTATAGACCTGCCGGCCGGCGCGCGCCATCTTTTCCGCCGGCTGCCGGCTAGGCTAGCTATCAAGTCAAGCTGTCATTTATTTTATTTTCCACGAAACGTTGAGTGAGTTCAGCGCGTGTGTTGTTCGTTCGTCTATTAAATCAAGTAAGTGGAATTTAATTTACTTTTCTTAAAAAACTTAATTTCAAACTAAAGCGTATGTTCTGTTCTCAATAATATAATAAATTCTGTAAAAACACGAGGTTCGCAAAATTTAATGTCCTATTGTCTTGTTAATGAATGGAAAGATTCGACTGGGAAGTAAAAAACGGAATGTCTTGTGGTCATGACACGCTTGCACAACGTTGATGATTCCTTGAGCACGAATCATTGTATAATTAATAAAGCAATGTTTGTTCGAATGGAGGGTGAAAGTATGAACGGTTGTGCGGTGACCGTTTTGTCAAAATGTAATGTAATCTAAGTAGTACATTTCTAAATCAAAGGTCATGAACGACGGAAGCGTTAGGAAAAGGCTTCGCTGTGAGTCTGAGGACGAAGTCACAGGGAATGTAGCGAAAAAGATGATAGACGAGAGGTAATTTTTCCACGAAAAAAGTTACAACAGTTCTATTATGCTTACTGTGTATTCTTCCTGTTGCTGCAGGAAATTAACAAATAATACTTTATTGTATTGCATTTTGGAATCATGTTTCATGGAACTTGGGGATTTTACAAGGTGACAGGTCTGGCATGTCGCTTGACTGGCCTGCTAGGTACACATTTTATAACTATGGTGTAGGTGGGAAGTTTATTCAAGTGTTTTATGCAAGTTATTTATTTTTGAAAGGTGCTGGTGTTTGGAATTGGTTGTTTTGCTGCATGGAAATATTTTGCATGATATTTATTTAGGCAACCAACAGCGATACATATAGTATGTTACAGAGTATGTATTACAGTATTGTATGGCTGATAATAGGTTTCCATGTATAACTAGGATAAATATAAAACATGCGAAATATGAATACAATCATCTGTTAATTTCCATTTTAAATTTTATAGGCAAATATGTACTTTACAAAATGTTGTGTAATATTGTTGACCCATGATTCACAATTATTTAATAGGTACTTTTTACTTAATTGAATTTTTATCTTTTTTTATTGACTTCATTAAAACTTTATTAAGTTTGTATGGCAAGCAGATTTTACTTCTATTCTTCATTGTTACCATAGATACCAATATTGGGCTTCAATCCTATGTGAATAAGAAAACTGTTACAACTATTGATAGAATAATAGGTACTTATCCCTCATATCTTTTCTATGGGTAATCTCATGATAATTAGAGAGAGAGTGGAGATTTTTATCTAACTAAACTTAATTTGTATCTAGTTGACTTGAAAATTTACAAGTGTCAGCTGCTAACATGGCCATGGAGCATATGTGTTACTGCAGAGGCGATGAGGCCAAGGGCATTGACCTTAACAAGCCTGAACACCTACTGCCCATGATGAGGCCTTTCTCTATGAGGTGCTAGTCTATATATATTTTAGAAGAAAAAAAGATTGAGTATGTATATTAGATAGTTGAACTGGAATTGTAGAAGTTTTGAATTAGAATAGATTTAGATTTTTAGTTTGAGATTTACATTAATTTTGTTAATTAAAAATATGGACTTAAGGTATCAACAAAAGGTAGAAAAGGTACAATGCATAATATTATAATAAAGCTTGTAGTCTTTTGTACCTACTATTAGAAAAGCGAACCACACGAGTAGAGGAGCTCTCTGGATAAAAAATTAAACAAACTTTATCTGCCGACTTGAAACTTAATTATTTATCAAAGAGCTGATTTTACCAATGTCAGACAACTTATATACCTACATGGAATTAAATTGAGGTTGATATTTTTTGTATGGAAACTATCAAAACTTCTAAATTATTCCAAAACAAAGACAAAGAAGAAAAATGAGACCTTTTTTTATTTAGACAATGGCAGGTATGTCGACTTTTTTAATCTGAAGAGCTATTCAATTATAATTATTGTGAATTGCCAAGGCTAGCTTTAGCTATTCTATAAATAAAGTAGTTAATGTCAAGAAAAATTACTGATAGAAGAAAAAACACTTAGTTGGAATCATGTAGATAAGCAGGTAACTTCTTAATTTGTAGCATACCCACTATTTGAAAAAGAGTATAACATCACTACAAACTTACAATCACCAGATATACATACATGTATTGATTTAGTTCTAAATGAGAATACAAACATTTTGTATTCTGATTTGGTCCTCAATTCCTCAATCATTAGGTAAGTAGGTATTTGAAAGAGACGTAGGTAATTCATCTATATCACTTATAAAATAGAAAACCTTTTTCATATTACACACAACACTAATGATAAGTTCATCATCCTTGGCTTTGATGACTACTGTTTTCTTGCACATTCTTGACTCTTTACTCATCATGACGTGAACGTGGCATCAGCATTAATTTGATATCATTATTATGAATGTTCACATTGAGGTGATATGTGCTCTTATAGTTATTTTTTTCAGTTGATTTTTAGGATTCCATACCCGAAGGGTGCCAAACGGAACCCTATTACTAAGCCTGCGCTGTCCATCCGTCTGTTTGTCAGCGGGCTGTGTATCTCATGAACCGTAATAAGTAGACAGTTGAAATTAAATAAAGTAAAAAAATTAAGTACTTATTAGAATTTTTAACTTTATATTATTCATGGACAAAGAACGTGTTTATTTCGGAGATTTTTTGCTAAATATTGTACGGTGGTACGGAACCCTTCGTGTGCGTGTCCGACTCGCACATGGCCCGTTTTTAGGGTTCCGTAGTCAAGAAGGAACCCTTATCATTTCGCCATGTACGTCCGTCTGTCTGTCTGTCCCTGGCTTAGCTCAGAGACTTTTAGTACTAGAAAGCTGTGACATAATTATATTACTTACGCCGACAAAGTGGTAATATCTAAGTATGGGGCAGTAAGGGCAGCTACCCTAACCGTTGTATCTCCAGGAAAACGGTCTTAAGAGATTGTCCTTAACTTTTTAAGAAATTTTGATCAACATTCACACATTCATGTTTCACAAATACACGTGCACTCACTAACATACGTATATCATACAGACACTCCCTTACAACACCAACACAACTGTCTCAAATCACACCACTATACATACACTCTTTTTATAGGTATATATTTTAAGTTTTAATAAATGTAGGTACCATGATTTTTAATTAATGGATAATATTGTGAACGGAGCGAAGGAGCCTGGATCTCACAACACAGGGAATCCTAGTGTGAGGTCTAGGAATTCAATCCATATAAATGTAAACTTTGCGAAATAAAATTTATTCTTATTCTTACTCACAGATTTTGAGAAAATGTACAGACAGCAGGAAATGGGCAATTTTCACAAAAAAAAAAATGTTATGCCATTCGATCCTGTTTCTTAAGGATCAAAAATCTTTATTGGGCCACCTGAGGTTTGAGTCCTAGAAAAGTCATAAATCGCGAGTGAGAGAGTGAAGAGGACCGATTGGCATTTTCCTGCAGACTGTATTTTTTTTTTCAATATCTGTGAATGCAGATCAAAATTTCTCAAAAAGAAAGTAAGTATTTGAAAGTATTATAGTATATTTATATATTTCTAAGTCTCTTAAGGCCGTTTTCCTGTAGCTACAACGGTTAAGGTAGCTGCCCTTATTGCCCCATCTCAAAAATCCATCCTGATATAACTATAATAAAATCATGAAAAATATTTTTTTGTAAGTACCTCCCTTGCACGTAAAGTCGGGATGATAGTTTTTTTGTCGCCTATCCCATGGAGTGGGATAATTATCGTTGAATAGGCCGTTCAAAAATATTGCAGTTCTGTGAAAACCATTTTCCCTTGCACGTAAAGTCGGGATGATAGTTTTTTTGTCGCCTATCCCATGGAGTGGGATAATTATCGTTGAATAGGCCGTTCAAAAATATTGCAGTTCTGTGAAAACCATTTTTCGATTCGGCGGGATCCGTTAGCGTAATAATGATTAAGCTTTAGAGTGCTATTTTTTGTTAGGAATCCTCTGCCAGCTAAATGGCTGTTTTTGGATAAGTATGTGAAAAAATTCATGGCAGTAGTACCTATAATAACGAAATTAAAAGGAAAACTATCAAACCTAAGAGGGCTTTACAAGTTAACGAGTAATAGTCGACCAACTTACATTTTCAGTTGGAGAATTGACCGTGACGTATATCGATGTATGGGAGAACATGTTTTTCAACTACAATGTTAAGTTTGTTTTTGGGACAAATTCATCCCAACTACGGAACCCTTTATTGTGCGTGGTCCGACACGCACTTGGTCGGTTTTTTTTTATACGTTTTTGTTTTTGGTTGAAAAGATATAGATTCCAGTTCTTGTGTCACAAAAGGTGCAGGATGTAGGAAATCCGCGGAGCAGCCATTTTGTACCAGGTACTACGAATCTTAATACTGACGCAGCCAATAGTGTGTTGGGTTTCTACCATTGCTGGGTAATTCAAACCTGTGATTCAGCATCATTGTCTGATTCCTTAACATCTAAAGATTTGACTTGGGTACTACTTTGGAAATTGAATTTAATATCGGACATTATCCTTTCTGCTCTTATAACGGCCACTACAAATAAGTCAAGGCTATCCGATAAGTGTCTAGGTATGGCGATTGAATCATATTTATCATTAATAAACTTATCTTGTGACAAATTGTCTAGACAAATTGCTTTTAACGATAATTTCAGAAATTCCATCCAATTCTAATCGTTTCTTAATGACGTCATAATTATCTTATATTCTTTATCCTTCGTGACAGTGTCGCTTTTTCGATCTTTTGGTAAAACGTGTAGTTTTAGTGTCTCTAATGAAGATAATGATAGTAACTATTACTAGTGAATTTGCTGGTTTCAATCATAATATCGCAATCAGTAAACCTGGGCTCGGCGCACGACTACATCCACCAAAACTCACACATCTCAGTGTGATCACAGTCGCAAACCTAGCTCTAGTACCTACTCTTCGCTAATAAGTCTCGCAGCTCGCTCATTATGTGCGTATCGTGTCTCACGCATGTTTGTAATATCTATCTCGCTCTCACAAACATGGCGAAGCAAACATTAAATATTATATAGGTACTTTCAACAAATTAGCATTTTTGGCTGTACTTACGAGTGGTAAGTAATCCCGCGTGTCTTATTTTTCTTCCTTTTATTATTTGAACACTGTTAAGCTGCACAAGAAGTCATTTTGATGCGTATTTATCACAAAACAAAAGTAATTATGGAGTTGTTTGATCAACGATATCCCGTGCGCGACTGAGTTCCAACTACGGGCCATCACTTAGTTTGATAGGACCAGGCGGTGTAACTAAGTCAAGTATCTACCGCTTTTAATACCATAAATGACTAACGGCCGAACCCAATAACCTATTTTCAGTGAAAGACAGATCGCTATTGATGATATACAGTATAATTCTGTCTATCCTTGGATGGCGTCTCACAATCATTGATAAAGGCTATCTATGTAACGAAAACAATAGTTTTAGGTTTCTCTACTTCGCCCTCCCGTGCGTTCCGTTACAACCAACATCACTTTAAAAAACAGTATGTGTAATTAGTCTTATTATAAAACTTCTTTGTTTCTTACTTCTAAGTAAGTTACTGGATGAAGATATATTTCTGTAGAGCCATATTTGTTATGGCCGCGAATCAAAATACAACCTGTTACTGACCTGCAAATTGCAAAAAACGTAATAAAATTTAAAGGACGATGGGCAATCTACTATGGACTCCGACCCCACTTTTTTTTTTGATCCAACAGACTTCATTTTTGTCTCATATTTTTCGTTACGGCCTACAAAATAATAAACCATTTGTTTCAAGACTTAAATATATGGGGTTTCCTGAAAAACTCATCTTTATGTTTCATTTATCTGACGAAAATATACATGATTGTTTTCTGTTTTTCATCGCAATAATAGAGAAAGCATAATAATTGCCGACTTATATAATATGGAACATAAAACAATAAAACATCACGCCTATATTTCACGAAGGAGTAGGCAGAAGTGCGTGGAACATCCACATATCGCAATTTATGTTATACAGGGTGATTGGAAGATGGGTGCAAAGCTTTAAGGCGAAGATATTACAGACAATTTAGAACCATTTAAGCCATGGTTGTCTTAGACGAAGTCTTACCAAATATTTTTAACCAAATTTTTAAGTTTTTTTTTGGAAATTCTCAAAATTTAATGTAAACTGCATAATTATGCCCAAATTGAATGATAAATGAATTCATTTTTTATTTATTTAATTAAAGTAATGTGTAAGCAATCAAGCAAAACATGTTTTAGGCTTCTGTGTCATTAGACATTTTTTTTACAGACATTTAAAGCTCAGAAAAAATAAAACATTTGTACAATACGTCTTTTAAACCTTATTAAAAAAAAAACGGAGGGTGCTTTTTTTGTTCAAACCTTTTTGAAGACAAGCTTGATAATCGCTCTTTCTTTTGAGGTATCATTTATGCGGATATCTTACAAATTATTGAAATTAGGGCCTACAAACCAATTTGAGGTAGAATTTTTTTATTTTAGGCAGACTAATTAAAACAACATTTGAATTAAAATTATTTATTTTTCATGTTCAAAATGACGGCCGTGATACCTAATACAAGCACGGCCCCGTCTTCTAACTTCTGTAGTCGTTATTTTCAACATCATCTCCTGCTTCATTGTCTCAAACGCTGAATTTATTCTTTGTATCAATTCTTCTCTAGTGTTTATTTCTATGTTGTTATACACCAGTTCCTTGGCCCGGCCCCACACGAAAAAGTCCAACGGGGTCAGATCTGGGGAGCGAGCGGGCCAAGGGATGGGTCCATCCCTGCCGATCCAGCTATCAGGAAAGCAATTGTTGAGGTGTTCCCTTACATTTAAAGTCCAATGCGCTGGACAGCCGTCTTGCTGAAAGATGACTGTTCGGTCTCTTTCGAAGATCGGGACACCTGATTCCTCTACCAGCAGTGGTAAATCAATTTGCAGAAATTACAAATAATTTTCGCCATTCAATGGATCAGGCAAAAAGTGGGGCCCAATCAATGTTCTGCCAATTATTCCAGCCCATACATTCACAGAGAATTTCATCTGAAATGACACCTGCTTCTTAAAATGTGGATTGTTGTCTGCGTCAGCCCATTCATGGATGTTGTGAAAGTTTGTAATACCTTCCCTTGAAAATTTACTTTCATCCGTCCACAAGATTGATTTCAGAAACCACGCATCTTCGATGTCTCTGTTGAGGAGGAAACGGCAGAACTGAATTCTTCTTTGAGGATCTTGCTCTACTAGACCTTGCACACTCCTGCAATGGAACGGATACTTATCATTTTGGTGCATTGTATGCCACACCTTCCATTGAGAAATGTTTAAATTTCGAGCTACTGCTCTAGTACTGGTAGTAGGATCCGCTTGAAATGCTGCTAAAATGTCTTCGTCGACGGCAGTTTCGTGTCTGCCCGGGTTGACTCCAGGTTCCACGCGGTGAAACCCATCTTGGGCAAGACGACGAAACGTGTTGTAAAACACTCGGACATTCGGTATCCTGCGATTCGGATAGCGCTCTTGATACATCCGTCGCGCCAAAGATCCATTGCCGTCTGCTCTACCGTACATAAATACGATATCCGCATATTCTTGATTGGAAAAAGTAGCCATAGTCACTTAACATTTAAGAAAAACGGCGTAGGAGCGCAATAAATGTCAACTCAACACAATTAAGTCAAAAATCAACACGTGCAGGAGCGCGAGGCTACGACTGGACACGGTGAAACAAAAAAGTTCAAAACTAACGCAAACAACACGTGCAGGAACGCAAAGGGCTACAACTGAACACGGTAAATTGTGAATCAACACGACAACGTCCACTCACAAGGGCAGTAGTTTGACTAATAAGTAAAAGATGTAACGGCTTCATCACAGACCGACTGACCCTGACTAAAGAAAAACGACTTTGTTGCCTCAGTAACTAAGACCATTTTGCTGTAAAAACCAACTCTTATCGCTTTTTGCTATTCATTGGGCGTTCTACCTTGAAATGCCGTCGCACCGCGCTCGGTGGCCATTGTTTAGAGAATCCCCTCAATGGGTTCCCCTCAATTGGTTCCCCTCAATTGGTTCCTGCATGTGCCAAAAATTCTTAGAATTGAACAATGTTATCATTTCGAGCACATAAAGTATTCTTTTAAGCAAAAATTTTGTGTTTCGTTAAGACTGCCTAAAATTTAAAATTTCTCCCTCGAATTGGTTTGTAGGTCCTAATTTCAATAATTTGTAAGATATCCGCATAAATGATACCTCAAAAGAAAGAGCGATTATCAAGCATGTCTTCAAAAAGGTTTGAACAAAAAAAGCACCCTCCGTTTTTTTTTTTTTAATAAGGTTAAAAGACGTATTGTACAAATTTTTTATTTTTTCTGAGCTTTAAATATCTGTAAAAAAAATGTCTAATGACACAGAAGCCTAAAACATGTTTTGCTTGGTTGCTTACACATTACTTTAATTAAATAAATAAAAACTGAATTCATTTATCATTCAATTTGGCCATAATTATGCAGTTTACATTAAATTTTGAGAATTTCCGAATAAAAACTTAAAAATTTGGTTAAAAAAATTTGGTAAGACTTCGTCTAAGACAACCATGGCTTAAATGGTTCTAAATTGTCTATACTATCTTCACCTTAAAGCTTTGCACCCATCTTCCAATCACCCTGTATGTCGCGATGATCATTTTACTTACATGACAGCACAATATTATTCCTCGTAGGGAGGGGTAGGCACGGGTGCACTTCTCTATTAGGTAGCTACATAATATATGTAGGTACTGGTACTGTATAGTATTTTTCGTCAAAATGAAAGAAATCAAACTCCATGCTTGCTAACTAAAGGCGGTTCCGCAGCGCCATGTTAGGTGTTTTTAGCGTAATGCTATGTTATGTTTTAAGTTTAATATTATATTATATTAAACTTAAAACATAACATTATCATTACGCTCGTAATCTTCTAACGGAAGGGTATATGACACCCAGACTTATCGCAAGTTAGGTATTAAATGGTTTCCCACATAGAGGTGGAATACACAACATCACACCAATATTACATCACACCGTTGTTGCTCGGAGGGGTAGGCAGAGGTAAGTACACCTCTATGTAAGTAGTAAGCGACATAATTACATAGGTCGGTACTGCATTTAATTTCTCGTTAAAATGAAGGAAGTCTAAGTAAATGATTGGTAACCAATATATGAAACTTAAACATAACATAATTACGCTGTAATTCTCTAACGGATGGACAGAGATGTACCTACATGACAATCAGACTTTTCGCAAGTTAGATATTTAATAATTCTCCCCCGCATAGACATGAAATACAAAACATCGCACCAGTATTGCCCCGAGGGGTAGGCAAAGGTACACTTCTAGGCTATAATTATAAGTATACTTGCTTGTATTTTCCTTCACAATTGAAGAGATAATCCGAAAAGATCCGAAAAGTCTCAACTTATATTTATTAGTGATATTAAGTTTAGTCATACATAACATAACGCCTATATCCACATAGGGGTAGACAGAGGGTAGGGTAGACGGCTCTATTTTATAGGACAACAAACAAACTTATTCTGCAATTCAAAAAGAAAATTCATATTTCACCAGTGACATCATACTTATAACGCACACACAACATAACATCACGCCTTTTTTTCACAAGAGATAGCCAGAGGTGAACCTATAGTACACCCACATTTTGCCAGTTATGTTCTAGTCCCATGTAATAGGGAGATATAACTATATTTATTTAATAGACTGTAGATCTGTAGACCATTTTCTATTTTGTTAAGTACCTGGTACTTTTAACGGGCCTACGCTGTCCTCTCATACCTATTAACACTGTAATTTGAAAACATTGTAAAAGACATCAAGACAAACACACAAAAAACACACAACACGACAATACACGCGAAGACATTTTTTTTTTAAAGAGTAACCGTGGAGCTTCTTGCCGGCTCTTCTCCATAGGAAACGACCAATTGGAACCGTGCACCTAGCTTCTGCGGTTTCATAAGTGCCCATGCTATGTGAAATAAAAATATTTTTGATTTGATTTGATTTGAATTTATTCAAAGTGGACTTAATAGCGCCTGTATTCCCCGCAAGTGTAGGCAGAGATGTATTGTTATGTCATGTTAAATAAACTTCATATTATGAAATAAAGTAAAATAAGATTCGATTTTAAATTTTTTATAATCACACTTATTGTCTACTTACTACAGAATATGACCACATTTTATTATTTTCCTTTAAATCCCCATACAATAGACGGTCGTCACTATAGTAAAAAATGATCAGTAAGCCAGGACCTTTTAAACGAGATACGCGTCTCAAGTATGTTGACAAAGTTTTGATATCGTGTTATAGCTACGCTGGGTAGGTTCACATTATCTACCTACACCTAAGGGGTATAAAAGCGTTAATATGTTGTCATGGAAAATAAATACAATATGAAGTATCCTAAGTAAAAACCAATACGATTTTCACTTATTTTTTCATAATCAAACATATTTTGTACTACAGTAGTACCATTACATTTCCTTCTTTTCCCTGGAAACCCCATGCTTTTGATGGTCGTCGCCATAGTAAAGAATGATCAGTAAGCCAAGCCCTTTTAAATGAGATATGTCTCAAGTCTGTTGACTAAGTTTCAATTTTGGGGACGCCAGTTCCCATCGTCCTTTCGCGGGCCACCCCTCGCGGCGCATCCCTCTTAAATTAATGTTGTTTTTTTTTAACTTAAATTCATGTTGGCATGGTGCTTGTACGGGGGGTGTCAAAAAGGGGGGTTACATTTCTGTTATTTTTTGCCTAAGACGCACCGTTTTCGAGATATTTGAATTTCTATTTTTTTTTATTACTTTAAATAAATAAACACAGTATGATCATTATTGCATGTACTAAAGAGTTCATTTTAGCTTGGCTACTTTACGTTTATCCCTGCAATTCGGGGAATAGACCAATCTGTCATCTTTAGTACTGTCCTGTCAAACAAATCGTATATTGGGACGCATACTTTGGCATTTTCATATAAATAGCTATCCGTTGTAGGCGATACACCCTCCCATCAGTAGATAGCGTAGGCCGGTAAGATTCCATAATGTCTCATAGGTTATTGGGACGTTAAAACCATCGATAGATAGATTTTTCTATCTCCAGTATGCCAAAACTGGTGATAGATAGGTTATTGGGTTCGGTCGTAAAACGGGTTTTTCTCTTACCTGTGACCTGTGACTGTGAGCTACTTAGTCAAATGCGAAAAGCTGGTAAATTGAATTGTAGCTTAGCGTGTCGTAAACACTTGAGTTACCTACTTCAAATTTATCTCCCTCGTATTGTCTTATCATCTTCAAGATAAACGTTCACAAACGGGTTAGCATTATCTTGAGTGCAGTTTCGCACTGTTTATGTTTACCGCTTAAGTCCGATGATTTTTCCAAGTCTGAAATCTGAACCTAGAGGCCAAGCTTCTGCAAGATCTTTTTTATATAGATTTCTTTTGGAGAGCAAGCCGAGTCCCAAAAAGAGGTTTACCAGTATTAATTTGCCTTTTGTAGTTGAAAAACAGCTAGATCAATTTCTCTGCACAAACTGTAAATTCCCGGCTTCCCACATATCTAAACTTTCTCTCATTAGGCCATGAGAAACCTTCATAACAGACAGTAATTGTCCTCCTTCCCAGGCTCAGCAACTTGGAAGCCATTCTTAAAAACATGTTCACATGTGGAATACTCGGTACATATTTGCAAAACGGAAACGGACGCCTGCTAGTTGGACTGTGGAGGGAGACTAAGGACATTCACGACATTGTCCACGAATGGGTGCCACGGCATTTCCAGCGATACGTCGCTCAAAGTTATGGGTTAGTTTTGCTTATAAAGAAATTGTAGTTCAGTTTGTTTGTTAATATTGGAGGCCAAAAGATTGAGTAGTTTAGCTTGATGTCCTGTAGAAAGTTGTCTGATCATTCAGTTATTTGCAGAATATACTACATGATTCATGACCGTCTGTCCTCCGCCAAACTCTGAACATAGAGGCCACTGGAGTGAGCCTTCAGGCCACTTATAATACTCCCTTTAGGATTGTCTTCGTTGAGTTGACTATCAATAAGAAGTCACAACATTGGACATTGAACAGCCTTGAATTCTAACTAGAATAAAATTCAAGATTCTATTTATTTATACCGACTGTTTCGGTTCATATTATAGGATTTATAAGGTTTGTTATGCCGTGAAATTATTCAAAGGTTTTTAGAGTCTATTGTTTTAAATTCATGAATTCGTAGCGCGGTGGATTTCGAAACAGAACCATAATTTTATTGGCCACAGAATATAAATATGCCTTGGCCGTCATAGGACGATCCGATTGTTGCATATTTAATGGATTTTTTTTTAAGTACCGTCTGTTTAATGTTTAAATTGTCTTGGCTGTTTTACTATTTGTTTCATGGTATAAGGTACACAATCGAAATTCTATTAGCAGCAGCAGGCTTCGGTGCATTAGGTCCCCCATGAGTCCCATGACCCCATCAGCCAATCGTGATTCTAAGGGTGAAAGCATTTTTTCTTAGCCCGAGTGTTTCGTTGAGTTTTCACTTTTCAGCATGTAATATGACCGTTATTAACTGTTTGTCTATCTATAACAATGATCTACAATATTCCATGATCGTATTGCCACACTATTCTCTATCATTTCGGTGTCTGTCGTCCTGCATTTTTTTTTGTATTTTTTTTTTGTATTATTCTGGTTAAAAATATACATAAGCACCTACTATAAATTCTTACGATAACTCACTGAATTTATTATTTTCTTACAGAACTATCTATCCTCAACCTTTGACATTCAGTAGATAAACTCGTTGTGTAACTGTGCACCATGGAAGATTCTCGGCTTGTTTTTAACCACTGTGATATTTAAACTAAAGCCATTATTTCCATGGTAAATATACCTACCTAATTTGCATCCAACTAACATCGTCGTTTCTTAATGTGTTATTTTCTCTATGTTATTACCTTTTGTAAAAGGGTTTTTTTTATCATAATGCTTTAAGCCTTCTACACACCACTGGTCGCGCGACACGCGGGGCCTTTGTGTCGCGCCGGTCTGTAGAAGCCTTTAATGGTAGATGAATGATTGTGCCATTTCACCTAGCTAGATTTGTTAGTTTCCCAAGGATGGAATGAAACACCTGTGCTCAACGTCACTGATCTACCTGCGATGTTTGTTGACCATAATTTTATTATGTGTATAAGTAGTCGTTATTTGCAAAGGTTTTAATAGCAATAACTGAGTTTTAAATACCAAGCTATAAGTGCTATCAAACATCACTTCTTGATCTCTTTCATCCTACGCGATCAAGAAGTGATGTTTTTGTTCTCTTGAACAGAAAGAAACATGCCGCTCTTTGATGTTTACGAAATAAATAATATCCTTTTACAGATTAAGCCCATGTAAGCTTCGATCAAATTGATCGAAGCATGTAAGTGTTTCTATTGACATTTTCAAGCGCCTATTTATTCGACTTTATCTTATCGATCTGCGTGCGTTAGTTAGTATTGTTCAGAACTTCTGAAGGCTTTGGAGTTCAGTTCAGAATTCAGTTGACTGTAAGTGTTTCCCTCGATTAGACGTCTCTTAAGTGAGTTCTTTAATTACTTATTAACTCAAAAATATTTCTGTGATTTTGTGCCGTGAATATTTAACACAAAGTTTTGTGTGGTAATTTGCATTAAAAACACTCCTTAGAATATTAGAATATATATATTTATTTATTAGAATATTTATAGGTAGGTTAGGGTTTTAAATTAATTGAGGTACCTTCTGGTACTTTATTCGATAATTTAAAAAATATTTATGAAGTATTTATTTACGTCGATATTTTGAATGAAACAATTTTTTTTTCTCTAGCACTTACTGTTCCTTTGCTAGGCAAAGGCCTGACCTAGAAACTCTTTTAGCGATTTCATTAATTGAAAATTACGAGTTGAAAAATTGAGAATCACAACAGTATCTAGCTAAATACCTACACACTGTATTTAATTTTTTTCAGGATATTTCATGTCACTTTTCCGGAATTTTAAAATAGTTTTGCGGAATTTTAAGTACCTATTTTCTTTTTTATTTAGATGAATTATTTTCTTTATAAATCCCCTACTGACTGTGCAAGCGCACAACCGCGTTCCGTCCGTCAAGCTTTATGTTCTTGACTTCTTGTTACATTCAAACGTGATGGCCACAGGCGACAGGCCACATGAATAACGGTACCTGCATACGTCGTGATAAACCACTTACATTGCATAATAGACACGTGTTATTACATTTATATGACCGGTAACAGCTCAATTTTGAACTAGCTATTAACAATGTTAATTTCAACACCAAATGAAACAGTTTCATGAGTCAAAGTAAACGACCCGCTTCTTCAACATTGAATTTAAGACATCGTGGTATATTTTCCCGTATTTAGTGAATATAATTACTTCTTTGAAATAAATAGGAATTTAACACGGAAATTATAACTACTGTTATTTTTTACGTCCAATGTTGCTAGGTAGTACTTCTAAATATAAGTAACATAAACGATAGCTACAAATAATGCTTTGATGAATTAAAATAATGAATAAGTACTTATTGTTCTCGTTAGTAATTTGTTGCTGTAATATGTATCACCATCATTATCTTTTAACGGTAATCATCACCTTAAATGGTCAAGTCATCCATACCATACTGAACTAGTCCGAAATTCGAATAAGTTACCCAGTTCCGTTATCAGTTATCGCTATCTTATTTTTTTTTTAAAGTCTGCGAAACAACACATCTACAATTGAATACCAACCTTTTCGTCAACTAATAAAGTTGTAATGTCAATTCCAGCTTCAACAAGATGCCTCTCCAGCTGACTAAGCCCGCTCCCCAGTTCAAGACCACCGCTGTCGTCAACGGCGAGTTCAAGGACATCGCTCTCACCGACTACAAGGGCAAATATGTAGTGCTGTTCTTCTATCCTCTAGACTTGTGAGTACAAACGCTATTTTTCATAGACATTATTATAAACACTATTATGTAGTGCTACAACAAGGTAGTGTTAAAATAAAAAAAAATACAAGGATCTTTTGGCGCTTGAAATGACAGGGTGGCGCTGTTGGTAAAAATTTCAAAAAACCTGTCGCCATCTTGTTTCTGAAAAAAAAAACAAGATGGCGGCGTTAGTTCCGATTTTGGCCACGCGCCTAAATAACCTTTTAGCGCTAGGTGCTTATATATATTTAAGTCGGGCTAACGCGCACTAGATAGTCGGCAAAAATATCGGTATTATCGTTTACTTCTGAAATATAAACCTTTATACTACTTAATTGCCTGACTAGTGCACACTGGGCTTAGGGTTGCGAACCATAATGTTAAAAAAGAAACAGTATTATACCTCCTTACTGTTTTTCAGTCTAAAATACAGTTTACTGTTCAACACAACGATAAGTGATATCATTATCACGGTGAGATTTTTTACTGAATAGACCGGCTGATATTGTCTCGAATTTACGGGACATAGAAATAGATAATTGCTATCAGAATACCTTATTGTTCACAGAATGAGTGTTTTTAGTGAAGAATACTTAGTGGTGGGAGGACACAAATAGAGCTTCAAAACATTTAATAAAAAAAATGCTCTATTTGTCTAAAAAATGTCTATTTGGTGAGGCCATGAAGCCTTCAAATTAGTGCTTAATTGATGAGTTGCGCGAGTAGCACTAATGAATTATATATACTTTTTTTGGGAAATAGCTGTGAATATAATAGAAGAAGAGACTTGCAATTCGTACCATGGTCCGTAGCTCACAAAGAGAAAGTTGTCGAAAACATTTTAACAATTTAGGCATACCTACTTACAGTACCAAATCTTTATGTACTGGTACTTTTAAGTAATATGGCCAAATACATACAAGACTATAGAGGCAGTAGAAGAACGGCACATAGGGAAGGCAGCCGTAGACTGGACTTAAAGGGACTCTCTCTGGGCCTTTTTATACTCGTAAGTTTTGACTAAATTTATGTTATATACCTACCTACTAATTAATGTACCTCAACAGCAAACCAACATTATGTTTTGCAGTGCCCTGACAGGGTTCATGTACTAAAGCCGACAGTAATTTATTGTAAAATGTGTGATGTGCATGAGAGCAAATAAATAAATAAATACAAATTTTACTAACCATAACCTAAGAATTTATGAATATAGTCCACGATACCAGTCTGTAAAATTATTCAACAGGTTGCTTAAAGACATAAAAAGCGTTGTCTACAGCAGCGCCTTCAAAATAAAACTAGTAAAAATTCTATTGAATAAGTGTCTGTATGCTGTAGAAGAACTGTATTTTTTTGATATTTTTAGATAATCATGGGTTGTTAAATGGGTTGTCAATCTAGCCTTTAAGACTAATAAGCAATTTTAGCAGTTTTTGCACTTTACACGAGTCTGTTCCACTTTCTTAGAATCTGATATTATAATAAAATCACTTTGTTCATGTGTTATGTGTGTCATTGTCACTATTATTTCTAAACTTTTTACACTGCACCTCAGATTATAGAGTAGTAGCACTACACTAACTCAAACCGTCTTACAAGGTTCATCTTCAGACCCAGGTTTAAACCATGGAGCCATTATTGAATTTCGAACTTTATTCCGTCTAAGGTAAAGATTATCGGATACAATTAAAAGAAAATAATTGCTTCTGAAAAGTCAAGGTTATGATCTTGTAGTTTACTGTTTAAGCTTTGTGAGAACAGAAGTAATTTGTAAACATAGGTACGAAGATGAGGTGCGAAGCGTCGACAGATACGGAATGCTGCAGTAAAATTTAAAGGGCCTGTTTCCTTAGTCATCGAATCAATAACGGAAACAATTACCTACTCTCGTCGTATCTCTGTGTCCCGCTTTATTAGTTTTTAACCGACTTCCAAACAGGAGGAGGTTATACACACATGTTCGTCTGTATGTTTTATCTTTGCGGTCCTTATCTGTGCTAATCTTAATGCTTCATACGTGCTGTGTTAACGAAACCATTGTTTAGTATCAGCACCGCTAATCATTTACGACGCGTTTAGATACTTATAAAGTAGAAACCATGTTTCCATAAAAATAACTTTAAAATATGCTGTTTCATCCTGACCAACACTGCTAATCAATTATATTAGTAATACTGCCAAAAAAGCACCTAGGCTCAAATACCTACACCAAGACTTGTTTTTGCTCCGACCTTCGATCACTATAAAAAAGCCGGCTAAAAAAATATACATTTACTTAGAAAACATATTCTTTTTGGCGGCACGAAGATACAAACATGTTCTACAACCTCCTCACCGTTCTCATTGTTATGTCAAGCTTCATTACTATTAAAGTATTAAACATTCAGTTCGTTCAACCGGCCACACTACATCCGCCTAAAACCGGTCGCATTCATTACCACACAATCATGTAACCCTGATACGTAACCCACTGAGGGCAGGGTTGTCCACTCCACTTCTGGTAGTAAACTACACGGTGTGTCAGAAATTAGGCTCTTGCCCATTTGCAGAAGGAATAACGCAAAACAATCTTAAGTACCCACTTCGCTCACTTATTAAAATGTTTATCTGTGTGTAAGAAATATATGTAGATGGTGACCAATTGGGGATGAAAGGCGTTGGGGAATTTAATACAAAAATTAAATTATCATTCGACTATTTTTTTCTTACTAGAAAGAAAGAAAATACGTTTATTATTATACAAAAAATAAGAAAAGGTTGGGGGAAACATGCGTCACATCCACGCAAAACGGCTATCGCTCAGCACTACACTGCGACCCTATGCAAGACAGAGCCCCAGAGCTGGTTTTCAGCGACAACCAGCGCTGACGACGTAATGACGTCGTCCGGTGCAGTAAACAGCTAATAGAACGCTGTACCCTCAGATTATAGAAAAGAAGGCTGTACCGGTAAGGCATACATAAAGAAAAATAATGTAATATAATAAAATTTGATAAAATAATTTAAATGTGATAGAATAAAATAAACAGGAATATTAAATGCTGCATGCTCGTTCAACATCGTCAAATAGTGGAAAAGTTATCCATAAAACGTTTAACGTAACAACCCTAAATTCAAACGAATGCAATTATTATTAAAAAGATCGCTGCTATTTACGGATATGCGTTAGAGTTGTTAGACTGTTCTATTTGTACTTTTCATTTCAACTTGATTGTATTTATTTTATAATTCTTAGGGTTCTCCCATACCAGTCGCCACTACATTTGCACGCAGTATAGTTTCATTGGGTAAAAAATTATGTATTCTGTCTTTAACTTAAAATTCACGGTTTCAAGCCAAGACTTTACAAAATCTGCTGTCAAATCTCATGTTATGCTTTCGTGATTGTACGAAAATACGAATAGCGTTATATTATTAAGTAAAGACAAGGAATATGTTCAGGGAGGCCCACATCAAAGAAGCCGTGAAGGAAGAGGTCTCAAAAGCGGTGTCGTCTCCATCGCTCCTGCACATTATACAGAAGGCAGTATGTTCGTGTCAGCGGAGTACCCAGGAAGGTCCTAAGACAGACCAGGGAACGACTGTTATTAGCCAACAGAGAGGAACAGGGTAAAGGGAGAGGGGGAGGATTGTGTTGTTCCGAGGGGTCGGTTTATGTTGTCGGTTAACTTTTTCACTGTACTTCAGTCTGTGTATTACTTTTAGTAAAGTTTATATCTGTCCAAGGGTTAGGGTTTTTTAAACATTCTATTTAATTGAAAAGGCGGATTCCATCGTTTAATGTAAGAATCGCAGATTTGTCTTTTGATCTTATACGCATAAACCACACTCTCCAAGTCTTTTCTACCCAGATATGGTATTTTTTTTATATGATTCTTGCTTTCGCAAAAACACCATTTAAATAGAGAAAGCATCCGAACACTTTGTCAATTCGCAAAATCTGCTGATTGTGATTACACAACAAATACTCGTGATTGACAGAGTAAAGTTTACTCAGTAAACAATCTCAGTGTTATAATTACTGTCTGTCATTCCTCGCGAGATGTTTGTGATCTTATAACGACACATCATCGTTGCACGCCTCTGTCTTACTAAAATGGTTCCATAGCGTTGATTTATATACTTATAGTCGCCTGCGCATTGCGGCGCAATATTTAGAAATACTATAATAATATTGAGGTAATATCGAATAATATATTACTACTTCAGTGGGACTTTAGCTATGTTCTCGGCAAGTGAGTCATAAGTCTGGTTTTCCAATACAGTATTTTCGTGAGAACCATTTAGTACTTATCTTATCACCGAACTTATATACGTATTAGCCTTTAATTCCGTTTTGAATCAAATCTTGTGTAGATATATTATGTCGATTCATTTTAAGGCGGTAATCGGTACGTTGACGGTGTTAAAATGTTGACGGTGTTAAAATGTATGGTGTTTTTTTTTCGTAATGAGATTAATACTAAAATAATAGGTATGTACCTAAGTACATAAATAACAACTTATACCTAATTAATTAAGAAAAATACCAAAATGATATCCTAACTAAAACTATTACCTATACAAACTAAAATATGGCGTCGAAAAATTCATCCACATCACTGTCGACTGGTAATTTACCCAAGAGACTGGCGGCATTGCCACACTGTATGGCAATTAATGCTTGCCCTCTGGCTAAGGTAAAAGCCAGCCCTTGGGTCACGGGAAGTGTCAACCAGCAGTTTCGAGATTTCATTAAAAAGACCATGAGCACTGGGACCAAGGGTTTCAACCCCAAACGGCTTGAAAATATAATTAGCAACAAGGTTATTATACTTACGCCGCTTGAGGTTCTCCGCAGCCGCAGCAGCAGCGCCAGCACAGCACGCCGAGCCCGGGAGATGGGATGGCGCAAGAGTATCGACACACGTTGCATGCCACACTAAAGGCCTACCCATACCCACATTCCATGGATTATAGACATGCCGTCCTGTCTCTTGCCATCGTCGCGTGCCAAGCCATTGGGTTCTACTACAGCTGGAACGCCGACGGTGACAAGAGCTCGCCGGATAATGCCGTTAATGTTCGCGTGCCGTGCTAAGCGACCCGCATTTCGGCTGTAAGACAGGCCGTGGTGTCCGAGACTTTGACAATTTCGCCACAGTGCAGCAGTGACAGCGATGAGGAGAACAACATGAGCTCCTAGTCTTAGGGAAGTAGCGAGGCGGAAAGTAGTGCCTTTGTTCGACGGCGGTATTGCATGAAGCCACAAACCCGACTCCCACTTACCCACAGCCAGCAAAGTAAACTAATAAGTACTTACTAGAAATTTTGCGGAATTAATAATTATTAATTAATGCTTAATTGTTCTTTTAGGATCAGAAAATAGCAATAGGCAGTCACAAAAACCGTATAAAATAAATAAAGATTATAACAAAATCAATAATAAGTACATTTTATTTCAATTGTTGGTCGTAAACGCTATCTAAATTGCTTCGGCAATTCGGCCTCATAGTATCGCTTTAACACAGCCAATTGAAAAATATTTTTATCTAAGTATTTGCTCGCTTATTTTTTAATTTTCGAGATCGCTGACCCTGTATTGATATAACAAACCTCAAATCGATAAGATAGTGTGTGTTTTTAATATAGGGTGTTGTTGGAAATTTACTGAATGTTTATGGTCACTCTGACCACAGTTTAGTTTGTTTAAAACCTCTTTTTCATTCGTTATTCTTTGGTTTCGATCTATGTATCTATATCCTTATAGTATAGCAGTATAACCATGCTTTTCATAAGGGTTTACGAATAAGAACTGTTTTTATTTTTTGATACCTATTATACAATTTATACCATAATTCCATTTCTGCACTTATCTTGTTATAAAGTGATACTAGAAAAAATGCAGCTGTGAACCATTAAGTTGAAACAACCATGAATTTTGTCCAGCCCAGTGCATCCAGGAAGAAAGGGCATGAATAAATCAAATAAGTACCAAGTCAAGTTTGCAGTTTTTAAGGTGTATTTTTTTTGCTGTAATGCCAATAAACGCATTTTTCTTTCTTTTCTTTCTTTCTTTCTTTCTTTAGTGCTGCAAGGATCTTTTGGCGCCTGAATGACATTGGCGTTGTTGGTAAACATTTGTGACAGAAAAGATCCATGTAGCGTTGTATACTTCCACTCTCTTATTGACACAACCATTTAACCATGCCTGTTTACTAGTTCAAATGTTTGAAAGTGTAACGTATTGTTCGCAGCACGTTCGTGTGCCCCACCGAGATCATCGCGTTCTCGGAGCGCGCGGACGAGTTCCGCAAGATTGGCTGCGAGATCATCGGCGCCTCCACCGACTCGCACTTCACGCACCTCGCCTGGATCAACACTCCGCGCAAGCAGGGTGAGTACCTACATCTACTTAAAAAACAAATCCTACATTCACTCACAGATAACGCAAAGCCTAAATTCCTGTGTGTCTAGACAAAAACTTTAATTTAAGAACTGTATTCACTACATAAGTTAAACAAATAAAAAACGATTATGATTATGATAATGTTTGCAAGATTTGTCTCCTCAAAAACGTTAATAACGCAAAGAATGGAATTGAGCTGTTACGCAATTACCCCGTAGAATATTAATTCAGATTTCTTATAGTTGTAATGGCAATCATGTCATTTGGTTTAAATAGTTACTTATTTTTATTATATTAATAATATTTTATTTATGTAGATTCTTTTATATTTTGTGATTGTGAGAACGTTGTAAGCTTAGACTGTAGATTTGTAAACCATTTTCTATTTAGTTAAGTACCTGGTACTAGTGGACAGGCCTACACTCCTCCCATACCTAATAACATTGTAAAAGCGTGGAGTTTTTCCGGCTCTTCTCCATAGGAAACAACTATAATTATGTATTGTATTTCCGTGTTCATTTGTTTTTTTTTTTTTTTTCAATAAACAGCTTTGTATTTGCAAGCCAGTTCGAAATTTAAATAAAACCTTTGATAAGTTACCTCCTTGGCTGCCATGTTTCGGAGTAAAAGTTCCTTCTAATTTTAAATTACACGATAGATATGAGTTTACCATGTAATTTATTTGGCCGCTAAAACACGACACATGGATTTTCATACAACTTTTGGTGGCCGCTGCTCGCATGTAATTGGGGCCAGTACAGCAATTTCGATTTATCTCGAAGAAAGTTGTCAAAATAATGCTCGAATTTCCAAGAATGTTTGAGAAGATAATTATATAACCTCACACAAAATAACATGCACTATGTATTCCAGGCGGCCTGGGCCCCATGAACATCCCGCTGCTGAGCGACAAGTCGCACCGCATCGCGCGCGACTACGGCGTGCTGGACGAGCAGACCGGCATCCCCTTCCGCGGCCTGTTCGTCATCGACGACAAGCAGAACCTGCGACAGATCACCATCAACGACCTGCCTGTGGGACGGTAAGGCCACCCGGTGCCGACTGCTCGAGATAACAGAAGATATATTTTTTTCTTTTTTGATCTTCTGTTGCCTTTCGAAGTCAAAGTAATTTCAGAAACACGGTTCATAGGATGTTCATTCATTTCTATCGTTAGTTAGCAAAGCGGACTTACCTCAGAAATAAGTCTGTTTATTGGTAAGGGATTCTTACAAGTCACATCATTAAGTTACAAGCCAAATATACAAGTGAAGATACAAGTCATAAAATAAAAAGAATTACAAAATAGACATTCTCCTAGTCTACATGCCAGAATAGCAAAGTCGTAAGCTATTAGGAATAAACTCTCGAAAAAATAAGTTTTCTCACTAGAAAGTAGACACTTATGACCAAGTTGCAGATTGATAAAACAGCAACAATACTGCCGTTGCCATTGATAAACAACAAAGCTGCGAATATTATACCAAATAGTTTTATTAAAATTCAATTTTCCTGCAAAATAACTCAATTGAAACATCAACTCAACACACAACTATAAAGTATGAAACCAGCTGTTTACGTAACTTGTAACCTTTAGACGTTACAGTGATAAATGTGCACTTTATAGTGTTAAACATTGTTCATTGAATGATAGCTTATCGATACTAGAATATAACTGTAAAGAATTTCGATTGAGATGTATTTGCTTATTGTTTTAGAGTATTAACATAATACGCAGCGCGCGCGTAGCGTAGCGTAGTATTCATTTTCGTTCGTGAAAATGTTATGTTTATTTGATTTATCATCTTCAAATATTCAAAGGCTGTTTGCGTAATATTCGCTTCTCAATTAATAAGATAACATTAACCTATCATCACGCCTCAGGGGTGGTAGGCAAAGGTGTAATAGGACACCCCCATTTCACTAGATATGATAAAAAAAAAAAATCCTATGATCAAATAAAAATATAAAAATTGTTTGGGAAAGTGCTACAACCATAATTATATGAGCATGCTTATCAAAAGTTTGTAGTCAGAAAGGTTTATTTGTAAGTTCTACAATGCATTGTCAGTTGTCAACATAATTGGCCAGCTGTTCAAGGTTCTAAAAATAGCCCTCCTGAATACTACAAACGTCCTTGTACCTATCACCCCTAAAACAATATTCAATAAAGAAAATAAATTATTCGAAATGGCTAGTTAAAAGTACAATCAAATATATCGTCCCGACGTGTTTGACAGTCGTTTAGGGAGTACTCACAATTAAAAACACGTTCCATAGTTTAGAGTTTGTGGTCCGGTCCTGATTATTATGCGAATAAGTCCCCTGAGAAAATTTGAAATGGTAAACAGCTTATCGTGATAATGTCGTCTAGTGTGTCCTTGTGCGTGTCAGCTGTAGGGTCCTATGTACGCGGTAATCTGACGACCTTCATTATATGCCACGATTATACGTACATAATTAATATGATAGCAATCAATAAGGAAACATACTGTGTTATGAATTCTGATCCAGTATTGCTTAGAGTGCTTATCAATTGAAACATACACCACAAATATTATTATTTATACTTGTGAGGTCAACCTCATGTCGTTAGACAGATAGAAAATGTTTAATTGGCACATAATTATTGAAACAATATAAACACAAAAAGAAAAATAACTAATACATTTTTTGTATATTGTATGCCTCACTGCTGCGTCAAACTGCTACAAAATAAAAGCGCTGTCAATTTCAAATCGAACTCATAACTGGTATTTCTACATTGAAATGTTAGGTTCATGATACGACTATTAAGCAATACCAATTTTTTTTTCTTATCCACGACGTTGTTCCCCAGGTCGGTAGAGGAGACGCTCCGCCTGGTGCAAGCCTTCCAGTACACCGACAAGCACGGCGAGGTGTGTCCCGCCAACTGGAAGCCCGGCTCCAAGACCATCAAACCAGACACCAAGGCCGCTCGGGAATACTTCAACGATGCCAACTAATCGTCCCGCACCCCTCACTCGCTGCTCAAACTTGACATTACCTGCTAACTCGGACAAAAACGGCGTTTTTTATAAAAATCATTTGGGGGTAGGAAATGTCAAGATTTTGCAGCAAATTAGAATCCCTTTGAAAATTGCACTCTTGAATTATCACAGTTGCCCCAGTTACGCAACAATTAGTATAACATCATGTTCATGAGTGCAATTTTCGCACTTTTTAACACATTGAATGTCGGAAATTGGAGTTCAGAGAAGAAAATGTCAGAATCTCAAGCGATAGGCCTGTCGCCGCCAGTCCTACTACCATAATTCCAATTACATTACATTTATAAATATCTAATTGTTCATGTTGGACGGGTTAAAACAGGCGCACACTCCGATTTTCCTAAACAGTTGGACAATAATGTAATGTAAGTAACTAAGGTGCTTAGTACCTCACACGCAATCAGTATTCTATTGAGATCCTATTGTACTAATCGAGGCTGTAATAAAACCTATGTGCAAATATATTTTGTTTTATTTAAACTGCATACATATCAGATAAACAAATGCGTAAAGGCATTAGCAAAAAAGAAAAGTTGATGAGTGCGATGTGATCACAATTCAGTTTGTACATCACAATATTTTTGATTGACCGTTGCCCCCCAGAGTAAGCAGGGCTTGTATCTTGGTGGCTGGAGAGTAATGTCTAGGGCTCGATATCTCAGAATACCAGATTCTCAAAATAAGAAGATTCTCGAATGTAACAGATTATATTCTAAATCCCAGCTACAGAGATAATTATTTTTATTACTTATTTAGCTGAAACAATTTTCTGGTTTATACAAAAAACCAGAAAATTGTTTCAGATAAATAAGTAATAAAATAATTATTTGAAAAGTAATAGCTAGTCTAGTAAAGCGTGTGTGAAAGGTGAAAGCGTGAAAGAGGGATGTGGTTCCAAGGCACTGGATATACTTACATAAAGTAGCAAGGTTCTGCTTACCATTTTCGTTCATTCTCCCTGAACCATCACCAAAGAGACCACCGGTGGTGCACAGGATACATAAATAGCGGAGACAAGACGGCGCGGCGGTTATAAATGAAATCATCATAGGGGAACAAATCTTACATATTATTATAATAAAGACATGTATTAATGATGTATAATTCCGTAAAAATCATATTTTAATCAAGATACAACTTTGCACTAACCTGCAAATTGCAAAAAACGTAAGAACATTTAAATTTCGCGGGCTAATGCGTAGGTGTTCAGCTTAAATTCTGGACGCGTTTTTCCTAGAATTTTTTTTTCTTGCATGCAAGTTTTTTTGCAATTTGGCTAGTGGCGGTTAATCCCGTCATCTTGACGCTCACGGGTCAGGGGTCTACTCTAAACATAAATCCGAAGTATCGGGCGAATGTTCGGCAGTTGCTTGAGGACGGCTAACTATGGCTGACGACTGAGAAAAAAAAAACGACAGTCAAAGAGGCCATAGTCAAAAATGTGATTTTACGTCGGATAAGGATTCAATGTCAAAAAAGGAAACTATGGAAGATATAAAACGGCCGAACATTCGACCGATACTTCGGATTAACGCTTCGGAGTAGGCCAGGGGTTATATCACTTTGCGCGCTCTCTGTTGTACAGCGAGATGTCGAGCGGTGTGCGAGAGAGAGCGCGCGAAGTGTAGTTCGCGTTATCGTGGCGACAATGTACTCGTAGCATTAGTGCGGCAGGAATCAGGAAAAACCGGACGTGCACCTACCGTCAAATGATAGTCCTCGGCGTAACCAGATAGTACAGACGCCAGCACATCAAGCTACTACAATCTGTCAAACTTCTTTAATAGATTTTCAACTTTATCCCTACAGCATAAAGTACAAGGTTAATTGGGAAAATTTGACAGCTTCGGGTAGCTTGACTTGACCTGCTGGCGTCTGTACATGTAAGTGACTGTTTGTTTCCCGAATAAAATAAATAATTACCTTTCCTGTAAGTAATAAAAAAAACGAGTGTGCTTTAAACCACACGACTGAAGTAAAACAAAAATCACCGATCGCGTAACGCTATCAAAAGAAGTTTTACTTCAAAAAAGCTGCGGTCTTGTGAGTGTTTAGCAGCCAGTGTCAATTAAAAAATATCTATTATACGGGACGGCCCGCGGCGGTGACGCGGTGTGTTCCATGTTTTTAGCACAACAACAACTTCCATACGCCTCGCCCGACTACACGTTTCGTAACGCTCTCGTCACACATTTACCAGCTTACTCCCCAAGTCAAGCGCGTGTAAAGAAGTTTAACTTCAAAAATTGCGCCATCTATGTTTTTGTGTGGTTTTAAAACGGCATTGCTTCCGCTAGTTCATAACAATACCCATAGATGTCGTGAGCGACATGGAATAGCGTTTCATATCGTTTTTTTTTTTAATCTTTATTTATTAATGGAGGTTTGATAATATTTGAACATGTCACCCCCGTAAGAATAAACATGAAAATATACACATCACAAAACAAATCATAGAGTTAACTTATGGAGATCTATTCTTAATACCTATACGTGTAAGCCTTTAGCACTACTAGACCTACTATTACTACTTAATCTGTGATAGCAACTTGGCTTCCTCCGAAAGGGGAAAAGACAAAATACTATTACACCATCCGATATTGAAAGGGGACACTACAACTAAACCGTAGACAATTTCAAGCGCCTATTTTTGTTCGGTTGTTTACATCTTTGACAAATTTGAAAACTTGAACTGTAAGGTATGTACCAAAGTCAAAGTCAAATTATTTATTTCATGTAAGCAAAAGAGGAACAAAAAAATTTAATTGATTCAAGAATGGTCAAGAAACTCCACCGCTAAGGCTCGTGCAGACTGGCGCGATATCGCGGGCGCGACAGGCAGCGCTTTCCTTGTCGCGCACGCGAAATCGCATCAGTCAGTACAAGCCTTTATTTTTTATTTTTTTTTACAATATTATGTACTACCATACCAATGCCATGCTACCTACTTACAGTTAGGTACACACACTTATTGTTTCGACGAAATCGTCGATCTAGCACAATAACGTACCTAATGTTTGAGTAGGACTATTTCAATATCTAATTACACTGACTGATAACTTTGTAGCAGTTTGCAGTTTGCCGCAGCCGCGCCGCTGCCCACCCACTTGCCCAGTGATGAATGATCCAACCAATGAGATCCCCGCATTCCTGCTCTAGTTGTCCGGGAAGGAACACGTTCTCCTATTTCAACATTATTACGAAAAATTAAATTTGGAATTTTGGAACAATGAGCTTCGGTGAGAATTATTACAGTGATTATGGCAGTGGCAGTTCATCGAATTCTGTAAGTGTTTTTTATGATTTTTTGGAAATTAACGTCATATTTTGCCAAACAAAAACTAGGTTTACGTAATTAAAGCAGGAACAAGTACGGACTTGTTTTAACTGCAAATTTTGGATGTTTTCTGATCTTCTAAGTGACTCATTACTTAATTTGTTTTATTTTTTATTTTCGTGTGGTCAACCTGTCTTTAGTGCGTTGTTGATATTATAATTGGTGGGTAGAAGAAAATATAATTGTTCGACAATTGATTTTACAACCTGTTTTCAAGATATTTTTATGGCGGTAGAATTTTTTAATGTTTCGATGATGACGTGGAATTCGCGTCGCGTCTTCGGTGTCACGATTAAAAAAAAACATGTTCATTAGGTACCTACCTATTGTAATTTCATAATCAATATTTTAGTGCAATACAAGGCGCAGATAAATGATTTTAGTGACTTTTAAATCTGTTATTACTTCGTAAAACTAGAACGCATACACATCAATTCTTTGTGAATATTTAAGTATTGTAGAAAAATACTTTATGAAATAAATTCAGGAAGTAATGTCTACCCAAAGCATAAAAAACGATATTACTTTCCGACTAGCGTAGTCGGAAAGTAATATTGTTTTTTTATGTTTTTAGGGTTCCGTACCCCAAAAGGAAAAAAGGAACCCCTAAAGGATCACTCATGATTGTGTCTGTCTGTCTGTCTGTCTGTCTGTATGTCTGTCCGTCTGTCACAGCTGATTTGCTCCGAATCTACTGGACCGATTAAGTTGAAATTTGGTACACAGGTATGCACTTCTTTGACCCAAACACGGACGTGATAAGTAAATAAATTAATTTTGAATATGGAGGTCACTTTTGGGGGGCAAACTAGAAAAATAAAAAAAAGTTTTGCTGACTGTACCGTGTGACATATCAAAATGAAAGCGTTTGTTATAAGAATTTTTTATATATATTTTTTTAAAATTTTAAATAAGTTTGAAATTATTTAAGAAAATAGATGAAAAATTACCATTTTATTATATATATATATAAATGACCATTATCTCCAAAACTATTGAGCCTAACATTTTGATAAAAATACAGAAAATAGTTCTTTACTATTTTCTGTATTTTTTTTAAACCTATAAGAAGTCTGTGATCTTAAAATAACACGGCGAATCACTCAATATTGTGCGTACAAACTTACATTTGCAGTTGGAATGTATGGGGATCATGTTTTTCAACTACAATGTTAAGTTTGTTTTTGGGATAAATTCATCCCAACTACGGAACCCTTCATTGTGCGTGGTCCGACACGCACTTGGCCGGTTTTTTGTATGAACAGACTGTTTTATTTTCTATAATTCTATCTATGACTTTTTTCAAATACTTATTCATATTTTCGTTACTAAAAAAAATACATACGACTTGAGAACCTCCTCCTTTTTGTGAAGTCGGTTAAAAATAAATATCCCCTATGAAAGTTAATATTTGCGCGGCGTGAGCGCGACGCGCATTTTTATGGCCAACGTCAACGGCGATTATATGACCCATTTGAGTAATGTTGACAAACTAATAAATACAGGTAAGTATTATAAGGGCTTCTACGGTATGTAGAGGCCTTAAAGCTCTTTGCGACGCGCGACGCGGCGATGCGACGACGTTAGCAACAGTTAAGGGTCGGGTAATCGCCATTGACCTTGGTCATACTTGGCGCCGCCGCCGCGCGCCGCCCGCGCCGCCGCGCTCATACCGCGCGTCCGCGCCGCGAGTTTTTAGGGAATATTTATTTTTACTTAGTACGAGTATAACGAAAATATGAATATTTGAAAAATACAGATAGAACGATAATAAAACAGTTCTTATAAAAACAAAAAAATAGTTTATGTAGGTAGTTTGAAAGTATTATAGTTTTTTTATGTTTTGGGTAGACATTACTTTCTGAATTTATTTCTCTATTTATTTTACTACCATACCTACCTAGGTATGTACTTAAATATTCACATAAAGAATGGATGTTTTTGCGATATACACACTATTGCTTAACTTACTTGCATTATATGAAAACGTAATAACAAATTTAAAGTCACCAAAATCATAAATATTTGCGTTTAATTTTAATTACCTACTTACCTGCTTAAAACAAACGGACGCCGCCAAAGAAAGGATTTTTTTTTAGGGCTATAAGTTATGTTTATAAACTTACCTAGGTAAGTACTCTTTGTTATCGCGCTGGTAGGCATGGCAGTAGAGGTACTCGTAGCACTTGTATTTAATACGGTCTACCTACCTACAATCGATTCAATTTTTCTACCACTTAGTAAGTACCACAGTAGGTATGTTGTTTGTGGTAGGTACCTACAGTCAACCTCATGTCAAATGGCAACAGTTTGACATTAAAAACGCCTGTTCAATTCAAGTGAATTCAAGTGTCCTGAGTCAGGTACTCAGGACACTTGACACTGACGTGGGTTTGATTGACTGTACCTAGTTTCTTCTTACCTATTGAATGGATAAGAGTTACTAAAATAAAACACAACATTTGGGATCTGCCTACATCATGGATTAATGCTTGTTTTCTTCAGGAGGATGAGAAGAGGTGTTTAAATTCACCGTTTCGCCAGTTATGTCCCTAGATCTACACCCACATATTATAAACATACCTACCTACAGAACTTAATGTATACCGCCCATTCGCCTTTAACCACAAATCCAGACTCTCGATCCCGTGGGAAAGCCACCCTTAAAAATAGATAGTAGCCGATTCTCAGACCTACTGAATATGCATATAAAATTTCATAAAAATCGGTCATGCCGTTTCGGAGGAGTATGGTAACTAACATTGTGACACGAGAATTTTATATAAAAGATATTATTATAATAATTAACTATAATATTAACATAATTATTAATTATAACACTGCCCGCCCTGATCGAACCAGAGGGCTAATTGCGTAGGAATCTGTTTCAATTTGACAGTTCAACAACATTCATTGCGTTAGTTACGTTGTTGAGCAGACATTTTTTTCATCCTCAAAATGTCCAACTCCCTAAATGTCCAACTCCCAAAATGTCCAATCTTTGAGAATGTGGTTTTGTTCAATAACTCACCAAAGCGCTATTTTGAGAATCAAAACCAAAATATGTTTTATTTAAGTATAAGTAACACGTAAACGTGGGTCTGGCTGTTTGTGTATGTGAGTTTAAATGTTTGTAAACGCACCCACAATACAGGAGAAATTCCTAGTGTTGTTTTCCTCAAAGTTTAAAAAAAACAAAAAACAATAAAGACCAGAGAAGACCACAACATACCCGAAATCACTATTTTTGTCATAATGTATTATAAAAAAATGAAATCATCGATAACATAATTTTTATTATTTAAATTGTAACAAACATTAAACTTTATAAGGTACTTACCCTTTTTCCACCCCGTTAGGAGTAATTTTGGAAAAACCCAAACTCACTTACTGCTCTTAGTCTACTAGAAAACTGTAATTTGGCATGGGAGTACATAATTATGTATTAACCACGCCGACAAAGTGGCAAAGCAAAATCGTTAAAAAAAAAATTAGGTTACCTCCCTTGCATGTTACAGTGTTGTACAGCGGGATGATTTTTTTCTCGTTAATCCCATGGTGTGGGGTTTCGTAGGATAGGCCGTTCAAAAATATGCAAGTCTGTGAAAACCATTTTTTCGATTTTCGGGTCTGCGTGGTTGAGTCAGTGAGTCAGGACTAGTAATTAATGTTATTAATATACATATATTTTTTTTTTTTGTTCACAGGGTGGAAAATCCTCATGGATGTCCTCCGCCCTGGGGCGGGTGGTGGAGTCTAGTCAGTAAGAGTTTAGTCGGTAAGAGTCTGACGACTCTTACTGACTAAAAACCACCCCAGTGTTCCTCTCCCACACTTGCACCGGGGATCTTGGGATCTATTATTACTTCCGCGATCCCCGGCTAGTGCCGGCCCGCCTCTGCGGGCCACCTCAAGTCTGGGGGGGGGAGGGTGAGGTGTCTGACCCCCCCCTCCCTCCGCGACGTCTGATAGGGGCGCGCGTGCGAACACTACGCGCCGCCACCTCGGGTCCAATGTGATAGGGGGCAACGGACGTCCCCAAGTCCGCCGTCCCTGGACCCATTTAGAGGGTCCGGAAGAGGGCGTTCTCAGCCCTCTGCCGACGCCCAGTGCGCCTGCTGCGGGCCGGGTGAGCGGACGAGATCTCCCGCTCCCTTTCCGCAGCCTCCTTCTGCGACCCGACTGTTTCGCAGAAGGACACCACCGCGTCCCAGGACTCCTCACTGCCGGCCATCGACTCGACCACGGCCGGCAGCGATAGGTCACAGCCTACTCCTGAGATGAGGGCACGGCGTGGCTCCTCCCAAGCGGCACACTCTGCCAGCGTATGCCGCGCCGTGTCCTCCCGGCAGTCGACGCAGTGGTGATACCGGGCGTCCGGCTCCCTGTTTATGCGACACAGGTACTTCCCGAAGCAACCATGCCCCGAGAGCACCTGCGTCACCCGAAATGACAGGGAGCCGTGCCTCCTCCCGAGCCAGGGTTCGAGTACTGGCCGGACCGCCTCGATTTTGGTGAGGCCGCCGGTAGGGCGAAAGCCTGTCCCGCCAATCCGCCACCAGGGCTGCGTGAAGTTGTGACCGACGCAACTCCACATGTCGCTGCATCAGCCACTCGCCCCGCGCCCAAATTAAATTAACTAGCGCAACTCCGCATACGTGATGCGTATCGGTATCTAAACATGATAAAACAAAAGAGAAATTAATTTGATGTGTTTACTGTATTAATTCTGTTGCAGCCCCCATCATGGTCGCTTCAGGATACTTGGTCCTCTTACCAGACTCAGCGCAGTATGGACAGCAGACCCGTCGAACAGAAGTCGCTCAGCTATCAAGATCGTAAGTATCTGACACTTGATGCCTTGGCTATTAATTAGGTACATAATCATCGAACCAACGAAAATTTTGAAAATTCGTTGGAATTCAATTTGGTTACATAATTATGTGGTTAATTGATTGTTATGAAAAAGCCGGCCAAGAGGACCACGCTCAGTGAAGAGTTGCGTAGTCAGAATGAATTTACGCATGCACATTGATTTTATCCGCCGCGATAGTGTTTGTATTTCATAGTAGGTATTTCTCGAAAAAACTATGTAGAACAAAGTATTTCTGCGGTTGTAACCCAAAATATCCAATATCTCAAAAAATATTGACTTAAATATCAAAGTTTCTTTGAAACATAATAATCTTTATAATTTTATTATGGGATCCAACGATAACACACTTGTGCATTGTAAAATTATAGGTAACAAAGAATACAGGTACTGTGTTCATAGTCTCCAAGTAAAATGGCTGTGTGACATTCGGACGGACGGACAATGACATGACGAAAAGGGTTTCGTTTATTGCCATTTGACTAGGGACCCTAAAAATTGTAGACTCTAACCTCGTCAAAACGTTCTTAAACGTTTGTCTACGTCTTCAAAGGCAGGTAACTTGACTTGACTAGAAACCAGTTGCATTTCAGTATTCGACCGTTAGTAAGCCTGTCATCTGATAGAGAAGCTTCTAGGCTACTTCGCCTATGTTTCGACCGTCAGTAAGTCTGTCATCTGATAGAGAAGCTTCTAGGCTACTTCGCCTATGTTTCGACCGTCAGTAAGCCTGTCATCTGATAGAGAAGCTTCTAGGCTACTTCGCTTATGTTTCGATGTGTTTCCCCAGTGGCGACGGGGAAGTGTACCCTGGAGGAACTTAGCAGGGACTTCCAGATGAACGGCCGGGACTCGCCCTACACTCCCATCGAGGACAGGATCTGGAGCAACCACGCAGGTAGCACCAATACATTACATAACATCACGCCTGTATTCCCCGAATAGTAAGGCAGAGGTGTGCCTTTACAATACTCAATATATTTATTCCACATGTGAACTTAGGTGGTAGGTTTTACAAAATATGACCATTGTGGACCCTGTCGGGCACAGCAAAAGTAGAAGAGAGGAGAGGGCTTTTATTTGATTACTTAGTTGTTTTAATAAATATTGTAATTATTTTATAAAAAAACATGTAATTTAAAATACACACATTTCGTCAGTTATGTTAAGTCCCATGTAATAGAGGGTGAGCCTTTTTTATTTTATTCATTCAGAAAAACGAACAATTAAACATTATAATTTATATTACAAATAAATAGAACAACCCTTTTGTTCTATTTATTTGTAATATAAATAGTTAGTTATATATATAGTTATACAAATGTGCAACCAACAACGGTCTCCTTAGCTATACAGAAAGATAAATATAGCGTTGATAAAGTAAAAGTCGGATGGAATACTTAGATAATTATTGATAAAGTAAAAGCCGGACAGAATAGATAATTAATTAATTATATGAAATAACAGCTACTGCTAAGGAACACTAGAGAGAACCAATATTGTTCACACAATGTTCTGATTGTGTCAAGGAAAATGTGAGGAAAGTTTTGAGAATGAATGTCGATGGCTAAGAATAAGGGAAGACCAAAGAAACGATGGATGGACTGTGTGGAAGATGATATGGCTAGAAAGGGAGTGACTACCGAGATGACGACTATCTAATAGAGAAGTACTTATGTGAGAAAAATACATTTTGCGTTGCTCCGACCCAAAATAAATTGGGATTAGGGCAATAGAATGATGATGTCAAGTAACATGTTTCTAATTTTTCTTGTGTCAGATGGTCTGTCCGGCATGGGCCCGGCGGGCGCGTACTGCCGCCAGGCGTCGTGGCCGGCGCCCGAGCGCTCGCCCGCGCCGCGCCTGGCGCGCCCGCCGCGCCCGCGCTCCGACTGGATCCCCTCGGCCTCTGCGCAAGAGTTTAACCCGCAGGAGTTTACCACCTCCACTCCTGTTGAGGCTGTTGAAGGTAAATATCATAACATAACAACCCGCCGTAATCCCTGAATGGATTGGTAGAGGTGTAGGAGTGTAGGACCTATAGTTCACCCACATTTCGTCATTTATGTTTAAGTCCCTTATTAGGCAAGCCTATTGGCATCAACCAGGGTCAAATCCAGAGTCTGGGCTGCTACTGAATTTTTACGTTAAAAGCTATTGAGCTACACAGCTCCGGCACAGGAACACCCTTTTTTTTTGGGTGCGAAATTATCGGGTAAGTAATATTTGATATAATTACAAAATCTCTAATATTTACAAGATATAACAACTGAATCTATAATTTTATTTGATATAATGATCAGTTAAAAAAAATAAACGATTGATATAATTTTAAAGCAACTAATTTTTCTAAGCATATTGTCCAAGTAGATTAGCTTTTTGTGTGTGATGAGTCTATAGATACGTTTAAGTAATAGCTATCTATACATGTATACTTACAGTCCACTATGTTCATACAGTTGCGAATAAACCTGCATACTGAATACACGTCGTTTTCTTTAAAAACCCAAGACAACAAAAAATCAACCTTATACATTAAGCATTTGGTCCTTCGAGCCGGATCGTGTTAATGAGCATCGAGCCCGGTCGACCCGCGAGAACAAAAGATTTTATTACCTGAGTGCGATAAGGAGTTGTCGGGTGACACGTTTGCTAATTGTTAATATGCAAGTTATAAAAACATTTTTAACAAACGAATTATTACAGTGAAATTGATTGACTATAAACTGTTACTTGCTTACAAGGTGGATGTGACTTTTGGTGCAAATAATAATAATTGTACATTGAGTGAGTGTTAAAAGTGATTAAAATTAACAAACTGTTACCAGCGAGGATTTATTACCTAAACCAAGTGACCGATCGAGTGTTGTTTTGCTGAGATTGCGGTGCGAGTTTATTTGTTACTACAATGGAGGCACTTTTTTCGTTACAAGATGAGATGTACGAGAATTTGATGAGAGCTGAGAGAAATTTTAAGAAGTCTCCGAAAGAAAGAATTAAACGTGAGTACTTAGAAACGAGATTGGAGTTGTTAGAACAACTATTTAAAGAATTTAAAGACGGACACAAGGAAATAGTTGCAAAAGCTAAAAATAAAAATGAAGCATACTTTACAGAAGGAAAATATGAGAGTTTTGAGGAGTTATATGTACAGTATAAATCAAGTTTGCGAGAAGCTTTGCAACAGTTTTTGCCGTCAGTTACCGAGTTACCTAACCCAGTAGTTACCAATAGCGCGAACAATAATTGCAGTGATGTAAAACTACCCCGCATAACATTACCTACTTTTGGGGGTAAATATGAAGAGTGGCCCACCTTTTACGACATGTTTTCCTCATTAATACATAATAATAAAAATATTTCATCGGTACAGAAATTACATTACCTCAAGTCCAATTTGAGTGGAGAAGCATGCAATCTACTTAGTAATTATTCGACGACTGATGCAAATTATGAGGAAGCATGGAAACAGTTAGTTCGACGATACAATAATAAGCGCTATAACTGCAATGCTATAATGAGGTCTTTATTTGGCACAAAGAAAATTCAAACTGAGTCAGCCAATGCAATTAGGAATTTGTTGGATACGACGTCTACTTGTATTAAATCTTTGGAAAACTTAGGCATTAGTACTGAATCTAGTTACGCTAACGCGTCTGTCGTTCACTTAGTCGTTTCAAAATTGGACACAGAATCTGTCAAACAATGGGAACAACAATTAAATACGATGTGTGATGAGTTGCCAAGTTGGATACAATTAAGAGATTACTTAGAATACAGATTCAGGACGTTAGAAATGATTGATACGAACGGGAACCGCGCGGAAGAGCGGCGGGTTTGAATTACAAAAATGGAATAGTAACAATGAGAACTTTTTAGAGCAGATTGGGAAAACTGAGTTGAGTGAAAAGCAACCTATTAAATTTAATGATCTAATCAAGGTTTGAGTTGGAATAGGAAAAATGATAATTTTGAATACGTAGTAAACTTACCTGAACCTAAAGATTTAGTCACTAAAAGACAAGTATTATCTGAAGTAGCGAGATTGTATGATCCTTTAGGCTGGATTGCCCCAGTGGTAGTTAATGCTAAAATATTTATTCAGAAACTGTGGAAATCTGGTCTTGAGTGGGATGATAGTTTGACGGATGAATTACATGGTGAGTGGCTAAAATACAGAGAAGAGCTAATAGATGTGAAAACTCTTAAAGTACCTAGGTGGGTGAATTTTACACAAGAATGTATGAGAGAGTTACACGTATTTTCAGATACTTCAAAATCAGCTTTTGCGGCAGCGGTTTACATACGAGTGATTGATAGTTCAAATAGAGTGCATGTACATTTACTGACCGCAAAAACTCGAGTTGCCCCAATCGTAAAGGAGATTTCTATACCCCGACTTGAACTGTGTGGCGCCACTTTAGCAGCCAAGCTTTTATGTGAGGTATCACAAGTTCTTGAGATACCCAAGCAACATCTCTATGGATGGACCGACTCCACCATAGTGTTAGCCTGGCTCAAGGGAGGCTCAAGTCGATGGGCAACATTTGTTAGCAACAGAGTGTCCACTATATTAAATATTATGGATTACCACCAGTGGAGTCATGTTTCATCAGAGACAAACCCCGCGGACTGTGCTTCACGTGGTCTGCAGCCCAAGGAATTGAGTGAGCATACATTGTGGTGGAAAGGACCGCAGTGGTTGTCGGAAACTAAAATAAATACAGAGAGTAAACTGATTGAAGACACACACGAAGAGGAACGAATCCAATCTTTAACCGTTTTATCTGACGTTGACGAAGAATTTGTTTGGTCAAAATATTCATCTTTAAATAAACTATTAAAAATTGTATCCTATTGTAGACGAGTTTTGAATTATAAATTAAAGAAAGATAATAGACCTAAATTATCTAAGTTTATCACGCCTAGTGAAATGAATGAGACTTTATTAGCATGCATTAAACAAGTACAAGAACGCGAGTTTTCATTGGAAATAAAACAGTTAAAGATTGGAGGATGTGTGCCTAAAAAGAGTAAATTACGATCTCTTTGTCCTTTTTTGAACCAAAAGGGGATACTAAGAGTAAGTGGACGCATAGCACAATCGGACGCGTGCTATGACACGAAGCACCCAATAATTATGCCTGGTAACCATCATTTTACCGAGGTTTTAATTGCGGATGCTCATGCAAAAACATTGCACGGTGGTCCACAGGCTATGTTAAATTTTCTTAGAACCAAATACTGGATCTTACGTGCTAAGGAACGTGTTAAAAAATATTTTAGAGAGTGCACTATTTGTTTGAGATACTCTACAAGAAAGACTACTCCTATTATGGGCCTGCTTCCAGAGGCAAGGTTGAAACCCAGTAAGCCATTCAAATCTACTGGTGTGGATTATTGTGGTCCTGTTTTTATCAGATTTTCACCAGGTCGAGGAGCGTCTTATAAAAGTTATATATGCATATTCGTGTGTATGGTTACACGAGCAGTCCATTTAGAAGCAGTAACCGACATGACTACCAAAGGGTTTATTGCTGCATTTAGGCGATTTACTTCTCGTAGAGGCTATTGTCAAGATTTGTACAGTGACAATGGCACCAATTTTGTTGGTGCCGATAAGCAAATGCGAGAAATGTTTAATAGTGCCAAGTCTTCTCTTCCTGGAGAATTAGCAGAGCTACTTTCTTTAGAAAGAACCACCTGGCATTATATTCCGCCGCACTCGCCTAACTTTGGCGGGCTGTGGGAATCATCAGTGCGCAGTACTAAGACCCATTTGAAAAAAGTAGTAGGAAATAGCACACTTACATATGAAGAAATGTCGACTGTCCTGGCGCAAGTGGAGGCGTGTTTAAACTCGAGACCCATTTCCTTGATGAGCGATGACCCAAATGACCCTCTACCCTTGACACCAGGTCACTTTTTGGTAGGCGAACCATTATTAAATATTGCAGATGAGGATTACACTAATTGTAATATTGTTGGGTTGGATAGATGGCGATTAACGCAAAAAATTGTAACAGATTTTTGGAATTTAAATCAAAGGTATAAATGGAACACTAAACGGGATGAACCAGAAATAGGCGATGTTGTTGTTTTAAAGGAAGACCAGGTACCGCCAGCTAAATGGTTACTTGGTAAAATTATCAAAAAATATCCTGGACCTGATAATGTAACCCGAGTCGTATCGGTAAGGTGTAAAACCGGAGAATATAAGCGTCCAGTAAGCAAAATTTGTATTTTAACTAAATGACATTTGTTTATTTCTTATTATACCTAGTGTTATTTTAGTAGTTTAGTAGTTTTTCTCTAGTTGGTTCAAGTTCAGAGTTTATTTACGTAACTTGCACAAATGAAGTTAAAAAAAAAAAAAAATTATGTTATCTAATTACTACGCGAACCTATTCTTTACCTGCACCATTAAGTTCTGTTGAGCTAGATACTAATACCTATGAAACGTGTTATTTTTTGCTTGAATGTATTTACTTACTACACATAAGAACAATACAGGCTGTTCTGTTATTCATTCAATTGTATTTTTTATTACGATGTTGAGAGGCATATTTCTTAAGAGTTGTGTTTACTTACATTATCTGCTGTAAGTTGAAGATGTGGTAAGTTTACGCATAATTATGTATTTCTATTTTTTTTTCATTGTTTGAGTTTAAGTTTATTTTTTAAAGTGTAGTTAAAGAACTATGTTCTTTGGCGGGCGGAATGTCCAAGTAGATTAGCGTTTTGTGTGTGATGAGTCTATAGATACGTTTAAGTAATAGCTATCTATACATGTATACTTACAGTCCACTATGTTCATACAGTTGCGAATAAACCTGCATACTGAATACACGTCGTTTTCTTTAAAAACCCAAGACAACAAAAAATCAACCTTATACAATAAACACATATCATACATTGAATATAAAATCTTCGTTTGATAAACCACTCAAAAGACATAAAACCTATTTAGTCTAATATGATAAAACGTGCAAGCAAACATACAGCATGCAAGCAAGCATGTAGCAAGCAAGCCTGCAACATGCAGCAGGCATGTTTTCTGTCATGGCTCCGGCGCTGCAGGGCTCCAGCGGTCCCATGCGAGCTTATCGTCACAGATGTGTTTCACGCTCACCACCGAGGCTTCGGCTCAGCCGCGGCGGCAAGCGTTGAAACCACCTGCTCCTCAGATCGCGGTCCGCCTCGCCCCTCCGCGCCTACGCGATTTTAAATAACACTAGGGGTAGGGCAGACAAGACTACGTGGAGTCGGTTTTGCTGCGATTCGTTTCTGTCACGCCGCTCCCGCAGCACGCTCAATCAAATTAATCGCAATATTATATATTTTAAACTAATTTAAACGATAGGCCTAATGATTTTCTATTAAATAAACGTTATATCCAATAACGTTATATGAAATAAGTTTTAGAATAAATTTGTTTGTTTTGTTTGTTTGTTTTAGACCAAATGAGTTTATACGTTATGATACGCACCCGAAATTATCAAATAACTTCTCCCGCTCTGGGCGGAGCGGGAGGGCGTGTCAGACTTTTACTGACTAAAACCCTACCTGTATTCCTCCCGTTGCCTGTGTGCCAGGGCCACGATATCCCTTTCGAACAAACTCGCAACCCTGGCAGGCATTGGCCCTAACGGACCCCGTCAATTTGTGCTGACATCTCTTTGAGGCGCACGTGGAATACAACGCGCCGTCGACCCGGGCCTGGTTCTTATCGGACGGTGAGCTATCCCCATCACTCACCGTCCGCAAGCCAGCGCCTACGGTGGCCGGTAATCGGCCTGCAACTCCCGACGCCCGGGGCGTCTCCTGCGGCGACTAGGGGCGTGAGGGCGCGAATTTTGCCTCTGCCTCACGCGTTCCGCCACAGAAGGTGGCGGCCCCCTCGCTCCGAACCATGGCCTGAACCAGTGCCGGACGCGAGAGATCGACGCCGCCGGTCGCCTCCGTGAGGACACGGCGGTGCTCCGTCCAAGCCGGGCAGACCTCCACCGTATGCTCCACCGTGTCCTCCGGGCGATCCACACAGTAGTGACACCCGGGCGTTTCCGGCCCGCCTTATCCTGAACAGGAACCTCCCGATACAACCGTGTCCGGTGGAAACCTGCGTCAGGCGGAAGGTCAGGACGCCGTGGTGCCTCTCAAGCCACTCCTCAAAGAGGAGACCTATCGCCACAATTGTGGCGTGCCCAGCGCTGGGTTGCGACAATCGCACTCTCCATGCCGCCATGAGATCCCGCCGGAGCTCTGTCCGCTGTGCCGTGATTTCTTGCGGCAGCGGAGTTACGCCCCGGCGTTTCGCCTCCTCGCGCCTCTCCCATATTATGTGCGCGAGGACTTTTGCCTCCAGACAGGAACACCCCCTTGGGCCAAAGTAACCACTATTTGTAGCCCTGACACAGCCAAAAGGCGTCGCGGCAGACTCCATAGAAAATGGCGGGACAAGCTGAATAAAACAAACGACCCGTGGTGCACATTAGGCCTGGGTCGAAAGAGCTGGAAGTCATGGGGAGAGGCCTTTGCCCAGCAGTGGGATGATGTAGTATAATAGTAACTATAAAAGCCCCTTTAAAATAAAAAGTGGCCAAGTACGAGTCCGACTCGCTCCTGAATGGTTCTGTACTGCCGTATAATTATTTTATTTTTGTTAATTGTTG
The DNA here is from genome assembly GCA_948098905.1 of Tiliacea aurago. NCBI lineage: Eukaryota > Metazoa > Arthropoda > Insecta > Lepidoptera > Noctuidae > Tiliacea > Tiliacea aurago. The sequence continues at coordinate 29,201,907 of OX402578.1, forward strand.
ATAAAGCGGCCATAGAAGTAGGTAAGTACACATTGTAAACATTTCAAAATACTACCTTTTACGGTTCCAAAGATACATTCTTGTGACAGACGGACGGACAGCGGAGCCTTAGTAAAAACTTAGATTTTTATTTAATTTCCTGTTATAGATAGTATAAAATACTACGCATTTAAGGTGCTAAAAGAAATACTTTGTAGTTTCGTTTCAATACATCATGAATAACTAAAATGTCTCTAAATTGTATTGATGTGTGTATTATAACTTTATTTTTTGTTGTTGTTGTTGTGTGTTTATGTAAGTGCTGTGCACACCTGTAAGTGACTAATTCCATATAGATTTTAAGTTTAATTGTTACAGTACCCCAATGGAGTGCCGTAATTAAATAAGTTATGGAATCAGGCATTCATTTGCGGAAATCCATGAAAGACAATGTTTTTTTTCTTCTGCCAAAAACAGTTTCAAGCTTGGATGAATTCTGCGGCAGTCCTCAGGAGATGAGACTCGTCGACCGCCCGGACGGCGGCGCGTCAACGTCTCTTGATTCTCATCTCCTTTATTGTCTAGAGTTGTTATAGGGTTTGTGTTTTGTTCGGCCCAGGAGGGAACACCCACAGCTGGAGCTGCCCTAGTATTAACCAGCGGGTGGTGAACCGAGGATCATGCCGCCCGGATTGCACAGTTTGTTGAGGAGTAGTGTTTCCACATCGCTAAAGGCAAAGGCGTGTAGGGGTCGCAAAAGTCGCAGAGATAGAAGTACTCCGCCATAAAAGCAGATGTAGGCTTTAGTGGGTGCGAGCCCTAGACAACCACACCGTTTCTACGGGTTATTGAGGCCAAAAAAACCCTTTGCACGGCGGTCTTGTAGTGTATTGACCTAATAGTTTAGTAAATGTTCATAGATATGGCCGCGGGTGGAGCGGCGTCGCTGTCCGCGCAGCAGGCGCGCGTGCTGGCGGCGCTGCCCGACGCCGTGCTGTACTCCCTGCTGCACGACCTCGAGCAGGCCAGAGGGCACCTGCAGAAACGCTCCAAAAGAGTCATTACCGTGAGTATTATTCTCTTCAGTCATTTTCAGGGTTCCGTAGTCAATAAGGAACCCATAAAGTTTCGCCATGTCCGTCTGTCTGTCAGTCCCCGGCTTAGCTCAGAGACTCTTAGTACTAGAAAGCTGTAACTTGGCATGGGTAATTCATATTAGTCACGCTGACAAAGTGGTTAAATAAAAAACCAAAACAATTTTTTTTAGGATACCTCCCTTAAAGTGGGGATGATCTATCCATGATGTGGGGTATCGTTGGGTTGGCCGTTGTTGAGATGGGTTTGACGTAGATTGAGGGTCGGTGAAGACCATTTTTCGATTCAGTGGTCTGTTTGCGTAATATTAAGTAAGTTAGAGTTAAGTGTGTTAACAGCTAAATGGTTGTTTGAGGATTATTGAAAAAAATCATGGCAGTAGTCTAAACAGGGTGTTAAAGTAACTGCGTGCCTAATCAGACTGCTTCATGTACAACTTACATCTACCGACATACTTGCTAACTAAATAATATGGATTACAGCTTAGGTGTAGGTTCAGTATCGATAAAAGAACCCAGGAAAAATAAAAAATAAATTCAAAGAAAATAAAAAACGTACTTATACAAAAAAAAAATGATAAATAAAAAATGTCTCTTCGTACTTTAACGGGCTTAGGAACGTCAAATAAAATAATTTGAATTCTAAACGATTGCTATTTTAAGTTAGTCGGTACTAAATTAGGTTGATCTTGCAATTTTTTTTTTGTTGTCGGTTTTTTTTCTGGGTTGCTTTATCGATACTGAACCTACCCTAAAGGTATGGCACGCAGTTACTTGAACACCCTGTATAACGAAATTAGAAGGAAAACTATCACAGCTAAGTAGGCTTTACGAGTTAACGAGTAAAATAAAAACGTCTAGCAACTTACATTTGCAGTTGGAGAATTGACCGTGACGTATATCGATGTTTGGGAGAACATGTTTTCCAACTACAATGTTAAGTTTGTTTTTGGGATAAATTCATCGCAACTACGGAACCCTTCATCGTGTGTAGTCCGACGCGCACTTGGCCGGTTTTTTTTATAAAGGTCTGTGATTGGATTGTTAACCAGGACCACCCAAAAATGTGTTGGGTTTACAACATCGTCAAAGTCGCGGGAAACACCTTCCAGATAGCGTGTGTATTTGCGGCAAACTTGATTTTTCTTTGAGAAAGAGAAAGAGGCAATAAAGTCACAAGTTAAGGATGATGTTTCAAGACCGGAAAGTATGCTTAAAGAGAGGGGAGACCTATACCCAGCTGGGGGTGATTCAGGCTGATGTGATGATAAGTCGATGGCGAACATTCCGGTGGCCATGGCCCGACTGATGTTAAGTGGCCTCCACTGTCCATGGGCAGCCTGTAACACCAGAGGTGTTTTAATCACTTTAGCCGACCTCATTTCGAGGTTTCACAGACATAAGCAAATATTCAATTGGATGGGTGAGATGCGTTGTTAGGTTGTTAGGTTTAGTGTAATGGGCATAATACAGGGTGGCTTACTCGGTCTACAATTCTACATCTTTAAATTAAGATTATATTTATTTCAAACGAAAACTAGGTATGAGATATTTTTCCATTTTTATTGTTCAGGTTTGGCAATTTTATATGGTAAATAACATGTATTTCCCCTTTTGTGATATTGAAATGCTATCGCTTTTAACCGTGTTTTCCATAAAAATGGTGCATACTATATTAGGTAAGTATCACAAATATTCTGCTTTTTAAGGTTCCGTACCAAAATAGTAAAAAGGAACCCTTATGGTGAGACTAAGTCTGTCTGTCCGTCTGTCTGTCACACCTGGATATCTCAGGAACTACTAATGCTATCAACTTGAAATTTAAAATAGTTTTAGATGACGTTTGCCCAACTATTTTGCAAGTAAGAAAGAAATTTAAAAAAATATACCTTTTTTGCAAAAGGGACTGAAAGGGGGTCTTAAAATTTTGAAGAGGGGCTACTAGAGCATGTGGGGTATCATATGAAAGAACGCTGTTTGCACATTCTCAAACATATTTTTTTTTTATTTGGCATAGTTTGCGGCTTGTGATGAAAAATACAAAAAAAATACCGTTCCCCCGTACCCCTTATCTCCGAAGTTTGCAGAGATCAAAATCTGAAATTATTCTATATGATTTCTTATGGCTTAGGTAAAGATTCCAGGAAAAATAAAACAATGTCTTTAAATAACACTGTTTTTCAGAAATCATCAACATCATATATTCGTACGGAACACTCGGTGCGCGAGTTCGACTCGCTCTTGACCGGTTTTTTTTAACTTAAAGATTGACCACTCTATAGGTATTCCTTTAGATAACATTACAGAAAAAAAAAGTGAATATCGCGAAATCTTCCGTGATTAAAATAGTACTTGTCAGATGTTCAGCATATACTCGTATATACATATATAGCAACTGAACTCAATACTTATATTTGCTTCATTTTGACATAGGAGCCGCTATGGTGTTAGAGAAGGACACGTGTAAAGCCGATTATGAACCTCATGATAAAACTACTGTGGGAGTTGCGGTGTTCATGGTCTTATATATTGTGCATAACGAATTTGGCGCCCAAAATAGTTGTATCATCCGAGCTGGCTATATAGGTTGATTTGTTTGTCAAAAACTTGATGAGTAAGTTACGTTCCCAGGAGTGCCGCTTCTGCAAGAACAACGGCGAGCGCGAGTCGTACTACCGCACGCACGCGCTGAAGGACGGCGCCGGCCGCGTCACGTGCCCCGTGCTGCGCGCCTTCGTGTGCAGGCGCTGCGGCGCGCGCGGCGACGGCGCGCACACCAGCAAGTACTGCCCGCTCAGCACCGCCGACGGTACGTGCACGAGCTGCCACACTAGCGCTGCGGCGCGCACACCAGCAAGTACTGCCCGCTCAGCACCGCCGACGGTACGTGCACGAGCTGCCACACTAGCGCTGCGGCGCGCACACCAGCAAGTACTGCCCGCTCAGCACCGCCGACGGTACGTGCACGAGCTGCCACACTAGCGCTGCGGCGCGCACACCAGCAAGTACTGCCCGCTCAGCACCGCCGACGGTACGTGCACGAGCTGCCACACTAGCGCTGCGGCGCGCACACCAGCAAGTACTGCCCGCTCAGCACCGCCGACGGTACGTGCACGAGCTGCCACACTAGCGCTGCGGCGCGCACACCAGCAAGTACTGCCCGCTCAGCACCGCCGACGGTACGTGCACGAGCTGCCACACTAGCGCTGCGGCGCGCACACCAGCAAGTACTGCCCGCTCAGCACCGCCGACGGTACGTGCACGAGCTGCCACACTAGCGCTGCGGCGCGCACACCAGCAAGTACTGCCCGCTCAGCACCGCCGACGGTACGTGCACGAGCTGCCACACTAGCGCTGCGGCGCGCACACCAGCAAGTACTGCCCGCTCAGCACCGCCGACGGTACGTGCACGAGCTGCCACACTAGCGCTGCGGCGCGCACACCAGCAAGTACTGCCCGCTCAGCACCGCCGACGGTACGTGCACGAGCTGCCACACTAGCGCTGCGGCGCGCACACCAGCAAGTACTGCCCGCTCAGCACCGCCGACGGTACGTGCACGAGCTGCCACACTAGCGCTGCGGCGCGCACACCAGCAAGTACTGCCCGCTCAGCACCGCCGACGGTACGTGCACGAGCTGCCACACTAGCGCTGCGGCGCGCACACCAGCAAGTACTGCCCGCTCAGCACCGCCGACGGTACGTGCACGAGCTGCCACACTAGCGCTGCGGCGCGCACACCAGCAAGTACTGCCCGCTCAGCACCGCCGACGGTACGTGCACGAGCTGCCACACTAGCGCTGCGGCGCGCACACCAGCAAGTACTGCCCGCTCAGCACCGCCGACGGTACGTGCACGAGCTGCCACACTAGCGCTGCGGCGCGCACACCAGCAAGTACTGCCCGCTCAGCACCGCCGACGGTACGTGCACGAGCTGCCACACTAGCGCTGCGGCGCGCACACCAGCAAGTACTGCCCGCTCAGCACCGCCGACGGTACGTGCACGAGCTGCCACACTAGCGCTGCGGCGCGCACACCAGCAAGTACTGCCCGCTCAGCACCGCCGACGGTACGTGCACGAGCTGCCACACTAGCGCTGCGGCGCGCACACCAGCAAGTACTGCCCGCTCAGCACCGCCGACGGTACGTGCACGAGCTGCCACACTAGCGCTGCGGCGCGCACACCAGCAAGTACTGCCCGCTCAGCACCGCCGACGGTACGTGCACGAGCTGCCACACTAGCGCTGCGGCGCGCACACCAGCAAGTACTGCCCGCTCAGCACCGCCGACGGTACGTGCACGAGCTGCCACACTAGCGCTGCGGCGCGCACACCAGCAAGTACTGCCCGCTCAGCACCGCCGACGGTACGTGCACGAGCTGCCACACTAGCGCTGCGGCGCGCACACCAGCAAGTACTGCCCGCTCAGCACCGCCGACGGTACGTGCACGAACTTCCACACAAGAAGAAGAAGTCGGTTTCTACGACTGCGTCACTTTCAGAGCTACTGCTGGATGTAACGAATCACTGGCATCCATTAGTAGGTACTGCTGCCGCTGTCCTCTCCATCTTGACTACGTCCGAGGCCGCGTCCACGGTCACTTCCACGTCCACGAGTCTTGCTAAACCACAGAATAAGTAATGGTACTACGTTAAACTCAAAGTTGTGATCACTTTTGCTGTTGTAGCTTTTCTTCCACGATTAGAGACCTAGTCTTGGCCCTGGGAATTGGCTGAATGTTTGCTGGTAGAACCAAACCAGTCTGCAGCTCTTGTATAATTAAAATATACTGTACTAACTTGTTTTATAGTTATAAGTATAGGTTTTCTACCAAGAGGCTTATGAATAAGTAACTAACCAAAGATTCATGAGACTCATACATGTTATATGGGACCATAATACAAACAAATATGAGGGGGGCAAATTGCTAGAATGAAAGAATATATAAACAAACCATAATATAAATATTCTGTCAAATGTTTTGAATACCTTCAAAATCCTGTAGAACAACTTTTTCAAACATAATGTACCAAACACCAAAGCTAAAACTCACTGAAGTAAATTAAATTAAATGCAGAACGGTTATAAAAGTTTGCCACTTACGTGTTTCATAAAAAGATAACGTAACGGATCCCTCACGGTTTTGTTGGGTTAAAATCAATAATGTTACACGAGCTCCGCGTTGCATCAAGAACATACTAGATGGAGTGTTTCTAAACTATAAATATGGAGAGGGCTCAATATACCTGCCACATTACCACCTTTTCCTCTAGGTAGGCCCTACCTACAGGAGGGTAGGGGGGACCTACTTACATGATTATAGACACCATAGCGTCAATAAAAATTGTAACCTTAAAAAAAAACCCCCTCCTTTTTTAAGAAGTCGATTAAAAATAACAGCAGCCATACAAATTACAATCCTAGTGATCAACATTTTCTTGAACTGATTGGAAAGATTATTGGTATTGGCTTCCGCTATTGAACCCTCCATTATGACTACTTAATCTGTTTAGGTCTTATAATTTAATTAACTTGTTTTTTGAACCTACTAGGATCACGGCATCTTCGTCGACTTGTCTAGATAATATATTTAGTGATTGTGATGCCAAAAATAAATTAGTGTTAAGTGACTTAACGTCCGACCACTGTGGTTTACTAGCTTCTCTATGCCATTACATAAAAATAAGCATAAAATAAAATGTAGGCCTTATACTCGTTGCAATAAGTTTAAAAATAATATAGCTCATAAAATTACACCATCTATAGTAGAACACAACAATCCTAATGAAATCTATGGAGCCCTTTTTGATGTTGTACAAAAAGAGTACCAATCTACTTTCAAGACTAAAACAATTAACATTAATGGTACCTCCGTTGGCTTTAACCAATGGGCTACTCCAGGTATTTATAAAAGTAGAGCGAGACTATACGAGTTATATGGTTTAAACAAATATAGGTTTGATATTCCTTTTCTAGAGTATGTCAAAAATTATTCAAAATTATTTAAAAAAATTAGTGCTTTTGCTAAATCTAAATTTTTAAGCGATACAATTAAAAAAACTAATAATAAAGTAAAAACTACTTGGAAAATTATTAATAATGAAACTGGTAAGTCTGTTAAATAAGAAAAACAACTTGAGATTATGGTCGAAAACAAATTAGTTAATAATGCAGCTGACGTAGCTGAGGCATTCAATGAGTTTTTTGCCAACATACCTATAACTACGACTCGCTCCTTAAATTCATCTCCGTCGAAAGCTGAAAATCTTTTGCATAGTAGTGTGCCTAAATGTAGTCGTTTATTTAGCTTCAAACATGTAACTCCTCATGACGTAGTTAATGTTTTTAACACACTTAAGTCTAAAAACACTGGTGATTACTGGGGTATCTCCATTAAACTATTAAGTAATATAATAGACATCGTAGCCCCCTATCTAGCTGTTACTTTTAATAAATGTGTTGATTTGGGAACTTTTCCTGACCTCATGAAGAGTAGTAAAGTCATACCTTTATTTAAATCAGGTAATAAAAATTACGTTGGCAATTTTAGGCCTATTTCTATTTTACCTGCATTTAGCAAAATATTTGAAAAGTTAATACTCAAGCAGTTGCTAAGACATTTTAATTTAAACAGCCTCCTTCATAATGAACAATATGGCTTTACAAAAGGTCATTCGACTACAGATGCGGGTGTTGCACTGCTGAAACACATATTTAACGCTTGGGAGAACTCGCAAAATATTGGAGTTTTCTGTGATCTCTCCAAAGCCTTTGATTGCGTGCACCATGACACACTTTTGCGTAAACTACGTCATTACGGCGTCCAAAACGAAGCTCTTAAAGTAATAAATTCATATTTAAATAATAGGTTCCAATGTGTAGATGTGGATGGTGTGAAATCTTCCGATCTACCAGTTCAGTTAAATGATAAATGCTTTATTTTCTGTAAGTAGGTTTGTACAAACACTTTTACACGTCAATCATATTTAAAAATAAAAATAAACTAGATGAGGTCGGTGTTTCGTAACTGACTACTCTGAGAAGAAAGGCCGAAACAAACACAGAGGTCACAGTCTCTTTTAAAGTCCAGACATAATCTTGGTCAAATCATGTGAAGACCATGTAGATTGGTGCCTGAAATGATCTTTTGAGTGCCTGAAATGATCGTTAGGTGTACCTCAAGGCTCAATACTGGGTCCATTCTTATTCTTGGTATATATCAATGACTTACCATTCTATATAAAGGGTATCGGTGACGTTGTACTGTTTGCAGATGATACCTCTCTTATTTTTAAAGTACAAAGGAATAGACAAGATTTTGACGACGTAAACATTGCACTCTCAATGGTTACGGATTGGTTTACGACCAATAACTTAGTACTCAATGCCAAGAAAACGAAATGCATAAAGTTCGCCTTACCGAATGTTAGAAATTTAGGTCCCAGCATCATCTTAGATAAAGAGGTGCTTGAAACTGTAGACTCGGTAGTGTTTCTGGGTGTAACATATAGTATCTACATACTACAGACACTACATCATATACTTACACTTTGCATTCATTAATATTATGTATTATACTCTTTTATTGGTTTTGCATTATTATTTTGCGAATCGTTCTAAAACGATTAGTTTTCTTTAATTTTCATATTTTTCAATGTTATGACACTTACGTCAGGCTGTCAAGCTGTCATTACTTTTTATTCTAATTTTCTCTTAGTTTTCTTACTGGCTTAGTCCATGAAGGTTACTTTTGATTTATATAATTTAAATTATTTTTTTTCAATATGTTTAGCTCAAATATTGTATTTTATAGATAATTATAATTGTTTACTGTATAATATTTGTATCCTAACTTAAATTTATAATAATAATTGAAACGCTCTCAGAATTCATCAAAGAGGTTTTTGGTACGAATATGTCTGGCCTTTTCGAACACTGAATTTGAAATTAAATTCTGTAAAGAACAGAAAAACAGATGATGTGAAAAAATCACCCGAGACTCGGATATAAAAGGGATTTCTGATACATTCCCGGCAGATCTGATCTGGTAGCGCTCAAGGAATCATCTCCTCTACAAAAGTCTCGCAACATACTCAGTCTTCTCGGAACTACATACTTGCCAAGAGGACCATCCACTACTTCAGAGACCTGGACTGGACTGGCAGTGATACTGGGAAGCGGATCTTCAGGCCTCTAAGCCAAAGAGGCCTGACGACTTCTACACTGCCTGTTGAACCTACCAAAATAACTGGGAAGCGGATCTGGATGCTTCAGAGCTGACGAGGCCTGACGTATCGAACCTGGACACCGTTTCGTACCATCTTTTTATAATCTCCCTTAACTTTTTTAATGATTTTTTTTTGTATTTTTTTAAATTCTCCTTAAATATATAGTTGACTAGTCTACTTTCCCTTTTATTTTTAATAGTTGCAGTAGACTTGTTACAAACAGTAGATGCCAAACTTCAGTGGGGACCACATATATCAAGCCTAGCGGGAAGGCTCAGTTCGGCCGCATATGCCGTCAGAAAAGTAAGACAATACACTGACGTGGATACAGCCCGTTTAGTCTATTTTCATAGCGTTATGTCCTACTGTATTCTGCTGTGGGGTAAAGCCGCTTTCACTTGGATTTTTTTTTAAAGATATTGGTATTCTCACGGTGGCATCACAATTCGTCTTCGCCAACATCTTATATGTTAGGCAAAATTTACACTTATACACTAAAAACAGTGATCTCCACAATATTAATACCAGAAATAAGGACAAATTACGTGCTCCATTTCACCGGCTTCATAAGGTTCATAACTCATTTGTTGGACTTGGTATAACTTTTTATAACAAGCTACCCTCTTCCTTGCTAGATTTGCCTTTTAATGCGTTTAAAGTTAAAGTTAAATCCAATCTTTGTTCAAAGGCATACTATTCTATCAACGACTACTTAAACGATAAGAACAGTTGGTCGCTGTGATTAACTCAAGACAATGTTCATGTTCTTTCTCCAGATAGATTCCCTACTGACAGGTTATATGAGTTCCTATATTTTTGTTTATTATATTTGACTGTCTAAGTCAATTTGTTTTAATTTATTAGTGACAAAATCTACTCATTACAATGTTCTTTTATGAGTTGTATTGCAATAAGTGGTTAGCTAGCGACCTCAACAAATTGATCACTTTATTCTTGCCTGAGCAACCGGCAGCAAGTTCGTCATGCTCCCTTAGATGTCACTGCTTGCGGTAGCGTCGGGGGTCGGGTTGCCTCCTTCCCTCAAATATGGCGATGGGGGTGATGGCTGATCTTTGCGTTATGCTCGTGAACGGGTGCTGCTTGTGGTGACTGGTCGTCTTGCTGACCATGGTTTTGTTATTGTTTAATAATTAACTGTTTTTATTTTACTTCGATGGTGCTAGTTTATCATTTGTGAATTCCGAGTTATAGCTGTAGCTTTATTTAAGCGGGCACGCCCATTATGCCTGGAGGCTTTTATTTAGATACGTTTTGTTTACGTTATTTCTGCTTGAGTATAGTTTTCGACGATTATTATATATATATATATTTGTCTAATGGTGTGTGCTAGCTAACATAAGGCAAATAATTTAATTTAACGTTTTGTGTTGCGTAATGCAAATTATTTTATATTGTTTTGTATAGCTTCAAGTTTTTCTTCCCAGCTAAAGCACTAGGAAGTGGTGAAGGGTGGGCGTTTTTGGGGGACTGTCTCATGTAATTTTTGACGTTCGAAAAGTGCTGATTCTCAGCCTAGTTTGAATAAATGACTTTTGATTTTCATTTTGAACATCACTAGGTACTATGTTGGATTTCGATTTTCAGCACAAAATATTATAAGTTTAATTATATAGGTAAATACTTATAATATTTTTTTTTTCAGAACGCTTAAAGTCCACGGCCATGATGCGCAGTGTCCTCATGGCGTCCGGCCGGCGCCGCCCCGCGCCCGCCCGCGCCTCCGGAGACGCGCCGCCATCTGTCATCTCCGACACGAACGTGTACAACGCTCTAACGTTGCCGCTGGACCCCTTGTGGGCAGCTCTGGAACAAAAATTATTGCTGTGATTGTATTTATTCTCAACGCTTTGATAACAAAAATAAATTAAATTTTATTTTACCAATGTTATCAAACATTATATTTCAGATAAATGGTAGTTGATTAATCTGCGTATAGATGGCGCTGTATTCAATTAAGCGGGAAATTATGAAGATTTAGTTTTTGTTTCGTTCTAAAATCAAATATTACATTTAGGGATGTTGACTGATACAATTTATGCGTATATAGTAAGTTGACTGGTATTTAAATCCTGTTTTTAAATACGGTATATCAATAATGTTTTAGAGTTAAGGATATTTAATAATGTTGAAGTTAGTATTCTAATGTTTATTCGATGATACTTTACGTACCTACCAGTGTATGGCTGAGTAATATAATGCAGTTGATTATTGTGAAAACGAATTGAACAAATTGAACTTTTAAGCATGACAAAACTGTTTCACACAGCTTAAACTATGGAAAATAGATTCGCCAACTTTTTAATTTTTATCAGCTGAACTAAAATTTGATAAGTGATTATAGCAGATATGAAAATCTCTGTCTTGTCATACCTACATGCGGATATTTAAAGGGTACCTGTCAATTAATTGAACTTAATCAGCTTCTTATCATCAAAATAAATTACTTGAAAGACATTTTTCTTAATCAATGCTAATGTATTGATAATAAAATGATAATTAAGTATGAATTTGTAACACTGAGCTGATTCGAAACTGCTTAGGCCGTTATCTTGAGTTTTTGAAACCTGAATCGGTCTAGATTCCACACAATAAACTTCGTATAAATTACCAGTTTTAGTAGCAATTAAAATTAATTTACAGTTATGACAAAAGTAGATCGAATTTGACTGCTCTGTTAAAAAAGTTCGTAATTATGATCATATTTTTTGCAAGTACCTACTAATTTAGTAAATTGTCAAAATTATAAATTCAAAAACTGTTTCTATCATACTTGCTAACCCAATTATATTCGTAATTAAATGGAATTTTAACGATACGAATAAGTTGTTCATAATTTTTGAATAAATTATTCAACTTATTAACTAATTTGCCGAGGCCTAGTTTTGATACGTAATTGATTTATTGGTATTTGCAAATAAATATTACTAAATTCGTATCCGCATGTCAACAATTCATAAAAAAAAACATTACTTAATTCATTTTCACTCATCAAATAAGTTGACCCTAATTTGTCATAGACTTGTATTTTCACTATGTAATCTATAATTTTATTTTGTTGATTATTTTTATAAGATGATTTATATTGTTAAACATGTATTGGTGGAGGTGTCTTTTGGGGATAATAAATAATATAAATCAGACATAACATTTTATTTTTAATTTATTATGTGGCCGGTCACGATGCCGCCTATGATATTTGAAGAGACAAGTTGACAGACTTAATAATTATAATAGCGTTTAATTCAGTAAATGTGAACTCACACAATAGTACATTTTGATACAAGTGGAGACTGTTATTGCATTCGAGGCGGAATTAACACCCGAGCCGTAGGCGAGGTTGTTTTTGAGCCGAGAACTGCAATAACAAATGTCCACGTGTATCAAACGACGTTTTTCAATACACTTTTGAAGAAATAAAACAAAATAACGAAAATTTTTTTTGTCATTAATTATTAGAAAACTTTGATTTAGTTTTCTTTTTTTTCCGCGCTTTGTTTTCGCCAGGTTAAAGGAGAAGCAAAGGTATAAAGCCGATAAACAGCCTACTATGAAAAATAGAAAATTCAAATATTTTCGAGTTTAGAACACAAATAAATGTTAATTTGTTCATAAACGTTTTTTTATTGTTGTAATATTCATTGTATTCTATTTATAAACATTATTTAAATATTCCAAAAATATTAACGCCGTAAAGACGCAACTTTGCCGAGATTAAAAAAAAAACACTTCCGAATAGAGAGGACCGTCTAAGGCGCGCGCGAGACAGTGTGAATAGAGGCATTGAACCAATTTGGACTAAGTATAGGTATAAGTTATCTGTGGAAATATTGATTCCCGTACACGTGTTGGAAAATAAAAAATCGCACGCGTGTGAAATACATTGCATTGTGAACCTAATCGTAGTGCGATATGGACCAGTTTACGAGGAAGTGTAGGTATTGAAAAATACTTTGTTACATTCAGTGATCAGTGCATCGTGATTCGTGTGATGGTCATCGGGTGATCACCCGGTCACTTCCGAGAGGTCGAAGCATGCATAGCGCATCTCATCGGAATTTCGGTAAGCGATATGCAATTTGCTAATAGCTCCGCTGTTTAAATAAACCCCTATTACTTCACATATATATGGCCATACAGACGAGGTAGTGTATTCTCATGTACCATCCTCATCCCCGCAATACTGGCAGCAGGCTATTAACACTTAAGTGCCAATTTCACCATTATACAATACTGTTCGAGCCATTTCAGTTAAGGAAAATATTTTTATATTTCGGGTAGTTTGCGAAATAAAATGGAAGTATTTTTAATGCGGGCACCGACAGGCGGCGCGGCGTACTATTTTAAAATCATTGCAATGTAGGTGACGTCAGGGGATAGTCAATTGTTTTTTTTGCACCCTCACTCAGGCCTTCGGTAATATTGCGTAAATTAATAAAATCAATAGCAAAGAGTAAAAAAATAAAACGGTGAGTAATTAATTTTAGTAAATTTAAAATTAATTATTGTTGATTTAGTACACCTGTCCCTAAACATCTTTAGCTGCTGCTTTTTAAAACCACGTGTGGCAGCCTGAACTCTGAACACGTGAACATCATTCATCATCATTTCAGCCGAAAGACGTCCACTGCTGGACATTAGGTCTCCCCCAAAAAGGGATTATTTGATATGAGATTATTTGCCATAATCGCCACGCTTGGCAGGCGGGTTGACGATCGCAGAATGGTTTTAAAAATGCATAGAGAACGCTGCTGCCCATTCTCTAGTAAGTCCCTTAGTCGCCTTTTACGACACCCCACGGGAAGAAATGGGATGGTGCTATTCTTTACGTCCGGCACCACACGGGACACGTGAACAAACGGGACACGTGAACAAACGGGACACGTGAACAAACGGGACACGTGAACAAACGGAACACGTGAACACCACCGTGTTTGTTGTTTTTGTAGATATAAGGTGTATTTTTGCTGTAATGCCAATAAACGCATTTTTCTTTCTTTTCAGTAGTTATTACGTTATAAGATGACACGAGGTAGCTGTAATCCAGAATATAAAATACAATTAGAATACAAAATAATGTGGAAGTTTGCATCTATGTAGGTATTTCTTTTAAATAAAAAACCGGCTAACTGTGAGTCAGACTCACGCGAAGGGTTCTGTACCGTAAAAAAACGCTGAGAAAACGTTGTATAAGTATTATTTGTTACAGCGGCAATAGAAATACACAAACTGTAAAGATTTCAACTGTCTACCTATTACGATTCATGAGATACAACCAGTTGACAGACGGACAGACAGCGGAGGCTTAGCACAAGGGTTCCGTTTGGCACCCTTCGGGTACGGAATCCTAATGAAAACTAAATGCTGTTTGTTGGTACCGAAGCGCATTACTTTAGAACGGCAGGACCGATTTAACAATTTTTTGTTTAAAAATGATTCCAAATCAGGATAAAATTTTGAAAAGTTGCCGGGAGTATTCGGGAAAACTGAAAGTGAATTTTCTATGGGATTTGTGTATGAATTATTGATGACAACGTCTCTCGGGTCAGCTAGTACTAAATAAAATGTGACGATATTATGAGTGCCAATGATATCTAAAGCCTACGACAATAGTCTCTGAAGTAGTCAATTCCTATTGAGCATCCGTAGTGACTGCTCGTTCCTTCTCTCTATTGAGCATCCGTAGTGACTGCTCGTTCCTTCTCTCTATTGAGCATCCGTAGTGACTGCTCGTTCGTTCTCTCTATGACTAGGGGTCTTACCTTGCAATGGGATATAAGTTACTACAGGCTGGCTAATTGTTTTATTAATCTTTGTACACAATGATGGTACAAAAGCGGACTTCTCAACTAGTCGAAACATAACATGGCAGGTGGATTACATAGTTTATGAGTGAAAAAAGCAACATTAAAAATGTATTATATCATAATTATCCTTTATATTCACACTAATATTATAAAGGCGAAAGTTTGTGAGTGTGTGGTGTGTGTATGTGTTTGTTACTTCTTCACGCTCAAACGGCTGGACCAATTTTGATAAAATTTTGTATGGAGGTAGCTGACATCCTGGATTAACATATAGGCTACTTTTTATCCCGGTATTCCCACGGGATCGAGACTTACGCGGGTGAAACCGCGGAGCGCAGCTAGTTATAAATAAAATAGGTATACAGGTACATAATGTATACTCGTAGGTTCTAATCTTGTTAGAATAGAACCTACAATTTATGTACTTGCACACATACATATCGTCGCCTTACAAAGGAAAACCGATTATCTGACATGAACTTATGTAACTTTACAATTCCTACCGCAATTTAAAAGTTTGACACCTTTATTATATTATGTATTAAAATGTAGTAATCCTTGATTGTTAAATTTACAGTCACAAGGATAACTAAATTTAAAGGCTTCTACATACCAGCGCGACATGGCACAAAGGCCCCGCGTGTTGCGGGACGAGCGGTGCCTTTGTGTCGCGTCGCGCGACAAGTCGCCCCGGTATGTAGAAGCCTTAAGGCGTCAAACTTTTAAATTGCGGTAGTTATTGTAAAGTTAGGTTCATGTCAGATTATCGGTTTTCCTTGTAAGGCGACGATATAATGTACATTAAATGAGCAAGCGAAACTCCGCAGACGTGATGGGTATCAGAAATCAGTACTTTATTTGCTATGAATGTAGGTACAGGTTTAAGATGTTGTACATAAATCGATATCTAAACATGATAAAACAAAAAAAAAATTATTTGATGAGTTTTTAGAATTAGATATACAGGGTGTTTGGTGCATCGTGTGCCAAATTAAAATGGTCGACTGAAGGGGTCATCCGCTAGCCTTTCAGACCCCTTAACACCCCTCATGCTCTGTGGATTTTTTTTTATCGACTTTTTATTGTTTTCCAAAAAAAAGACCCAAATTTTACATTCAAATACAGATTTAAAAAAAAGTATAAGGCGTAGACTCTGAATTTTAATTTTATTTCGATGTGTATTGTTTAAGAATACTTTTAAATACAAAATTAGTGATATTAGTCACCTAGTTTTTTTTTTAATTCACTCGCAAAGGTAAAACTTAAATTAAAGCTGTACATGTTACAGCTATTTATAAGGCTATTCGCGCCAATGACGGCTGCCCCGCGGATTGGCGATTGACTGTGAGGGAATATCTCGACAATGTGTTCCCCAATGCATGGATTGGACGCGATGGCCCTATTCCATGGCCGCCACGTTCCCCAGATCTAACTCCGTTAGACTTTTATGTCTGGGGACGTGCCAAAGAGTTGGTATATGCCACGGAGGTTCCAACTAGGGAGGTATTAGTCCAACGCATAGAAGCGGCATTCAATACTATTAAGGAGGAAATACGACTTCGTACAACAACTGTTGAAATACGAAACAGGTGTCGGGCCTGCATTCGCAACAGAGGCCAACAATTTGAGCAAGATTTGTAACAATGATTAAATAAATGTTAAAAATGCAATTTAGTTTTTTTATTACAAGTAAATCCCACGAAAGATACAGATATGAGACACGAATTTACCTAACCATAAGAATGACATAGCAGATTTATAGGTTTGACAGGTATCATTTAAGAGATTTTTTTTAAAATCATAAGTTTGAATATTAGCCTTAGGTGACTCGATTCACAATTCTAGCGAATTCACAAAGTTGTTAAAATACTTTTATGGCATGTGGCACATCATTAGAAAGAGGATAGACTGGAGAATTAATGAGAGAGTTGGAAGATCCCGGTCGCTTTTGATTTTTTTTTGTAGGCTTATAAACAGCTGTATCATGTACAGCTTTAATTTAAGTTTTACCTTTGCGAGTGAATTAAAAAAGAACTAGGTGACTAATATCACTAATTTTGTATTTAAAAGTATTCTTAAACAATACACATCGAAATAAAAATAAAATTCAGAGTCTACGCCTTATATTTTTTTTTTAATCTGTATTTGAATGTAAAATTTGGGTCTTTTTTTTGGAAAACAATAAAAAGTCGATAAAAAAAAATCCACAGAGCATGAGGGGTGTTAAAGGGTCTAAAAGGCTAGCGGATGACTCCTTCAGTCGACCATTTCAATTTGGCACACGATGCACCAAACACCCTGTATAACCCATCGCGTCTGCGGAGTTTCGCAAGGTGATTTAATTTGACCCTGTATATTGACAGGTAATTACAGTAACTCACTTAAATACTGACCATGCCAGTCTACATGAGTAGGAAACCTATCTGGAAAAATTCCTCACACCTACGCCTCACGGAACCCGAACCTCAACTGGCGGTGTTGCCCCTTATTGTAGTTCCTGAGTGATTGAACAGAACCGCCCGCGCAAGCGCTGGCAAGTGACTTACTAATAACAAAAACCAAACAAGTCAACAAATCTATAAAAACGGAAAAAATCACGTTTGTTTTATGGGTTAAATATTTGGTTTATTTTAATTAAATTATTTATTTTTAATGTGAATATATAACTAAAGAATCTGTGAATATTTCAAGTCTACCTGTTGCCGTTATCAATATCGAGCAAAAATTAGCAAAAAAAATACGTTTGTTGTATGGAAGCCCCCTTAAATATTTAATTTATTTTGTTTTTTAGTATTTGTTGTTTTAGCGGCAACAGAAATACTTCATCTGTGAAAATTTCGACTGTCTAACTATCACGGTTCATGAGATACAGCCTGGTGACAGACGGACAGGCAGACGGCGGAGCCGTAATAGGGCTCCCGTTTTACCCTTTGGGTAGGGAACCCTAAAAACACAGGTAAAAACTAGGTTACATATCATTTACGTAGTAACCGGTAAGTGTTTTGATTGGTGCCTACTTATTTGATACGTAGCCCAAATTTCCCTCAATCCTCCTTTATGTCAACCGGTCTTCAATGTTATTTGTTGACTTCCACGCAGACGGAGTTGCGGGATTAACTAGGCTATCACAGCACCATCCTTCGCCTAAGAAAACTAATATAGAGTATAGAGGCGGGCGCGTTTTTAACTTTAAGGCTCGTACAGACTGGTGCGATATCGCGCGAGTGAAAAGGGTAGCACTGTCTGTCGCGACCGCGATATCACGCCAGTCTAAACGAGCCTTTACTCTCGCTTCCCAGGAATAAACGCCAATAGCACTATCTCGGTAGTGCTGTAGTATTTCTATCGTTGGTAATTGTAAACAAATACCCAACTAACACTTGTAAAGATAGTAAAAGTTGTGCAAAGTGTGTCAAACATCGCGCCTGCGCTTGCTGACCGACGAAAATCCAACATTATTATTGCAATTCAAAAAAGTCGCACGATACCTCCGACGTGAGCTAGCTGAGCGTACTCCTAAACCTATAAAACACGACAGACCATTCACAACCTTATTTACTAGGTACCAAAGTGAAATTTCAAGTGACTAGGATCAAATGAAGCGATTTAAAAATCATACGAATTTGAACTCACGCGCCGAAAAGCCGCGTACCGTTTTAAATTCATTGATCATTCGTCTTCAACGCTTTAATCGACCTTAAAATCAAAATAACAAGTCATACTTTCCTTTAAATTGATAATGCCGCGCCAAAAAGAACTTTAACACGTCGCAGGATGGTATCATTTTCTTTGAAAAGCAGTGTCCAAAATATCTAGGTTCCAATCCGGTTGATTTGGGAATGTGTGTCGCGGAAGTGGGCTGCGAAGAGTAGAGGGCAGGTGAAAGGGGTGGAGGGGGGGAGGACATGCTGAGATTATGCACATCTGTATAATGGTCGCTGGCTGTTAAAATTGGCACACTTTGACCACTTTGAGCGTGAGCCTTTTCTAGGCTATAGGGAATGTTTATTCAATTGGAAGACTGATATTGAATGATGTATTTGCCTTTAGATGCGTTACCTGCGCTCAATAATGACAAAGTAAATGCCAGGCAATTGCCTGACATTTACAATAATAATTATCATATTACGTACCCGCCCATGAACATGCAGCAGCTAGTGACGTAACTAAACATGTATGTTCATCTCTTTCTAACAACAGATATCGGTATAGGTCTTTCTTTTCTTCACGCGCTGTATGATTGTATGCAAGTATGTAGCTACAATCATGGCTTACGCTGTTTTTGAGTGCACAAATATTCGTGTATGACGCGTCTATTTATCATACGTCATTGATCCTGCCACTATAATTATAATTATTGACTATCATTAACGATTGGTTAGGCTTTAAAGTATTGCCTATACTGTAAGCATGTAAGTAGATCAAAATTAGAGAGCACCGTACATTTAAGTAGGTACCGAGCAAGGTACCCATTTAAATCTAAGTAGCTCTCTTGGTGAAAACAGTTAAATACATATCTACCTGTTTTCAGGAATATTGCAGTATTCAACATAATTAGGGTTCCATGCCCAAAGGGTGCCAACGGGACCTTCGGTTCTTTCTTTCTATTTCTTTTTACTGTGGCCGCTATAATAACAAATAATAAAAATAAGTTTTAAAGGTGGTCCCCATACAAGAAACGTTTTTTCTGCGTTTATAAAGAAAGAAGAAGAAGATAAATATAGATGTTAAATATTGTACGGTGTTACGGAACCCTTCGTGTGCGAGTCTGACTCGCACTTGGCAGCTTTTATTACCCACACTGTATGGGAAGTTACAAAAGATTAAACCTTTGGTTTCCTAAGAAAGCGGCGCACGTCACAGAATATCGGCTGTCCATAGACAGAGCGTTTTAGACACCTTAATGTCACATACTGGTGACAATGACAGGTTTACATGAAGGCCGGTATAATATGAAGGGATCGCTTACTTATGAAACCAAAGCATAAGGGCCTATTTGTTTCTCAGTGTCCCATCAAGAAGAAAGAATTAAACAATGTACAGTCAAGTCAATTCTTTGTCAGTTTTCAAATTCTTTCCTTTACCAAGTCAGGACACATAATAGCTTAGCTACTATAGTATCTACATACTACAGACACTACATCACACATTGCATTCATTAAATATTATGTATTATACTCTTCTATTGGTTTTGCATTATTATTTTGCGAATCGTTCTAAAACGATTAGTTTTCTTTAATTTTCATATTTTTCAATGTTATGACACTTACGTCAGGCTGTCAAGCTGTCATTACTTTTTCTCCTAATTTTCTCTTATAGTTTTCTTACTGGCTTAGTCCATGAAGGTAACTTTTGATTTATATAATTTAAATTCTTTTTATCAATATGTTTAGCTCAAATATTGTATTTTATAGATAATTATAATTGTTTGCTGTATAATATTTGTATCCTAACTTACATTTATAATAATAATTGAAACGCTCTAAAAATTCATCAAAGAGGTTTTTGGTACAAATATGTGGTACGAATATGTCTGGCCTTTTCGAACAATGAATTTGAAATTAAATTCTGTAAAGAACAGAAAAAACAGATGAGGTGGAAAAATCAACCGAGACTCGAATATAAAAGGGATTTCTGACACATTCCCGAGAGATCTGATCTGGTCCCGCTGAAGGAATCATCTCTACAAAAGTCTTGCAACATACTCAGTCTTCTTGGAACTACATACTTGCCAAGAGGACCATCCACTACTGCAGAGACCTGGACTGGACTGGCAGTGATACTGCGAAGCAGATCTACAGGCCTCTAAGCTAACGAGGCCTGACGACTTCTACACTGCCTGTTGAACCTACTAAAATAACTGGAAGCGGATCTGGATGCTTCAGAGCTGACGAGGCCTGACGTATCGAACCTGGACACCGTTTCGTACCATCCTTTTATAACCTCCCTTAACTTTTTTAATTATTTTTTCTGTATTTTTTTAAATTCTTCTTAATTATATAGTTAACTAGTCTACTTTCCCTTCTATTTTTAATAGTTTGCAGTAGACTTGTTACACTACGGAAAAACTGAAATCAAAGATCAAAAAACTGTTTGTAAAAAAAAAATAACCGACTTCCAAAAAAAAAGTGAAAAATAACTTTAATTTCGGAAGTCGGTGTCTTTGGATCTGTATTTTAGTTTTTTGCCACCGACTTCCGAAATTAAAGTTATTTTTCATTTTTTTTTTTGGAAGTAGGCTTTTTTTTTTTACAAAAAGTTTTTTTAGGTTTCGCTTTTTAGTGGGTCAGTTTTTAATTTATTTACGTTACAATAGCCTAAAGTCAACTGCTCATCACCTTTTACAAAATTTTGTTTTTCCCGATGCTGGGACGTTAATTGTTGAGGAGTTCTCCTGGTACGAACCAGGAGAACTGTCACTCACCATATGCATTGTGACGAGCATAAATTGCTTAGCAACCATGTTAAAGTACCTAATCCAATCGCAACCCGTTAAATACTTATTATTATGTTGTTCCGGTGGCCATCTGTGGTCTCCATCATCAGTTCCACTTCACCAAATGGTAATTTTCGGGAGCAAATGCACGAGTTACTATAAAAAATACCCAAATCGCTATAGGTTTGCCTATAAAATTCGAGGGTTGCCCTCGATTTCCATGAGATCCTTTCATCAGATTCTGATTTGCTGGCAATGGGACCACCTCGGGAGCATACACTTTCAAACAAAAAAATAATTTTCAAAATCGGTCCATACTTGATGGAGATATCGGTGAACAAACATAAAAAAAAAAAAAAACATACAGCCGAACATATAACCTCCTCCTTTTTGGAAGTCGGTTAAAAATAGCATATTGACCAATGTCGAGTTGACATCATCCTGAAACCTTTTTACTAGCCTAGCTGTTTTATGAAACATATTTTATATTTTTTTATTGTCAGAGTCTGTTAGTATCACATTTTTTAATCAGTCTAACATGTAAAGAACATGGCTGAATGTAATTCTGCGGTATTGAAATTACGACGCAATAATTATAACATCGGTAAAGCAGATTCTATCGGACAAGGGGCATACAAAAATAGCCTTTAGTGTGAAGAACATATTTTGGATCACCCAAAATATGTTCTTCACACTAAAGGCTGTAAATGCACTGGCAAAGGTTGCACATGTATAAAAATGTCTGCTAGATCAGTTATCAGCAACTTAAACGGAGGTGGTGAATGAAACACTACGCACTACGCTACAAAACATCTTGCCTTACTTTGTGAAATATAAAGCAAGAACTCACTTCTGCTCGCCGCCAACCTACCTACAGCCCGCGGCTCATAGTCGCCTCATTCTGCCATCATCGTGGGAAGGCCTAATACCAGCATTACACCTCGTTGTGGGACTCTTAGTCCACAGGAAGTATCTTTGATTCATATCGAATACATTAAGATTACAGATCTGTTATAATCCGGAGGTGGTCTAAATGAAAAGCCACACTAATTAGTGCAGGTTTGTAGTATTATCTCAGTTCAAGTTCGATTCGTTCGAGTATTATTGCTTTACATTTGTAGATATGAATGTATTAGCTGAGTGCGTTGTGTACCTAGTTTCTAGACCTACGACAACAATAATGTTGTATTTAGTATGTTGTCTAATAGGTCTATTAGTCTTATTAGAAAATCTTTCTTAGTTTCCAAAAATCTGATTTCTTCAATTATCCTACTATATGATGTATTGATGTTCATAATTATGTACCTGTTACTATCATGGTCATTGTTCTGTTGTCCAACATACGGATCTCTTGAGCCCAGACCATGCGACCGGATCATAGGCCCTGCAGAGGCATTCGCTATAACTAGAAGCAGACTAGGATAGGCGTTTTTTTGATTAACCGTCAAAAGAAAGCCCCCTACAACGTCTACCCTTTACAGAAACTGAAGTCCTGAAGAGTACCTAATCACAGAGAGACAGCGAATAAAATTGTGAAACATAACACTAAGCTTAATGCTAATTACAACGCATACATATTTATTATTCATAATGACATGTAAATGTTCTAACAGTTCTGTATCTGTGGGTGTGCCTAATTAAACTATTGACCCCAATATTATATTCATTGTTACACTATTTTTGTTTGGAGATCCTCAGACGCTGCTCAAATGTGGGCGGGATTCATTCAGAGACTGACTAAGCCCTGTGTTGCACTTAAGCATATCCAATTACGGTATTTGGATTGGACTGAATAATACAAACTTGCTGTGGAGCATACCGTCGTGTCATACAACAGACTACAAATTGGAGACCAGTGACATCGACTAGCACACACTTGGCCGGCGTGGTTGATCACGGCCCATTCCTTCTCACAGAGAGAAGGCTTAAGTCCCGTGCTGGGTTCCAGTCCAGCAGTGTTTGAATTGAAGGTTATGTTATGGAGAGATCTATGAGGTGATCCGCAAACTTTGGAGTTACCGGCGTGCACCATCGTCGACCGTAACATCGCTTAACCGCAGTCAGTGTAGATGAACTTAGAAAGTACAAAGTATTTCTTTTTCAGTTTCCTGGTCCACTTAAATGAAATCATATTCCCTAATTGAAAAATTTTCACTGGTGCTGAGCAGGTTCGAACCAACCTAATCGCTTAGCATCCGGGCCATCTCTGCATTTGCAGTGGTGGACGTTTTTACCATATTTTCGACGTCAAATTTCGTCGCCAGCAGTATTCCTAATTCATTCAGTCATTTTTAAACGAAATGACCTTTATAAAATACTTAATGAGCATAATAGTTGTCTAATCATATTATTTGTATAAGTTCTTAACATCACCTCGTTGTTTCCCCTTTTGTAACTATCTCGTTATCCCTCGAATTTTTCCACAGAATGCCCTTACTCCACAATCCCCACTCAACTAGTAGCTACTTAACCAGCTTGAATTCTGCGAGTCTCGTCTATCTGCGCCTACGCATAGCCCTTCCCCCTCCCCACCCCGCCGAGAGAAATGGCGTGACCTTGTTTCTTGACCCACTGCCGACGTCGCTGCCGAGCACCGACGCACACAGGCGCAAGCGCATACTCTCACACATACACAAACTTTGGTCGAAGCAAAAATTCAATGGTGTTTGGATATTTGGTTATTTTGTGACCTGAAAAATAATGATTTCGGGAATTAGAATACAGGTAACTTTATGTGGAGGAATTAGCTTATTACACGACTACGTGGTGAGTTTAAATGCAGGAAGTGGAAGGTCATTTGAAGATGTTCTTCGGGGAAGCCAAATATTGATTGAAGCCTGAATTCATTCCGTTTTCAGCACGGTTTATGACCGTATGACAGGCTTATAGCAGGGGCCATTAGTCTGGCAGTCTGTCTAGGGTCTAAGCATTGAAAGCATAATTGTTTTGGGAGAATACTGCTCTTCCTCCTATAGAACCGTACTATCACAGTTTTTTTTTTGTATGTTTTCGGGGTAACCAGTTGGTCACCCAATAAACTGGTTAGTTGTCGATTTGAAGATTACAGGGTCTGCTCTTCAAACTCCAAAATTTAGCCTTAACTAGATACCTACTCTGATCAAGATATACATCCATTGTTTAAAAGTTGCCCATTATACTGCCGTCTTCATCCTAACAAAGCAGTACACCATCTATGGCGAACACACATTCAATGCGCCTACTAATTTACGTGCAGTCAGTTGACATTCAATTTAAAAGTGCGTTATGTGTTTTAGCAGCCAGTAGCCACCGGTTTGTCCTTTATAGGTACATGAACATAAACACATAATCAGCCGATAATGTTCCCACTGCTGAGACACAGGTCTCCTCTCTCCTAGAGGGAGTGTAATCCACCACGCGGGCCCAGTGCGGGTAGGTAGATGTCACATGTCTTCAAAATTTTGGTTCTAGGATATGCCGGTTTCCTCACGATATTTTCCTTCAATATGAACATACACACCTATGATGAATAAGCTTTTTGTAAAAAACTATTTAATTTATTGTTTTTTTTTCCTGCTCTTTTTTATCCTGGGTTAGATCGCCAGGTCGGCCAGTGTTACTGGATTTTTTGGTTTCTATTAGGGTTTGGTCCCGATTTATAGCAATAGGCTCACCCTACTACATGTAACTAATAGTCACCTTTGCCTACAACTGGAATAAATATAGTCGTAATCTTCCGTGTCATGTTATGTTTATTGTTTTTAAAGCCGGTTTTCACTTTCCATAATCTTTCTATTTCTGGTACTACATCTCTTGTTTATGAATACAAAGCCGAAGGTACGCTAAAGTAACATCGTCGTACAGTCAGGGAAATATTTTTTCAGCAAATTGACACCCTACGTTAATTTACCGTGCTATAGGCATTTCATACTTTTAGACTCAATAGAAGTACTGCAAGTGCGCTGGAGAAATTCACAGACGAAGTCAATAATTATCTTGATGAAAAAAGAAATCATTATGGTTAAATTTATAGACTTCAACAAAGCATTTGACAACGACGGCTTGTTGCAGGCTAAATTAATGTGGCATAAAGGGCCCCATGAATGCGTGGTTTAGCAAGTACCTAGAGAACAGATCACTCAGAGTCTGTGTCAGTGGAACAGAAAGTGTGCGAGGCGACATTAAATTCGGAGTTCTGACCGGTTCAGTATATGGCCCATTAGGGTATACTTAATGCACGTCAATAGAATGTTTAATGTATTAAAAAAATGTAAGGCATATAGGAAAAAGGTCGGTTGACACGAATCTCCTGACACTAGTTGATTATATCTCCTCTAGCTTGGACCATGGGCGTCAGGTAGACGTACTTTATTTCGACTTTCGGAAGGCGTTCAATAGAGTTAACAACGACACGCTGCTGATGAAACTTAGAAGCATAGGTTTCACACCATCTCTACTACGTTTCTTCGCTGATTATCTACGTGATCGCCAGCAGTTCGTTAGGCTCAGTATCTACGAATCAGGCGCTTACCACACGCGTTCCGGAGTTAGTCAGGGCTCAATTTTAGGGCCTTTATTATTTTTAATCATTGTAAATGATCTTCCCCAAGTTCTCTGTCATGCAAGATGTCTGTTATATGCTGATGACTTGAAGTTGTACCTCGACATAAACTCCGAGCGTGACTGTTTGGCACTACAGCAAGACATAGATGCGATATACAAGTGGAGCCTAGACAACAAGATGGAATTTAATTCCTCCAAATGCTTCGCTATGATATTCGGTCCAGTGCGGCACCCAGTTAATTTTGAATATAATTTAAATAACAATGTCATTATGAAAACAACGGCTATGAAAGATCTGGGAGTCACATTCGACCGAAAGCTCACCTTCCAAGACCATATTGCTACGGTAGCTAAAGAATCCTACCAAAGGTTGGGCTTTGTCTTACGTAATTGCCGCGATTTTCGCAGGTACCTAGAGAACAGATGTTTTTACCAGAATTTTAAAATTTTTATATTATTTTATTTTCTATGTGTATGTGTTTCTGCCTTTAATTAATGTAATTGGTTTAACCGTAATTAAAGTTAAAATAAATAAATAAGTACACTGATGATACTTGCCTGGTCAGCCATAATAACATCGATCTCATACAGCAAGCTATGCAAAACGATTTTGACAATGTGGTTCAGTGGGCACATGATTTTTTTTTTTTTTTTTTTTGGTGGGAAATCATCAAATAACTTCTCCCGCTCTGGGCGGAGCGAGAGGGAGTGTCAGACTTTTACTGACTAAAACCCACCGTGTTCCTTCAGATGCCTGTGTGCCAGAGCCACGATATCCCTTTCGGACAGGCTCGTAACCCTGGCAGGGGCACATGATAATGGCATTATAATAAAATATAAGTACAACTAAGAGCGTGCTTATTCATTCGCCGTATCATAAAAATAGTTTGTTAGTGCAAGTAAAAGGTCATCCATACGAATGTCTGCGTAGCAACAAGCAATTTTGTCAGTGTATATGTTTAGAAACAGTTACCTCTTACTAGTAACCACCTAGGACTAGTAATAGATAACACATTCACATGGAATATGCATGTTTGTTAATAACGCTTGTAATAAGCTGCGCTCCATTTTGGGTAAATTGAAAAATCTTAATTATGTTGTCAGCAGGAAAGCACTGTATCCCATATATTACGCACTGGCTGACAAGTGCGTGTCGAACTACGCACAGTGAAGGGTTCCGTAGTTGGGATGAATTTATCCTAAGAACAAACTTAACATCATAGTTGAAAAACATGTTCCCTCATACATTTCAAGTGCAAATGTAATTTTGTTATTTTTAGTCCATAGACTTCTTATAGGTTTTCCTGTAATCTATAAGTAAAGAACTATAATCTGTATTTTTTTCAGGGACCATTTTGGTTACCCATTGAAAGGGTTTTCGATAGGGTTTTTCTAAGCGGTTAAACAAAAACCCATACGATAAAGGTAACCCTTATGAACGGCTTAAATTAAATTTTGGTAACCCATTGAAAGGGTTTTCGATAAAAACCCATACGTTTTGGGTAACCCTTTTGAACGGCTTAATTTAAGCTATTAAAAATTACCCACACCGTATGGTGGGTTTTGATTAACTGCTTAGAAAACCTCTATCGAAAACCCTTTCCGTTGAAAGGGTTTTTGATAGGCTTTTTCTAAAATGGTAACCAAAATGGTCCCTGGGTAGAATAGAGATAGAATTGGTCATGCTACGCGTGCTGGGCGGATATCGAAATAATATAATATTATGATTTTTTCATGTTACTGGGTTTCAAGTAGGTATAGAACCCATTGAAATTGGTTATCATGTAACCCTTTCACTGGGTTTCAAGTATAAAACCCATTCAATGGGTTATCATGTAACCCTTTCAATGGGTTACATCATAATAAAGGTAACCCATTGAATGGGTTACCCCTTCGAACGGCTTGACCCTTAACCGGGGTTGAACGGTCCTTGATTTTTTCAAATTGTTGGTTTAGAAGTTTCGGAGATCCCTTATCTGCGAAACTTCTAAACCAACAATTTTGTATAATAAAAAATAAATAATCATCAATTTTCATTTATTTTCTTAAATAATGTTAAATGTATTTAATTTTTAAATTATAACAAAAATAATATCTGAAATCCTTACAACAAGCCCTGTGACAGACGGACAGACGAGTGATCCTATAAGGGTTCCACTTTTTCCTTTTGAGGTACGGAACCCTGAAAACTAAGAAAACATTACATAAAAATAATGAAGAACTGTTAATTTGTAAAGTATTCTTCTAGGCGAGAACAACTGCCGACAAACTGTTATGCAGTTTGGCAGCCTTTATGTATGTTATTGTTAATGCAGATTTTGATTAAATATATAAAGTAAATACAACAGCCAAAAATGTCAATTGTGATTTGAATATACGGACAATTTACGTAGTAAATATGCCCTAACTTTACATAGCACTTCAAAACAAAACAAAATCACATCGTCCACACCGCGCCCTACGTGTGTTGCTCCCTAACCGGATACAACTTACATTTCAGCCCAATTCCTAACATGATTAAAGCTGAGGTAGGCCGTCCTGTGCCGACAAAGGGCGAACACACTGCCATACCAATGACTTGCCCATCGGTGCGCCATTCAGCGGTTCATTGCGATTCGCAGTCGATGCAGCTTGACGTGTTAACTAGACAAGTAGACACCTAGCAGGGTTGGTGAACCTAGGGCAAACGTGTTGTGAGGAGACTATACACACATAATAATATTAATATGCATCAATCGATACATAAAATAACATCGGTTACTTAAATAAAAGTATTGAGTTCTGAAAATAACAAAACAAAATTTCAGAACCATTCTTCTATCTGCTAAATATTGATTTGCTTACTACGTCTGTACCTACTGGTTGTTACGTTTATAATAATTGTGGTTTTAACATACCCAGTACTTAGATCTATGATTGAGTGGCTATGCAAGCAGAGTACGAAACGTCCAAAAACAAATTGATGGTATCAATACAATAAATTCGCCACCCCTGATCTAGGAACTCATGCGCGCGTGTCCTTCACATGTGTGTGTGTGAATCGTGTATTAGGAAAGCTGCCTGTGTGAATGACGGAGACATTACAGCTTAATAACAGATCAGCTATAAGTAGGCGAACGGGGGCTGACAATTTGTAAGCTATATAATTTGTAGTTTTTGTTTAATTATAACATGAACTAATAATGAAATGAGTGTTACCATAACGGGTGTTACAGTTAGCTAATAGCTGATACATACTTCCTATATATGAAGTTATAAGTATATAACCTTACCGTACCTACAACATCCTCAAAGAGTTCTGCTGTGGTGAGTTAAGTAAAGTTATAAGTACTTTACCTACAATTCGCTAGTTATCGCATGAGTTACATGTACTTAATATGAACTAGCCCATTAACATTCGAAGTTTGGAACATTTGGGTTCAAACCCAGGCAGGCGCTTTACTTTGTGTAAATAATTTCATCACCACTGCTCTCAAAACGGTGAAGGAAAACATCGTGAGGAAACCGGCATGTCCTAGAACCAACAATTCAAAGACATGTGACATCTACCAACCCGCACTGGGCCCGCGTGGTAGATTACAGCCCAGTCCCTCTCGAAGAGAGGAGGCCTGTGTCCCAGCAGTGGGAACATTATAGGCTGATTATGCTTATGCTTATGCATTAACATTATCTGGACTCAAATCCACAGTCTGCTATTAACTTCCTATTAGATGGACTCAAAAACAGTGCCACCCCGGGAATCGAAGTCATTCCTCACACTTTGCAGTTAAGCTTGTCACCACTACACCAACGTGGCAGTTATTTAAAGAATAACGGAATCGTTTTGTCATGCTCTCCCACTGGCAGTGACCACTGCTGAACAAACGCGTCATCCCGTTCTTTCCCCGTTCCGCGACTTGTGGCTGTTATGTTAAGGTCCATTCTTCAGGCTTCTTTATTTCTGTAAGACCTACAGAAAATTCATCCAGGGTATTTATTAGTATTTATAATAATATGGTAGTCTTTGTATCACTGCTTGTTAAATTTGTGTCTGTAAACATAGCTGCGACACAGGAAGAAATATATTTTCTGTTGCCATATTTTTATCAAATTTCTCTATAAACGTAAGGCTGTATGTTTAGCAAATTTCCATTCATTGCTCGCTATATATTTCTCAGATTATACCTAAGTATACATTACACCGATAGATAAGATCTAGACTCATTATTTTCTTACTCTATGGAAAGGAAAGTTAAATATAGCGTATCATGAGCTTAGTGCTGTCTCATTATTGTGTAGGCTCAATCAGGCCTCAACACCGCGACTATGTTAGTGGAATCGTTGCTATCTGTATAGTAAGATAGTATAAATTGCGCCCGTCTGATTTATTTGTAGCGGATTAGATAGTTAGAATGATATATTTATGATTTATTGTGATTATACATTAGTTTGCTGCTCTTGGGGTAATAATGATACCAACCTGTAGTATTGTTCCGCTGCTTTGCAAAGACTTCATACACAGAAGTAACTGCCTTTGATGACCACTCTAATAGAACCAGACCAGGGTAAGCAGTCTTATTTTATCCATAATGTTCAGTTTACCAATATTGTGTTATTTTTCTTTCTTGTAGGGGGATTATTTAAGGTATATTGAGGTATAGGTTCGTATAATATGCACACAAGTAAAGATCATTGACACAGTCTAACATTGAACATAGGTACTTTAATTGCAGTACCAAGCGAATACAAGAAAAAATTTATATACTTAGGTAGGTACATCAACAAAATGTTTTAAAACAAATCTTAAAAGTGATGAATCTATATTTAGTGTTCGCGAAGGTTGATCACCGTTGCGGGTACCGTTGTAATGTGACCATGTAGGTGATAATTTTGAGCAGTATCGTCATCGGTGATATCAGTTCGGTTCTGATGTAAAAATAGCGGTGTTTTTTGTATAGCTGTTGTTATTTGCAATGAGTGTTCTAGGTCAAACTGGATTTACACCAAATCTAGTTCATTTGGAAATGTTTTTTAGTGCTCGTGTTGACAAATATTTTACTAGTTGAGGTAAGTGATGGTGCACGTTTCCCTACAAGTAACCTATGGCTATTATAATTCATTTGAGACATAACGACTCAGGCAGGGTGTTTTATTCCTTCATCAATAGCCCATAGTAGTCCTCTGCTGAACATAGGTACGCCTCTCCTTTCGCACGTCATTTTTCTCGGCTTTTCTTATCAAGCTGCTGCCAGCCACTCTGAGAAGATTGCTGCTCGACCTAGCGGTGCCATTACCATACAATTGCTTATTTTTCACTCCTTACCCTTCTCTATTTACCCTCAGTGTAGTTGGCATTTAATTGTATTCCAGCCAAGGCCCATTAGGTCTATCCATCAAATGTAAATAAATCCCATTCCCTAAACAAGAAAGTAATATTCTATCAGAAATTAATTAACAGAATTTAGAAATGGATCATCATTACAATTAGTTAAGTAGGTACGAGTATATCTGTTGTAATTATAAATGTTGGTTACTTGGTTGCTAAGCTAGAGTGGTTCGTGGGAACTTCCATTCTTTAATTTTTTATCGATATGAACGCGTTGCTTTTTAAAACGCGTAAGTAACGACCAAATGTTCTTTCACCAAGATTGGTTGCAATTAATTTAGTAACAGTAATTTTTTACGTTTATTTTTTTTACAATGTAGGTCTTTGTAAGTCAACAAAAATAGCAGAGCGTGACTGAAAGGTTGGTCAGAAATAAGATTAAATATTGATGTGACCTATATTTAAATTTCAGAGACTGTTCTCGGTCAAAGGGAACACTGCCATAATCACTACTCTTGGTAAAGATTTAAGAATACAGGTGGATATGTATCAATAACGTGTCATCGCTGATTATGTATGAATGTGGACGAAACAAAAGAGTATGTAAGGATCGTAGCAGCCAGTCGTGTCAGTATATGCTTTGTGCCTATCCCCAAGGGCAAACTTGTGAGTTCATGTAGGTGGTAACATTGCCCAGTAACTAAGGAGTTATTCGGACGTGATTTGCCTCAACATGCCTACTGCTAAGTGTGCCGCGTCGAGAGTGAACACGGGTACTGTTATTCGACGGCCCGACTTTTACTTTTGTTGCCCCCCTCCCCCCTTCCCCTCCTCCCCGTATGGCAGATACAAGAAAATGCTTTAGGTATGCCGTATGTAAACATAGTTTGACTTTGACTTTGAAAAATGGTGGCATTGGTTGGTTTGTTTATTTAGCGTGCCTATAATATTTATGAAGTATTTTTCCTGTATGGTAATCTTTATACATTTTTTTCGGACAATCGATGGATCTACTCTAAGATCTAAGATCATACCTATCACAGGCCAATCGGTACATGTACACTCTTCTACGCTAATGCCTCTAGGTGAATTCAAAAATCCATCTCCACTCAAAAGGATTGATCTAATTCTAATCAAACGATGATCGGTCCTATAGCACTAATTAAAACGTTCGTAACTTCACCTTGCGCGCTCGTCAACTTGTTCGGCGATTACGGTTACTTTACGGATGATGAAGTTTCTTCTAAAAATATTTCTACATTTCGTTATTGTTTGTCCCACCATTAGCAGATTTACAGATCTATCAACTCTTGTGGAGTCTGTAGAAAAGAAACGTTCATATTAAAATAATAATAACTTTTCCTATTTTTGCATACGATTATTGGGTTAAACTTAAGATGACCAAATGAATTACACCCTCAAAGTAACATAACATAACCTACAGTCTCCATGTCTGCATTCCCCTTAAGGAAAGGGTGAGGCGTATCCATAGTACAGCTACATTTTGCTAGTTATACAAATTCGGACTCCAGGCTTTTACTTTGAATAAACTTGACTTAGCCGGACCCGGGGATTGGACCCAGGACCCACGCTTGGCAGCAGTCACACAGTCGCACTTACGAAGACTAGACCAACGAGGCAGTAACCAGATGGCAGATTCCATCAACGATTCTTATCAGTGTAAATGAGTTCGCTGTGCACTTACTCCTCTACGATTACTTTAAGTAATATTAGTAATAGTGGTAACTTGTTCGTAACAGTACTGGTTTCATTAATTCTATGCATAAGTTAGCGACACCCTGATAATGATAACTGTGTGTCTTTCATATTTATTTTGTAAGTAGTCAGTCCTATACAAGATACTTTATATACACGTAATTTAATGGTTAATATTTTAAAACTAGATGACCGCGGCATATCAAACAAACTCAGAGGTCATGGTTTCTTTCTCTATTTTTCAGAATATTCTTGGCATGGCACAAATAAAGAGTTGTATAGTTTATACTGCATCAAAGCTTTCGATTCCTTACCTTACCCGTTTTCTTTTTTTTATTGAAATATTTACCCTAATTAATTCATTTTATCTCATTTACCACCAGCACCCCACCATAGGCAAAGTAAAGCCCCGTCATAGTTCAGCTGCGTCGCGGATGCAGCGCCGGCGGATCGGTGTCACCGGCACACTTTCACGGGCCGGGCCGTGCCGGGCCGCCGCCGGCCCGTCCCCCCGCACAGCTTCCGGAAACCACGTTTAAGGTCGCCTGGTCAAGGTTATGGTTCGCGTTTAGGTCATGTGGGGATTTTTTGGTGGTTATTAATGTTTTTATCTTAGGTGACCAGGATATTTTTAAAGGTCGATGTTATAAAGGACCCTTGTACTTGTCAAAAGGTTACTGACTGACAAAAGGTTAAATTATCCTCGTCTTTTTATCCCATCATTTATTTAGGGAGAACGCATACTATCTCTATTGGCCGTCAACTCAGTAGTCACCCCCCCTCCCCCCTCTTTTTAGCCCTATCATCCTTACATAACTAATCCAGTCATCGCTTCTTTGGTTTTCCAAACGAAAAGTTTTAGTAAAATTTAATTTTATTATATAGTGGTTATTTAACAATAAGAAATTCCATGACCTTGTTGACACGGCGAAATGTTGAGGATGTCGTGCTTTGAGTTCAAAGAGTTTGTCTTCGCTAGTTTTGCTAATAAATAAAAGAGCTTGCCACGAATATGTACCTAAGTAAGGCATCACTAAGTAAGGCATCACTTTTAGAGCGTGTCGCATTTATTATACGCTCCAAAATAAATTCGGTTGGCAATTTTTTAGGCAATTGAGGGAAATAGGTTGTTTTGAGTTTTACTGTTCTTGTGTTTTTAATTTCACTCTTAATGATACAGATTTTTCGCTGTTCTCCACGGAAGGATAAACTTTGGTAAAGTACTAAGTAAATGGTGTAATTGTAATAATATCAGGAGTTATGGCCGGTGATATACGTTTAATTTTGTATCGTATTTTAGAATTTGTATAATACATAAAAATACTTAAATGTTTATTTACTTCGAAAATAAACATCATCTTCGATAATAATTTATTTATCCGTTGGTCTAATGGTCGCAAACACTAGTCTATATCTATAAAAATCAATGCCACTTTTCGTTGTAATTTTTACTCAAGAACGGGCTCACCTATCCAAACCAAATGTTTAGGCTTTGTTCAGACTATTTAGTAGATGGTTTATGTGAAGTATTCTTTTTCATTTTTTTTTAAGGTAGGTAGGGTAGGTAAGTAGGGTAGATAAGTAGGGAGGTAGGTAGGGTAGGTATTCTTTTACCCATAGAAAGCCACGTTATTTGTGAGTGTCATAGAGTAAAAATGTTTACCGCCCAACGGAGTGGGCACGGGTCAGCTAGTACTAAGAATGGAGTCTTGGGCTCAATTGGTCTCAAAGCTCAAGTGGAAATCAAAAGTTAGGCAAACTGTTGTTGGGTTTCCATCTGGAATTACTCAGTAGCAGTCCGGAGTCTGAATTTGTGGTTGCTGTCTGTGTGGGACTTGAAACATAACTGGCGAAATGCCGGTGAACTATGGCACACCTAACCATTCGGTGACCACAGGCATGACGTTTTTTATCCATAGTCCAAATCTAGAACGTGACCACGGAAACAGAATGTCATTTATCTAAATGGGTTTTAAATGTGATAGGTACTTAATTACTAAATTAATGAGGCCATAAACTACTTATTTCATGAAATTACGACCATGTAAGAACGTTTTCCATAGTATAATCACAAAAAAAAAGAACTACTTACAACTTATTTTTTGCAAGCTGTTACGAACAAAATTGATTAAGCACAAATTAACTAGTTTAAGGCTTCTACAAACCGGGGCGACTTGTCGCGCGACGCGACGCGACACAAAGGCACCGCTCGTCCTGCGACACGCGGGGCCTTTGTGCCGCGACGCGTCGCGCGACAGGTCGCGCCGGTATGTAGAAGCCTTTAGTGCACCGAGTTGTACTCAGAGACACGCGCGCCGCTCAAATCACTGTCATTAATCATTGCAGTCCAAATTCTGTGGCGTCGGGTAAAGGTCACTCAGTTTAAGGCATGAGCGGAGCGATTTTTTATTTTTACCACCTAGGGGCTGAGTTTCGTTCTTAGATTTTTTGCTCTAGTAAAATGCACCAAAGAAAATGTAACAATTATGTTACTTTTTGACAAATTAAATATCGTTGCATTATCACTTATCAGTTACATTATGTAAATAAAGCCCTGCCTTTACCTTACTTAGTAAGGTTGGACTGAACCAACTATTTGGAATAGGCAATTTGCTTCAATTTTCTGATTGACCGAGTCCTTGACAAGTGCCTTTTTTATTTGAAACAAATGCTTTGAGTTCAGTTGAATTCATAAGCATTTAAAGGTGGCACGTGGGATTCTCCCTCCCTATGTAAAATTTAAACATTTATATCTGTAACATTTATGGTGTACTTACATAATAAAGAGTATTCTATTCTATTCTGTAATTTCTGCTTACCCCTATGGGATGAGACGTACGTTTATGTATGGTTGAATCCAGTTGCTTCCCTTTACGGCAATCAGCGCTGCTCTTACTGCTGTCTAATTACCTGTATCGCCATCACAATTCAAGGTTCATCAGTTCATGTCATAACTCATAATTCAATGAAATATCATAGTGGAGAATGAATCAAGTTTCATCGTGGTTATTTACTTTTACCTAGATGACAAAAAACTTCAACCTATTCTTGATGCTTAGTAACGTGATGTTAGTGACATTCATAAGTTCGTCACTCCTGTTTTTTCCGAAGGGTCTCTGCCTCACCTCTGTACTCCAACATGTTTGCTCTACCAAAAGTTTGGAAAATGCATATCCTCGACATTCTAATTTTGCCTTTGTTGCACCAAAACCCACACTTCGGTAATTAATCACCACTCCTATTTATCGCTTGTCACTTGCACCGCGCACGGGTCGCGACTCGCGCACAAGTTCAAGTATGAAGGGCAAGGAGCGGCGCGGGCGCACATTCGCAAGCATTTCACTGCAAGGCAAAGGTTGCGCTGACCTTTCGCTCACAGTTGCTTCACGTCGGGGGTGTGGCCGCTTGGAAAAGGATGGGTGGGCGTTTAGTAATGTTAGAAATTGAGATTTTAGTTTTGTATGGTGAATTAAGTTCTAGATTTAAGCACAGAATTAGGTAATAAATAGCTTTTAAGATCTGAGTGATTAAGTTTGTTGGTTGTAATTTCTGCAATATCCAATGAATGCTTAAGCTTTGAAAAATAATAATAATATAATGCAACGTGTACGAACTCTTCTGAGTTCGTACACGTTGCATTGTATACCATGTTCTCATGGTATTTCTCTTCTACTTAGACGGACATGGTAGAACTTTTCACAAAGAAAAAGGTAGTGCTAATTAGAAAAGTAGTGGAATGTGTTCGACATGGAACAAATATCAGAAAAGACTACTATCAGGCTCCTGCTGGTACCTTATACTCAAGTCTAGGAAAATATGATTCGTTCTTGTATATTTTGTTGAGGTTTCTTACTTACTTAAGACAATCTTCTCATTGGGCTTGCAGCATCCTTATATCATCCTACCAAAACCGATACCTAACTTTGGACAATCGCGGCCCGGTGCGGTGGTACCGTAGGTCGTGGGTTCGATCCCAGCCAGACAATTTAGTTTGTGTCATTTATTCCATCACCACTACTCACAAAACGGTGAACGAAACCATCGTGAGGAAACTGGCAAGTCCTTGAAATAAAAATTCAGAGACATGATATCCACCAATCCGCACCAGGTCCGCGTGGTGGATTTTGGCCCAGTTCCTCTCACATAGAGGAGGCTTATGTCCCAGCAGTGGGATCGTTATAGGCTGATTATGCTAAACCTAACCAGCACAAAGTAAATCAGATCCAAGTTACTGCAAACCGGATTTTGTTTTAAATTCGGCAAATTCGCACCCGGAATACGTATAGTAGGTAACACAACACGCCTCTGTTTAACAATCAGTATTGACAAACAGCTCACAAATCTGTACTGCTGAGGTCATCACTCTGCTGGTCTCGTGCGGGGTGTAGCGTGATGTTCATTCTCGTCGCGTCGAGTAAACAATGCATGCATCGCATTTGTATTAGCACCACTGCCTGTAGGGACTTGGATCATTTTGTGACTATTTGTGACTAAATAATAGACGTAACATCTTTTGACGAAAAGACTTATAATTTTATTACTTGGAATCTTGGTTCTTGTACCTACATAGTTTAGTTTTCTATTTATTATATCAATGTCAGTATTATTTTATTTAGTTTCTTATTATTGTACACCGTAGAGGTATGTTGTACAGATACTTTTTTAAATGTAAAAAATATATATTTAATTACCTAATTTTTAAATAAGAAAATTATCTGTAAGTATTTTAAGTAGCAACAATATAGCATTACCTATAGTCTAATCTCATTGCATTTTAGTCCATATATTTTGTCAAGCCACATGTTTTTAGTTTTTAAATATCATTAATCTCGGAGTTTTTCGCTGTACCTCTTTTTTTTGTTCGCAACATGACATAAAATGAGTGACTGACTATTTGGTTCAATAAACAAATGATACATTATAATTTTCTCCTGCCCTTAGGCCGTTTTTCTACCGTCAACGGGACGAGAACGATGACGGCGACGAAGTAGCGATACTTACAGTTACTGTGGCCACGTGTCCACCGCACCCCACCGGATGTCATATTTTATTTTATTCATTTTTTTTAAATTCAATTACGTTACTTTGGCTGTGGTGGTCCTCCTAGAGCGGCCGGAGGGGTCTGTCAGTCTCTTACTGACTAAAACCACACGGTGTTCTTCAAATACCTTTAGGCGGGGTGCTGGAGCACTTGTACGGTTCGTCGCGCTTCCCGAGTCCTTCCTAACCATATCATCTTTCACCCAATTTATCCATCTTTTCTTCGGTCTGTCTCTAAATATTCGTCAAAATAAACTGTGTAATAAAATATACATAAAATGTGTCAAGTTCACATTTAGTGTGTGCACGTAGTAGCCGTTTGTGGCGGGTGGCGGTGAAATCAAGCCGCGCTATGTAAGTGGGTTGGTGAAAGAATATCTCCGGCGCGGCGCGCGCGCGGCGGCGTACCGATAGCAAGCAAAGCCGACCTTGAATCACTAATATTTTCCCCCAAAATATTCTTAAATACTTATTTCCTGTCTTCCAGTTGACATGATTATTTTTTGCCGGAAACTTTATAAAAAGCTAAGTTTACTAAGCGAATAAAATTATATATTTTAGTAGTTGAATTACGAGTATTATTAATTACACACACATTATTAATTACACACACATTAT
Organism: Tiliacea aurago; assembly: GCA_948098905.1. NCBI lineage: Eukaryota > Metazoa > Arthropoda > Insecta > Lepidoptera > Noctuidae > Tiliacea > Tiliacea aurago. The sequence continues at coordinate 29,240,688 of OX402578.1, forward strand.
TAATTACACTCTTCCTTATTTTAGGTAGATAATTAGATATCCAAAATGGCTTTATTTTCGGTTTTAGCGATAAGATCCGCCCATTGTGTCACCCTATGTAAAATTTCAACATTTATATTTGTTTTTTTATGGTGTACATAATAAAGAGTATTCTATTTTAGTATTCTATTCTATTCTATAATGTAGTATCTTAATTACCTGTTACTACATTAATAAGATATAGTAACGGTAAGTTTCCATAGATAAATTTTAAGACAACAGCTCAGGCTTTAATTTTATAACATCTTGACTTTACACTTTAATTTGAAACTTTACGTGTTTTGGCACTAAATTAAAATAAAACACAATCTGCGGTGTGAACTAACAATCATTACGTTGTGTTTTAATTAATAAAAAATATATTCATAAGGCATTATCTAAACATATAAAATTATGACATGTATTTGATAGTATTCTGGATTACGCAGTAAAACGAGAACTATCATTTTCATGAAAACTGATAGCTACACATTTACAGCTTTTAGCTCAATTATATAAAAAAAAAAAACTTAATAACTGCGGCTGTCATGGACCTACCTACATTGAGACAACGTAAAGTTTTGACACTCAATTTAACAACCAATACAGATTTGCAAACGACGATTATATAAAACATCGATTTGTTACAGAACCGACATTAACAAATTCATTACGTTGCAATATAACAAAACCTAATTAATTTAATTTCGCAACGATTTTTTTGTTCACTGTACTTGGTTATGTGTGCGTGTAGGGACAGCGACACAGCGATACGTTGACATTTCGCGCGCACGTGTGAGTTATATTCGCACGAGTTTTTGTGTATGTGTGTGTGTTTTCTCTTGTGTGCCCTGCGCAAGAGCACTTGTTGACGCAAAAAGGCAATTTGTCGTTTGTGTGTGCATTATGACAATTTTCACATCCGACTTTCTTCCGAGACGCACGGGAACATTACGTGTGTTGTGTGAACTAAACTTTTAGTCGGATCTTTCACTTCGTGTGTTCACACCTTTGTTTGCTCTCAGATGTCTAATGTGACCCACTTGTGTCTCTTCGTGTATTTTTAGAAAATCGCTGCTCATCTTTTTATGTGATTCTTTGTTGATGTTATTGAGACCATTTTCTTATATTAGGTAATTAAATGTATTAAGAATATCTCTATCATTCGCCAAATATATACCTACATGAAACATTTAAAGAATTTTACAGTCGAAGGAATATAGAAAACAAACAAAAAGATATCGTTAACAAAAAAATCTTCATTTATTTTACATAAATTTACAAATTTACTTAAACATCTATTGGAAAAACCTCTTGAAAATTAACATTCGCCGCTTAAAAAGTACGCATATATTTAATTGTTTTCGTCAACTGTAATGCTTTACAATTAATTAATAATTACAAAAATTATAATTGAAAAATAAATACTTAGCGCTAACAATTTATATTCTAAAAAAAAGGTACTTTTATTAAGTTCTACTGACACACCTCGCGAGAAACGCCGCGGTCGAAACGTCCGTCAAGAGTTTTATTATTAGGCCTGCAGCATTTCATTTGAGCTGTATTGATTTAACAATCTATGGAATACATTCGACTTAATGTAAAGCTATTCAGTAGAAACAAGGCTGTTTCAGATTTATTATAATATTCTGGGTCAAAAATTCTAAATTATAATGCTGCCTGCATTTTAAAAGCTGCATGTACACAACAAATTAAAGTAGTTACAATTTCTAAATTGCTGAACCTGCTGCGTTCCAGTGACATTTATTTTATTAGAGAAAGCAAATAATAAAATGTAACGGAAAGAAGTAAGTATTCAATTTTTGCTTTCATTTTACGATGTCTCTATAAAAGAGACCATTCAGTTAATTATTCATCAGTTTCAAGTATGTCTAAGTCTAGACAGACTGGTATTATTGTTGATAGTAAGCACTGGATTTACATATTTTGGTTTCAATGTAAAAATATGCTTATGGAAAAATATTTATTTTAGTGAGTCGCTTGTTATAAAATAAATGGAACTGCCCATTTTATTTTTTAATCTAATTCTATTGTATGAGCCCCAATACACAAAGAAATCAAGGCGAATCTTGACAAAACTCGTAAAAGATTAAGTATAGCGTTTCGCCCGCGTTTGCTCCACAGCGTGTATTTTTCCCTAACGTGCGGCCGCTCGTCTGCTTCGACAAGCGTTTTAACGCCTCAAACAGTCAAAGATTATCCTACGATACTCGCAGGCACCTACTTAGTGGAATGTTAGTAGTGTGTATCGAATACACAGAAGATGAAAGATGATACATCAGATGGGTGAGATGGGAATGGAAGTGAAATGTTTAGTATAAACGTAGCATTATGTCAAAGTTCACAGTCTTAAGTCAGTGATGCTTAATAAATTAATGTGGTATGATATTAATGATACGAGAGTTGTATTGAAGATTATGATAATGAATTTTCATGATGATTTTTAATACATTTTGCAACTTATTGTAGTAAATAAGATGAGTGATTTGCAAATTGCTAATTGTGAAATCGATGAAAGTGATAGTTTTATGATTGTGATGATGTCGAACAATTTATCCAATTTCTTATTCAAAGGATTTGCATTTTTTTTTGTGTTCGATGATATTGTGAATTCATGAGAAATTAAATGATGTTAAGTTTAAAAATGAAACGGTGATAAGTTTTTCTAAAAGTTAGCATCAAAACTTAACCACACTTAACAGGCTATAATAGGCAAAATAAACGCTTATCACAAGGTGGGGCAAATATTACAAGCATTTTTTTATTATTCATGGCATATGCCATGAATAATAAAAAATGCATTACTTTTGCAATGCATACACATATTTGGCGTTTCACGAAAAGCAGTAATAATAAGTAATTAATTCATTATACTGCTAATCATCTCTAATTGCTCCTCAGTCCGAATCACGCAGCCCTTAGCCTTTAAAAGGTAAATGCCCCAAATACAAAATGCCGTAACATCAATTATAAACTGCCAACGAATAGCAATCTTACGCAACAGCGGATCGGTATTATTAGTATGAATTTTATTTTTTATCCGTCCGCTTCCCGGACGCGTCGAGTTCCGTTCGCGTGCGTTTGCGCATCTAGCGTTCGCGAATAATGAATAGGCTTGTGCGCTTTGATTGGCTGTTAAATTCGACCAATAAAATGTCTAAGAATTATTTTGTTCTTTTTTAAATATTTTTATTCGTAGATTTTTTTTCACGATTGAACCCAATAAGTATTCTGAATTGCAAAGGGCTATTGAACTTTTAAATAAAAGCGTTCAATTGGTTGCCCTTATAGCCTTGAATTATTGTAGAAAAGCGAAAACAAGGCCGACCTTTTAACGTGATGACGGAAATAGTGCAACACTGTTGACTGTTGGTGCAATATTTCAACACGACATACGGCTAGTGTTGGGAAAAATTATCAAATGCGATGATTGTATATATTAAACACTGTATGACAGTAACTATTATGTCTAACTCCATTAAAAATGTATTGTGATGGGCCTGTGATTGTGGAGTGAAATGACTGTGTGTGATCTTATTTGAATTAATGTATTGTAAATGCAAGGAAATGAGTGATATTGAGTGTGTATGATGAACATAATTATGAGCTTAATGAACACAAAGGATAATGATTAGGTACCCTTATAATGTGGGTGATGAAATTATAATGTTTCTGTTAAACTTATAGATAACCTATCTATGGTTCCATTTGATTGTGATGTTACAAGTGACAGAATGATGAATGATTACTTTGATAATAACATTAAAAATCTTTGCAAGTTAAATTGTTCTTTACTTCAAATGTTTTGGTCCCCATATAAATATAAATAATGAAACGATGGATATTAAATATAATTATGATGTTTCTATAATGTATATAAGTCGCAAAGATTTTTATTTTACATTTTGTGACTGTTGTGTTACTCTGAGGTATGCTATGTTATTAATACTTGTTAATTCAAGTAGAAAGTTAATTCAAAGAGCCAAGAAGTGGCACGAAAAATAAATAACTAGCAGTAGCGATAAGGAAACTAAACCTTACTCATAAACTATGTTGCCAACCAAATAATTAAAAATCCCTACTTCACTTATTATTTTATAAGAGTATTTTATACAAAGTTTATAAATACAGAAGGTTTACCATTGGCAGTATCATGTTAGCCTCATGAGCTTTGTCATTTCTCTTACTTAAATTAATTAAGTACTTATTTATACATTTTAAAGAAAAAAAACTAATTAAAAATTCTGACTAACAATAGGTAATCGGAGTAACCATTCACATTTAAAATTAAATAAAAAGGTTTTTAGATTACAAAAATATTTTTATTTATTTCGTTCATGTTTTGTCCATTTTAAAGCGTTACGCTCTTTGTTAGCAACCTATGACGTACCATGTCATGAGTCAATTTGACGTCAAAACATAACCGAAATAATAGAAGATATAACTACACTAATGAGACGGATAGTTCAGAAAACAATCATAAACAAGCGGAGCGGAAAACTTCAAGAACTTACAAAATAATAATATAATACAGAGAATATAAATCACTTAAAACTAGTTAACATTGCACTTGTCCTTAGGAATGTTATACTAATGGGTTAAATTAATTACTCGTGATACCACGTAACTATGTTAGAAGACGTACAGGGGACATCGGAACGCCTGGCGACATCTACTCGCAATGACGGCCAATGTTCTATGATGAAGCGTTACAACGTCTCCGTTCCTGACGAAATAAATGTACAATAGCCTACATGAGATTCAGCGTGCACTGCGTTACCGCTCACTGACACTACAGTCACAGACACACTATATTACAAACTACAAAATGCTTCATTTTGAGCTAGAACCTACACCTGCTAGTCCCTGCCAATCCGCTTGTGGATCTGTTGGTGCTTGATGAGGTGCGCCTTCTGGCGGAACGCCTTCGCGCACACGTCGCAGCGGAAAGGTTTCTCCCCCGTGTGTGTCCGGAGGTGGACCTTTATGTTGGACTTGTTCAGAAACCCTCTATTGCATATCCCGCACCGGTGCACCGGCTTCTCTTTGCCGAGCAGCCCGCTCAGCTCCGCCGCCGTTGCCGACGGGAACGCGAGCGAGCTGCCGTGCATGTTCCCGCTGTTCGCTTGTTTCGCTTTAGCTCGACTCCTTTTACTCTTACTCGCTGGTGTGGAAGTCGTGGTGTGAGCATGCGGGTAGCCAAGAAGCCTGTCTGGACTACAGAGTCCGTCAGGTTTGAGGCTGAGCGCATAATGCGGTGCATATCGGCCGTTTAACAACCCACCAACACCATCAGTCGTGGAGACCGCGTTCCCGGGCGGAGACGAAGTTGATATCACATCCATCCCATAACTTGTAGAGCTCGGAGTCTCCTGCTTGACCGGCGGTCCGTTCTGCAGCCGATTTTGTAAGAGTGGCATGTAACCATGCGTTAACAAGGACTGCAGTGTCGACCCCGCTTGTCCTAAGTTTTTCTGAAGAAACTCAGTGCTTTTGGAAAAATCATGGTTTTTGCAGGGGTAGTCAAGACTGGAGTGGTGATTTTGTCCCGAAGGTGGTGAATTCGGCAAACCGAACTCCGCAAGATCTTGTTGTACAATTTTGTCACCAGGTTGTGTGCACGCACCCGTGATCCAGGCGTCAATGTCCATCCAACTGTCTCTGGAGTCATTTCTCTCAGGGTCTTCAGGTTGCGACGGGACAGTCGTGTCGGCGATGGCTGAGCCAATGATGGCCGCGATGTCCTCTATCGAGCTGATGTCGTACATGTCCTGCTTGTGCCCGTCCTCGAACATTTTGGCAGGCGGAGAACAGGACGCGGCGCAGGAGTCCGCAGCAGAGGTGTCCGCGAAGGGCTTGGTGTCGGGCCCGTCAAGGAATGGTTTGACATCCTCTAAGTCAGGAGGTTCCGCGTCAGCCGCGCACGTTGATGAGGACACGACGTCGTGGTCGGCGCCGTAGCCGCTCTGCGTCGGATAGTTATTGTTCTCTTCTGGAAGGCGTTGCGCGATAGCATGGTAGTGGTGCCCAGAGATGCCATTGATAGATAGGTGTCCGGTGTAGCCGGTGAAGGGGGGGAGAGGCTTGAGTTCTGCGAGGGGCGTAGGGGCGAGGAGAGAGTCAAGGAGCTCGTGGCAGGTGGGCGGAGGGGAGGAGTTGTCGAGCTTGGGGTCGAGCCAGCAGCTGCCGAGCAGCAACTCGTCGCCGCTGGCGCCCGCCACGCCGGCGCACTTCATGCCGCGCCTCACCGCGATGCCAGAGCCCAGAGACAGTCCTCCGCCGCCATACTTGGACGCCGCCACCCTGCTGCGCTATCTGTAACAAAGGAAAACGATCATTAGTACGCTCAGTATACAGCACAGTGGCTAGTTGAATACAAAAACTTATCCTCGTAATGACTTGAAATCAGAACGTCACGCAAAGCTAGATCAAAACATTCGTTGAGTTTTTTTATACTAAAAGAAAATAAAATGCAAGGAGAGATTTATTTATATTTTTATCTTTGTCAATTTGTGACATACAGCAGAACTTTTTGTTTTTTTTTTCACTTATATCATTGCAGTAGCAATGATAAAAGAAAAAACTTTTTACAAAAAAATTATAACCGACTACCAAAAATAACACTACAAAGTGAAAAATAACTTTAATTTCGGAAGTCGGTGTCTTTGGATCTGTATTTGAGTTTTTGCCACCGACTTCCGAAATTAAAGTTATTTTTCACTTTGTAGTGTTATTTTTGGTAGTCGGTTATAATTTTTTTCTTTTTAGTGGGTCAGTTTTGAATTTATCTAAGTTACAATAGCCTAATGTTAACTGCTCATCACCTTTTATAAAATATTGCTTTTTCCGATGCTGGGACGTTGATTTTTGAGGAGTTCTCCTGGTAAGAACCAGTCACCATATGCATAGTGACGAGCATAAATTGCTTAATCGCAACCCGTTAAATAGGTACTCATTATTATATTGTTCCGGTGGCCATCTGTGGTCTCCATCATCAGTTACACTTTACCAAAATGTGCTTTCGGAGAATAAATGCACGAGTTACTATAAAAAATACCCAAATTTGAGGGTTTCCCTCGATTTCCATGGGATCCCCTCATCAGATTCTGATTTGATGGCAATGGGACTACCTCGGAAGTATACCCTTTCAAACAAAAAAAGAATTTTCAAAATTGGTTCATAATTCACAGAGTAATCGCGTAACAAACATACAAAAAAAAAAAAAACAGACGAATTGAGAACCTCCTCCTTTTTGGAAGTCGGTTAAAAAAACAAAAAGTTTTTCAATACAAAAACGAGATCCATATTATTAAAAAAAAAAAGACTGGAAACATAATTTAGACATTAGTAGGTATGAACAAGTACGCAATCAGAGATGCAGGCGGTAATCGCGAACGATACGCCTCAATAGCTAACAGTGCTGCGGCCCACAGTCGCGAGTCGCTTCTGTTTTATTTCTAGATATTTTTGTTCTGTTTTTAACATAAACGAAAGGCTTTTTAGGCTTAGTGGGGCGTACGGTATTACATTTGGAGACAGCTAGATAGGTATGCGATCTAGGCATCAATATGATATCGTCTCTATCCTTTAATTGCGTCATCATAGAAAGAAAAAGAAAGAAAGAAAATACGTTTATTTGCGGTAAACATGACGCAAAAAAGAAAATAAACACAGTTTGGGGAAACATCATGTTTTTCTGTTCCCGAAATAATATTGAGACTTCAATTATCAAGCAGATCAACTAAAGAATATTTGTAATGCTCGACTGCCTATTTTTTGCCCAGATTTTTCTGACTTTTCCAGTTATTTATATAATTAATATTTTAATAAAATCATATATCCGTGCAAAAATCTTATTTTATGAGGCCGCGCCCTATTTCGTACGTAACAATAAAATAACGAGTTTATAAACAATTGTGGAAGTCTTTGACTTTGTCGAGTATCATCTTGCAATGAAAAATACTGAATCCTTCCCGTATCTCCCGTATTTCCTGCCAAAAGACAACAACAAGCAGTACAAACACTTGCAACACAAAGCCCAACGCTGATACTAGCCACAGATAGCCCGGCGCCGCGCGCCGGCCGGCAGCGGCACCGATCCGGCACAGTTACCGGAGCCCCGATACCTGACCGTGTTCAAACGATACGGTGCCGCTAACGAAATCAAACGAGTTACACATTAACATTGTTAGCGATTAGGTTACCGGTAATTATGCACTGAAACAAACAGATTTATAGACTGCGTGGTGTTTGGTTATAAACGAAGGAAAACGGAAAATATTTTTAGGATTTTCGGTGTTCAGTTAGGTACTCCCCAACTGAACACCGAAAATCTTAAAAATATTTCCCTCAAAAAAAAATGATAGAGTAATGATGCAATAAAGCTTTCTTCACACACTATGACGTTCTCCTGTATCTTACAAACACAAATCTCGCATACAGTGCACATTTGGCCACAGGTACACACGGCTACACATCAAGCTATACATTTCCAGTATAAGCTGGCCTCTCATTGTACGGAAATTCTATACAATGCGAGATCAGCCTAAACTGGATAAGTATAGCTTGATGTGTAGCCGTGTGTACAAAAAAGAAAATAAGTGACAGAGAGTCACTCCGCTAACAATGTTATGTCCCTGAACCAGTAGCTTTGCCGAAGGGTTTTCCTGCTCATTTTTCCAAATCAATTGATCCACTCAGTCTATCCCAGTGCTCTTCTGGATATTGGAAGAGCCCAAGTTATACCACAACTGCGGTCCTCCGCCATTTTCCAAGGATGGAAAATTCTAAGCAAAACTTATTTACAGGTTTTATTATTTTATTTATACATCAATAAAAACTTTTCCCTAATAGACTGTTGCTACATCGCTACGAATGACTGGAGCATTTCAATGTCAGAGGTGCGGTTCATTCACCTTTGTGAAAAATTTGGACATTGCCAGCGAACTTTTAGTATCAAGCCACAGCACAATAAAGTGAATTCCAATCAATTAATTTTACCATTTAGCTTATTTCGGGTATTTCATATCAGCTTTATTTCCTAACGAATAAAACTATCCTTTGATTCTCAAGCATTTTCATAACGTTAAATTCGATACTGACAAAAAATCGAACCTATGACAACACGCACCGTTGACCAATGTCTGCACGCAACGAGTTGCGATAGCTTCAAGGAAAAAATACTATTAAAATATAGATTTGTCTCGGCTGCCAAGTACGCGGCCTTGATTGAGTTTTTCGCAAAATACTGTAGTGTGGATAAAAGGCTGATTGCGCGCGCGCCGGCCGTGGCGACCGATGTCGCAACCCGCTGCAGAAAAAATGAATTACCAAGACACCCGATTGCATACTGAACGTGACTTTAATAGACATCAATAGTATTTAGTATATTTTATTTTTCGTAATATTTACGAGTAGTACCTACACTAATATTCAATAGGCGCGCTGTCGAAACAAAATACCAAAAAGCTAAAACAACAGCCGATACGTAACTTGGCAAGGTTTTGGCGTAGTGGGGGTAAGTTCACGCATGTACACTTAGTGCAACAAAACACTACACTTTTATTGCTTTCCATTATTCTATTGTTACTGCCAGAATGTATTTTTAAACATGTTTATTTAGAAGAAAATTAAAGAAAAGAGATAAAGATCTAACTAGTTATGCCAAGTTACATGCCTGCGAGTATATCATCATATACGCCAATGTCGTCCTAAACATTTACTTAAAGAGCAAAGGATCATAGTTTAGATATAATTATATAAAATATATTACAGGCAATTTGACGGAAGTCAATCCCACCCTACACATGTGAAAAACCTGGTTTACCCTGTGTATATGATTATTCAATACGAAAATTTTCGATGCGATTTTAAAAATATAGCAGTAAGAATTTAAGTTAATAATGTGCAAGCAAGCGTGGCGAACGGTTCAGGATGTTTGGATGTGTCGGGCGGAACTCGGGCGCGCAACTAAGATTAACGTTATTTTATAAACGAGTTAATTAACAGAAACATATTTACTGTTCATGCGCTACGTTGTTATTATTATAATATTGTCAACCTTTTCATTCTTTTAACGTTCACCAAACTATTTAGCTTCACAAGGCAAGGTTTGGGTAGTATATTATAGTCTTTATCTTTTCCATCATTTTCATTAATAGCCTTTGTATTATTTGATCGCTCGCTATAAAAGGTTTCCTCTTCTTTCCATCAGTGAAATGTTTATCAATTTCTGTCATCATTATTTACACCTAAATTATTAAAATTTCCATTAACCAAAAAGAGAGTAAAAAATCGTCACCCATCGTCGCCGTGTCACCACTTGGTTGGTCTCAGTGACCAACTTTGACACGAACAAAAATACAAGAATTTAACATCTCTTGTCCCAATTCCGTAGAAATTGTCACAGTTCCATAGATTATCCGCTCCGATGGACCGACCGAGTGAAAGTAGAAACACGTCTGCCTTTGTCAATCAAAACGATCTTTTATAAAATATTGGTTATGATTGACAACGGGGAGCGAAGAAAGTATGAAATTTTGGATTTTCTAACGTTTTCTGCTCCCTTTAAGTTAAGTAGGGTAATGCATTGTCGAGGAAAGTAGAGTGTATCAACTGCTTATTAAGTTTAGGAGCGTTGTTGTTGGGAGGTTAGTAATGTTGTAGAGATTAGTTGTCGTTTTAAGATAATTCTTTAAAATTAGCTGAATTTGAGAAAACTTTGCATCAAAAATCTGGGAGTTATTTAACTTTTTCGTTTTTTTGGTACCTCTACCTAAATTTAAAATAATATTTGGGGGGTTATTTATTTATATAATCTTTTTTGGCACTACAAAACGTACAACGGGCGGCTAGTGTTAATGTGCGAGGCATACCTCCACTATTTTTTTCTATGCTAAATGACGTATTTTATCTATGCTAAAAGTAACATTAACAATTTTGAATCATCAGTATCTGTGTCTATGTTTGTCTATCTCATAATCACTGGTAACAGCTTCAATATATCATCGTGTGTTAGGCTGTTACTAGGCGCTATTCGACTGAGGTCCAATGTTAACTAACATGTTGGTAAATATTCTGATGATATCTAGGTTCCCTACAAATGATGGAATGTGAACTTGAACTTCAGTGGTGGTGAGATGCTTGGCATTTTATAAAACCAAAGTTGACTGTTGTTGGACTTGCTTAAGATATGTAGATTATGTTGTTTGCATTTGTATGTATCTAGGTCGAAACACGGTATTAATAGCCATCCAATTTATTTAAGTATCCATATATCTTTTGGCGCTACACCAAAGTTATGATCCGAAAGCCTTAAAGCTAATCCTAAATCCTAAGTCGGGCCGTATTCCAAACACTAAAGTATTCCAAACACTAAGTCGGGCCGTATTCCAAACACTAAAGCTTAGACATGGTAAGTTAACATAAAGCACGCGACACACTGACCGACAAACGGCTACCCCCACTGCGACAGGCGGGTTCTTAAAAAAAATCGTATCACGAAATTAATTTTTAGGCCAACCTACACGAGGCGCCCGCATCGAAAATTTGTCGCGCACAGAAAGAGACAAAACATACGTTATAAACGAGAGTGAAAGAAACGGGTGTAAGCGAAACAGGGCCGCCTAACGGTACACACACGGAAGTATGTCAGTGGCGTAAACACTACTTTAATATACACAGGTCGTAATCACCGACGGTTGGTCATTCAAAACACAGCCTTGACCGGAGGTAATAAAGTCGGAATTTGGGAAGCAAGCGGGCTGGTTTTCGATTTTCACGGTGCTGATTCACGACAATAGAGCTATGTCCGTTTCTGTTTGATGATTACTTACGAGAATCCAGTTTTTAAACCTACCTCAAGGCTAGACCCGCGGCTGGGCTGTTGCTGGCCTATTGACAGGCGATAGCGCCTCCAAAAGTTAGACGTAGAAAGTTACTATAATTATCTTGCTAAACTGATAACATTACCGATTGCGTTAGGTCATAATTTACCGACATACATTATGTTATATCGGTAAATACATTTTTTGCTATGTCGTGCACATTTTGTGAGTATACCTAGTACGGTATATTTTCCGCCATAGTTCTGCCAGACGTGTTATTTTTCAGTATTTTTTATTCTTTTACATAAAACTTAGCAACTTTATAAATCTTATGTCGTATGTGCGAATATTGAATAAGCTTCGGTCACCATCACGAGCTGACCTAAGGCTCAGTAAACACTGCGCGTATATAACTGTTATCGCCCCATACTCAATTCATTCTTGTACGATAAGATCTCCTGCAAACAGATACAATAAGAACAATCGCATTATCGATATTGCTTTAGTACCGATACCGATACTGTTTATATTTATTTCAGATATTACTGTATCAGTACTAGAATATATTTTATCGAAGAGATTATTGTCTCGTATCCTAGTGTGACCTGGTATTGCCACTATATTGAGTTACAGATAAATCATATTCCATTGCTTATCTAATTCCATTCAAATTTACGTTATCTACGTATAAATAATTAGTCATCTGCCTGCCTTTTCCCAAATATGTTGTGGTCTTCCAGTTAAATACCAGTATTTTACATGGAGCGACTATCTGACCTCCACAACCCAGTTACTGGGTAACACGATACCTCTTGGTAAGACTGGTTGTCAAACTTTCAGGCTTCTGACCACCCGTAACAACTGTCAATGATCTACAAATATCAGACGGGGCCAACGGCTTAACGTACTCTCGAGGCACGGAGGCGTCTTGGTATGTAAAGATGGTCGGGCATCCACTGACCAACCGCGGCTTAGTACGATCCTATATTTGTCCAGATGAATAATATGGGCCTCCAAACATTTTATGTTCTTTATTTCTTACCGCCATTAAGTGAGAGCAAAATAAAACTTGCGCAAACATTCTCGTTTAAATCTTTTTACCTCAAAGCAAAAACGCAAACACACCGACCAAAATTAAAATACTCCACTAATTTGCATAGGCTAAACATTTATTATTTTAACTGTACTTTTACTCAATTGTTTCCTAGTATGAACAAGTACAGTCGGCGCTTTGATCCCTGTATCCTAATTGCCTAATATACCTGTTTAGTCGTTTGTCAAGGCAGCGGGTACCGTTACAGGCCCAACGGGTTTTTTTAGGAGTGAACCGTGGTATGCGCGCACCACAACGAGGTTGAGTGGATTTTGGGTGGCCCAGCGTGGCCCAGTGTGGGAATGCGTGGCGTGTCGCAGCGTGTAGGTGCTATTGTTTTGACCTTATTAGTACTACGATACGGTAATTGGTATCAATTGTTTTTAATTTTGTGAAATTGAGATGTAGTTTGGAAAAAAGTAGGTATCGATAATATTCTTGATTTCAGTTATTACTTCCGTGTTCGTTGGTGGCGAGTTCCGGTAGGTACCCCTAGTATAAATCATCTGAATTTAGAAAAATATTATTTGTTCCACATTAGTTATAGAGGAGATACCAACCACAGGCAGATTTTATTGAAATTCTATTCCCAGACGCCATATTGAAATTTGTTTAAGTCTGACTTCAAAGAATAATAAAATTGTGTCAAAATGACAACAGAACTGAAAAACTTTATAAAATCAATCATACAACAACGAAACGAGTCTATTTCGACAACCAACCACGATTAGTTGCGCAAGCGCACGTTTACAAAACATTTATTCTTAGTTATAAAATTACGCTCAAAAGCCCAATAAAGAGAATGGTATCGCAATATCCTATACTGTAAACAAATATCATAATGTTTCGCTGACACGATACAGAAAGTACCCATGTTTGATATGAATAAGTTTATCAACAGTTGCACAATGCTGCAACGAATGATAAATGTTATAAGTGTCATTAGTGTGGCTTTGTAGTTACTTATTTCAGTATTATTAAAGCCAGATCATGATTTCAGTTACTCGATAACTTTTTGACACCGTATTGACTAATGTCCTTTACAAGCAACGCTCTCCTCAAACTGAAAGATTCGCTCAGTTCACGTTACATTGTTGAATCTTACATTGAATACATAAATAAAACGTATTAACACTTGATGACAAAGATAAAGATATTTTATTTTGCCAATATGGGTACAGTACATGGTGGTATAGGGATTTTTTTTTTTTTTTTTAATGGCATCTCGTAGCAGACCTAGAGAGGTCGTTGCTACTTAACCGGATATTCCTGTGGCTGCCCTAAGGTTTTTAATCTTAAAGCCTCCAGCCAGGGCGCAAATTATATATATTAAAACTAAACGACAGCGCACTAAGGGCACCCCCTGTGGGGTACGGACCTCGGCTTAGGGTGTCGTTGGGGGATCACAAAATTAGTAACAATTTGGGGACGGGCTGGTATGGTGGTATAGGGAATATGTTCAGCCATATTTATACCAGTGCCATGCGAAAGTTACAAAATTATAAACTAATCCACTAAACACTAATCTACTAAACTTTAACAAACAGAACAAAACAAAACCAAACATCGTTCTTATTTTAAACAATATAAATGGATTATGCTAAAAAAAAATATTACGCTATAGTATGCTTTGACTGTAAAAAAGCTTCGAAGTCTGTTTTAATTAACGATTTTCTTTTCGACTTAAGGTATTTTACGATATTAGGTATTATGACTGGAGCCATGCAGTAAACACTTTTGTGCATTAGTGCTGTCTTAGTGACCTGATGACACTATAGGGTGTTGTCGCGTCTATTACGTGCAACCACAGCGGCAAGACGTTTATAACGATTTGGGTTCAACGTAACAAACACAGCTACTTTTAGTATTTAAAAACATGGTGGTTTCAGTATTTTAGACTGTTTAAAGTATGGCATGCAACTATCGGTAGTTTTAAGCTTCAACATCGGCCGTATGCATAATTTTTGTGCCAAAAAAGCTGTTTCTTTTTCGATATAGTTACCCTGAAATATTATTCCATATCGTAGGTCGAATTCTGGTATAACGTAGTAAGCAGTAAGAAGTACATCCGTGTATATTATTGACGATAATGTATGTAAAGCATTCGCGGGTTTACTCATTTTCTTACACAAAATAATTATTAATGTGTGATTTCCAGATGATTATCTATTTCGTAGCTCGTGGCTAACTAATAACAGCCGCACGCGTCGATCCATCAGGTTAAGCTACGCTAGCCGGGGTTGGTCCGTGGATGGGTGACAATATTTGCATACCGAGACTCCTCCGTGCCTCGGAAAGCACGTTAAGCTATTGGTCCCGGCTGTCATTCGTGGATCTTTGACAGTCGTTACGGGTCGTCAGAATTCCGAAAGTCTGACAACCAGTCTTAACAAGGAGTATCGTATTACCCAGTTACTAGGTTGTGGTGGAGGTCAGATAGGCAGTCGCTTCATGTAAAATACTGGTATTCGGCTTCATCCGGTTAGACTGGAAGCTGACCCCAAGAAATTTGGGAAAAGGCGGGCAGATTGATGTTTATCTATTTCGAGACCCCGGAATTTTGTAGTTTACTTAAGAAATAAGTTTTAATGATAGCATCAGGCTTAGCATAACGTTTTCTATTTCTATTCTACTGTAGACTAGAAATCGCTTGTCTACATTTATCGGTAGAAAACAGTCTACTGTCTACACGGAAACGTAATTTTCGTCTACTCTTCCGTCGACAAAACACTTGTCTACGGTTCTCGTGCTAAGCCTGCAGTACAGGTAATAATATTATGATTAGGTGTGTTTTAGAGGTATCTTGTTCCGTCATTTTGCTGGTAGTGAACTTCCTTAAAATTCCAATAGTAAGGCAAGGAGGAGACGGTGGAACATTGTATCTGGAACCACGTGGCTAAAGCCATGCAATAAACTCTTTTCAATTATTGGACACTGGTTTCCCTGGTTCCTACAAGTGAAGCCATTCCACGTCAACAAATACTAAATATTGTTCAACAAAGAAAATAAAATAAAAATCTAAGAAACAATACGCAATAAGAGGCATAGCTCAGAGAACTAGTAAAATGTAAATGAGTGACAAATAAAGACATTGTTTCTACTCGTATAGTCATTATGTTAATTTCACTTGTAAAAGGGTTGATTAGCATTTCAATTTATTTTCCAGAATGTATTTTAATTTAAATAGGAACAATTGTGTTTTTTAGGCTGTTATGGAGCCGTATTTGTTCTATTGTTTAAGCTGTGGCTGTAGCCGTTGTGGTGCTACTTCAAGTTAACTCTGAATTAACTTTAAATCTTTTTTTTTAATTCTGTTATTGCTATCTTTCGTTGTCTCTCTAATAAAATAACAAAGAGACTTGCGTACATAAGAGCCGCTAAATTAAAAATAAAACATGGTACACAAATAACTAAACTAACCTAACTTTTTTGCATATTACCTTTATCTACAGTATTGTGAAATACCTTCATCCTATTAAAACATCTAAAACCGCGCTAATACCCCTTAAAACGAACACCGTTACTCCAACCGCCATGACAATCAAACTCGGTAGCAACCCGACTCGACTGTCCGAATCTCGCGCTGGTCACAAAACCCCGCTCGCCCTAAGGTCGTCGTCCTGAGCACGGCTCGGGATAGCCCTGTACTTACAGTTACGGGTCAACCACCGAACGCCTGGCCTTGAGGATCCTCCCGTGAATATGAATAGGACAGGTGGACTCAACGACTGTGTTTTGGGGAATAAATGGGTGAAATTGTAAGTTTAGTGTTTTGTGTTGTTAGGAAAGAATGTGAAGTGAAAAAGCGTTCAATTGCTATGTGAGTGAAGATTTGTTTTAGACTGTAGTGCTTCTTGGGGGGCTCTTCAGAAGCTCTGGATTGGACTGTAGCTGTATTATACTTTGGGCTATAGCCAGGTATTGGTATTGTTCTATCATCTTTTATTTTGGTTACAGAGGTATTTTATAAGTCACTATGTTAAAGTAATATAAGATTTTCATTCTGACCACGTTATGAGACGCTTTAAAACTTGAAAATTGATCTGATTATTGACACCAACTTAAATAAGCAATACTGAGGCTACAAATACACTACATTATTCGTCAAAAATATGTACTTAGATAAGCTTTTAGAATATATATCTTTAGGCAGAAAAAAACTCACTCCAATAGAGTCAAATACAGAATTCAATTTACATATTATATTACACGTCAATATAAATAATTCAATCGCAATGATATAGATTCTAGAGATAATCGCGTATCTTACAGCTTAGATTTTATAGATCTATCTAGATAAAGAGCGCCATAAAGCGTGGCTATGGTGTGCGTGCGCCAATGGCCATGTAAGGCACAGGGGCAATGGGTTAGCTGCATGGTGTCCGTAACATAAGGGGTTACCGTAGCTTGTTAAGATATTATTGTGCTCCATAGAACAGTTTTGTTTTTGTGAATTTAGAAATAGTCCAGCTTCTCAAGCTTTTTACGTGTTCAGTAAAAGCTTAGTATGTAATAGGTATTAACTGATTTCTTTTTAAATAACCTTAGCATTTTATATCATGTTATGTGTACAAACTACAGGCTTTTTTCTAGCCCCTACCGCCGGGCAAAGACCCCTAAGAAATATGAATATGAACTCAAATAACCTAACATCTAAATATATTTCAATAACCAGTTCCTACATCTCATCTTTATACACAAAAAGTTTAATAACTACCATTGCACTCACACATTTGTGCACGCACTCACACATTTGTATAGCGTACGTGCGCACATGTGTACTATGTGATGTATCGACGCGTATGACGCATGCGCGAGCCTCTAGACCACTTGTGACGTAGTGATACTCCCGTCGACATACAGGCTGTTCACTAAAACTCAGATCCTACTCCCTAATTCCATAAAATACTCAGAATTAAAATTCTTTTTTTAAATTCGACAATACTCACAAACACACATACCATAACATCACGCCTGTATTCCCGAAGGGTCAGGCAGAGGTGTACCCATATTCAGCCAGTTATGTTTAAGTCCCATTTAATAGGGGGCAAGCCTGTTGGGGCTACTAGGGCACTAATCCGTTGCGTTATTTTTGTTGTCAAATAGACATATTTTTCAGACATAAGAAGCAATTAATTTTTTGTGCCGTCAAAATAAAAGGTAATGAAATTCCGAGAGTGTTACGCAATTAAGGCTTCTACATACCGGGGCGACTTGTCGCGCGACGCGACACGACACAAAGGCACCGCTCGTCCCGCGACACGCGGGGCCTTTGTGCCGTGTCGCGTCGCGCGACATGTCGCGCTGGTATGTAGAAGCCTTTAGAGTGTAAGTATATAACATAATTATTCAATGAAATTACATTAATACATTTTTATCAAATAGATTGTATGCTTTCTTAAAGACCTTAAGTCTTTGAAGTTAAATAACTTTTTTGTTGTTTTTCTCGTTATATTATTAGCGGTAGACCGCATAGTTACTACAATGGGTTACGAACTAATTTGAATCGTTGGCTAGTTTGCACATCTAGTGCAACTCGACGGTTGGTCAATCACTCAATTGTTTGTTATAAAAGATATTGCGGTATTGTAATATTTGGTAATGTATAATAGTGGTAAGTATGTTTGTTATTCATTTTCTGGGAGTTGATATTATTAAACGTGTTGTGTTTTGTGTTGAAAAGTCACTGGCTACTTCACTGAATCACTATTGATTCAATTTGTGACTTTTCAATTTTTTGATAAATTTGTTTGTTATAAAAATTAAGCGAGCTGTAACTTAGGCTGCACATATTACTATAACATATATAGATGGCAGATATTAGTAACTAAAATTAAAAGTCACTTGGCTGAACATTATTCTGGCTTTTTATGACACTGCACAGACTTTAAAAAACAAAAACTTAGCTATACATAATTATTTTCAAAATATTTATGTATCTGATTTGAATCAGCCTGTACGTCCTACACATGAGAATATTTACACGGCGGCCGACTCGTTGTCCGAGTCAAGGTGGCGGTACAGTTAACCATTGTTTACATACGCGCTCGCTTCGACTAGGTACACTCAACTGCACATACATCGTAACAGTTTGTCATTGACAGCGTTTTATGTCGTAGCAATAAGGGCAGATTTCATAGTTCAAGTGTTAACAGATGTGTTGTTGAATGTACACATCGTTATGAGCGCATGTACCGAGAGTACTAGTCTTTGTTTATGCTAATGTTGACAGCTTTACGGGTTAGCTATTAGCCGTTTATCAGGCTGAGGTTCACTGCTGTAGGAAGTCGAATTATATTGTCGTGTCTGAGGTCGGGAATCCGCTGAGAATTTTTATTATTGGAAAGTGTGCCCCTTTCAGTTATCTATACTACATTTGAAATAAGATTAGAAATTTGAATAAACCTTTTTTACAGTCCGTTCAACCGATTTTGACTTAAATTGCGTTGGTAGCATGCCAAATGGCAGCTGTAATAAATAGTTGCTATTGTAACCACGTTTTTGCTTTTAATGCCATCCTACGGAATAGAATTCAAAATCGGTTGAACGGACTGTATAAAAGGTTTATTTAAATTTCTAATCTTATTTCAAATGGAGTATACATAATATTATAAAACAAAGTCCCGTCTGTCTATCTGTCTGTCTGAACACGATTAACTCAAAAACTACAGAACAAATTTTCAAACGGATTTTTTCAGTGGACGGAGTGATTCATGAGAAAGGTTTAAATGTTCATGCAGGTTTTGTGTAAAATGACTGAAATATGATGATAATTGTTGAAGATATCGGAGAAAATCATGCCGACGGGAGCTTTACTAGCGTGAGCCACGCAAACCGTACGAGACACGTACAATTTATATTCTACAGAATTATACATCTTAAAAAGTTCAACAAAACAGTCCGCGATCGCATATGTCTATCTTCTAAGGATGACCCACATTAACCGTTTTTATCTTTCAGAATTTGATAAAAATTTCATTGCTATTTCCGAAGCTATTTTCACCGGTATTATATTAATTATTATCCAATAAAATATGTTATTTAAATTAGGAATTTGGTTTAAATTAAAATATGCTTCCACATCATACCATTTTAAATGAATACTTTAAAAGATATTACAGATTAAAAATTACGCGTAACAAAATAATTATTGTTGACGGCAGCGCGGCAGTCAATGACCTTTTCCTCTGCTATTACTACGACAGAAAAACGGCTGAACGGATTTGGGTGAAATTTGGCACACAGATAGTTAATAACCTGGATTAACACATAGGAGAGACATACAGTTCCGTTGGATAATTTCCGACCTCCACGCGGACGAAGCCGTTGGCAAAATCTAGTAACTACACAATATACTATGCATATTTTTATATGAAAGGGGCTCCACTTATCTTGCGTGGGAATAATAAAGTTTCAGAAGCTTATTTTCACGATAGATCGGATCTGGGGTCTACTCCGTAGATAAATCCGAAGTATCGGCCGAATGTTCGACAGTTTCCTGACTACGGCTGACCAAGGCGAAAGAAAAAAATAAAACGACAGTCAAAGAGACAAGTCAATGTCAAAAATGTGACTTGAATTCGGGTGAGGACTTAAAGTCAAAAAAGGAAACTTTAAACATCAAGAAACGGCCGAAAATTCGGCTGATACTTCAAATTATCGCTTCGGAGTACACCCCCAGGATATAGCGAAATCGAAGCTTAGAAGTGACTACACCATACAACATATCCTGTGGCGCTTTATATCTGTGAAGGATTTGTTGTAATCGGATCAGTTCTTCCAGAGATGCCTCTTACACACGAACATTTTGCCCTCTTTATAATATCAGTTTAGATTTACAATGTTTTAATTATAAAACAAAAATTTTTTAACTGAACCACGCAACATTAATCTTCACAGTTCAACCAATAGTTATCAAATAAAACAGCCTAACAAGTAGACGCATGCATACACTGACAGCTGCTAAGAATGGCGTCGCGTGAGCGAATCAATTGATGGCACCTACTAATGGGGAAAGACCATAAACCTGCCCGTCTGCCAGCTCCCATTGACATATGAAGCGCGATGCTCTCTAACAAGACCTGACAGGTGCTGTGAGAACTTTAGTATGCTCGCCTTTGATAAGGGAAATTAAGGGTTTGTTTGTGTTGTGAAAATAATTATCTTTGAGCAATTTAAAGTTTGATTAATACCTACCATGACTTGAGAAAAAGTACGTTCCTTTTTATTTAGGTATATTAAATTTACATCTATTTAAGGGCCGTGTTTTCAATTGTCAGATAAGTTTTATCTGTAATAAATTAAATATATATACATACTCGTACAATGATGTTAAAATAAATTACAATGGCACAAATATGTCTAGCTAATATAACACAGCATGCAAAACTTCGGGGTTTTATAAACAATCTTACATCAATTTTTTTTATGCATTCATTCTTTCACACTATAGAAGCTACACTCAATCGACCACGTGTACAATAAATATGGCAGTTTGGAATATTTTCTATAGAAAATCTGTGACACCGTCATAACTATTCCTTAGATAAAAGTGATCTAACGATTGGAAAATCAGCGATATTTATTTTCTCTGTATGTGTAAATAAATGATAAAGGTTGGTTACCTACAGCTTAAGATTTTCAAAATAATTTAATTTTCAAACGAATACAGGATTCTACATCATACCTACCTACATATTTTATGGCAAAGACGAAAACTTCTTAAAGCCATATATTTTTAATGTCTCCTCAGCACAGAACTTCCAATAGTACGCAAAAAGTTTTAAACGGAACTGTCAGTATTATTATTACGTCACAGGTCGTTCACCGAGATGTGAGGCTGTAATTATTTTCTGTTCGGTACTACTTGTTGTAGGTAGTTGCAGGTGGTGGCTGGTGGTGCAAGAAGCGGGCGGGAAGCGAATAAATAAAAAACATAACCCTTTTACGCAGTCGGGTAATTTTTTTTTAAAAACAGTACCTAAGTAGGTTTTTAATGTTAGGTTCCTTACTGGTTAGTTACAAAAGGCTGTATGTAGTTTTTATTCCGTCAAATTAAGTGTGCTCTTAATAATATTACTTTTAGCTGCTTGCTAAAGCTGTAGTTGACCAACGTTGGTAAACGATTTCAAACTATCGAAGATATTTTACTCAATCATTTTGGAAATATTCACTTCGTTCTTTTTATTTTAATCAATGATGTATTGATTTCAATATGATTTTATTTAACCTTGCATTGGGACGGACTGGATGCGGAAGGTCTCTGACTGGGTATCGTGGCGCACGGGAGAGGCCTGTGTCCAGCAGTGGCCTGCGTCAGGCTGTTGATTCCAACCTTGCATCATCATCTGCCGAACCTTTTCCAACATGTTGGGGTCAGCTTCCAGTCTAACCGGATGTAGCTGAATACCAGTACTTTACTTGGAGCGACTGCCCATCTGACCTCCACAATCAAGATACTCGTATTGGGCATCACGATACCTCGTGGTCAAACTTGCGGGCTCCTGACGACCCGTAACGACTGTCACAGATCCACGAATGACAGCCGGGACCAACGGCTTAACGTGTTTTCCGAGGCACGGAGGAATATTGGTATGTAAAGATGGTCACCCATCTAAAGACCAACAGCGGCCAGCGGTCAGGTTAGGCTACGCTTGCGGCTGTTATTACTTTGCCACGAGCCTCTCTTGGTTGATTGAAACGAATTGAACGTAACAGTCACCGAGCGAATTAGTCAAAAAGATAGTATCTTGTTTTATCATTTATTACGCAATAAACAATAAAAGATAAGTAAGCCAAATGTTTTCATGTCAAAATGTTTATTTCGACAGTTTCATTTGCATTACTGTTTTTTTAATGTATGCATGTGGTTGTTTATATTTCTTTGTCTTACGTAATTTCTTGTCTAATTTATAGTTCTCAGGCGAAACGTTAAATATAACTGGAGGAACCTGGGGCCTACCACCACCTCTTACACCATTATTATTTTAATCTTACTAAGGTTTGGTAAAGAAATGGAGATAAGTAGGTACTTTATAAATCCATCACTTACTGGACTTAATAATTAAGTCTGTATCTTGAAAACATCAAGCTTAGTGAAATTCCTTTCTCGAAATTTAATTTCAGTAACAATTTCTTATTAAATATAAGTTAGCGAAGATTATTTCAGGTCACTGTTTGAGTGTTAGCACGCTAATAGCTTCGTCTAAAAAAATATTTGTCATGTTGAATGCCGTGACAACGTATTTTAGTAAAAACGTCAGTAAACTTTACTTTAACGCAAAAAAATGCGATATTTTACAATTTTACCAATACTACAAGTATAACAAAACTTTTACTTGGCAAATAGAAAACACACATTATGCACCCTCTTACGGTTTCAGCAATAAGGTTCAAAATCGCCTGATTTTTCATAGTTTACTGACATGACGACTTTTACATTTCGCAGCGCCCCGCTAATACGGTTTTCTATGATTTGGGCATTTCTTTTTATTATAGCCATAACTACTCGTATTTGTAAAGTAAAAATAGCTTTTTCTGATGCATAATATAAGTTGCAATTATTAGATTATTATGAAATCACCGTTAATTAGGTCGAGTCAGAAATGAAGGGATCCGTAGGAGAACCAAGGTAACCCACATAGTTCGAAGAATGGCCGAAATTAAGTGGCCGTCGGTAGGGGCACATTGCTCACAGAGCAGATGGCCGATGGGGTCAAAAAGACCCCATCGGCCATCTCAGCGGTTCTGGAGTGGTGACCGTGTACCGGAAGACGTAGCGTTGGAAGGCCTCCAAGGTGGACCGATAATCTGGTGAAGGCCGTAGGAATCCGCTGGATGCGGGAAGCACAGAACCGGTGGAAGAAGCGGTGCTTGGGGGAGGCCTAGGTCCAACAGTGGCTTTCGGCTAAAATGATGATGATGATGCAACTGAGAAGGATATTTTGGTGTAATATATTCCTTGTCGATTACCACGTAGTTGAGGTAAATAGTCTTAATTGTGATAACATTTTCATCAATAACAGCAGGAGTGTTATCTTGACGCAATTTCAGATTTCATTCTATGAAATAAACGACATACTTCAAATGCTATTAGCATTACTTCAAATGCTATTAAATTAAATCAAAGTAGATCAATTTTTATGCTCAATTCCCACAATTTTCTTTCTCTGATAACTTATACTATTTTAATAATAAAAGACAAAATACTTCATAATTTTCTCTATCGAACCCTGATAAAATCGTTCTCTTAATATAAATATAAAATTAAATTTCATAGTAAAAATCTGCTCCCGCGCCGAAGCGCTATTGTCCATAGAAAAGACATCAACGCGCGCCGCGGTACGGTGACCTACTGACAGTGCTTGTGTGTGTGAACGTGCATACAGCGTTGTTTACGTTTGCTTGTGTGCACACTGTGGGTGTGTAAATGAAGTTGCAATTACACACACACATATAACGCAAGTACTCGTTAATGATTTGAAAAATAAGTTATGACTAAGCAATTTTGCAAGTGAAAGTGAAGCGTACTGGATGGTGTTAGTTTATGTCAGATTTGTGATAACTGTGTTATTGTGTGGTGCAAATTAGAAAAATATTCTTAATGATACTGGATTGACAATTCAATTGCGTTTATTGTCACATACACTTTTTTATAATTTTACCATATACATAAAACATTAAAAACAACATTGTGTCACATTTAAAAGACAATAAATAAGTGTCCTATATACCAAACAGAGTGACACAAAATCCTCCAATCCATCCATCTAATGCACCGCATAGACACACACACACACTCACTCACGCCCCGCCCCCGTCTCGTGCACACTCAAGTCGTGTGCGTGTGTGCGGTCGTGTGCGTCATCAACTTTCTTTCGCCGGCGCACCTCGTTTCTTGCAACCGTGACATTGTAACTACTGCGAACAGGTCCGTGAAACTTCGCAAGAACATGAACACTTTGAATTATTTAGTTGACTGATTTGGACTTGTGATCCATTGATATACAGTATATCAACGTTGTGATCTGACTTTGTTTTGATTATGCTGGCTTATGTGTTGGAGTTTTAAGAGATAAATAACTTCATGGCATAGTTATGCTCACTCGCAGAGCTACGGGTCACGGGTTCGATTCCGGCACTGAACCAATATTGTGGCCGCAGATACTTGTAGTAGTCTGAGTGTTTTTGTGAGAGATTTGTATTTGTAAACGCATACAATTTTCGAAACATGAATAATTCCAAGTTAAGAATAGTGTTTTAGGAAAGGAAGCTTTGCAGCACACCACTATATCTCGAATGTATGTCAAGGCATGTAATAATAAGGAGATCATTTTGCATTGCAATGGAAGGAAGAAAAATAGTTTGACAATCACACTCTCTGACAATTAGAGAGGTCTCATTTTGTAAAGAAAATTTACCTATCCTTAGACCGACCCCGGCAAGGGTCATTGCAACTCACAGATTGATTTATCCACGCAGCCGTTCTTTAGCCACCAGGTACTGACTTTGTTGAAAAAAGAACAGAATCTTCATAACAATAATTCAAACGACAGTTATCTCAAAAAATAACAAATGCTATCACATCGCACATCATCAATCACTTCCTGCCACTTACTGCCACTTCTACTACATTCTGCCGCTTACAGTTACTGCTACTTAAACTTATACAACTTAATTTACGTACAGCTTGGATCCTTGATCGGGGCCGAGTATATCTTTATTGTGGATCTAACCCAATAATGATCTGTCTATAGATCCGATAGTGATCGATCGGGACTGTTATGCGCAAGAGTCTACAGCAGTGAACAGACACTTAATAAGTTAATATGCATAATGCTATGTTGATAGTGTTTGATATTTAGGAAAAGTGAAGTAAACGGTGATGAAAGAATAGAATAGAATACTCTTTATTATGTACACCATAACAGTTACAGATATAAATGTTTAAATTTTACATAGGGTGACACAATGGACGGTCTTATCGCTAAAAGCGATCTTTTACAGACAACCTTTGGATGGATTAAAGGGAGCAGGAGAGACAATACTGCAGGTACTCAGTGGTGTACCATTAACATATACAATAAATACATACATACACAAAGCACACACTTATCTAATAAATATATACATATATACAATAATACACATGAAACAAGAGCAGGGAACTGTATTATGTAATGATGATGTTTAAGGAGAGAGGAAGTGTTTTTGTGATTTTAAACGATAAATACTGTCTGCCTTTTGTGTCAAAAGGTCTAAAAGTACCTTTAAAGATTGTTGCAAACAGACTTTTTTAATGAATAAAGCTAATAGTAAAACATACTTTTATTTTCAACCGAATTCAAAAAAGGAGGAGATACTAAATTCGTCTGTCTGTAATTTTTTTATTTATGTTTATTGATATTTTCGTCACTTGTGGAAGGATTTTGAAAATTAATATATTTGGTTAATATTTTTTAATAAATTTAATTTGGTAGAGGAAGCTTGCGCGCTGGTTCCATATAAATTTTAGTAACTTTAGTTGGGTAGTTTTTGAATTAGCTTCGATAGTAGGTACTTACATATTTTTCCCACTTAGTCTATGTGGATGATGTTGTAATAACTTCCTGTCACTGTTATTTACATACCAGGTAGTGGTATTTGAATTTATGTGCTACCACAACTAAAAAGTGAAAAATATTATTTATTTTACAAAAAAAACAACAGACTTCCAAAAAAAACACTACAAAGTGAAAAAATAAATTTGCAAGTCGATGGCAAAAAACGAAAATACACTGTAAATATCAATAATTCTAGGAGACTTATTGATATTTACAGTTTTACTTTTATTTCTGTTTCAGAATCGTCCGATTATTTCCGAACTCGAAGTTGTTAATTAGGTACTTTATCAATATAATATTTATAAAGACCGAAATTACATAATGTAATTTAGTCAAATTAATTTATGTAATTTCGGTCTTTAGTGCACTAAAATATTGATTATAGATTACAGTGAATTAGGTGTTGCATCAGTTTTTAGGGTGCCGTACCCAAAGGGTAAAACGGGAACCCTTTTACTAAGGCTCCACCGTCTGTCTGTCTGTCCGTCTGTCACCAGGCTGTATCTCATGAACCGTGATAGTTAGACAGTTGAAATTTTCACAAATGATGTATTTCTGTTGCCGCTATAACAACAAATACTGAAAAACAGAATAAAATAAATATTTAAGGGGGCTCCCATACAACAAACGTGATTTTTTTTGCTCGTTTTTGCTCTATATTGATAACGGCAACAGGTAGACGCTTGAAATATTCACAGAATATTTAGTTATATATATTCACTTTAAAAATATATAATGAAATTAAAATAAAACAAATATTTAAGGGGGGCAAACAGGAACCCTATTACTTAGGCTCCACCGTCTGTCTGTCTGTCCGTCTGTCACCAGGCTGTATCTCATGAACCGTGTTAGACAGTTGAAATTTTCAAAGCTGATGTATTTCTGTTGCCGCTATAACAAAAAATACTAAAAAATAGAACAAAATAAATATTTAAGGGGGCTCCCATACAACAAACGTGATTTTTTTGCCATTTTTATAGATAATGGTACGGAACCCTTCGTGCGCGAGTCCGACTCGCACTTGGCCGGTTTTTTGTAAACATAAACTTTAAAAGATTTCCAAGTGCTTTTTTACACCATAAACTAAATATTCAATTTATTAGTTATAGCCATTCATAATCAATATTTTAGTGCACTATATAGCGATATTTCATCATTTAATTTCATGTGAAACCATCATATTATTTATTTTTTGCCTTAACCTTCTGCCACCGTCCTGCACGGAGCGCTGCGCGGGCGCATGTCCCGTTTGTAATTAATCTTTCACTAATGGCGATCACTGACAACTTTATTGGGAACACCCTCGTTGTGACGTCATCATGAAATCGTTCGTTTTTAATCGACGGTTCGGTAGCAACCTGATTGTTTTGACACACTACGTCTGATTAATTGGAAAGCTTACGAAATTAATTAATGATTTTATTTGTGGTATGTATTTATCAACGGGATAAGTAAGTGATTCGATTTTGTATGTTTACAATGAAAAAGAATAGGTGTAGTTGTTGTTTTTTTATTGATATAATACATTTTCTATTTCCCTTTAAAGATATTTTCTTTAACCCTAGTTGTTTATATTCAAATAAGTAACAATTCTAAAAGATACAAATTCCTTTACAAGTCATGCCTTTTTCAATATTATTTAGTCAGCAGTCGCCCATGAATTAACATACACAGACTCATAAAACTCATAAACTCATAATTTTAACTGTTTCCGCTAGTTCTGTAAAACTAGTTTGCATTTTAGAAAAACTAACTTTATTTATTTACCGTTACTGACATCACAGAGGTATAGCACATTGTTAAGATGTTAATTGGAGCATTTTGGTAACAATTAATTTAATATTTTTATTACGTTTCACACGATTTAGGTGTGAATATTTTTGTGAAATTAATTAGAGTTCCGACTTTTTTGTTTGTAAAGTGATTGTTGAAGAAGTGTAATTATTTGATGAGAATTTATTCTCAAATAATATTTTACTTTAACTATTATTATAGACTCTGCTTCATACGGAGAGTGCGGGTATTATTAAGATATCTTTTTATTTTTTCTTTTCATCTTTTTTTGATGTTATTTATTTGAACTGAACCTACCGTACTAATTTATTAAGTGGTCCGCCATGTATCGCATCTCATATCATCAACACTCAAACTCAAACTCAAACTCAAAGCATTTATTTCAATTAAACCATTGACAGGCACTTTTGAATTGTCAAGAAGTCGGTCATGTTTCCGCTAGTTCTGTAAAACTAGTTTGCATTTTAGAAAAACTAACTTTATTTATTTACTGTTACTGACATCACAGAGGTATAGCACATTGTTAAGATGTTAATTGGAGCATTTTGGTAACGATTAATTTAATATTTTTATTACGTTTCACACGATTTAGGTGTGAATATTTTTGTGAAATTAATTAGAGTTCCGACTTTTTTGTTTGTAAAGTGATTGTTGAAGAAGTGTAATTATTTGATGAGAATTTATTCTCAAATAATATTTTACTTTAACTATTATTATAGACTCTGCTTCATACGGAGAGTACGGGTATTATTAAGATATCTTTTTATTTTTTCCTTTCATCTTTTTTTGATGTTATTTATTTGAACTGAACCTACCGTACTAATTTATTAAGTGGTCCGCCATGTATCGCATCTCATATCATCAACACTCAAACTCAAACTCAAAGCATTTATTTCAATTAAACCATTGACAGGCACTTTTGAATTGTCAAGAAGTCGGTCAGTTACAAATATGAAGCTAGTTGCCCATTCCAAATAGTAGGTTCCTATGTAAAGGATTGGGCAAGAAACTCCACTCTTTTAAATTAAAATATTGGTACAAAATATTGGTTACATCATTCATATTGAAGTTAAACATGTGAGAACGATGCAATACGTCAAAAGCGTCCGTGATAAAAAGATAACAATTCAAAACTAAAATAATTAAAAATAAGCCGTGGCAGCTAAGAGATGACCAGTCCCAACTGACAGCGCCCGTTCACGAACATGACGCACGGATCAGCACCATTCAGCTCAACCATTTTGAAGGGAGCTAAATGATCCAACACACACGCCACCATCAGCGAGACATCTGAGTGAGCATGACATACTCTCAGCCGCCAGGGTACATTTAAGTCAATGAAAGACATAATTACCCGGTAAATGGTAGCTCTATTGTACATAGTACTCACACCTGTGATATGCAATTATATAATACAAAGGAGATTCGAGTTTATACAATGAAAAGATAGTCTTCCAATCTTCATCAGCTCCAACAGTATTTTCAAATGTTAATAAATTAGTTGTGGTTGTGGAGCTGGACCAGCATTGAGCCAAGCATTTCTATCAGCGATGTAATCCCCCAACCTATAATATGCCTGCTTGCATAGTGTGCGTTTTATACAAGATTTGAATTTCGTCTCATTCAGTTGAAGTATGACGGGAGGGATTTTATTATAACATTTTAAACAGTACCCCATGAAAGATGTCTAGAGTCTACTTTTGCCAGTCTGAAACCTGGTTGAGCTAATAGATCCCTACTTCTAGTACTATAATTATGTCTTTCGCCTCTCTTACTAAAAAGATGTAAATTTTTTCTTACGTACATGATGTTTTCATAGATATATTGACAAGGCACCGTCATGATGTTAATATCCCGTAATACTCGTTTTTATAGTTACATACTTTTATAAACACACAGCGAATAAATTTAATACGGCGTAACAGAGCTCGGCTAAAGGCTTCTACATACCGGGGCGACTTGTCGCGCGACGCGACGCGACACAAAGGCACCGCTCGTCCCGCGACGCGCGGGGCCTTTGTGCCGTGTCGCGTCGCGCGACAAGTCGCGCTGGTATGTAGAAGCCTTAAATCTCAAGTAATTGGGTGTTCGCGGACCGAATGAACATAAGGGATACTGTTAGTGCCCAACTGATAAGAGGATGGTGGGATTTGCTAAAGAATATTGTTGTATGTGCTACTACTATCTTAGTGTAGTACCCAAAACATTATTTTCCAGAAATTAAAATTGTAAAGCAACACAGAAAAGCAAATATACTTAACTGCAAAAAGGATGATTTCAACGTATAAAAATCTGAAAATATTTTAAAACAATTTTGTAATCTGAACATACGTTATGTAATTTGCAACCGAATTAAAAAACGAAAATCAATCATTCGCGCAATCAAAATTTTGCTATTAAATTGTTAAACGCATAGCATGACCATTTGCATTGCTATGATTGGTGGACTGAATTATTAACAGCCAATCAGATCACTGCACATCATTATCATTATCCACAGCCCGACTTCACCCAGTGCTGGGGCTCTCTCTACTTGTGCCAATCCCCACGCTCCTGTGCCAACCTCACCCAGATTGTTACCATCGTGGGCAGAACCTGGATGAGTTCATTTTGACACGACGACGACGTCGTGATTTTTCATAAGAACCACTCGTATCTCATAACTTATAATGACGTCAAACATTTATTTATTTTAAAGGTATTCAGTACATTCCAGTTACGGACAGACGCTGAGTTTTGGTGAAAAATTAAGAAGATTACAAAGTTAACTAAGAAGAGAAATAATCGTAAATAAACCTAAAGATTATTTGTTTCTAAATTCTCTTGTAACTCAAGGCTCATTTTGCAACAGAAGTGCCAATTATTAATTTTGTAAAATAAACATTAAGATGACAAAGTTTACTAAGAAGAGAAATAATCCAAAATAAACATAAAAAGTATTTGTTTCTTAATTGTATTGGTACTCGAGGCTGATTTTGCAATACATGTGATTAAGAAACCGATTGTGATATTAAAATGACTAAAAACAAATAATTTATACTTTTATCATGTTATTAAACTCTCCACTGATTTTAATCGATTTTTTGACTTTGAGGTCCTAATAAAGTAAAAAAAAGTTTTAAATATCAAATTATTCCACTAATGGCACCTGCGAAAAATATCGATAGGTGCCGTATGTGGAATACCTCAGGTGCCATTTGCTGAGGTGCCGTTTAAGCGGGTGCCCAATGTGGAATACGTCAAATACTGTACTATACTGAAACATAAATCCGAAAGACAAAATATTTTAATTATGATTTTAGAATATTTAATTCTTGTTCTTATTATACTTATATTACATTTTTTATTATTTTATTATGGAGCAACAATATTTTTAAGTCCTTGGCTTACATTATTATTAGGCGCATATTTAAATACATTACACAAAAATAAAGTTCAAACCTCCGCACTACTGTCAAACCGAATTTTAAGTACAGAAATAACCTCAACGACCCATGATTTGGCTCCAAAAGCCAGTTTAACCCGAGACTTATTATTGCTATTGTCAATAACCAGTTGATAACCGTGATCACCAGCCGGGTTAACCCTCACATCGCTAAGAATTCACGCGGTATGTTGTTACCGGCATCGTATAATGCCGCGCGCAGTAATGAACGGGTTAGCTTCGCATGTCATTCACAGCAAATGACATGGCCACAATTTTTTTTGGGTTATTCATTTGATATACTGGGGCAATCATGATGTTATTCTTTGGTCTATGGAAGAAAAGAGAATTTAAGAGATGACTGGGTC
Source organism: Tiliacea aurago (assembly GCA_948098905.1). Lineage (NCBI taxonomy): Eukaryota > Metazoa > Arthropoda > Insecta > Lepidoptera > Noctuidae > Tiliacea > Tiliacea aurago. The sequence goes on from OX402578.1 coordinate 29,272,832, forward strand.
AAAGAGTAGATTATGATATGATGGAATTAATGTACAATATAAATTAACATAAAAAACAAAGAGCCCGCTCTTTTGTATTTCAGTGACTTTCATATCACGCTGAACAAAAATTGCCAACAATTCTAATCCGAAAAAAACCGCTCATATCCACAAAAAGATGTTAAACAGAAGACCAGTTGAGCACCGAATTAAAAAACAAACTGTATTTCGGCCACAAAAATGTGTGTATGTGACTACTACGAGTATGTGGGTTTACGAGCACCGCTTCGTTTGTATGTGGAACGCGTACGTTTAGTATTTAGAACTGTTTGAGT